>OZ014521.1:130887843-132087843 GCA_963966055.1 Lathyrus aphaca | reverse complement strand
AATTAATTAATTCTCATTAATCAATTAAAAATAATCTTTTAAATATTTAAAAATACTTTTTTAATGATAAAAAATAAAATAAAAATATTTTTGGGTCATAAAAATTAATAAAACCTTAAAGAAAAAGTTTCATAATTTTTATGAATTTTTTTCTATTTTAAATTAATTATGCAAAATAAATGAAAGAAAATGAATTAAAAATTGATTTAATCTGAAGTATGCACAATGTGAGGCTGGGATTCAATCTGGGGAGGGGACAGTTGACCACGCGCCAAATCCAGTGGTTCAGATTCAAACTTCTTAAATTTAATTAATTAAACTAATTAAACCTAATTATGAATTAATGACCTGATCCAGACCATACAAACACGCGCGCGAAGCCTGATCCAATGGTCCACGTTTGAACTTTGCCCTAATTAATTACACTTAACCCTAATTACTTTCAGGCTGCCGGAGAAGACTTCCGGTCGTCTTCTTCGGCCAGCTCTCACCTGAGCAACCTCAAACTTCCTAAAAACGTTACAAAAATGAAATCTAAGACCAGGGAAGTGTCCCTCTCATCCTCACGAACCAAACCCCTAACCTAAAACAAATTTATTTTTCCTAAACAAGCTGAATCGAAGAAAGAAAGTTCTAGGTCACGCAAGCTTCAGAAACCAATTAAATGCTCAAATCACAACCATTTCAAAAACTAAAAACACCAGGATGATCAGGACAACACAAAGAACAAGTTTGTAACAAAAGAAATGATTTCTGGAAAAATTATTTTCGAGCTACCTGAGATTTGAAGCTCTCAGTCTAGGAACTTTCTGGCCTCTTCTTTCAGTGCAAAACCTTCCACTTGATCCCCATATGATGTTTGAAAGCTCAATGAGAGTTTAAGTTGGCTGGATTGTGAGTTTCGAAGGGAACTGCTTCTGCTTGCTCAGGAATGGCAATGGAGATTCTGGCACTTTCAGGTCATGGTGATGGGTTGTTTGAGGTCCATGTAATGTGTAGAGAAGATCTGTGGTGTTGGTTTGTGTGTTTGTGAGCTAGGGTGGAAGATTCGAAAGTTTTTGCAGACTGAAGTGAGAAATGGCAGTGGGGTTTCTTGGCTGTTTCAAGCTTATGCTTTGGGTGGTTTGTGATCTATGGAATGTGTTGAGTTGGATGATGAAGAAAGTTTGAGTGTTTCTTGGCTGTGGAGGCAGATTCGATAGTTTTTGCAATGTGAAGAGATTTTGTGAATGTGGTGAATCTCTATGCTTCAGCCTTGCCTTGTGTTATGTTTAGCTTGCAAGTTGTCCACATAAACAAATCTGATTGGCTGGCTGATGTGACTTGTGCTTTATGGATAGGTAAGTCAACTTTTGCTCAAAATCCACTTTATGTGTAAGAAAAGCATGGCTCCAAGTCTAGGCAAGTACAAGGCATGGCTGGCGCTGCATGAGTGAGGTGAGAGGCCTAGCAAAGCTCAGCAGCCAATGCATCAAGTTGGTGAAGTGATCATGATGGTTTTTGCAAGTTGTTGCTTTATGGAATTCTATGAGAAAATGCCTTGTTACACAAACCAAACCATGGGCAAACTTGATCAAATTCTGATTTTTGTAACTTAGAGAATGTTTAGGTGCTGGTTTGAAATGAATTAGAGGTCACAATATGCATTGGTCCAAGATTTTGCAAAGTTTCCATTTGAAGCATGCCTTGAAAAACAATGATTTTTGCCAACTTTGCATTGCCATAACTTTTGATCCAAGAAGAGTTTGATCATGTTCTTGTACTTTTTGAAAAGGGAAAGATGAGATCTACAACTTTCATGACCAAAGTTTTTCCATTTGAAGCCTTTTTGAATCATGAATCAAGGCTTGAAGGATGACCTAAAATGATGCATTCTTGAAAAGTCAACTATGCCCAAAAAGTCAACTTTTGCAAAAACCCTAAATTCTTGATTTCTATGAACTTCAACCTTCTTCCATGATCAAATAAAGATCATATACACTCAAAATGATGAAGATCACCCATTGGTTGGGTCATTGGGGGCCTCAGATGCCCTGATTTTACACTGACTTGTCTGAAAAGTCAACTCTTGATCAGATGACTTCCCCATGGAATTTCTTCATGAAAACTGATATGCATACTCCCTATACCATATAGAGATCAATGGAAACAAGAATGACCAAAAATTTGGGGTTATGGCCTCTGAAACCAAAACCCTAATTTTCAGTCAACTGTGCAGTTCATCCTAGCTCTGCATCCAACCAAACCCTAGTTCTTGTGATTCCTCTGCAATTTTGACTTTGAGGAGATGGAATATGATGTAAGAACACACATGGACCACTTTAAGTTGATTGGTGGCCTTTGGAATGGCTCAAGAAACCCTGAGATTACTCAGATCACAAATCCTAGGTGCAGATGCCTTAGAAACTATGCAGTGAATCAAAAATGAGATATGAGATGATATGATTGTGTTTATGCACATGAGGATGATCACAAGCCATGGTGTGAATGAGTGAGGGCAAATTTGGGGTGTTTACAGCTGCCCCTATTCAAACATGAGTTAGCTGTGTAGGATGTAAGCAACGGCTTAACAGGCAAACAAGATAACTTGTGGTTGAATACCAAAGACAGTCCAAAATTTGCACTCACAGAATGAAGAAGAAAAAGGATATAGACTGCAAAAGGAAAATAAAGTATATTGTAAAGTGTGGGCGACGGAGGACGACCGTCGAGCAGAGGACGACTGCTGGGTAAAGTGTGTGAAGTAAAGCGACGACGGGGACGGCCGACATGCTGGGGATAAAAGGTAAAGCTAAGACGGGGACGGCCGACTAGCTGGGAAAATAAAATCAGATAATGGGGACGGCCATCAAGATAAAGCTGTAAAATTCTCTGGGAGTTAATGAATCATGATGGGGACGGCCACCAAGTTCACCAAGGTAAGGTAACCAACGATGGGGACGGCCATCGGGCTAAAAGGAAAAGGGACCACGACGGGGACGGCCATCGGGTTAAAGAATAAATGAAATAAAAAGATGATGGGGACGACCATCAAAGGTGAAGGACGATCACCTAGCAGGGTACGGCTGCTCTGTTGGGGATAAAAGAAATATGACGGGGACGACCATCAAAGGTGGAGGACGACCACCTGGCAGGGTACGGCTGCCGAAAATGTCACGACATAGGATGAATGCCGGATAAAAGGTCAACGATGGGGACGGCCATCGGATGAGCATGACGGAGGACGACCATCAGGAAGTGGAGGACGACCACTCAGCAGGGGACGGCTGCTCTCAAGGTTTATCACAACACAGGACGGGTGTTAGATAACCAAAAATCAACAATGGGGACGGCCATTGGATAAAGTGATGAAGAACGATCATCAAAAGGTGGAGGACGACCACCTAGCAGGGGACGGCTGCTAAAATCAACGATGGGGACGACCATCGGATGAGCATGACGGAGGACGACCATCAAGAAGTGGAGGACGACCACTTAGCAGGGTACGGCTGCTCTCAGGGTTATCATAACACAGGACGAGTGTTAGATAAAAAGGAAAATTTGTTGGTGATCTACTGGGGATATGGTGAACACGGACGAGCGTTCACAACCAAGAAAGGAAAGTATAAGTGTTTGGTATTGTGTGTAGATTAAAGATGCGGACGAGCATCCTTAGACTATGATACGGACGAGTATCATGTAGAAACAAATACTGACACATGTTCAGAGATGATGATACGGACGAGTATCACCTGGTTAATAGAGAACACGGATGAGCGTTGAATCTGAAAGAATCCTTCTGGGGAATAGTAGACACGGACGAGTATCTATATTCAAGGAGACAAGGGTGTTTGACACGTGTATGGATTAAAGATGCGGACGAGCATCCTTAAGACTATGATACGGACGAGTATCATGTAGAAACAAACATTAGACGCAATGTTCTGAGATGATGGTACGGACGAGTACCAATTGGTTAACAAAGAACAAGGACTACTGTCGAATCTGCGGGGATATAAATGGTGATGTATACAAGATACGGACGAGCATTTGTATAAGTGTACCATGAGTAGTGAGTATATATAGATGAGTGTTTATCTGTTGGGGAAGGATGACACGGACGGGTGTCAAAAGGTGTATATACTGATGTTCGTGATTTGAGAGGCAACTGCTTTTGCTGGGACCCTGGTGGGGATTTTTCTGTATGTATTCTGTATAATGACAGATTGTCAATATTTACAAGTGTTCAATTCACAACATGACTTATGATTATGCTATGTATTTGATTTTTGCCGTAATGCTCCGTATTAGACGGAATGCTACACTCTGAGGGTGAATATGATGCGAATGCTATGATTATGCAAAAGGGGCAGAGATCCGGGATCCGGATCCCGTTGCTGCGAAGATCTCTGGTTGATCCGCTTGAAGTGAACATCCCAGCTGGGGATGAGATCATTGGTAGGTTTGATGATGTATCTGTTTGGGGATATAAGTCACTTATTGACATATCCTTATAATATGGGACCCAGCTAGGGTTTGTAAAAACTTTCTCCCTCTCTGTTGTGACTTCTTCGTGCGTTGCTCTTCTGAATAGAGGCTTGAAGCTCTGCGGGGAGATGATTCCCTGATTCTTGCACCTTGCGGAGGAAGGACAGTTGGTTCTTCAGCTGGGGAATGCTGTCGGTAACT
This sequence comes from Lathyrus aphaca, assembly GCA_963966055.1. Taxonomy (NCBI): domain Eukaryota; kingdom Viridiplantae; phylum Streptophyta; class Magnoliopsida; order Fabales; family Fabaceae; genus Lathyrus; species Lathyrus aphaca. The sequence continues at coordinate 132,083,175 of OZ014521.1, read as the reverse complement.
CAGCTGGTGAGAGTAATGAGGAGCAACTTGGCTGGGGATAGAGCATTTCGGATGCTGATATCTTTTGTTGATTTGCCAACTTGCTGAGGTATACCTTTCGTGCCCCAAGTTGCGTTCTGGATACCTGCAATCCTGCAAAGATAAGGAAACGTACAAAAGGTCCCGAGGTATCCCTTACTGGATTCCGTCATAGGAGTTAAGTACTTTCGAGAGTAATCACATTCCCTGTAAGCATGTGTTTTATTTTAGAGAAAGGCATCTGTACTTATGCAATTGTATTTTTAGAGATATCAGACAATTATTTGCAAAACATAAATGTAAAAACGAAACATGACTGAAAATCTGATTTTATTAATTCAAGTGCCCTGAATTGGAAAGTACAGTCAAAGAAACATATCTCCTGAAATGAGGAGATTATTACAAATTGAGAAACAAAGTGCTGGCAGTGTTGATGACGCTTTCAAAGAGCTTCCTCTTCTGCTATGACTCGTATGACAATGACGTTCTTCTCGTCTTGCTTTCTGGAGAAAGTTGATTCTGATTGAAGCTTGATCCTTTGTAGCTTACCAAGTTGCAAATAATACAGACGAATTCAGAATGCAGTTGTTCGTTTATTCCCTTATTTTGCATGGATCGCCCTTTCGGGTTTTCAATCCATCGGGATACCCATTTTTGCCTGAGCTGTCCAATGTGGCTTTTCAACTCAGCGGGTGTACATTTTTTGTTTATTTCCCTTATTTTTGCCCGAGTCTTTTATTCTGTTTTTGACTCGCCGGGATGCCCTATTTTTGCCTGGACTTACATTCTGTTTTTGTGTCCAGCGGGTCATTTTATGCGAAGTATTTTTTAACTGCATCTGAATTCACAGGGGACGGGAAGTCTTCACCATCCATGGTGCTGAGCATCAGTGCTCCACCAGAGAAAACCTTCTTCACCACGAATGGTCCTTCATAATTTGGAGTCCATTTGCCCCTGTGGTCTGTATGAGGAGGGAGGATTCTCTTCAGCACAAGATCTCCCACTTGGTACTCTCGATGCCTGACTTTCTGATCGAAGGCTCTTTTCATTCTCTTCTGATATAGCTGCCCATGACAGATTGCAGCCAATCTTTTCTCTTCGATCAGACTCAGTTGCTCGTATCGGGCCCTAACCCATTCTGCTTCACTCAGTTTGACATCCATCAAGACTCGCAAGGAGGGTAATTCAACTTCAACAGGTAGGACTGCCTCCATACCATATACAAGCTGATACGGCGTTGCCCCAGTGGATGTTCTGATTGATGTGCGGTACCCATGCAAGGCAAATGGTAGCATTTCGTGCCAGTCTTTGTAGGTGATTACCATCTTTTGCACAATCTTCTTGATATTCTTATTTGCCGCCTCGACAGCGCCGTTCATCTTTGGCCTGTAAGGAGAAGAATTGTGATGTTGGATCTTGAAGTCCCGGCATAATTCAGCCATCATTTTGTTGTTTAGATTTGAACCATTATCAGTAATGATTCGCTCGGGCACTCCATACCGACAGATGATGTCTCTTTTTAGGAATCGGGCTACCACTTGCCTTGTGACATTTGCATATGAGGCTGCTTCAACCCACTTGGTGAAATAGTCGATGGCGACCAGGATGAATCTGTGGCCGTTCGAAGCAGTTGGCTCAATCTTGCCAATCATATCAATGCCCCACATTGCAAAGGGCCAAGGTGAAGACATCACATTCAAAGGATTGGGAGGCATATGCACCTTATCCGCATAAATCTGGCATTTGTGGCATTTTCTGGCATAGGCACAACAGTCTGCATCCATTGTGATCCAATAATAGCCTGATCTTAACAACTTCTTAGCCATTGCATGTCCTCCAGCATGGGTACCAAAGGAGCCTTCGTGCACTTCATGCATCAACAAATCTGCTTCCGTCTTGTCAACACATCTGAGGAGTACCATATCAAAGTTCCTTTTGTATAAAGAGCCATCAGTGTTCAGAAAGAAACTGCCAGCCAGCCTTCTCAAAGTCTTCTTATCATTGGAAGATGCCCCAGGTGGGTATGTTTGATCCTCCAAGAAGCACTTAATGTCATGAAACCAAGGCTTATCATCCTTGACAACATCTGCTGCAAATACATATGCTGGTCTATCAAGTCTCGACACTGAAATCTGAGGTACAAAGTTAGCAGCTTGAACTTTGATCATGGATGAAATGGTAGCAAGAGCATCTGCAAACTGATTCTCGTCCCGAGGGATATACTCAAGCTTGACTGTTGTGAAGAAAGTCAGTAGCCTCCTTGTATAATCCCTGTAAGGTATCAGATGATCCTGGTGTGTGTACCATTTGCCGTTGGTTTGATTGATTACCAGAGCTGAATCTCCGAATACGGTCAACGTTTTGATCCTGAGGTCAATGGCTTCCTCAAGACCCATAATGCAAGCTTCGTATTCAGCTTCGTTGTTAGTGCAGCCGAAAGTGAGTTTTGCCGAGAAAGGCATGTGAACTCCTTTAGGTGTAATGAGTACTGCACCAACACCACGACCATTCATGTTAACAGCCCCATCAAACATCATAGTCCATTCTTCTTCTGGGTCGGGCCCTTCAGTATGAACAGGCTCTTCGTGATCTTTTGCTTTAATGAACATGATATCTTCATCAGGGAAGTCAAACCTCATTGGCTGGTAATCATCAATGGGTTGCTCAGCAAGATATTCAGATAGTACACTGCCCTTGATGGCTTTCTGAGATGTGTACTGTATGTCGTATTCCGTGAGAATCATCTGCCATCTTGCAACCCGTCCGGTAAGAGCTGGCTTCTCAAATATGTACTTGACTGGGTCCATTTTTGAGATTAACAAGGTAGTGTGGGTCAACATGTACTGCCTTAGTCGGCGAGCAGCCCACGCTAAAGCACAGCAAGTTTTCTCGAGCAGTGAATAACGCTGTTCACAGTCGGTAAACTTTTTGCTTAGGTAGTATATTGCATACTCTTTTCGACCAGACTCGTCATGCTGGCCCAACACACACCCCATTGACTCTTCCAATACTGTCAAATACATAATCAGAGGTCTTCCTTCAACTGGCGGCATGAGGATTGGAGGTTCTTGCAGATACTCCTTGATTTTGTCAAAAGCCCTTTGGCAGTCTTCGTTCCACCTGACCGTTTGTTCCTTTCTTAACAGCTTGAACAAGGGTTCACAGGTTGCTGTGAGGTGAGATATGAACCTTGAAATGTAGTTCAATCTACCTAAGAATCCTCGAACTTCTTTCTCTGTTTTCGGTGCAGGCATCTCTTGGATGGCTTTGACTTTATCAGGGTCAACCTCAATCCCTTTCTCGCTTACAATAAAGCCCAGCAGCTTACCGGATCGCACCCCGAACGTGCATTTGTTGGGGTTCAACTTCAGTTGATACTTCCTCAGACGCTTGAACAACTTCAGCAGATTCACCAAATGGTCTTCTTCAGTAAGGGATTTGGCAATCATGTCATCCACATAGCACTCGATTTCCTTATGGATCATATCGTGGAATAGTGTTATCATAGCCCGTTGATATGTTGCACCGGCGTTCTTGAGCCCAAATGGCATTACTTTGTAGCAGAACGTGCCCCAGGGTGTAATGAATGTTGTCTTCTCCATGTCTTCAGGTGACATTTTAATCTGGTTGTATCCCGAAAATCCATCCATGAAGGAGAATACCGAGAACTGAGCCGTATTGTCCACCAATACGTCAATGTGAGGTAATGGGAAATCATCTTTCGGGCTAGCTCTATTCAGATCCCGGTAATCAACACACATCCTTACCTTACCGTCCTTCTTAGGCACAGGTACTATGTTAGCAACCCACGGCGGGTAGCTTGTCACAGCAAGGAATCCGGCATCCCATTGCTTTTGTACCTCCTCCTTGATCTTCATAGCCATGTCTGGACGAGTACGGCGCAGCTTTTGTTTGACTGGAGGGCAATCTTCCCTCAAAGGCAGCTTGTGCACAACAATATCGGTATCCAACCCTGGCATGTCTTGATACGACCAAGCAAACACATCAACATACTCTTGCAGTAGATCTATCAGTTGCTTCTTCACTGAGTCTTGCAGGCAGGCCCCGATCTTGATTTCTTTCACATTTTCCTCTGTACCAAGATTGATCACTTCAACCTCCTCCTGGTGAGGAGTAATGACCCTTTCCTCTTGTCTTAACAACCTGGCTAGCTCTTCAGGAAGCTCATATTCTTCTTCAACCCCTTCATCAGCTTGATTGATCGGATTGTCAAAGTCATACGATGTCATAGCCGTGCTGTTGTCGGTGCTGTCAGGAAGGCACTCTCTGCAAGGGTTTGATTGGTTTATTTTAGTGATCTGATTTTAGTCTTATTTAGAAAAGTGAAATGAAGTTATCATTTTGAAAAACACTGCCATTTATTTTTGTACAAAAAGAAAAATGGAAAAACAGTGAGCATAAAAGAAAAAGACTCGTTTGCAAAAAGACGTCTGATATTTCATTAATTTAATCTTGTTTGCACAAAAGTACAGATGGCCCTGATTACAAAATGAGTCTTGTCATCTTGGGAAAGATGCAAGACTTTGATGCATGCTTATAAAATACAGGAAATAATAATTACTCTGCTCGAGTAACACTTATAATTCCCTGGGAAGACCAGTTCGAGACACTGCTCCCCGGGATCTTCGGACGAATCCAATTCTCCAGGTTGCGCTCCTCTTCCAGCTCGTCTTCCAGACAGTTGATAGCATCGGGGGTAAGCATTCCCCCACTGACAAAACCAGGCTCTTCAGCAGCCTTTGCTTGATGTTGAGTTGGTTTGTAACCCAACCCAAATTTGTCCTTCTTCTCCTCCACAGCTAAAACTTTGCCCCAGCCTAGGGCAGTTCCTTCCTCGACAACCTTCCGGGCTTGTTGGTATGATGACATGGAGATACCAGATACAGCAGATGCTTCATTGACATTCAAGGCTTCAAAACCTTGGCTCATTGTCTCATGGATCTCCCCATCCATTTCAATATACTTGTAAGTAGCCAGATGGCTAACAAATATATCCTCCTCCCCACAAATTGTGACAACTTGGCCTTCCCACTCATATTTTAACTTTTGGTGAAGGGTAGACGTTATTGCGCCGGCGGCGTGAATCCAGGGTCTACCCAACAAACAGCTGTAGGCGGGCTGAATGTCCATCACATAAAAGATAGTTTTAAAGGTCTGTGGGCCAATTGTCACAGGCAGCTCAATCTCTCCCAGAACCGATCTCTTCGAACCATCAAAGGCTCTTACCACCAGGTTGCTGGGTCTCAATGCCAATCCATCATATTCTAACTTCACCAGAGCCTTCTTTGGTAAGACGTTCAGGGAAGAACCTGTGTCCACCAGCACATGAGAAAGGACAGCTCCTTTGCATTCCATGGTTATGTGCAAGGCTTTGTTGTGATTGCAGCCATCCACTGTCAGGTCAGAATTGGTAAACCCTAGCCCGTTGCTAGCAGTAACATTTCCAACCACGGTTTCCAATTGGTTGACAGTAATCTCCTCAGGCACGTAAGCCGCGTGCAAGACCTTAAGTAGTGCATTCCGATGGGCTTCGGAGCACATGAGCAGTGAGAGGATAGAGATTTTGGTTGGCGTATGATGAAGCTGATCCACAACTTTATAATCACTCTTTTTGATGATTCGCATAAACTCATCAACTTCCTGATCGAATGGAGTCTTCAGGGTTTCTTTGGCAGCTTGGTCTTCCTGCACCGGGCCTTTTCCCTTTGCCTTGGCAGCAGCTTCTGCTTCGGCAGTAGGTCTTTGAATTGGTGGAGCAAAGAGACGTCCGCTTCGAGTGAAGCCTCCGCCTCCTCCCACATTATCTATCTGTGGTGCAGGTGTTGATGTTTCAAGAGTGATTCTTTTTCCTTCGCAGTACACGTCAGAGCCATAGTGCCAAGGGATGGCCCTATTGCTTTCATATGGTACTGGTCCAGGCACCGTGACAGTGACTGGACTGATTGCTGCTGCTGAAGGGACTGTAATTGTTTGTGGATCATAAAAGATTGTAACTGGTGCTCTGGCGGGAGCAGCACCTTCTGAATGGTAGGCGGAGTTATTTTCAGGATCGTAGAATATGGTGACAGTGGAGACATCTTCATGATTGTTTGCTGGCGTTGTAGGAGGTACTGTTGGAAGGACTGTTGTTGTTGTTGATGGAGAGTCGAAATGGAATGAAGCTGAAGTTGTAGCAGGAGAAACTGTTGAAAACTGATCATTTGGGAGGACAGATGAAGTACTTGCTGATGTTGCTGGTGAATTGTCGGGAACAATAGTTGCTGCAGTTGTAGGAGGTTCTGGAACCGTTGTTGAAGAAGTTGTAGGATTTGTCGGAAATGATGTAGTGATCTGTAGCAGGCCACTCTGAATAAGGCTGTCAATGCCATTCCTCAAGTCTTCACACCCATTCCACGAAATATTGCAGTAGGGGCACCCTAGCTCACACCCCGGAAATATTTGGTTTTCACGGAGTTGAGCTTTGATTTCCACCAATGGCGTCCTGATCTGATCCACACTAGTTATCAAATGAGACGGCTGGTCTTCTTCAATAGCATTAATTCGGGGACCACCATGGTGTGGCATTGGGTTCTTATTGACATTGGGCGGAGGTGCAAAATTCAAAGCCTTGGAGTCTACCAAGTCTTGTACCTTCATATGCAGGGCTCTGCATTTTTCTGTACTGTGACCAGGTGTGTTTGAATGAAAAGCGCACCTAGCATTGGAGTCATAGTTCCTTGGTAGACTGTTGGGATCCGGAGGTGCCAACGTTCTTAGCTCAACTAGGTTGAGTTTCAGAAGTTGTGGCAGCAAGGCAGCATACGGCATGGGGATCGGGTCGATCACTCGGTTAGCTTGAGAGGGCCTCTGTTGAAATGGCCTCTGTTGATTGTTGTTGTTGGAGTTGTTGTTGTTGTAGTTCCTTGGAGGGTATTGATTTTGTCGATACTGAGGTTGTGGTTGATAATTTTGTTGAGGAGGTTGATAGACTGGTAGAGGATGAGCTGGAGCAGGAATGGTGACTTCCGCTATTGTTCTTGGAACATATTGGGGCCTACCCCTGTTGGTGTGAATGGCGTTGGTCTCGCCAGTTCTTCTTGGGCCTGCAAAAGGCTTTCTTGTACCACTGGACGAGCTTGCACCATTATCAGATATCTTACCCATTTTTAACAGGCTTTCAATTCTCTCCCCTGCTATAACAACATCGGCGAAGCTAGTGGAAGAGAAAGCAGCCAACCTGTCAATATACGTTCCCTGGAGAGTGTTCATAAACATGTCTGCCATTTCTCTCTCAGACATTGGTGGTTGAACGGCAGCAGCCAATTGCCTCCATCTCTGGGCATATTCTCGGAAACTTTCCCTTGAAGACTGTGACATTCCCATCAGGAGAGTCCTATTGGGTGCCATGTCTAAGTTGTATTGATACTGTCGGATGAAGGCCTCTGCCAGGTCCTTCCAGCATCTTACAGTTGCCCTTGTCAAGTGGGAATACCATTCCCTTGATGCTCCAGTTAAGCTATCTTCAAAGTAGAACATCCAAAGCTTCTCATCCATTGTATAGGCCTTCAGCCTTCCCAGAAATGATTGTAGATGAGTCCGGGGGCATGAAGTCCCATTATACTTTTCGAAACAAGGAGGCTTGAACTTATGGGGGATCCTGACCCCGTCTACCAGCCCCATGTCCATGACGTCGAAACCCAAAGAATTTTGAGATTCTAAGGACCTCAACTTCTCAGCTATTTCCTCCAATCTCCTATCATAAGTTTCCTCTCCAGCACCCATTACTGTGAATTGGTCCTCTTGGGGGTCTTCTTGAAGTACCCTGGCTGCAGTGGCGGTCCCTTGAACATTTGCTGGAATGTTGATCTCAGGATGCAAATGTGGGCCAAACACAGGGGGATTAACATGGGGTTGCACCCTTTCATTGTTGCTTGTGCCAGCAGTTCCCACGTGAGGCTCCTCTTGATTCTGTCTTTCAACCATGGCCCTCAGTCTCTCCTGGCTCTGAGCCATGTTGTTCATAACTTCCATGAACTGCGTCATCTGTGTTCTCATCTCCAATCTTTCATTGGCCAGTTGATTTCTAACATCAGCAAGGTCTTGCTGTACCTGATCCATTTGAATTCCCGGAAGGTTGTTTCTAGTGGGATACCTGTGTGGCCTGTTGAGAGGAAATACCCGGCGACGAGCAATACTGCCTGAATATCACAACAGAGGTTAGTATCAATAAAACAAAACCTACAAAACAAACAAAAGGGGTTAGTATGCAATGCAGTTATGCTTATTTGCTCTCAAAGTATCCGGTTTGGTCTTCGGTTTTGACCCTTCCAGACCCTCGAAGATGATGCTGTTGAAGTTGCTTTTGAAGTGAACTCAGATGGAAACTAACACAAATATATTACAAAAGGTAAAATAACACAACTTGTTCATTTTACAACACAAACCCTCTAAGGGGTCAAAATACATCACAAAAGAAAAGCAAAAGTACATGGAATAGGAACAACAACAAACAAATGATCAAACTCCAAGGCCAAACTCATCCTCACGAACTTCCTTAAGAAGTGCTTCGGTCACAGGATCAGCCGGGCGCTCCGTAAGATTCCTGATGAGTAGGTTTCTTGTTGCAACAGCTGCAGTCAACTTCTTGTTCTGACTTTGGTCTTTAGACCTCTTCACTCCGGCTCTGATTTCCAGCTCTGATATTTCCTTCTGGGCTGCTGCCAGGGCTTTTTCCATTTGCTCCATCTTGTCCTGAACTCTCTTGTCTTCTAGAGTACGGGCCTCAGTGATCCGGACCCACCTGGCCTGACTCTCTTTCAAATACAAGTCTGTTCTTGCTCTCTGGAACTGGGCTTCTTTACAAGCATTCTTCAGAATCTGCTCACCAGCTTTAGACTTGTTGATATACTCTCCAGACTTCTCAATTTTAGTCAAGTGTTCCACCCTCAACTTCTCCAATCTTTCAATCTCCCTCACACCTTCACTCCTCTCCCGGAGGGTCTTCTGCAAGGCTTGGGATAACTTCTCATTTCTTTCCTTCAAGCTTTCAAACTCCTCCAGACTGATAGTAGCAGGGGGTGGTGCTGATGATGACTCAGGCATGTCTTCTATGGTGAAAGGCAATCCAGAGAATTGGGCTCTAGCACAGGACCACTCATGATATTGGGCTGATGCCACATTATTGCACTTTCCCAAAATGGTGACTCCTCTGGTTTGAACATGATCGCAGGCCCAGGCAGCCTGCCTAACAACAACCAAACTGAACTTGTTCTCACAGTAGAGGGTCTCAACCAAATCCTGCACCCTAGGAGCATGGACCAGTGCATAGCCTAATTGCCTCTTGAACAGCAGAGGGTTGTAATTGATACTTCCCTTAACTCCTACTAAGGGCACATTGGGAAAGTGCCCACAGCTTGTGAGGATATCTCTGCCCTTGGTGCTTTGAGTACACCATCTGATGTCTGCCGAAGTGAGAGTAGTGAGCCTCTTAGCCCAGTTACTTTGCTGATGAGGGTTTAGGAATGCATCTGTCCTGGGTAGATGCCTGAGAAGCCAAGCATGGAATAATGGAGCACAACACCTTACTAACTTACCCCTCTGCTTCTCATTCCTCTGATGTACTGAGTAATAAAGATCACCCAATAAAGTTGGCACTGGGTTCTTCAGGATGAACAAATGGATTGCATTCTTGCTGATGAATCGAGGCTCATCTGCAAACAACACAATTCCATATACACTTAAGGCCAACAAAGCACAAACAGATTTCCAATCCCCCAGGGAGGCCTTCAGACTAGCTTGAGAAATCAGGAAATCCAGATGAAAACCAAGGATCCCAGCTTTAGAGGTCATATGTTGCTCTATCAAAACAGGCTCCAGATGTAAAGCTTTTGCTACCTCTCCATTGCTAGGAAAGACCATCTCAGGATTGAAAGGGATTTCTCTCCTGATAGGCAAACCAATCAAATATGAGTATTCTTCCAACAGAGGCCCCAACTGAAAGTCTTGAAAGGTGAAGCATCTCAATGGGGGGTCATAAAACTGGATGCAAGTGTGGATGAGGCTCCTCTGAGAAGGGTCCAGATCCATAACCAAGTCAAGTATATCCCCATAATGCTCTCTGAACAGAGGTATGTGATCTGGTGTGATCAGGGTTTGGATCCTCCTGATGTCTGATAAGTCTGGTTGGAAGAAATGATAAGTGATGTTGCTTTTCTTTGGAGCCATGATGCTGAAGACTGAGTAGAAAAAAGTGCTGATGAAGGTGCTGAGGAGTGAGCCACTGATTGGCTGGTGCAAGTAACTGAAGTATATGGCTGACAAGCTGAAGCAAGTGCTGGTGGAAATAAGTCAAAACTGCAGATGGGGTCAAAACCAAAACCAGATGAAAATGGATACCCTGAAACACAAATAAGCACATGTTAATATGATGCAATGAGTATGTATGCAAATGATATGCAAAGGGTTTGTGACTGAGCTGGATCTGATTAACTGCCTTGGTCTAGATCCATGTGTGTTCAAGAATTCCAGATGAAGGTCTAAAAATCCAGTAACCAAGGTGGGGGACTCAAATAAAGAGCCACAAGTCCAGGGTTTTAGAATCACAAGAACTATCCAACATGGAGCATTCTTAACAAAGTAACAGGGTATTCTGAGGTCAAGGTACCTGCAAACCTGTAAACATCCCAACCCCCTCACAGGTAGTGATCTAGAACAAGGATCCTCAGACTTGGATCTGTTATGAGAAGTGTAAACACTTCTAACCCGGAGGTACAGTGTTTACAATAACCATAACAATTCCTCCTCTAATTCACCTCAGTTTCTGAAGGTCAAAACTAAAAGGTCATCCAGACTTAGCAGGCTTCCCAGATAGCCCTAGCATTGCAGGAAATCCGCAACACAGAGTTCTCAAGAAGAAACCCATATCTGAACCGTGTTTCATATTCCCGCACCAGACCGAAATGGAATGGGAAAGAATATGATTCACTCTAGCCTAGGTGTCACTCAGGTCCCAGGTATAGGACCTTAACTCTCACTGAATCACCCACCCACCAAAGTAAACAACCAGATCCAGCCAGCAGCGTGACAGTATGATATATGAAAGACTGTAAAGAAAGCAATAAACAAAGCTGTACAGAAAGCAATAAATAAAGCAAATATACAAACACAAATAACACATAACACCCCAATAAACACAAATCAATCAAGCGCTAGGAGGAACCCACAAAAAGAACCAGAAGCCCTGGTTGCAATATAAGACATCCCCAGCAGAGTCGCCAAGCTGTCGCTCCCGATAAGTGACGCGGGGTCAGATAAGGGTACAGACGCGAACGGTCGGCGAAGGGAACAGTGAGAACACACAGCCGTGAACTCACTGGAGATGAATAGAGTCGCCAGCTAGGCATTTTTATCCCGGAGGAAAGGCAATGCTGCATAAGCCTAGGAAAAAGATGGATAAGACGGTTTGCGAACCAGAGAGACTGAGAAAGGGGTTGGTTACAACCTGGGAAGGTATTAGCACCCAGATTGTCCGCCGTACTCGACGGGATCCACGCTTAAAAGATTTGTGCTATAAAGGGGTAGTGTCAGTGCAATCTGTGTGTAAAGAGCTGGAAAGCAATATGTACAGGTGTCAGTGTAAAAGAAGTGAAGTGTATAATGATGTGTCAGTGCAGGAACAGGAATGAGATGCTCAAGATCATGAGGCTAAAGAATGAAGCTGGAAAAAAGGGGGAATGTACAGAGACTTTTGTTCGATAACCGTTAAGTTATGCCTACGTATCCTCTCGTGCAATGAGGAAGTCAGAACACCGTAGTTCGACCCAAAGAGACTGAAAGATGAATTGTCTTGTGAACTGCTTACTTGTCTATGCTCAAGTGTATGACCTGTCTGGCTCAGGTGCTAACTGTCTTGCATTAGACGGGAGAAGCAAGTTCTCGTTTATGAGTGAAGGTGATGAGAAAAGAATCCCGGAGGAGACGATTATTGTTTGTTTTTGTGTTTTTCAGTCTTTTATTGCTTTTGAAAGTTTGTCATAAGTTAATGAGCTTAAGCCTAAACCAGTGGATTTAGTAAACTCATCACATCCTCCCTCTGATTAGGGGTAATGAGAATACCTTAAGTGTGAAGTCAGCTTCTCACACTTAATCACCTTTGCCATAGGATTAAAATCATTAACCTACTTGTGATTATTTAGATGTTTTTGTTGTTTTTGTTTAGTGTTAAGTAATGAGGCTAAGCCATAATCAGGGATTAAACAGACTCATTACACCATCCTAATAGAAGGATAATAGATGAGAAAGTTTAAGCTAAGGAAAGCTCCTCAACTTAATCCATGATTAGGGATTAACTTCATGACAAAACAAAGCCTTTATTAAGTGGATTTTATTTAATGATATGATGATGAAGTGAATTTTATGATTTGTAAGACAACCTGAGAGGGACTTGTCCATTAACACTAGGGTTAGTCCTTCTTAACCAATTAAGGAAGAATTAGAACCCTAATACAAGGCCCAAGTTACAAGTGTGATGTCTTGATAATTATTAAGTGAATTGATTAAAGGAGTTAAACACATTAAGGGTTTAACACTTAGGATTAAAGTTATACACTCCATCCTAATAGAAGGATGCAGGCATAAGCTTAATCACAAAGCCTTAAAGCCTTTATGGCTTAGTCCCTAATTATGAGGTGAGAAGAGAAGACTCAAAGAGAGACACAAAGGTAAAAAACTATGAGGGGGAACTTAATCAAAACCCTAATTCATTATCAAGCTTGGTTGATCCTAAGGTTTGTGAGGTTTCACCAAGAAGATCTTCAAAGGAAACACCAGGAGGCAGATGAACAGGATTAAGAGAAGCAAAGTGACTTGCTTCATTCAAGAAGTCAAGTCACTTGAATAGAGAAAGTGGGAGAAGCAAGAATGAGCAAGCTCAAACTCAAACACATGTATAAATGCAGAATGGTATGCAAGAGAGATGAAAAGAAAAGTTATGAGAAGTGAAGGCAAATTCACTTCCCAAATTTACTTACCACCTGAAATGTTGAAAAGCAATGCAATGTAATGCAAGATGAGATGTAATGGTATGATGCTAGACCAAACCAGAAGCATGCACATGATGACAATGATGCTATGAGGTGCTGCAAACATGAATCAAGGCATGGAGATGTTCATACAAGATTATGAATGCCAATGATGCAAGCTAAGGAGCATGAACAAACATGGAATGTTATGGAGCATACAAAACAAATGACATGGCAAAGATGTAATGCAATGATCAAACATGCTTCATACATGTCTTAAGATGTCAAATGAATCATAAGAATGCACAAAATGCAATGACAAGTCAAGTTATGCAAGAGAATGCAAGAAGGATGCAAGAGAAAGCCCAAATTAGGGTTTATGGATCAAACACCAAGCACAAACCAAAAACAGAAGCAAACCTCAACATAAAAAATGGAAAATGGTACCCAAAGAAAACCTAGACCTATGATGAACCACTGCCCAAAGGGGAGCTCTCAACTCTCAACCAAACTCAAGTTATGAATTTTACAAGTTATTAGGGTTTTTTAGGGTTCTTAACAAAGGAAATGCCAATCAATTAGGAAATGCAAGATCAAATCATGGCCTTTTTATCCTTGAAAATACATGTTAAACACAAGACAAAGCAAAAAGAACCAATGTCTCAACCTTCACCAATAGGCAGAAATGAATTTTTAAACTTGTGATCAAAATAATGCATAAAAAATGATTTAATTCAATGAAAAATTCTTAAAATGCATCAAGATCAAAAAAGAAATTTGGTTTGAAGGTTGGACAATGTTTCTAAATGTCTTAGAACATTTCATGAATTTTTTTGTGATTTTTAAATACCTAAAAGTATTTTTAATTAATTAATTCTCATTAATCAATTAAAAATAATCTTTTAAATATTTAAAAATACTTTTTTAATGATAAAAAATAAAATAAAAATATTTTTGGGTCATAAAAATTAATAAAACCTTAAAGAAAAAGTTTCATAATTTTTATGAATTTTTTTCTATTTTAAATTAATTATGCAAAATAAATGAAAGAAAATGAATTAAAAATTGATTTAATCTGAAGTATGCACAATGTGAGGCTGGGATTCAATCTGGGGAGGGGACAGTTGACCACGCGCCAAATCCAGTGGTTCAGATTCAAACTTCTTAAATTTAATTAATTAAACTAATTAAACCTAATTATGAATTAATGACCTGATCCAGACCATACAAACACGCGCGCGAAGCCTGATCCAATGGTCCACGTTTGAACTTTGCCCTAATTAATTACACTTAACCCTAATTACTTTCAGGCTGCCGGAGAAGACTTCCGGTCGTCTTCTTCGGCCAGCTCTCACCTGAGCAACCTCAAACTTCCTAAAAACGTTACAAAAATGAAATCTAAGACCAGGGAAGTGTCCCTCTCATCCTCACGAACCAAACCCCTAACCTAAAACAAATTTATTTTTCCTAAACAAGCTGAATCGAAGAAAGAAAGTTCTAGGTCACGCAAGCTTCAGAAACCAATTAAATGCTCAAATCACAACCATTTCAAAAACTAAAAACACCAGGATGATCAGGACAACACAAAGAACAAGTTTGTAACAAAAGAAATGATTTCTGGAAAAATTATTTTCGAGCTACCTGAGATTTGAAGCTCTCAGTCTAGGAACTTTCTGGCCTCTTCTTTCAGTGCAAAACCTTCCACTTGATCCCCAGATGATGTTTGAAAGCTCAATGAGAGTTTAAGTTGGCTGGATTGTGAGTTTCGAAGGGAACTGCTTCTGCTTGCTCAGGAATGGCAATGGAGATTCTGGCACTTTCAGGTCATGGTGATGGGTTGTTTGAGGTCCATGTAATGTGTAGAGAAGATCTGTGGTGTTGGTTTGTGTGTTTGTGAGCTAGGGTGGAAGATTCGAAAGTTTTTGCAGACTGAAGTGAGAAATGGCAGTGGGGTTTCTTGGCTGTTTCAAGCTTATGCTTTGGGTGGTTTGTGATCTATGGAATGTGTTGAGTTGGATGATGAAGAAAGTTTGAGTGTTTCTTGGCTGTGGAGGCAGATTCGATAGTTTTTGCAATGTGAAGAGATTTTGTGAATGTGGTGAATCTCTATGCTTCAGCCTTGCCTTGTGTTATGTTTAGCTTGCAAGTTGTCCACATAAACAAATCTGATTGGCTGGCTGATGTGACTTGTGCTTTATGGATAGGTAAGTCAACTTTTGCTCAAAATCCACTTTATGTGTAAGAAAAGCATGGCTCCAAGTCTAGGCAAGTACAAGGCATGGCTGGCGCTGCATGAGTGAGGTGAGAGGCCTAGCAAAGCTCAGCAGCCAATGCATCAAGTTGGTGAAGTGATCATGATGGTTTTTGCAAGTTGTTGCTTTATGGAATTCTATGAGAAAATGCCTTGTTACACAAACCAAACCATGGGCAAACTTGATCAAATTCTGATTTTTGTAACTTAGAGAATGTTTAGGTGCTGGTTTGAAATGAATTAGAGGTCACAATATGCATTGGTCCAAGATTTTGCAAAGTTTCCATTTGAAGCATGCCTTGAAAAACAATGATTTTTGCCAACTTTGCATTGCCATAACTTTTGATCCAAGAAGAGTTTGATCATGTTCTTGTACTTTTTGAAAAGGGAAAGATGAGATCTACAACTTTCATGACCAAAGTTTTTCCATTTGAAGCCTTTTTGAATCATGAATCAAGGCTTGAAGGATGACCTAAAATGATGCATTCTTGAAAAGTCAACTATGCCCAAAAAGTCAACTTTTGCAAAAACCCTAAATTCTTGATTTCTATGAACTTCAACCTTCTTCCATGATCAAATAAAGATCATATACACTCAAAATGATGAAGATCACCCATTGGTTGGGTCATTGGGGGCCTCAGATGCCCTGATTTTACACTGACTTGTCTGAAAAGTCAACTCTTGATCAGATGACTTCCCCATGGAATTTCTTCATGAAAACTGATATGCATACTCCCTATACCATATAGAGATCAATGGAAACAAGAATGACCAAAAATTTGGGGTTATGGCCTCTGAAACCAAAACCCTAATTTTCAGTCAACTGTGCAGTTCATCCTAGCTCTGCATCCAACCAAACCCTAGTTCTTGTGATTCCTCTGCAATTTTGACTTTGAGGAGATGGAATATGATGTAAGAACACACATGGACCACTTTAAGTTGATTGGTGGCCTTTGGAATGGCTCAAGAAACCCTGAGATTGCTCAGATCACAAACCCTAGGTGCAGATGCCTTAGAAACTATGCAGTGAATCAAAAATGAGATATGAGATGATATGATTGTGTTTATGCACATGAGGATGATCACAAGCCATGGTGTGAATGAGTGAGGGCAAATTTGGGGTGTTTACAGAAACTAAACGAAACTAGAACATATAATTAAACTAAACATTTTCATTCAAACAATTAACTAAATAAATAAAGCATATTGAAATAAATAAATAAATTTTTAGAGAGGTGTACCTTAAAAACAAAAAAAAAAAATTAAACATCACCTTCATCTAAAATTCCAAGCTCTCTTCGAATTTTGTAGAAAGGTTCTTTTGCAAGAGGCTTGGTGAAGATATCCGCAAGTTGGTTATGAGTATCCACAAAAGTTACTTCGACATCTCCTTTAAGTACATGATCCCGGAGAAAGTGATGACGAATGTCAATATGTTTGGTTCGAGAATGCATGACGGGATTCTTCGTGATGTTGATTGCACTTGTGTTATCGCACCGGAGAGGAACGCAACCAAGATCAATTCCGTAGTCACTTAGTTGTTGCTTTATCCAAAGATTTTGTGCACAACAACTTCCTGCCGCTATGTACTCTGCTTCGGCTGTACTAAGAGCAACGCACGCTTGTTTCTTGCAAGACCACGAAACTAGAGCATTTCCGAGGATGTGACATGTTCCACTTGTGCTTTTTCTATCAGTTTTACATCCTGCATAATCTGCGTCAGAATAACCAATTAAAGTGCAGCTACTACCTTTAGGATACCATAGACCAACATTTGTCGTTCCCTTGAGATACTTCATGATTCGTTTGACCGCCGTGAAATGTGACTCCTTAGGGTTTGCTTGAAAGCGAGCACACAAACAAACACTGAACATAATGTCAGGACGGCTTGCCGTCAAATATAATAATGAACCAATCATACCTCGATATTTTGTGATATCAACCGATGTTCCCATTTCATCTTGATCAACGTACGTACCGGAGCCCATTGGTGTAGACATTGCTTTACAACTATCCATATCAAATCTTTTCAAGAGTTCCTTGCAATATTTGGATTGATTTATGAAGATTCCGTCCTTTTGTTGCTTGATTTGAAGTCCAAGAAAGTAATTCATCTTTCCCATCATCGACATTTCAAATTCGCCTTGCATCATTGAAGCAAACTCTTCACATAGTTGATTGTTGGTTGAGCCAAAGATAATATCGTCCACGTACACTTGAACAAGTAAGGTATCATTCTTTGTTCGTTTAATAAACAAAGTCTTATCTACCTTGCCTTTTTCAAAACCTTTTTCGCATAGAAAATTACTTAGACGATCGTACCATGCCCTTGGTGCTTGTTTTAGACCATAGAGTGCTTTCTTCAACTTGTATACATGTGAAGGGTGCTTGAAGTCTTCAAAACCCGGAGGTTGTTTGACGTAGACTTCTTCGTTGATATATCCATTAAGGAAGGCGCTTTTAACGTCCATTTGAAAAAGCTGAAAATTCATTGAACAAGCGTAAGCAAGCAATAAGCGTATAGCCTCTAACCTTGCAACCGGAGCGAAGGTTTCTTCAAAATCAATGCCTTCTTCTTGATTGTAGCCTTGTGCCACCAATCTTGCTTTGTTGCGAACTATGATTCCATTTTCATCAAGTTTGTTCTTGAACACCCATCTTGTACCAATGATGTGCTTGTTACTTGGTCTTGGAACAAGTTCCCAAACTTGATTTCTTTCAAATTGATTCAATTCTTCTTGCATCGCAAGTATCCATTGGTCGTCATTCAAGGCTTCATTGATTTTAGAAGGTTCAATTTGTGAAACAAATGCCATGTTCAAGCAAGCATCTTTGAGATTCAATCTTGTTGCTACACCTTGACTTATGTCTCCGATAACTTTGTCAATAGGATGATCTCTATGTGTTCTCCATTCTTTGGGAAGATCATTGTTGATTGACTCTTGTTGAATTGATTCATCATGATGTTCTTCTTGTTTTTCTTCTAGATTTCCAAAGAGGTCTTTAGAAGCATCTTCTTTAGGAACTTCTACAATTTCATCATCATCATCACACAAAACAATATCCTCTTTCGAGGGGTTAGATTCATCAAATTTAACATGCATAGATTCTTCTATAGTTAGAGTTCTTTTATTGTAAATTCTAAAAGCTTTACTAGAGAGAGAGTAGCCGAGAAAAATACCTTCATCGGATTTTTCGTCAAACTTACCAATGTTGTCTTTGTCGTTGTTGAGAACAAAGCACTTACACCCGAATATGTGAAAGAAAGAGATATTTGGTTTTCTCCCTTTGAAGAGTTCATAAGGGGTTTTCTTGAGAATAGGCCGAATATTAACACGGTTACTTACAAAACATGCCGTGCTCACCGCATCCGCCCAAAAATACTTAGGAAGATTTGAATCACTTAGCATTGTCCTTGCAAGTTCTATCAAAGACCTATTCTTCCTTTCTACGACACCATTTTGTTGTGGAGTTCTTGGTGCGGAGAAGTTGTGTGAGATTCCATGTTCTTCACAAAAATCTTCGAAAGAAGCATTTTGGAATTCTCCACCATGGTCGCTTCGAATGGAGATAATTGTAAGAGACTTCTCATTTTGAATTTGCTTGGCATACTTCTTGAATGCTTTGAAAGCATCACTTTTCTGCACTAAAAACAATGTCCAAGTATATCTAGAGAAATCATCAACGATAACTAATGCATAAACATTACCTCCGAAGCTTTTTGTTCTCGATGGACCAAAAAGATCCATGTGCAACAATTGTAGTGGTCTTGAAGTAGACACCACATTCTTGGAAATGAAAGTTGATTTAGTTTGCTTTCCTTTTTGGCAAGCACCACACAACCTATCTTTGATGAATTTGATCTTTGGCAATCCAATGACTAAGTCATGCTTGATCAATTTATTCAAATGCTCCATATGAATATGAGCAAATCTCTTATGCCATAACCATGATTCATTGTTGTTTGCCAAGAGACACCTAACATTCAAAGACAAGTTATCTAAAGAAATTTGAAAAATATTATTAACCCTTTTACCTTTAAGCATAACCTCATGAGTAACCTCATTTTCAATCAAGCATTCATCTTTAGTGAAGTTGACTTTGAAACCTCGGTCACACAATTGGCTAATGCTAAGGAGACTATGCTTTAGACCTTCCACATATAGGACATCTTCTATAGTTGTTGAAGGCGGTGAACCAATGATGCCAATGCCAAGGATTCTTCATTTATTGTTGTCACCATAAGTAACATATCCTTTGGCCTTAAGCGTTAGATGTGAAAATTTGCTTAGATCACCCGTCATATGCCTCGAACACCCACTATCAAGATACCATTGACTTGAGGAGGTCTTCAAGCATACCTACAAAACAAATTAAGTTTTGTTAGGTACCCAAACAGCTTTGGGTCCTTCATAATTAGCACCTTTCTTGACCCACACATAATGCCCACTTGGAACACTAAAATTTCTTACATAGCAAGCATTAGGTGTATGGCCAATAATACCACAATAAAAACAAGTAGGTTCAAAATTGCTTCTATATCTAGGAGGATAAGATTTCTTCTTAGAAAAGGATTTATTCTTATTATTTCTTTTCTTTCTAGCATATTGATGAACTACTTTATGCTTGTCACTTTCTTTCATAGGATTTTGTTCTTTAGCTTTCACAAAGATGGTCTTGTTTGAAGTTGGTTTTGAGAATTTTGAGTAACCAAGACCACTTTTATCATTTGAATATCTTTGATTGCTAAGAACACTTTCCAATCCAATTTGTCCTTTTTCATATCTCTCTAGGACTCTTTTTAATTGGACTATTTGAAAAGAGAGTGACTCACATTTAGTGCATACAAAATTCTGTTTTTGTTCACTAATCAATTTTTCTTTTTCAAGCTTAAAACCATTTTCTATTTTCTCAATATTTTCTTCTAATGTTGAGATTTGTTTCTTTTGAGATGAAATGGTTTTGTACAGAATTTTGCACTCACTTAAAAGTTCATCAATTGCTCCTTGAGCGTCATTATCAAAAATTGAAAAGTTATTACTACTAACCTCATCGTCTTCATTGTCGGAATGATGTGATGCCATCAATGCTAGATTTGCGCTTTGATCACTATCGGAGTCCGATGAAGAACTTATTTCGTTGTCATCCCAAGCAATGTAGGCTTTCTTTTTGAAATCCTTCTTTCCTTTGTTGTCATGGTTCTTTGCGAGTTTAGAACATTCCGGTCTAATGTGGCCTTTCTTTCCACATTCATAGCATGTAATATCTTCGTTAGATGTTGATGTTTCCTTTTCTTTGTTCTTTGAGAACTTCTTTCTTCTTGTGTAACTAGAGTTTCCATTATTATTTTTTGCACCAAAAAATTTTCCTAGTCTTTTTACAAGAAGCATAAAATTTTCGTCCTCTTCTGGATTGTCTTCTTTCTTTGCAACTTTGGAATCAACTTTTAAAGCAATGCTCTTGGATTTCTTTTCTTGGTTCTCATGTTTCTCCAATAGTCCAAGTTCCGTCTCATATTCTTGAAGCTTTCCGAATAAAGTAGCGGATGTCATTGTTGCTAAGCTTTTCTTTTCGGAGATCGCCGTCACTTTGGGTTGCCATTCTCTTGTTAAAGACCTAAGCACTTTAAGATTAAGTTCATCATTTGATAGTGTCTTACCAAGTGCTTTCAAGTGATTTGTCAAATGCACGAATCTTTTCTGCAAGTCGAGGATTGATTCTCCCGGTTGCATTCGGAATAATTCGTACTCTTGACTTAGCGTATTCAACCTAGATCTTTTTACTTCAGCCGTTCCTTCGTGAGTTTCTACAAGAGTGTCCCATATTTCTTTTGCCGTTGTACATGTTGAGACGCGGAAGAATTCATCCATTCCAAGTGCACTTTGTAAGATGTTGATAGCCTTTTTGTCATAAAGAACTTTTTTCTTATCATCATCATCCCATGACACTTGTGGCTTAGATGAACTAGCACCATTGACAACTGTTATAGGAATGAAAGGACCATTTAGAACAGCCTCCCATATATCACTTCCTTGTGCTTCTAAGTGTGCCTTCATACGGAGTTTCCAAAAGTCGAAATATTGACCTGAAAACAATGGAGGCTTGTTGCTACTACCACCATCTTTGAAAACACGATCATTGTTTGCGGAAGCCATCTGAATCTATAGGAACAAGTTACCTAGAACTTGCTCTGATGCCAACTGTAAGTTATAAGAGTGCGCCTAAGAGGGGGGGTGAATTAGGTAGTCGACAATTCTTTGATCGTGTTTCCGGTTGTTGATTATTTTTCGTTAAGTGCTGAAAAATAAAGTGCTGAAAGTAAAATGAACACCGGAAATTTATAGTGGTTCCCTTCACACTTCGAAGGTACTCCACTCCTCTTTCGACTCGAAAGAGATTTCACTATAGTTAGAATTATTGTACAGCTTATGCTTACTATCTACACTATAGGTAATCAAGTGAATGAAGAACAATCCTCTTCAAACACACACTTGTTTCCAACAAACTTGGACAACAAGGTAAAACAGAAAGTAATTCTTGATAATGAGATTTTGTCTTGAAAGAATGTTGATATCAATCTTGATAATTGATCTTCCTCTTCAAATGAAACAATTCTCAACAATGTATACAAGTGTTCAATGAATGATATGAAACTTACAATAATTTTCAATGAAAATTAAGTGCAGAAAGTTTCACTTAAAAATGATATGAAAACACTTGAAAATATTGAAAGAATAAAATATTTGTAAAAATGAATTGTTAATGAAGAAGGTGTGTGTTTATTTAAAAAATGCAGAATTTATAGTGTGTAAAACACCCTTTCAAAAGAGTATTGTATCATGAAAAGATGCCATGATCCAATGAAAGATTATCATGAAAAGTGCTGATGAAAAAATAAAGTATTTTTCAAATATCTACAGTAGGAATCGGTTCCCACATGGGACAACCCGGTTCCTGCTGAACGTTATTAAAATTTGAATTTTTAACAAAGGGGAACCGGTTCCCAGAGGGGGACAACCCGGTTCCTAGTCTTAAAAACAGAATCATGACCTTTTCAGGAAAGTGGAACCCGGTTCCCACATGGGGAGGAACCGGTTCCTGCAGCCAAAAAACAGATTTTCAAGTTTAAACACACAATGATATTTTTATGCTTTTTATGAGAAAATCTTGAACACTTATATGCATGATTAAGGAATTGAAACATATACCTTGAGAATTATTTCAGTCCATAAGATCTTCAATAATTCTTCAATATTCAACACTTTTTGCACATCCTTTTTTTTA
Organism: Lathyrus aphaca; assembly: GCA_963966055.1. NCBI lineage: Eukaryota > Viridiplantae > Streptophyta > Magnoliopsida > Fabales > Fabaceae > Lathyrus > Lathyrus aphaca. The sequence goes on along the minus strand of OZ014521.1, from coordinate 132,060,603 downwards.
TAGATGGATCATCATGTTGTCTTCATCAAAATCATTTGATTGAGAAGCTTGCTATTACACTTGCTTCTTCCGTCTAATGCAAGGCAGTTTGCACCTGAGCCAGACAGGTCATACACTTGAGCATAGATAAGAAAGCAGTTCACCAGTCAATTTATCTTTCAGTCTCTTCGGGTCGAACTACGGTGTTCTGACTTCCTCATTGCACGATGTCGCTCCCGATAAATGGGAATGGCCCAAATAAAGGTACAGACGCGAACGGTCGGCGAGAGGGACAATGAGAACACACAGCAGTGAACTCACTGGAGATGAAAAGAGTCGCCAGCTAGGCATTTTTATCCCGGAGGAAAGGCAATGCTGCATAGACCTAGAAAGACATGGATAAGACGGTTGCGAACCAGAGAGACTGAGAAAGGGGGTTGGTTACAATCTGGGAAGGTATTAGCACCCAGATTGTCCGCCGTACTCGACGGGATCCACGCTTAAAAGATTTGTGTTTTAAAGGGGTAGTGTCAGTGCAATTTGTGTATAAAAGAGCTGGAAAAGGATGTACAAGTGTCGGTGTAAAAGAAGTGAAGTGTGTAAGTGAAGTGTCAGTGTAAGAACAGGAGTGGAATGCTCAAGATCATGAGGCTAAAAGAATGAGGCTAGAAAGAGGGGGAATATACAGAGACTTTTGTTCGATAACTGTTAAGTTATGCCTACGTATCCTCTCGTGCAATGAGGAAGTCAGAACACCGTAGTTCGACCCAAAGAGACTGAAAGATGAATTGACTGGTGAACTGCTTACTTGTCTATGCTCAAGTGTATGACCTGTCTGGCTCAGGTGCAAACTGTCTTGCATTAGACGGAAGAAGCAAGTTCTCGTTTATGAGTGAATCAGATGAGAAAAGAATCCCGGAGGAGACGATTATTGTTTGTTTTTGAGTTTTCAGTCTTTTATTGCTTTTGAGAGTTTGTCATAAGTTAATGAGCTTAAGTCTAAACCAATGGATTTAGTAAACTCATCACATCCTCCCTCTGATTAGGGGTAATGAGAATACCTTAAGTGTGAAGTCAGCATCTCACACTTAATCACCTTTGGTGTAGGATTAGGATCATTAACCTACTTGTGATTAGTTAAATGTTTTTGGAGTTTTTGTTTAGTGTTGAGTAATGAGATTAAGCCATAATCAAGGATTAAACAGACCCATTACACCATCCTAATAGAAGGATAATAGATGAGAATGTTTAAGCTGAGGAAAGCTCCTCAACTTAATCCATGATTAGGGATTAAACTCATGACAAAACAAGCCTTTGATTAAGTGTATTTTATTTAATGATATGATGATGAAGTGATTTTTAGGGTTTGTAAGACAACTTGAGGGGGACTTGTCCATTAACACTAGGGTTAGTCCTTCTTAACCAATTAAGGAAGAATTAGAACCCTAATGCAAGGCCCAAGTTACAAGTGTGATGTCTTGATGTTTATTAAGTGAATTGATTAAGAGATTTAAACACATTAAGGGTTTAACACTTAGGATTAAAGTTATACACTCCATCCTAATAGAAGGATGCAGGCATAAACTTAATCACAAAGCCTTAAAGCCTTTAGGGTTTAGTCCCTGATTATGAGGTGAGAAGAGAAGACTCAATGAGACACAAAGGTAAAAACTAAGGGGGGAGACTAATCAAAACCCTAATCATTGTCATTCTTGGTTGTTCCTAAGGTTTGTGAGGTTTACAAGAGAAGTCTTCAATGGAACCAACAGGAAGCAGATGAAAGGATCAGGAGAAGCAAAGTAACTTGCTTCATTTAAGAAGTCAAGTCACTTGAAGGAAGAAAGTGAGAAGAAGAAGGATGAACAAGCTCAAACTCAAACACATACAAAAATGCAGCAAGGATGCATAAAAGAGATGAAGAGAAGTTATGAGAAGTGAAGGCAAATTCACTTCTCAAAGTTGCTTACCACCTGAAAAGTTAGTGAGAAAGATGCAATGCAATGTCAAATGGAATGCAATGACATGATGAGAAACAAAACCAGAAGCACATACATGATGCTAATGATGCTATGAGATGCTACAAACATGAAACAACACATGGGGATGATCATACAAGCTTATGGATGCAAATGAAACAAGTTAAGGAGCATAAACACACATGAAAAGTTATGAAATGCAAATGGCATACAACATGGCAAATGCAAGATGCAATGATCAAACATGCTTTCAATATGTCTTAAGAATCAAAGGCATACATGAAATGTCATGGCAAGTCAAGGTATGAATGCAAATGCAAGATGGATGCAAATGGAAGCTCAAATTAGGGTTTATGATCAATGCATCAAACAAAAACCAAAATCAGAAGCAAACATCAATACAAAAAATTGAAAATTCACTCAAAGGATCCCTAAACCTATACTAATCCACTGCCCAAAGGAGAAGTCTCAACTCTTAACCTAGTTCAAGTTATGATTTTCCTAAGTTTTCTAGGGTTTTAGGGTTCCTTAACAAGAAAATTTCCAAACAAATGGAAAATGAAATATCAAATCATGCCAATTTAATCTCACAAACTACATGATATGCTAAATACAATGCAAAAAGAATCAAAGTCCAACTCTCAATGGTTAGGCAGAAATGATTTTTGGAAGTTTGGATCAAAATAATGCATCAAAATGATTTTAATTCCATGGAAAATTCTCAAAATGCATCAAGATTAGAAAATAAATTTGGTTTGAGGGTTGGACAATGTTTCTAAATGTTTCATGAATTTTTTGGTGATTTTTAAATACCTAAAAGTATTTTTAATAAATTAATTCTCATTAATTAATTAAAAAGAAACTTTTAAATATTTAAAAATACTTTTTTAATGCTAAAAATGAAAATAAAAATATTTTTGTGTTCTGAAATTAAATAACAACTTGTATAAAAAATTTCAGATTTTTTGAATAAATTTTACTATTTTTAAATAAATGTACAAATCAAATGAAATAATATGAAAATAAAATGAATTTAAATGCTGAAAAGGAAAAGTCAAACAATCTGATGGCCCTCATTTAAACTTGCTGCGCGCGCGTTTGACTTGGCGCCAGATCCTACGGCTAGAATTCAAACTCACTAACCCTAATTAATTAGCCCTAATCACAGCCTTAATGACTTTCAGGTGACCGGAACAGTGTTCCGGTCATCTTCTCCGATCACTCCAAACTTCAAACTCTCTCTAAACGCATCTAAAACGAAATCTAACTAAACAGAAATGATCCCCACTTAAAAACGAATCAGAACCCCCATTCAAAACACATTTATCATTCCTAAACTGGCTGAATCGAAGCAATCTAGTTCTAGGGCAAAAAGTTTCAGAAACTGATTAAACTCTCATCTCTCCATCATTTTCAAAACCAAAGACATCAGAGTGATCAGTGAACTACAAAGAACATCTTAGGAACTTTAAAAATCATTTCTGGAAAAAAAGTTCTTGAGCAACCTGAGTTTCGAAGCTTTCAACTTAGCAACTTTCTGACCTCTCCTATTTATGAAATCCACTCCTTTTGGTCCCTTGATGATGTCTGGATGCTTAGAAGGAGTTTATGGTGGCTGGTTTAAGAGTTTGAACAGGTTCTGTTCAGTGGGGTGAAGGAATCGTGTTTTTGATTCAATGGCTTTCAGGCTGTTTTGAGTGTTGGTTTGTGTTCAATGAAGCATGGTGAGATGATTGGTGAAGCTTGTTTGAATGTTTGTGGCTTGTAGGATGAGATTCGAAAGAAAATGCAAGTTGGAGAGAGTTTGTGGATGCTGAGTTCTAGTGTGTTTCAGGCTTGTGTGTTGTGATGTTTGGCTTGCAAATTGTTTGTATAAACTAATCCTATTGGTCAGATGACATGACATGTGCTTTATTGATTGGTATGGTGGCTTTTGCAAAATGTCAACTTTGTGTAAGAGAAGGCATGGGTCTTGTTCTAGCCAAGTACAAGGGCTGTGGGCTGCGCAGCATGGTGAGGGGAAAGGCTAGGGTGGTTCAGCATCCAAGGCAGCAAGTGGATGGGAAGTGATCATGAGCTTTTGCAACTTGACTTTGCTTTTGCTTTTCATGAAAATATCTTGCTCCAAAGGCCAAACAAATGAGAAACTCTTGGTCCATTCTGATTTTTAGGTCACATGTGATGTTTGTGTAATGGTTTGACATCAATTAGAAGTCACAAATTGCCTTGGTACAAAATTTTGCAAGTTTCTCATTTGGTGCATAATTTTGAATTTAGTGATTTTTGCCAACTTTGATGCACCATAAATTTTGATCCAAAATGAATTAGGTCATGTTCTTGTACTTTTTGAAAAGGGGAAGATCTATTCTACAACTTTCATGACCAAAGTTTTTCCATTTGAAGCACTTTTGGATCAAAAAGTAAGGGTTGAAAAGGCTACATAAAATGACATTTCATTAAAAGTCAAACTTGCCCAAAAAAGTCAACTTTGCAAAAACTTGAGATTCTTGAATTTTGTGAACTTCCAACTTCTTCTATGATCAAATAAAGATCATATGCACTCAAAATGATGAAGATCACCTCTTGGTTGGGTCATTGGGGGCCTCAGATGCCCTGATTTTGCACTGACTTGTCTGAAAAGTCAACTCTTGATCAGATGGCTTCCCCATGGAATTTCTTCATGAAAATTGATATGCATACTCCCTATACCATATAGAGACCAATAGAAACAAGAATGACCAAAAAATTTGGAGTTATGGCCTCTGAAACCAAAACCCTAATTTTAGGTCATCTGTGCAGTTAAACCTGGCTCTGCATCCACACCATTTCCAGTTCTTGTGATTCTTTGACATTCTTGACTTTGAGAAGATATAATATGATACTTGAACACACATAGACCCATTTGAAGGGATTGTTGACCTTTGGAGTGGCTCAAGAAGCTCTTGGATTGCTCAGATCACAAACCCTAGATGCAGATGACTTAGAACCAATGCAAAGACTCAAAATTGTGGTATGAGATGTTATGATTGTGTTTATGCATATGAAATGATCACAAGCCATGGTGTGAATGGGTGAGGGCAAATTTGGGGTGTTTACAGCTGCCCCTATTCAAACATGAGTTAGCTGTGTAGGATGTAAGCAACGGCTTAACAGGCAAACAAGATAACTTGTGGTTGAATACCAAAGACAGTCCAAAATTTGCACTCACAGAATGAAGAAGAAAAGGGATATAGATTATAAAAGAAAATAAAGTATATTGTAAATTGCGGGTGACGGAGGACGACCGTCGAGCAGAGGACGACTGCTGGGTAAAGAGCGATGACGGGGACGGCCGACATGCTGGAAAGGTGCGGAAAATAAAGCAATGACGGGGACGGCCGACATGCTGGGGATAAAAGAATTATGATGGGGACGGCCATCAAGATAAAGTTGTAAAATTCTCTGGGGATTAATGAAACATGACGGGGACGGCCATCAAGTTCATAAAGTAAAGTAACCAACGATGGGGACGGCCATCGGGCTAAACTGATGAAGGACGATCATCAGGAAAAAGAAAAAGGGACCACGACGGGGACGACCATCGGGTTAAAGAATAAATGAAATAAACAGATGATGAGGTACGGTCATCAAAGGCGAAGGACGATCACCTAGCAGGGGACGGCTGCTCTGTTGGGGATAAGATGAGGGACGGTCATCTAAGGTGGAGGACGACCACCTGGCAGGGTACGGCTGCCGAAAATATCGCGACATAGGACGAATGCCGGATAAAAGGTCAACGATGGGGACGGCCATCGGATGAGCATGATGGAGGACGACCATCAAGAGGTGGAGGACGACCACCTAGCAGGGGACGGCTGCTCTCAAGGTTTATCATGACATAGGACGAATGCCAGATAACCAAAACCAACAATGGGGACGGCCATTGGATAAAATGATGAAGGACGATCATCAAAGGTGAAGGACGATCACCTAGCAGGGGACGGCTGCTAAATATCAACGATGGGGACGGCCATCGGATGAGCATGATGGAGGACGACCATCAAGAGGTGGAGGACGACCACCTAGCAGGGTACGGCTGCTCTCAGGGTTTATCATGACACAGGACGAGTGTCAGATAAAAAGAAAATTTGCTTTGTTGGCGATCTACTGGGGAATAGTAAACACGGACGAGTGTTTATATCCCAGAAATAAAGGGTATAAGGGTTTAGATATTTGTGTATAGATTAAAGATGCGGACGAGCATCCTTAAGACTACGATACGGACGAGTATCGGGTAGAAACAAATACTGACACGTGTTCAGAGATGATGATACGGACGAGTATCAACTGGTTAACAAGGAACACGGACAAGTGTTGAATCTGAGAGGATTCTTCTGGGGAATAGTAGACACAGGCGAGTATCTATATTCAAGAAGACAAAAGTGTTTGACACAGTGTATGGATTTAAAGATGCAGACGAGCATCCTTAAGACTATGATACGGACGAGTATCATGTAGAAACAAACTCTTGACGCGTGTTCTGAGATGATGGTACGGACGTGTACCAACGAGTTAACAAAGAACAAGGACTAGTGTTGAATCTGTGGGGATATAAGTGGTATATATAAGATACGGACGAGTATCAATATAAGTATGAGTGGTGTATAGATGAGTGTTTAACAGCTGGGGAGAGTGACACGGACGAGTGTCAAAGGAGAAGAGTGTGATATGAACAAGTATCTGGTGTACAAAGTGTAGGCAACCGCGCTGGGGATATGACACGGACGAGTGTCAAAGGATTGTCATATGTAAGTATATGTGAGTGCAAAAAGGACGTCCTTGGCTTTCTACTGGGGTTATGACACAGACAGGTGTCAAAAAGGTATCTGTAATGCGGGTGGTTTTATTTGTAAGGAGTGCTTAGGTGACCTTACTGGGGGAATGATGACACGGATGGGTGCCAAAGGGAGTATATATATTGGTGTTTGTGAATGTGAGGCAACTGCTTTTGCTGGGGAATCTCCGCTGGGGATTTGGGGGAAGTATTCTGTATATTGACGGATTGTCATTATTCACAAGTATTGATTCAAAACATGGCTTATGATTATGCTATATGTTTGATTTTTGCCGTAATGCTCTGTGTTAGACGGAATGCTACGCTTTGTGGGTGAATATGATGCACATGCCATGATTATGCAAAGATACCAAACCGGGACTCGGATCCCACTGCTTGTGAAGATTTCAAATCAATTTGCTTGAAATGGGCATCCCAGCCGGGGATGAGATCACTGGTAGATCTTATGAGATGCTATTGCCTAGGGATACAGGTCATTGACAGACCCATCCTTGTACTAGGGACCCAGCTGGGGTTCGAAGAAGCTTTCTTAACTCTGTTGTGATTCTTCATGCACTGCTCTTTCTGGATAGAGGTTGAGAGCTCTGTGGGGAGATGGTTCCTTGACTTTTGTACTCGGCTGAGGAAGGAATGGCAGCTCGGCTGGGGAGAAAACACTTTGAGTGTTAAGACTGAGTGAGCATTGACCTGCCAGCTTGCTGGGCTGAAGCTTTCATACCCCAAGCTGCGTTCTGGATACCTGCAATCCTGCAAAGATAGGGAAACGTACAAGTAATCCCGAGGTATCCTTTACTGGATTCCGTCATAGGAGTTTAGACACTTCTGAGAGTAAGTATATTTCCTGCAAGCACGTGTTTTTATTTTTGAAGATAAACATCTGTATTCTATGAAATCAGTTTTTTTCTTAAGACATCAGACATTTTTGCAAAATAAAAATGTACAAGACGAGACATGACTGAAAATCTGATTTTATTAATTCATATGCCCTGAATTGGCGCGATACAGTCAAAGAAACAAATCCCCTGAAATGAGGAGATTGTTACAAATTGAGAAACAAAATGCTGGCAATGTTGATGACGCTTTAGGGAGCTTCCTCTTTACTATGACTCGTATGACTTTTGACGTTCTTCTCATCTTGCTTTCTGAAGAATGCTGATTCTGATTGAAGCTTGATCCTTTTGAAGCTTATCAAGTTGTAAACGATACAGACGAATTCAAAATGCAGTTGTTCGCTTATTCCCTTATTTTGCATGGATCGCCCTTTCGGGTTTTCAATCCATCGGGATACCCATTTTTGCCTGAGCTGTCCAATGTGGCTTTTCAACTCAGCGGGTGTACATTTTCTTTTTGTTTATTTTCCCTTATTTTTACCCGAGTCTTTTATTCTGTTTTTGACTCGCCGGGATGCCCTATTTTTTCCCGGACGTACATTCTGTTTTTGTGTCCAGCGGGTCATTTTTATGCGAAGTATTTTCTAACTGCATCTGAATTCACAGGGGACGGAAAATCTTCACCATCCATGGTGCTGAGCATCAGTGCTCCACCAGAGAAAACTTTCTTTACTACAAATGGTCCTTCATAGTTTGGAGTCCACTTGCCCCTGTGGTCTGTATGAGGAGGGAGGATTCTCTTCAGCACAAGATCTCCTACTTGGTACTCTCGGTGCCTGACTTTTTGATCGAAGGCTCTCTTCATTCTTTTCTGATACAACTGCCCATGACAGATTGCAGCCAATCTCTTCTCTTCGATCAGACTCAGTTGTTCGTATCGGGACCTGACCCATTCTGCTTCATTCAGCTTAACATCCATTAGTACCCGTAGGGAGGGTAATTCAACTTCGACAGGTAGGACTGCTTCCATACCATACACAAGCTGATACGGTGTTGCCGCAGTGGACGTTCTGATTGACGTGCGGTACCCATGCAAGGCAAACGGTAACATTTCATGCCAGTCTTTGTAGGTGACTACCATCTTCTGCACAATCTTCTTAATATTCTTATTAGCTGCCTCAACCGCGCCATTCATCTTTGGCCTGTAAGGAGAAGAATTGTGGTGTTGAATCTTGAAGTCCCGGCACAGTTCAGCCATCATCTTGTTGTTTAAATTGGAACCATTATCAGTAATGATTCGCTCGGGGACTCCGTATCGACAGATGATATCTCTCTTCAGAAATCTGGCTACCACTTGTCTTGTAACATTGGCATAGGAAGCTGCTTCAACCCACTTAGTGAAATAATCAATGGCAACCAGGATGAATCTGTGGCCATTCGAAGCAGTTGGCTCAATCTTACCAATCATGTCAATGCCCCACATAGCAAAGGGCCAGGGTGAAGACATTACATTCAAAGGATTGGGAGGCACATGCACCTTATCTGCATAAATCTGGCATTTATGGCATTTCCTGGCATAGGCACAACAGTCGGCATCCATTGTGATCCAGTAATAGCCTGATCTTAACAACTTCTTAGCCATGGCATGCCCTCCCGCATGGGTACCAAAGGATCCTTCGTGCACTTCATGCATTAACAAGTCTGCTTCTGTCTCATCGACGCATCTGAGGAGTACCATATCAAAATTTCTCTTGTACAGGGAACCATCAGTGTTCAGGAAGAAACTACCAGCAAGCCTTCTCAAAGTCTTCTTATCATTGGAAGATGCCCCAGGTGGGTATGTCTGATCCTCCAAGAAACACTTAATGTCATGGAACCAAGGCTTATCATCTTTGACAACGTCTGCTGCGAACACATATGCTGGTCTGTCAAGTCTGGACACTGAGATTTGAGGTACAAAATTGGCAGCCTGAACTTTGATCATGGACGAAATGGTAGCCAGAGCATCTGCAAACTGATTCTCGTCCCGAGGGATATACTCAAGCTTGACTGTTGTAAAGAAAGTTAATAACCTCCTTGTGTAATCCCTGTAAGGTATCAGATGGTCCTGGTGGGTGTACCATTTGCCATTGGTTTGATTGATTACCAGAGCTGAATCTCCGAATACGGTCAACGTCTTGATCCTGAGGTCAATGGCTTCCTCAAGACCCATAATGCAAGCTTCGTATTCAGCTTCGTTGTTAGTGCAGTTGAAAGTGAGCTTTGCCAAGAAAGGTATGTGAACTCCTTTAGGTGTAATGAGTACTGCACCAACACCTCGACCATTCATATTAACAGCCCCATCAAACATCATAGTCCATTATTCTTCCGGGTCAGGCCCTTCAGTGTGAACAGGCTCTTCATGATCTTTTGCTTTTATGAACATGATATCTTCATCAGGGAAGTCAAATCTCATAGGCTGGTAATCATCAATAGGTTGCTCGGCAAGATATTCAGACAATACACTGCCCTTGATGGCTTTCTGAGATGTGTATTGGATGTCATATTCTGTGAGAATCATTTGCCATCTTGCAACCCGTCCGGTAAGTGCTGGCTTCTCAAATATGTACTTAACTGGGTCCATTTTTGAGATCAACAGAGTAGTGTGGGTCAACATATACTGCCTCAGTCGGCGAGCAGCCCACGCTAAAGCACAGCAAGTTTTCTCGAGCAGTGAATAACGTTGTTCACAGTCGGTAAACTTTTTGCTTAGGTAGTATATTGCATACTCTTTTCGACCAGACTCGTCATGCTGGCCCAACACACACCCCATTGACTCTTCTAATACTGTCAAGTACATTATCAGAGGTCTTCCTTCAACTGGAGGCATAAGGATAGGAGGCTCTTGTAAGTATTCCTTGATCTTGTCAAAAGCCTTCTGACAGTCTTCGTTCCACCTGACCGTCTGTTCTTTTCTTAGCAGTTTGAACAAGGGCTCGCAGATTGCTGTAAGGTGAGATATGAACCGTGAAATGTAGTTCAACCGACCTAAGAACCCTCGATCTTCTTTTTCTGACTTCGGTGCAGGCATCTCTTGAATAGCTGTAACTTTATCAGGGTCTACTTCAATCCCTTTCTCACTCACAATAAATCCCAGCAGCTTACCAGATCTCACCCCGAATGTGCATTTGTTGGGGTTCAAATTCAGTTGATACTTCCTCAGACGCTTGAACAGCTTCAGCAGATTTACCAGATGGTCTTCTTCAGTAAGGGACTTGGCAATCATGTCATCCACATAACACTCGATTTCTTTATGGATCATATCGTGGAATAATGTTACCATAGCCCGTTGATACGTCGCACCGGCATTCTTGAGCCCAAATGGCATTACCTTGTAACAGAACGTGCCCCAGGGCGTGATGAAGGTTGTCTTCTCCATGTCTTCAGGTGACATTTTAATCTGATTGTATCCTGAAAATCCATCCATGAAGGAGAATACCAAGAACTGAGCCGTATTATCAACCAATACATCAATGTGAGGTAAAGGGAAGTCATCTTTAGGGCTGGCTCTGTTCAGATCCCGGTAGTCAACACACATTCTTACTTTGCCGTCTTTCTTAGGCACAGGTATAATGTTAGCAACCCACGGCGGGTAACTAGTTACAGCAAGGAACCCGACGTCCCACTGCTTTTGCACCTCTTCCTTAATTTTCATTGCCATGTCCGGGCGAGTACGGCGCAGTTTCTGTTTAACCGGTGGGCATTCCTCTCTTAAAGGCAGCTTGTGCACAACAATGTCGGTGTCCAACCATGGCATATCTTGATAAGACCAAGCAAACACGTCCACATACTCTTGCAGCAGATCAATCAGTTGTCTCTTCACTGAGTCTTGTAAGCAGGCCCCGATTTTAACTTCTTTCACGTCTTCATCTGTACCAAGATTGATCGTTTCAACCTCCTCCTGGTGATGAGTAATAACCTTTTCCTCTTGCCTTAACAACCTGGCTATCTCTTCAGGAAGCTCATATTCTTCTTCAACCCCTTCATCAGCTTGATTGATCGGATTGTCAAAGTCATACGAAGTCATAGCCGTGTTGTTGTCGGTGTTGTCGGGAAGGCACACTCTGCAAGGGTTCAGTTTGTTCATTTTAGTGATTTGATTTTAATCTTTTTTAGAAAAGTGAAATAAAGTTGTCATTTTGAAAACACTGCCATTTATTTTTTGTACAAAAAGAAAAATGGAAAAACAGTGAGCAGAAAAGAAAAAGACTCATTTGCAAAAGATGTCTGATATTTCATTGATTAATCTTGTTGCACAAAAATTACAGATGGCCCGATTACAAAATGAGTCTTGTCATCTTGGGCAAGATGCAAGACTTTGATGCATGCTATAAAATACAGGAAATAATAATTACTCTGCATGAGTAACTCTTATAATTTCCTGGGAAGACTAGTTTGAGATACTGCTCCCCGGGACCTTTGGACGGATCCAACTCTCCAGGTTGCGGTCGCCTTCATCCTCGTCTTCCAAATTGTTGACAGCATCAGGGGTGAGCATCCCCCCACTAACAAAGTTGGGCTCTTTAGCAGCCTCTGCTTGATCTTGCTGAGTTGGTTTGTAACCCAACCCAAATCTATCCTCTTTCTTCTCCACCGGTAACAGTTTGCCCCAGCCTTGGGCAGTTCCTTCTTCAACAACCTTCCGGGCTTGCTGATATGATGTCATTGAGGTTCCAGGTACAGCAGATGTTTCATTTATGTTCAAGGCCTCAAACCCTTGACTCATTGTTTCGTGGATCTCCCCATCCATCTCAATGTATTTGTAGGTAGCCAGGTGGCTAACAAAAATATCCTCCTCTCCACAGATAGTAACGACTTGACCCTCCCACTCGAATTTTAACTTCTGGTGAAGGGTTGAGGTCACGGCGCCAGCGGCGTGAATCCATGGCCTACCCAATAGACAGCTGTAGGCAGGCTGTATATCCATCACGTAGAAGGTCGTTTTGAAAGTTTGTGGGCCAATCGTTACAGGCAACTCAATTTCCCCCAGAACCGATCTCTTAGAACCATCAAAGGCTCTCACTACCAGGTTGCTGGGACGTAATGCCAATCCGTCATACTCTAGCTTCACAAGGGCTTTTTTAGGTAAGACATTGAGGGATGATCCTGTGTCTACCAGCACATGGGAAAGAACTGCACCTTTACATTCTATGGTGATATGCAAAGCCTTATTATGATTGCGGCCTTCCGTAGTCAAATCAGTGTTGGTGAACCCTAGCCCATGACTAGCATTAACATTTCCAACCACAGCTTCCAACTGATTGACGGTGATCTCTTCGGGCACATAAGCTGCGTGCAAGACTTTTAGCAGTGCGTTCCGATGAGCTTCGGAGCACATGAGCAATGATAGAATAGAGATCTTGGAAGGCGTCTGGTGAAGCTGATCCACTATTTTGTAATCACTTTTCTTGATGATTCTCATGAACTCATCAACTTCTTGATCAAAGGGTGTTTTCAAAGCTTCCTTAACAATCTGCTCTTCCTGCACCAAGCTTTTCCCTTTTGCCTTGGCAGCAGCTTCCGCTTCGGTAGTGGGTCTTTGAATTTGTGGAGCAAAGAGACGTCCGCTTCGAGTGAAGCCTCCGCCTCCTCCCACATTGTCTATTTGTGGTGCAGGGGTTGATGATTCAAAAGTGATTTTCTGTCCTCCGCAGTATAGATCAGAGCCGTAATGCCAGGGGATGGCATTACTGCTTTCATAAGGTACTGGCCCAGGCACCGTGATGGTGACTGGACTGATGGTAGCTGCAGAAGGGACTGTGATAGTCTGTGGATCGTAGTATATCGTGACTGGTGCTCTGATGGGAGTAGCACTTTGTGAGTTGTAGGCGGAGTCATTTTCAGGATCATAATAAATCGTAACGGTAGAAACATTTGCTGCTGAAGTTGTAGGAGACATTGTTGGAAGGATGGGTGTTGTTGTTGTAGGAGGTTCTGAATGAAGTGGTGCTGAAGTTGTAGAAGGGAAGTTTGCTGATATCTGGTCTGTTGAAGTAACAGATGAAGCATTTGTTGATGAAATTGAAGAGTTGCTTGGAACAATGGTTGTTGCATTTGTAGAAGACACGGGAACTGTTGCTGATGAGATTGCTGGATTGGTAGGAATTGATGTTGTGATTTGAAGCAGGCCACTCTGGATGAGACCATCTATGCCATCTCTCAAGTTATCACAACCATTCACTGAAATGTTGCAATAAGCACACCCTAGCTCACATCCCGGGAACATTTGACATTCGAGGAGTTGAGCCTTAATTTCTACCAACGGTGTCCGAATCTGACCCACACTGGTTATTAAATAAGACGGCTTGTCTTCTTCAATAGCATTGATTCTGGGACCCCCGTGGTGCGGCATAGGGTTTTTGTTAACATTTGGTGGTGGTGCGAAATTCAGGGCCTTAGAGTTTACCACGTCTTGTACCTTCATGTGCAAGGCTCTGCACTTCTCTGTACTATGGCCAGGTGCATTTGAATGAAAAGCACATCTGGCGTTGGAGTCATAATTCCTGGGTAGACTATTAGGATCTGGAGGTGCCAACGTCCTTAGCTCAACTAGGTTGAGTTTCAGGAGTTGTGGCAATAATGTTGCATAGGGCATAGGGATCGGATCGATCACCCTATTGGCCTGAGAAGGTCTCTGTTGGAATGGTCTTTGCTGATTGTTGTTGCTGGTGTTGTTGTAGTTTCTCGGAGGATACTGAGCTTGTTGCTGGTACTGAGGTTGTTGCTGATAATTTTGTTGCGGTGGTTGATAAGTTGGTTGTGGATGAGCTGGAGCGGGAATGGTGACTGCTGCCACAGACCTATGAACATATTGGGGCCTGCCCCTGCTGGCCTGGATAGCATTGGTTTCACCAGTTCTTCTTGGGCCTGCAAAAGGCTTTCTTGTGTTACTGGATGAGCTAGCACCGTTGTCAGAAATCTTGCCCATCTTTAACAGGCTCTCGATTCTTTCTCCAGCTATAACGACATCTGCAAAGCTGGTAGAAGAGAAAGCAGCCAGCCTGTCAATGTATGTTCCTTGGAGGGTGTTCATAAACATATCTGCCATCTCCCTCTCTGACATAGGTGGCTGGACAGCAGCAGCCAGCTGCCTCCACCTTTGGGCGTACTCGCGGAAGCTTTCCCTAGATGACTGTGACATCCCCATCAGGAGGGTCCTGTTGGGTGCCATATCCAAATTATACTGGTATTGTCTGATGAAGGCCTCCGCCAAGTCCTTCCAACACCTGATGGTCGCTCTAGTTAGATGGGAGTACCATTCCCTTGACGCTCCAGTCAAACTATCCTCGAAATAAAACATCCATAGCTTCTCGTCCATGGTATATGCTTTCAATCTTCCCAAAAAAGATTGTAAGTGGGTCCGTGGGCAGGAAGTCCCGTTGTATTTCTCAAAACAAGGAGGCTTAAACTTATGGGGAATCCTGACCCCGTCTACCAAGCCCATGTCCATAACATCGAAACCCAAAGAGTTTTGAGACTCCAAGGATCTTAATTTCTCAGCTATCTCATCTAGCCTTCTGTCATAAGCTTCCTCCCCAGCACCCATTACTGTGAACTGATCCTCCTGGGGGTCTTCTTGCAGCACTCTGCCTGCAGTGGCAGTCCCTTGTACATTGGCAGGGATGTTGATCTCTGGATGAAGGTGGGGTCCAAATACAGGGGGGTTGACATGAGGTTGGACCCTCTCATTGTTGCTTGTGCCAGCAGTCCCTATATGGGGATCTTCCTGATTCTGCCTTTCCACCATTGCTCTCAATCTTTCTTGGCTCTGAGCCATGTTGTTCATCACTTCCATAAACTGCGTCATCTGAGTTCTCATTTCCAATCTTTCGTTTGCCATTTGGTTTCTGACCTCTGCAAGGTCCTGTTGTACCTGATCCATTTGTATGCCCGGAAGGTTGTTACGGGTTGGATATCGGTGTGGACGGTTGAGTGGAAATACCCGACGTCGAGCAATAGTTCCTGAATATCACAACAGAGTTAGCAACAATAAAACAAAAGCCTGCAAAACAAAACAAAAGGTTAGCATGCAATGCAGTATGCTTATTTGTTTTCAAGGTATCCGGCTTGGCATTCAGTTTTGACCCTTCCAGACCCTTGAAGATGCTGTTGATGTTGCTTTTGAAGTAAACTCGGATGGAACAAACTGATACATATATTGCAAAAGGCAAATGGTACATAGTTTGTTCTCTTACAAAACGTGCCTTCAGAGGGGTCAAAATACATCACAAGAAAATAAAAATACATAAAATGAAAGCAACAACAAGCAAAAAGTCAAACACCAAGACCAAACTCATCCTCCTGAACTTCCTTGAGAAGTGCTTCAGTCACAGGATCAGCTGGACGCTCCATGAGATTCCTGATAAGGAGATTCCGGGTAGTAATAGCTGCAGTTAGCTTCTTGTGTTGACTCTGGTCCTTTGACCTCTTCACTCCAGCTTTGATCTTTAGCTCTGAGATCTCCCTCTGGGCTGCTGCCAGGGCTTCCTGCTGCTCTTTTGCACTAGCTTCCAGCTGCTCTATCTTGTCTTGGACCCTCTTATCCTCCAGAGTACGAGCTTCGGTGATCCTGACCCACCTAGCTTGACTCTCCTTCAGATACAAGTCTGTCCTGGCTTTCTGGAATTGGGCTTCCTTGCAGGCATTCTTCAAGATCTGTTCCCCAGCCCTAGACTTCTTGATGTAATCCTCAGACTTCTCAATTTTGGCCAGATGCTCTACTCTCAACTTTTCCAACCTTTCAATATCCAACCTACCATCACTCCTCTCCCAGAGGGTCTTCTGCAAAGCCTGAGTCAACTTCTCGTTTCTCTCTTTCAAGCTCTCAAACTCCTCTAAGCTGACATTGGCAGGAGGTGGTGCTGAGGATGACCCAGGCATATCCTCCATGGTAAAGGGCATCCCAGAAAATTGAGCCCTGGCATGGGACCACTCATAGTATTGTGCTGATGCTACATTGTTGCACTTCCCCAGAATGGTCACTCCTTTAGTTTGAACATTTTCCCAGGCCCAGGCTGCCTGCCTGACAATAGCTAGATTGGGCTTGTTCTCACAGTAAAGAGTCTCAGCCAAGTCTTGTGCCTTAGGAGTGTGGACCAATGCATAGCCCAATTGTCTTTTGAACAGCAGAGGGTTGTAATTAATGCAACCCTTAACTCCTATCAGGGGCACATTGGGAAATTGCCCACAGCTGGTAATGACATCCCTGCCCTTTGTGCTTTGAGTGCACCACTTGATATCAGCTGAAGTCAAAGCAGTGAGTCTTCTAGCCCAGTTTCTCTGCTGATGAGGATTCAAAAATGCATATGTCTTGGGCAAATGCTTGAGAAGCCAAGTATGGAACAAAGGAGCACAACACCTCACTAATCTTCCCCTCTGCTTTTCATTCCTCTGGTGTACTGAGTAGTAAAAATCCCCCAATAAAGTGGGCACTGGGTTCCTCAGGATGAAAAGATGGATTGCATTCTTGCTAATGAATCTAGGCTCATCTGCAAATAATATGATCCCATATATGCTCAGGGCCAACAAAGCACAGACTGCTTTCCACTCTCCCAAAGAAGCCTTCAGGGTAGCTTGAGAGATCAAGAAATCCAGATGTAGACCAGAGATTCCAGCCTTGGTAGTCATATTTTGCCCAATCAAAACTGGCTCCAAATGCAATGCCTTTGCTATCTCCTCATTACTTGGGAAAGCCAACTCAGGGTTGAAGGGGACTCCACCCCTGATAGGTATACCAACCAATGATGAGTATTCCTCCAATAAAGGTCCCAACTGCAAATCCTGAAAAGTGAAACACCTTAGGGGAGGATCATAAAATTGCAGGCAAGTATGAATCAGGCTCCTCTGTGAAGGGTCCAAATCCATAACCACATCGAGTATGTCTCCATAGTGTTCCCTGAACAGTGGTATATGGTATGGAGTGATCAGGGTCTGAATCCTCCTGATGTCAGCTAGCTCAGGCTGGAAGAAGTGGTAGGAGATGTTACTCTTTTTAGGTGCCATGATGTTGAGGATGAGTTGAGACAGGTGCTGATGATAATACTGAAAGATGGGCCACTGATTGGCTGGTGCAGGTGACTGAAGCAGGTAGCTGATAACTGAAGTAGATGCTGATGAAGGTAGGTCTATACTGATGATGGGGTCAAAACCAAGCCAAAAATGAAGATGGATACCCTGAAAAACAAATAAACAGATGTCAAAATGATGCAATGAGGATGTATGCAAATGATATGCAAGGGTTTGTGACTGAGCTGGATCTGATCAAAAGTGCTCTGATATAGGTCCAGGTATGTTCAAGAAATCCAGATGGAGGTCTATAAGTTCAGTAACCAAGGTGGAGGACTCAAATAAAGAGCCACATGTCCAGGGTTTAGAATCACAAGAACTGTTCCAAGATGGAGTACTCTTAATCAAATCAAAGTAACAGGGTATGCTGAGGTCAAGGGTACCTGCAAACCTGTAAACAGCCCAACCCCCTCACAAGTGGTGTTCTAAAACAAGGATCCTCAGACTTGGATCAGTTATGGGAAGTGTAAACACTTCTAACCCGGAGGTACAGTGTTTACAATAACCATAAAAGTTCCTCCTCTAATTCACCTCAGTTTCTGAAGGTCAATACTAAAGGTCATCCAGACTTAGCAGGCTTCCCAGATAGCCCTAGCATTGCAGGAAATCTGCAACACAGAGTTCTCAAGAAGAAACCCATATCTGAACCGTGTTTCATATTCCCGCACCAGACCGAGATGGAATGGGAAAGAATATGAACCACTCTAGCCTAGGTGTCACTCAGGTCCCAGGTATAGGACCTCAACTCTCAATAAAACACCCACCCACCAAAGCAAACAAACAGATCCAGCCAGCACAGTATGACAATATGATATAATGCTAAGCTATACAGAAAGCAGTAAAACAAACTGTACATAAGGCAAAAATAAATACAAATATACAAACACAAAAAACACATAACACCCCAGTAAACACAAATCAATCAAGCGCTAGGAGCAACCCACAAAAAGAACCAGAAGCCCTGGTTGCAGTATAAGGTTCCCCAGCAGAGTCGCCAAGCTGTCGCTCCCGATAAATGGGAATGGCCCAAATAAAGGTACAGACGCGAACGGTCGGCGAGAGGGACAATGAGAACACACAGCAGTGAACTCACTGGAGATGAAAAGAGTCGCCAGCTAGGCATTTTTATCCCGGAGGAAAGGCAATGCTGCATAGACCTAGAAAGACATGGATAAGACGGTTGCGAACCAGAGAGACTGAGAAAGGGGGTTGGTTACAACCTGGGAAGGTATTAGCACCCAGATTGTCCGCCGTACTCGACGGGATCCACGCTTAAAAGATTTGTGTTTTAAAGGGGTAGTGTCAGTGCAATTTGTGTATAAAAGAGCTGGAAAAGGATGTACAAGTGTCGGTGTAAAAGAAGTGAAGTGTGTAAGTGAAGTGTCAGTGTAAGAACAGGAGTGGAATGCTCAAGATCATGAGGCTAAAAGAATGAGGCTAGAAAGAGGGGGAATATACAGAGACTTTTGTTCGATAACTGTTAAGTTATGCCTACGTATCCTCTCGTGCAATGAGGAAGTCAGAACACCGTAGTTCGACCCAAAGAGACTGAAAGATGAATTGACTGGTGAACTGCTTACTTGTCTATGCTCAAGTGTATGACCTGTCTGGCTCAGGTGCAAACTGTCTTGCATTAGACGGAAGAAGCAAGTTCTCGTTTATGAGTGAATCAGATGAGAAAAGAATCCCGGAGGAGACGATTATTGTTTGTTTTTGAGTTTTCAGTCTTTTATTGCTTTTGAGAGTTTGTCATAAGTTAATAAGCTTAAGTCTAAACCAATGGATTTAGTAAACTCATCACATCCTCCCTCTGATTAGGGGTAATGATAATACCTTAAGTGTGAAGTCAGCATCTCACACTTAATCACCTTTGGTGTAGGATTAGGATCATTAACCTACTTGTGATTAGTTAAATGTTTTTGGAGTTTTTGTTTAGTGTTGAGTAATGAGATTAAGCCATAATCAAGGATTAAACAGACCCATTACACCATCCTAATAGAAGGATAATAGATGAGAATGTTTAAGCTGAGGAAAGCTCCTCAACTTAATCCATGATTAGGGATTAAACTCATGACAAAACAAGCCTTTGATTAAGTGGATTTTATTTAATGATATGATGATGAAGTGATTTTTAGGGTTTGTAAGACAACTTGAGGGGGACTTGTCCATTAACACTAGGGTTAGTCCTTCTTAACCAATTAAGGAAGAATTAGAACCCTAATGCAAGGCCCAAGTTACAAGTGTGATGTCTTGATGTTTATTAAGTGAATTGATTAAGAGATTTAAACACATTAAGGGTTTAACACTTAGGATTAAAGTTATACACTCCATCCTAATAGAAGGATGCAGGCATAAACTTAATCACAAAGCCTTAAAGCCTTTAGGGTTTAGTCCCTGATTATGAGGTGAGAAGAGAAGACTCAATGAGACACAAAGGTAAAAACTAAGGGGGGGAGACTAATCAAAACCCTAATCATTGTCATGCTTGGTTGTTCCTAAGGTTTGTGAGGTTTACAAGAGAAGTCTTCAATGGAACCAACAGGAAGCAGATGAAAGGATCAGGAGAAGCAAAGTAACTTGCTTCATTTAAGAAGTCAAGTCACTTGAAGGAAGAAAGTGAGAAGAAGAAGGATGAACAAGCTCAAACTCAAACACATACAAAAATGCAGCAAGGATGCATAAAAGAGATGAAGAGAAGTTATGAGAAGTGAAGGCAAATTCACTTCTCAAAGTTGCTTACCACCTGAAAAGTTAGTGAGAAAGATGCAATGCAATGTCAAATGGAATGCAATGACATGATGAGAAACAAAACCAGAAGCACATACATGATGCTAATGATGCTATGAGATGCTACAAACATGAAACAACACATGGGGATGATCATACAAGCTTATGGATGCAAATGAAACAAGTTAAGGAGCATAAACACACATGAAAAGTTATGAAATGCAAATGGCATACAACATGGCAAATGCAAGATGCAATGATCAAACATGCTTTCAATATGTCTTAAGATGTTAAATGAATCAAAGGCATACATGAAATGTCATGGCAAGTCAAGGTATGAATGCAAATGCAAGATGGATGCAAATGGAAGCTCAAATTAGGGTTTATGATCAATGCATCAAACAAAAACCAAAATCAGAAGCAAACATCAATACAAAAAATTGAAAATGCACTCAAAGGATCCCTAAACCTATACTAATCCACTGCCCAAAGGAGAAGTCTCAACTCTTAACCTAGTTCAAGTTATGATTTTCCTAAGTTTTCTAGGGTTTTAGGGTTCCTTAACAAGAAAATTGCCAAACAAATGGAAAATGAAAGATCAAATCATGCCAATTTAATCTCACAAACTACATGATATGCTAAATACAATGCAAAAAGAATCAAAGTCCAACTCTCAATGGTTAGGCAGAAATGATTTTTGGAAGTTTGGATCAAAATAATGCATCAAAATGATTTTAATTCCATGGAAAATTCTCAAAATGCATCAAGATTAGAAAATAAATTTGGTTTGAGGGTTGTACAATGTTTCTAAATGTTTTTAAATGTTTCATGAATTTTTTGGTGATTTTTAAATACCTAAAAGTATTTTTAATAAATTAATTCTCATTAATTAATTAAAAAGAAACTTTTAAATATTTAAAAATACTTTTTTAATGCTAAAAATGAAAATAAAAATATTTTTGTGTTCTGAAATTAAAGAACAACTTGTATAAAAAATTTCAGATTTTTTGAATAAATTTTACTATTTTTAAATAAATGTACAAATCAAATGAAATAATATGAAAATAAAATGAATTTAAATGCTGAAAAGGAAAAGTCAAACAATCTGATGGCCCTCATTTAAACTTGCTGCGCGCGCATTTGACTTGGCGCCAGATCCTACGGCTGGAATTCAAACTCACTAACCCTAATTAATTAGCCCTAATCACAGCCTTAATGACTTTCAGGTGACCGGAACAGTGTTCCGGTCATCTTCTCCGATCACTCCAAACTTCAAACTCTCTCTAAACGCATCTAAAACGAAATCTAACTAAACAGAAATGATCCCCACTTAAAAACGAATCAGAACCCCCATTCAAAACACATTTATCATTCCTAAACTGGCTGAATCGAAGCAATCTAGTTCTAGGGCAAAAAGTTTCAGAAACTGATTAAACTCTCATCTCTCCATCATTTTCAAAACCAAAGACATCAGAGTGATCAGTGAACTACAAAGAACATCTTAGGAACTTTAAAAATCATTTCTGGAAAAAAAGTTCTTGAGCTACCTGAGTTTCGAAGCTTTCAACTTAGCAACTTTCTGACCTCTCCTCTTTATGAAATCCACTCCTTTTGGTCCCTTGATGATGTCTGGATGCTTAGAAGGAGTTTATGGTGGCTGGTTTAAGAGTTTGAACAGGTTCTGTTCAGTGGGGTGAAGGAATCGTGTTTTTGATTCAATGGCTTTCAGGCTGTTTTGAGTGTTGGTTTGTGTTCAATGAAGCATGGTGAGATGATTGGTGAAGCTTGTTTGAATGTTTGTGGCTTGTAGGATGAGATTCGAAAGAAAATGCAAGTTGGAGAGAGTTTGTGGATGCTGAGTTCTAGTGTGTTTCAGGCTTGTGTGTTGTGATGTTTGGCTTGCAAATTGTTTGTATAAACTAATCCTATTGGTCAGATGACATGACATGTGCTTTATTGATTGGTATGGTGGCTTTTGCAAAATGTCAACTTTGTGTAAGAGAAGGCATGGGTCTTGTTCTAGCCAAGTACAAGGGCTGTGGGCTGCGCAACATGGTGAGGGGAAAGGCTAGGGTGGTTCAGCATCCAAGGCAGCAAGTGGATGGGAAGTGATCATGAGCTTTTGCAACTTGACTTTGCTTTTGCTTTTCATGAAAATATCTTGCTCCAAAGGCCAAACAAATGAGAAACTCTTGGTCCATTCTGATTTTTAGGTCACATGTGATGTTTGTGTAATGGTTTGACATCAATTAGAAGTCACAAATTGCCTTGGTACAAAATTTTGCAAGTTTCTCATTTGGTGCATAATTTTGAATTTAGTGATTTTTGCCAACTTTGATGCACCATAACTTTTGATCCAAAATGAATTAGGTCATGTTCTTGTACTTTTTGAAAAGGGGAAGATCTATTCTACAACTTTCATGACCAAAGTTTTTCCATTTGAAGCACTTTTGGATCAAAAAGTAAGGGTTGAAAAGGCTACATAAAATGACATTTCATTAAAAGTCAAACTTGCCCAAAAAAGTCAACTTTGCAAAAACTTGAGATTCTTGAATTTTGTGAACTTCCAACTTCTTCTATGATCAAATAAAGATCATATGCACTCAAAATGATGAAGATCACCTCTTGGTTGGGTCATTGGGGGCCTCAGATGCCCTGATTTTGCACTGACTTGTCTGAAAAGTCAACTCTTGATCAGATGGCTTCCCCATGGAATTTCTTCATGAAAATTGATATGCATACTCCCTATACCATATAGAGACCAATAGAAACAAGAATGACCAAAAAATTTGGAGTTATGGCCTCTGAAACCAAAACCCTAATTTTAGGTCATCTGTGCAGTTAAACCTGGCTCTGCATCCACACCATTTCCAGTTCTTGTGATTCTTTGACATTCTTGACTTTGAGAAGATATAATATGATACTTGAACACACATAGACCCCTTTGAAGTGATTGTTGACCTTAGGAGTGGCTCAAGAAGCTCTTGGATTGCTCAGATCACAAACCCTAGATGCAGATGACTTAGAACCAATGCAAAGACTCAAAATTGTGGTATGAGATGTTATGATTGTGTTTATGCATATGAAATGATCACAAGCCATGGTGTGAATGGGTGAGGGCAAATTTGGGGTGTTTACACACGAGAGGATACGTAGGCATAACTTAACAATTATCGAACAAAAGTCTCTGTATATTCCCCCTCTTCCAGCATTATTCTTTAGCCTCATGATCTTGAGCATTTCATTCTTGTTCTTACACTGACACTTCACTTATACACTCCACACTTCTTTTACACTGACACTTGCTTTCTTTCCAGCCTTAATACACAAATAATACTGACACTACCCCTTTAAAACACAAATCTTTCAAGCGTGGATCCCGTCGAGTACGACGGACAATCTGGGTGCTAATACCCTCCCAGGTTGTAACCAACCCCCTTTCTCAGTCTCTCTGGTTTGCAACCGTCTTATCCATATCTTTCTTAGGTTTATGCAGCATTACCTTTCCTTCGGGATAAAAATGCCTAGCTGGCGACTCTTTTCATTATATCCTTTCGCCGACCGTTCGCGTCTGTACCTTATTTGAGTTAGCCTCATCTATTGGGAGCGACAGTAGGGAGGGTAATTCAACTTCAACAGGTAGGACCGCCTCCATACCATACACAAGTTGATACGGTGTTGCCCCAGTGGATGTCCTGATTGACGTACGGTACCCATGCAAGGCAAATGGTAGCATTTCATGCCAGTCTTTGTAGGTAACCACCATCTTTTGCACAATTTTCTTGATATTCTTGTTGGCTGCCTCAACAGCGCCATTCATCTTTGGCCTGTAAGGAGAAGAATTGTGATGTTGGATCTTGAAGTCCCGGCATAGTTCTGCCATCATTTTATTTTTCAAGTTGGAACCATTATCAGTAATGATTCGCTCGGGAACTCCATACCGACAGATGATGTCTCTTTTCAGAAATCGGGCTACCACTTGCCTGGTAACATTTGCATAAGAAGTTGCTTCGACCCACTTGGTGAAATAGTCAATGGCAACCAGGATGAATCTGTGGCCGTTTGAAGCGGTCGGTTCAATCTTGCCGATCATGTCAATGCCCCACATGGCGAAGGGCCAAGGTGACGACATCACATTCAGAGGATTTGGAGGCACATGCACTTTATCCGCATAAATCTGGCATTTATGGCATTTTCTAGCATAGGCACAACAGTCTGCATCCATTGTGATCCAGTAATAGCCTGATCTTAGCAACTTTTTAGCTATTGCATGCCCTCCAGCATGGGTACCAAAATATCCTTCGTGCACCTCGTGCATCAACAAGTCTGCTTCTGTTCTATCAACGCATCTGAGCAATACCATATCAAATTTTCTCTTGTATAGGGAACCATCAGCATTCAGGAAGAAACTACCAGCAAGCCTTCTTAATGTCTTCTTATCATTGGGAGATGCCCCAGGTGGGTATGTTTGATCCTCCAAGAAGCACCTAATTTCGTGGAACCAAGGCTTATCATCTTTAACAACATCCGCTACAAATACATATGCTGGTCTATCAAGTCTGGACACTGAAATTCGAGGCACAAAGTTGGCCGCTTGAACTTTGATCATGGATGAAATGGTGGCAAGAGCATCTGCAAATTGATTCTCGTCCCGAGGGATATATTCAAGTTTGACTGTTGTGAAGAAAGTCAATAACCTTCTTGTATAATCCCTGTAAGGTATCAGATGATCCTGGTGCATGTACCATTTGCCGTTGGTTTGATTGATTACCAAAGCTGAATCTCAGAATACAGTTAAAGTCTTGATCCTGAGGTCAATGGCTTCCTCGAGACCCATAATGCAAGCTTCGTACTCAGCTTCGTTGTTAGTGCAGTTAAAGGTGAGTTTTGCCGAGAAAGGCATGTGAACTCCCTTAGGTGTAATGAGTACTGCACCAACACCACGACCATTCATATTAACAGCCCCGTCAAACATCATAGTCCATTCTTCTTCTGGGTCAGGCCCTTCAGTGTGAATAGGCTCTTCATGATCTTTTGCTTTTATGAACATGATGTCTTCATCAGGGAAGTCAAATCTCATAGGCTGGTAATCATCAATGGGTTGCTCAGCAAGATAATCAGACAATACACTGCCCTTGATGGCTTTTTGAGATGTGTACTGAATGTCATATTCTGTGAGAATCATTTTCCATCTTGCAACCCGTCCGCTAAGTGCTGGCTTCTCAAAAATGTACTTAACAGGGTCCATCTTTGATATCAACAAGGTAGTGTGGGTCAACATATACTGTCTCAGTCGGCGAGCAGCCCACGCTAAAGCACAGCAAGTTTTCTCGAGCAGTGAATAACGTTGTTCACAGTCGGTAAACTTTTTGCTTAGGTAGTAAATTGCATACTCTTTTCGACCAGACTCGTCATGCTGGCCCAACACACACCCCATTGACTCTTCTAATACTGTCAAGTACATTATCAGAGGTCTTCCTTCAACTGGAGGCATAAGGATTGGAGGCTCTTGTAAGTATTCCTTGATTTTGTCAAAGGCCCTTTGGCAGTCTTCGTTCCACCTGACCGTTTGTTCTTTTCTTAACAGTTTGAACAAAGGTTCACAAGTTGCTATAAGGTGAGATATGAACCGTGAAATGTAGTTCAATCTACCTAAGAAACCCCGAACTTATTTTTCTGACTTTGGTGCAGGCATCTCTTGAATGGATTTAACTTTATCAGGGTCAACCTCAATCCCTTTCTCACTCACAAAAAATCCCAGCAGCTTACCAGACCGTACCCCGAATGTACACTTGTTGGGGTTCAGCTTCAGTTGGTACTTCCTCATACGCTTGAATAACTTCAACAGATTTACCAGGTGGTCTTCTTCTGTGAGGGACTTGGCAATCATGTCATCCACGTAACATTCGATTTCTTTATGGATCATGTCATGGAATAATGTTACCATAGCCCATTGATAAGTGGCACCCGCATTCTTCAGTCCGAATGGCATCACCTTGTAACAGAATGTGCCCCAGGGTGTGATAAAAGTTGTCTTCTCCATGTCTTCAGGCGACATCTTGATCTGATTGTATCCTAAAAATCCATTCATGAAGGAGAATACCGAGAACTGAGCCGTATTATCCACCAATACATCAATGTGAGGTAAAGGGAAGTCATCTTTCGGGCTGGCTCTGTTCAGATCCCGGTAATCTACACACATCCTCACCTTGCCGTCTTTCTTAGGCACAGGTACAATATTAGCAACCCACGGCGGATAGCTAGTCACAGCAAGGAACCCGGCGTCCCACTGCTTTTGTACCTCTTCTTTAATCTTCATTGCCATATCTGGGCGAGTACGACGCAGTTTCTGTTTAACCGGTGGGCAATCTTCTCTTAAAGGCAGCTTGTGCATAACAATATCGGTGTCCAACCCTGGCATATCCTGATAAGACCAAGCGAACACATCCACATACTCCCGAAGCATCTCAATCAGTTGCTCTTTCACCGAATCTTGTAGGCAGGCCCCGATTTAAACCTCTTTCACGTCTTCTTCCATACCAAGATTAACTGTTTCGACCTCCTCCTGATGAGGAGTGATAACCTTCTCCTCTTGCCTTAACAACCTGGCTAGCTCTTCAGGAAGCTCATAATCTTCTTCAACCCCTTCATCAGCTTGATTGATTGGATTGTCGAAGTCATACGAAGCCATAGCTGTGCTGTTGTCGGTGCAGTCTGAAAGGCACTCTCTGCAAGGGTTTAGATTTTTCATTTTAGTGATCGATTTTAATCTTGTTTAGAAAAAAGTGAAGTAAAGTTATCATTTTGAAAACATTGCCATTTTTATTTTTGTACAAAAAGAAAAAAAGGAAAAACAGTGAGCGGAAAAGAAAAATACTCATTTGCAAAAGATGTCCGATATTCATTGATTGATCTGTTTGCACAAAATTACAAGATGGCCCGATTATAAAATGAGTCTTGACATCTTGGGCAAGATGCAAGACTTGATGCATGCTTAAAATATACAGGAAATAATAATTACTCTGCAGGAGTAACCCTTATAATTTCCTGGATAGACCAGTTTGAGATACGGCTCCCCGGGATCCTTGGACGTATCCATCTCTCCAGGTTGCGTTCATCTTCCGACTCATCTTCCAAGTTGTTCACTGCATCTGGGGTGAGCATTCCCCCGCTGACAAAATTGGGCTCTTTTGCAGCCTCAGATTGATCCTGTTGAGTTGGTTTGTAACCCAACCCAAATCTGTCTTCCTTCTTCTCCACAGGCAACAGCTTGCCCCAGCCTTGGGCAGTCCCCTATTCAACAACCTTCCTAGCTTGCTGATGTCGCTCCCGGAGATTTACATCCCGGTACAAGCGCGAACGGTCGGCGAAAAGAATGAGAACACACAGAAGTGAACTCAGAAAGACAAGAGTCGCCAGCTAGGCATTTTTATCCCGGAGGAAAGGCAATGCTGCATAGACCTAGAAAGATATGGATAAGACGGTTGCGAACCAGGGAGACAGAGAAAGGGGGTTGGTTACAACCTGGGAAGGTATTAGCACCCAGATTGTCCGCCGTACTCGACGGGATCCACTCTTAAAAGATTTGTGTTTTATAGGGGTAGTGTCAGTGCATTTTGTGTTTCAAAGAGCTGGAAAAGGATGTACAGGTGTTAGTGTAAGAGAAGTGTGAAGTGCATGAATGAAGTGTCAGTGCTGGAATAGGAGTGAAATGCTCAAGACATGAGGCTTAAAGAATAAAGCTGGAAAGAGGGGGAATATACAGAGACTTTTGTTCGATAACTATTAAGTTATGCCTACGTATCCTCTCGTGCAATGAGGAAGTCAGAACACCGTAGTTCGACCCAAAGAGACTGAAAATGAATTGACTGTGAACTGCTTACTTGTCTATGCTCAAGTGTATGACTCGTCTGGCTCGAGTGCTAATTGTCTTGCATTAGACGAAAGAAGCAAGTTCTCGTTTGTGAATGAGTGAGATAAGAAAAGAATCCCGGAGGAGACGATTATTGTTTGTTTTTTGAGTTTTCAGTCTTTTATTGCTTTTGAGAGTTTATCATAAATTAATGAGCTTAAGCGTAAACCAATGGGTTAGTAAACTCATCACATCTTCCCTCTGATTAGGGGTAATGAGAATACCTTAAGTGTGAAGTCAACTTCTCACACTTAATCACCTTTGATGCAGGATTAAGATCATTAACCTACTTGTGGTTATTTAGATGTTTTTGTTGTTTTTGTTTAGTGTTGAGTAATGACATTAAGCCATAATCAAGGATTAAACAGACTCATTACACCATCCCAATAGAAGGATAATAGATGAGAATGTTTAAGCTGAGGAAGACTCCTCAACTTAATCCATGATTAGGGATTAACCTCATGACAAAACAAAGCCTTTATTAGATGGATTTTAGTTAATGATAAGATGAAGAAGTGAATTTTATGGTTTGTAAGACAACTTGAGGGGGACTTGTCCATTAACACTAGGGTTAGTCCTTCTTAACCAGTTAAGGAAGAATTAGAACCCTAATACAAGGCCCAAGTTACAAGTTTGATGTCTTGATGATTATTAGATGGATTGATTAAAGGATTTAAACACATTAACGGTTTAACACTTAGGATTAAAGTTATACACTCCATCCTAATAGAAGGATGCAGGCATAATCTTAATCACAAAGCCTTAAAAGCCTTTAGGGTTTAGTCCTTGATTATGAGATGAGAAGAGAAGACTCAAAGAGACACAAAGGTAAAATCTAAGTAGGGGACTATTCAACCCTAGTTGTTATCATGCTTGGTCATCCCTAGGGTTTGTGGGGTTTAAGAAAGAAATCTTCAAAGAAACACCAAGGAGAGAAGCAGATGAAAGGAGAAGGAAGCAAAGAGAAGCAAAACAACTTGCTTCATTTAAGAAGACAAGTTGCTTGAAGAAAGAAGGTAAGATGAACAAGAATGAGCAAGCTCAATCCAATACACATACAAAAATACAGCAATGATGCATAAGAGAGATGAAAAGAGATTGTGAGAAGTGAAGGCAAATCCACTTCTCAAACAACTTACCACCTGAAAAGTTAGTGAAAGAAATGAAATGCAATGCAAAATGAGATGCAATGTCATGATGTAAACCAAAACCAGAAGCATGAGTATGATGTTAATGATGCTAAGAGATGATACAAACATGAGGCAAGACATGAGAATGATCATACAAACATATGGATGCAAGAGAAGCATGTTTTGAGCCATGAATGTTCATGAAAGGTTATGGAATGCAAATGTCATACAACATGGCAAATGCAAGATGCAATGATCAAACATGATTCTAATATGTCCTAAGATGCCTTATGAATCAAATGAATGCACAAAATGTCATGGCAAGTCATGGTATGCAAGCAAATGGAAGATGGATGCAAAGGAAGGCATGAATTAGGGTTTATATGCAACATACAAAGCAAAAATCCAAAACCAGAAGCAAATGACATGATAAAAATTTAAAAATGCAATCAAAGGAACCCTAGACCTACACAAGCTCACTGCCCAAAGGAGGGGATCTAACTCTTAACCTAGTGAGAGTTATGAATTTCCTAAGATTGCTAGGGTTTTAAGGTACCTCATCAAGAAAAATGCCAAACAAATAGGAAATGCAAGATCAATTCATGCCAATTTAATCCTATAAATTTCATGTTATGCAAGATGCAATGCAAAAAGAATCATTGTCCAACTCTCAATGGTTAGGCAGAAATGAATTTTTGAAGTTTGTCACAAAATATTGCCTCAAAATGAATTTAATTCCATTGAAAATGATCAAAAGCCATCAAGAACAAAAAATAAATTTGGTTTGAGAGTTGGACAATGTTTCTAAATGTTTTTAAATGTTACATGAATTTTTTTTGTGATTTTTAAATACCTAAAAGTATTTTTAATTAATTAATTTTCATTAACTAATTAAAAATAAACTTTTAAATGATTTAAAAATAATTTTATATGCAAAAAATAAAAATAAAAATATTTTTGTGTTCTGAAAATTAATTGAACCTTTGACAAAAAATTTCAGAATTTTTAAAGATGTTTTGCTATTTTAAATAATTCGTGGAAATTAAATATGAAACAAATAAAATTAAAATGAATTTAATGAGAAAATGAGAAAGTATGCAAATCCAAGGGCTGTGGTTCAAACTGGTATGCGCGGGAATTGACTTAGCGCGCATCTGGACGGCTCACATTCAAACTACGCTAATTAAGTCATTAACCCTAATCTGAACCCTAAACATTTTCAGGTGACCGGAACAGTGTTCCGGTAATCTTCTCCGGCAAGGTGTTCATGCTATCTCACTCCCTACGCATCAAAACTTCACCAAAATCTCCAGATTTCATCCTTAAACATCATTAAACCTAAACCCCACCCCAAAATCCATTTATTTTCACTGAATCATAAGAATCAAAGCAAAAACCAATTCACGGGCAAAGTTTCAGACAAGCCATACATCCTCAAAACTCAATCATTTTCAAAAATAAAAGGTTCAGTGCATTCAGGGAAGCATGTAGATCATTTTAGAAACAAGAAATAAGAGTTCTGGAAAAATGAATTTCCATGGCTACCTGAATCGAAGCTTTCAACCCAAGAGCTTTTGGACCAGTTCCTTGCTTCCAATCAACTCCAATGAACCTCCTGAGAAGCTTGCAATGCTTGGTTGGAGTTTAAAATGGCTGGTTTGAGAGATTGCTTGAGTTTTGTTCAAAGAGGGGCAGAAATCGTATTTGGTTTATGTGAGGTTTCAGGCTGTTTCAATGGTTGGTTTGTGGTCAGTGGAACATGCTGAGATCAATGGTGAAGTTTGTTTGTGTGTTTGATGTTTGTGCTGTGTGTTTCGAATGGTTTTGCATATGAGGCATAAACTTGGAACTATGGCTATGAGAGAGCTTCAGCATGAATGGTTGTGTGTTATGGCTTGCCTTTGGTCCACTTATCACTCATGGATAGGTCTGTGGAGTTGGTGTGCCCTATTGTGATTGGTATGGGTCTTTTGCCAAAAAGTCAAGCTTTGTGTAAGAGAGGTATGGGCTCATGGCTAGCCAAGGACAAGAGGGGTGTCCTGCGCAGCAAGAAGTGTGGAGAGCCCTAGGATCAATTCTGAAGTCAGCAAGCAAGTGGATTAGGGTTTGAGTGAGGTTTTTCAACTTGGTTCATCTTTGGCCCTTTTGAAGTTTCTTGATCCACAAGTCACAAAAATGAGCAAACTCTTGATGCAATCTGACTTTTAGACATTGGTTCATGTTTGTATGAAGATTAGAAGTCCATTTGATAGCACAATTTGTCTTGGCAAGTGGTTTTGCAACTTTGCCTCTTTGGTGCATAACTTGAAATTATGTGATTTTTCCCAACTTTGACAAGCCACAACTTTTGATCCAAAATGAATTAGAATGAGTTCTTGTACTTTTTGAAAAGGGAATGATCCATTCTACAACTTTCATGACCAAAGTTTTCCCATTTGAGGCATTTTTGAATCAAAAAGCAAGGGTTGAAAAAGTTTCCCAAAATGGCAAGTTTCCATTACAAGTCATTTTCCCAAAAAGTCAACTTTGCAAATGGCTTGAAATTCTTCAATTTTGTGAACTTCTAACATCTTCTATGATAAAATAAAGATCATACATAATCAAAATGATGATGAACACCCTTTGGTTGGGTCATTGGGGGCCTCAAATGCCCTGATTTTGCACTGACTTGCTCAAAAAGTCAATTCTTGATCAGATGCCTTCCCCATGGAATTTCTTCATGAAAATTGATATACATGATCCCTATACCATATAGAGACCAATAGAAACAAGAATGACCAAAAAATTTGGAGTTATGGCCTTTGAAACCAAAACCCTAATTCTAGGTCATCTGTGCAGTTAAACCTGGCTCTACTTCCATGCCAATCTCAGTTCTTGTGATTTTTTGACATTCTTGACTTTGATAGGATATAATATGATGCTTGAACATACATGGACCCCTTTGAAGTGATTGATGACCTTTGGAGTGGTTCAAATGGCTCAGGGATAGCTCAGATCACAAACCCTAGATGCAGATGACTTTGGAACAATGCAGTGAGGCAAATATGCAATATGGGATGCTATGATTGAAATTATGCATATGAAAAGATCACAAGCCATGGTGTGAATGGGTGAGGGCAAATTTGGGGTGTTTACAGCTGCCCATATTCAATCATGAGTTAGCTGTGCAGGATGTAAGCAACAGCTTAACAGGCAAACAAGATAACTTGTGGTTGAATACCAAAGACAGTCCAAAATTTGCACTCACAGAATGAAGAAGAAAAGGGATATAGATTGTAAAAGAAAATAAAGTATATTTATGAAGTGCGGGCGACGGAGGACGACCGTCGAGCAGAGGACGACTGCTGGGAATGAAGCAATGACGGGGACGGCCGACATGCTGGGGATAAATGCGGGAAATAAAGCAATGACGGGGACGGCCGACATGCTGGGGAAAATGCGGGAAATAAAGCAATGACGGGGACGGCCGACATGTTGGGGAAGATGCGGGAAATAAAGCAATGATGGGGACGGCCGACATGCTGGGGAAAATGCGGGAAATAAAGCAATGACGGGGACGGCCGACATGCTGGGGAAAATGCGGGAAATAAAGCAATGACGGGGACGGCCGACATGCTGGGGAAGATGCGGGAAATAAAGCAATGACGGGGACGGACGACATGCTGGGGAAAATGAGAGATTATGATGGGGGACGGCCATCAGGTAAAGCTAAAGGACTCCCTGGGGATTACAGGTAAATGAAAATGATGAGGTACGATCATCAGGTTCATAAAGTAATGTAAACAACGATGGGGACGACCATCGGGCTAAACTGATGAAGGACGATCATCAGGAAAAGGGACCACGACGGGGACGGCCATCGGGTTAAAGAATGAATGAAATAATGATGAGGGACGGTCATCAAAGGTGAAGGACGATCACCAGGAAAAGGAAAAGGGACCACGACGGGGACGGCCATCGGGTTAAAGAATAAATGAAATAATGATGAGGGACGGTCATCAAAGGTGAAGGACGATCACCTAGCAGGGGACGGCTGCTCTGTTGGGGATAAGATGAGGGACGGTCATCTAAGGTGAAGGACGATCACCTGGCAGGGTACGGCTGCCGAAAGTATCGCGACATAGGACGAATTCCGGATAAAAGGTCGACGATGGGGACGGCCATCGGATGAGCATGATGAAGGACGATCATCAAGAGGTGAAGGACGATCACCTAGCAGGGGACGGCTGCTCTCAAGGTTTATCATGACATAGGACGAATGTCTGATAGAGATCAACGACGGGGACGGCCATCGGATAAAATGATGAAGGACGATCATCAAAAGGTGAAGGACGATCACCTAGCAGGGGACGGCTGCTAAAACAACACGACATAGGACGAATGCCGGATAACAAAGATCAACGATGGGGACGGCCATCGGATAAAATGATGAAGGACGATCATCAAAAGGTGAAGGACGATCACCTAGCAGGGAACGGCTGCTAAAAATATCACGACATAGGACGAATGTCGGATAGAAAAGGGTTCCAGTAATGGAGACTCCGCTGGGGAAAGGACGAGGGACGGTCATCCAAAGGTGAAGGATGATCACCTGATGTAAACACCCCAAATTTGCCCTCACCCATTCACACCATGGCTTGTGATCATTTCATATGCATAAACTCAATCATAGCATCTCATATCACAGTTTTGATTCACTGCATAGATTCAAAGTCATCTGCATCTAGGGTTTGTGATCTGAACAATCCAAGAGCCTCTTGAGCCACTCCAAGGGTCATCAATCACTTCAAGGGGGTCCATGTGTGTTCAAGCATCATATTATATCCTCTCAAAGTCAAGAATGTCAAAGAATCACAAGAACTGGAAATGGTGTGGATGCAGAGCTAGGTTTAACTGCACAGATGACCTAGGATTAGGGTTTTGGTTTCAGAGGCCATAACTCCAAATTTTTTGGTCATTATTGTTTCTATTGGTCTCTATATGGTATAGGGAGTGTGCATATCAATTTTCATGAAGAAATTCCATGGGGAAGTCATCTGATCAAGAGTTGACTTTTCAGACAAGTCAGTGCAAAATCAGGGCATCTGAGGCCCCCAATGACCCAACCAAGGGGTGATCTTCATCATTTTGAGTGTATTTGATCTTTATTTGATCATGGAATAAGTTTTAAGTTCACAAAATTCAAGAATTACAAGTTTTTGCAAAGTTGACTTTTTAGGGCAAGTTTGACTTTTAAGGAATTTGTCATTTTAGGCAATTTTTCAACCCTTACTTTTTGATCCAAAAATGCTTCAAATGGAAAAACTTTGGTCATGAAAGTTGTAGATTAGATCTTTCCCTTTTCAAAAAGTACAAGAACATGACCTAATTCATTTTGGATCAAAAGTTATGGTTTGTCAAAGTTGGCAAAAATCACTAAATTCCAAGTTATGCACCAAATGGAAAACTTGCAAAAACTTTGTACCAAGGCAATTGTGACTTCTAATTCATGTCTAACCATTTCACAAACATCACATGTGACCTAAAAGTCAGAATGGACCAAGAGTTTCTCATGTTTCATGGCTTGTGAAGCAAGATATTTTCATGAAGATTCAAAAGCAAGCAAGTTGCAAAAGCTCATGATCACTTCCATCCACTTGTTGCCTATGATGCTGAACCATTCTAGCCTTTCCCTCACACCATGCTGCGCAGCCCACACCACTTGTACTAGCCTAGAACATGACCCATGCTTCTCTTACACAAGAGTGGACATTTTGCAAAAGTAGGCACACCTATCACTAAAGCACAGGTCACATCCTCTGACCAATCCCATTAGTTTATACAAACAAATGGCAAGCCAAGCAACATAACACACAAGCCTGAAGCACACTAGAACTCAGCATCCTCATTCTCACTCCCTTGAGCAAAAACCTTCGAATCTCTTCATACAAGCCACAAACATAAAAACAAACTACACAAACCTTCTCCACTGATCACTCTGACCACAAAGAACCCCTCACCATTGCCTGAAACAGCCTGAATCCAAAACACGATTCCTTCACTTCATTGAACAGAACTTGTTCAACCTCCCAAACTAGCCAACAAAAACTCCTTCTAAGCATCCAGACATCATCAAGGGATCAAAGGGAGTGGATTGCATCAAGAGGAGAGGTCAGAAAGTTGCAAGATTGAAAGCTTCGAAACTCAGGTAGCTCAAGAACATTTTTTCCAGAAATCCTTTTTTAAGTTCTAAATAGATTCTATATGTTCTCCTGATCATTCTGATGTCATTGGTTTTGAAAATGGTGAAGAAATAAGAGTTTAATCATGTTCTGAAACTTCCTGACCTAAAAATGTTTTGTTTCGATTCATGAGATTGATGAAATATAAATGATGTTTGTGTTAGGGTTTTGATTCAGTGGGTTGTGGGAATCATTTCTGTGTTTTTAGATTTCATTTTAGTTACGTTTTGAGAGTTTTAGAAATTTTCAGGTGGGGTTCCCACCGGAGAAGACGACCGGAGGTCTACTCCGGCCACCTGAAAATAATTAGGGTTTTAATCCTGTAATTAAGGAAGTTTGAATTTCGTGCGTTGGATCAGTGGACTTGTTTGACTTCGCGCGTGTACGTGTGGCTCAGATGCATCCATTAAGCCCTAATCCATTTAATTAATTCGTAAAACCTAATTAAGTCAGATTGCATCCTGTCCTTTGATTCACGCGCCAAGTCAATGGTCTCCCCCCAGCTTTGAATCTCATGCGTTGGATCAGATTACTTTTCAGTTTATTTTGTTTTATTTTATTTTCTTTCCATTTCTTTTGTACAATTTATTTAAAATAGCAAAAATCATTTAAAAATTATGGAATTTTTTGTCAAGAGTTCTATTAATTTTTAAAACACAAAAATATTTTTATTTTCATTTTTAGCATTAAAAAAGTATTTTTAAATATTTAAAAGTTTCTTTTTAATTAATTAATGAGAATTAATTAATTAAAAATACTTTTAGGTATTTAAAAATCACCAAAAAATTCATGAAGCATTTTAAAACATTTAGAAACATTGTCCAACCCTCAAACCAAATTTATTTTTTGATCTTGATGCATTTTGAGAAATTTCCATTGAATTAAAATCATTTTGATGCATTATTTTGATCCAAACTTCCAAAAATCATTTCTGCCTAACCCTAAAGAATTGGACTTTGATTCTTTTTGCATTGCATTTTGTTTAGCATGTAGTTTGTGAGATTAAATGGCCATGATTTGATCTTTCATTTTCAATTTGTTTGGTAATTTTCTTGTTAAGGAACCCTAAAACCCTAGGAAACTTAGAAAAATCATATCTTGAATTAGGTTAAGAGTTGAAACCTCTTCTTTGGGCAGTGAGTTAGTATAGGTTTAGGGACCCTTTGAGTGCATTTTCAATTTTTTATAATGTTGTTTGCTTCTGGTTTTGGCTTTTGTTTGTTGCATTGTTCATAAACCCTAATCTGGGCCTTCATATGCATCCATCTTGCATTTGCATTCATGCCTTGACTTGCCATGATATTTTATGCATCCATGTGATTCATTTAACATCATAAGACATATTGAAAGCATGTTTGATCATTGCATCTTTCATTTGCCATGTTGTATGCCATATCCATCTCATAACTTTTCATGTATGTTCATGTGTCTTAACTTGCTTCATTTGCATTCATAAGCTTGTATGATCATTCTCATGTGTTGTCTCATGTTTGCATAATCCCATAACATCATTATCATCACATACATGCTTCTGGTTTTGTTTCTCATCATGCCATTCCATCTCATTTTTCATTGCATTGCATTTCTTTTCTAACTTTTCAGGTGGTAAGTGACTTTGAGAAGTGAATTTGCCTTCACTTATCATAACTTCTCTTCATCTCTTTTATGCATCCTTGCTGCATTTTTGTATGTGTTTGAGTTTGAGCTTGCTCATTCTTCTTCTTCTTACTTTCCTTCCTCAAGTGACTTGACTTCTTAAGTGAAGCAAGTTACTTTGCTTCTCCTGATCCTTTCATCTGCTTCCTGGTGGTTCCTTTGAAGACTTCTCTTGTAAACCTCACAAACCTTAGGAACAACCAAGCATGACAATGATTAGGGTTTTGATTAGTCTCCCCATTTAGTTTTCACCTTTGTGTCTCTTTGAGTCTTCTCTTCTCATCTCATAATCAGGGACCAAACCCTAAAGGCTTTAAGGCTTTGTGATTAAGCTTATGCCTGCATCCTTCTCTTAGGATGGAGTGTATAACTTTAATCCTAAGTGTTAAACCCTTAATGTGTTTAAATCCCTTAGTCAATTCACTTAATAATCATCAAGACATCACACTTGTAACTTGGGCCTTGCATTAGGGTTCTAATTCTTCCTTAATTGGTTAAGAAGGACTAACCCTAGTGTTAATGGACAAGTCCCCCTCAAGTTGTCTTACAAACCCTAAAACTCACTTCATCATCATATCATCAAATAAAATCCATCTAATAAAGGCTTGTTTTGTCATGAGTTTAATCCCTAGTCATGGATTAAGTTGAGGAGCTTTCCTCAGCTTAAACATTCTCATCTATTATCCTTCTATTAGGATGGTGTAATGAGTCTGTTTAATCCTTGATTATGGCTTAACCTCATTACTTAACACTAAACAAAAACACCAAAAACATCTAATTAATCACAAGTAGGTTAATGATCTTAATCCTACACCAAAGGTGTTTAAGTGTGAGAAGCTGACTTCACACTTAAGGTATTCTCATTACCCCTAATCAGAGGGAAGATGTGATGAGTTTACTAAATCCATTGGTTTAGACTTAAGCTCATTAACTTATGACAAAATCCAAAAACAATAAAAGACTGAAAACACAAAAACAAACAATAATCGTCTCCTCCGGGATTCTTTTCTCATCTCATTCACTCACAAACGAGAGCTCGCTTCTTCCGTCTAATGCAAGACAGTTTTCACCTGAGCCAGACAGGTCATACACTTGAGCATAGACAAGTAAGCAGTTCACAAGTCAATTCACCTTTCAGTCTCTTTGGGTCGAACTACGGTGTTCTGACTTCCTCATTGCACGAGAGGATACGTAGGCATAACTTAACAGTTATCGAACAAAAGTCTCTGTATATTCCCCTTCCTTCTAGCATTGTTCTTTTAGCCTCATTATCATGAGCATTCCATCTTTGTTCTTACACTGACACTTCCCTTATACACTTCACTTCTCTTACACTGACACCTGTACATCCTGTTCCAGCTCTTTATACACAGATTGCACTGACACTACCCCTTTAAAACACAAATCTTTTAAGCGTGGATCCCGTCGAGTACGGCGGACAATCTGGGTGCTAATACCTTCCCAGGTTGTAACCAACCCCCTTTCTCAGTCTCTCTGGTTCGCAAACCGTCTTATCCATGTCTTTCTAGGTCTATGCAGCATTACCTTTCCTCCGGGATAAAAATGCCTAGCTGGCGACTCTATTCATCTCCAGTGAGTTCACGGCTGTGTGTTCTCATTGTCCCTCTCGCCGACCGTTCGCGTCTGTACCTTTATTTGGGCCGGTCCCATCTATCGGGAGCGACACCTGGCAGGGTACGGCTGCCGAAAGTATCATGACATAGGACGAATGTCAGATAGAAAAGAAGTTTTGCTGGCGACTTACTGGGGAATAGTAAACACGGACGAGTGTTTGCATCCATAAAATAAAAGGTATAAGTATTTTGACGTTGTGTATAGATTAAAGATGCGGACGAGCATCCTTAAGACTACGATACGGACGAGTATCGGGTAGAAACAAATACTGACACGTGTTCAGAGATGATGATACGGACGAGTATCAACTGGTTAACAAGGAACACGGACGAGTGTTGATTCTGAGGGGACTCTCCTGGGGAAAAGTAGACACAGACGAGTGTCTAAATTCAAGAAGACATGAGTGTTTGACACGTGTATGGATTTAAAGATGCGGACGAGCATCCCTAAGACTATGATACGGACGAGTATCAGGTAGAAACAAACGCTTGACGCATGTTCTAAGATGATGATACGGACGAGTATCAACTGGTTAACAAAGAACACGGACGAGCGTCGACTCTGAGGAGATTTGAGTGATATATACAAGATACAGACGGGTATCTGTGTGCGTGAAATAAGTATGAGTGGTGTATAGATGAGTGTTTAACTTGCTGGGGAGGGTGACACGGACGAGTGTCAAAAGAGAAAGGTGTAATATAAAAAAGTGTATGATTTACAAAGTGTTTAGGCAACTGTGCTGGGGAAAGTGACACGGACGGGTGTCAGGGAATTTGTATAAAGATGTATCTACGAGTGCAAAGGGGACGCTTTGGCTTTCTACTGGGGATATGACACGGACGAGCTTCAAGAAGTATCTGTAATATGTAAGTGTCTGTTTGTAAAGAAGCTCGGGCGACTTTACTGGGGAACCATGACACGGACGGGTGCCAAAAGTAGTGTGTATTTGTATTTATGAGTGTAAGGCCAGTGCTTTGGCTCTCTGGTGGGGATTTGGAGAGTTTTCTGTATATCTTTGATGAATTGCCAATATTCACAAGTATTTGATTCAGACCATGGCTTATGATTATGCAATATGTTTGATTTTTGCCGTAATGCTCCGTATTAGACGGAATGCTACGCTCTGTGGGGAGAATATGATGCGAATGCTATGATTATGCAAAGATACCGATCCGGGATCCGGGTCCCGTTGCTTGTGAAGATCTCAGGTTGATCTGCTTGACGCGAACATCCCAGCTGGGGATGAGATCATTGGTAGATCTGACATATGGAACTCTGCTTGGGGATATGGGTCACTGATAGACCTATCTTTGGTAATGAGGGACCCAGCTGGGGTTTGTAGAAGCTTTCTTCACTCTGTTTGTGATATCTTCAGACGTTGCTCTTCTGGATAGAGGTTGAGACTCTGCGGGGAGATGGTTCCCTGGCTTTTGCACTTGGCTGTGGAGGAATAGTAAATGGCAACTCGGCTGGGGAAGAAGAAAGATCATGGGAAGGTCTTCCTGGATATTTCTATAGGGGTCCATCTGAGGATGATACTTGACTACTCAGCTGGGGGGAAACCATCTCTGGTGCTAGGGCTGAGTAGATAATGATTTGCCAGCTTGCTGGGATGAAGCTTTCATGCCCCATGCTGCGCTCTGAATACCTGAAAAGATAGAGAATCGCACAAGTAATCCCGAGGTGTCCCTTACCGGATTCCGTCATAGGAGTTCAGACACTCCCGGGAGTAAGCCTATTTCCTGTAAGCATGTATTTTTTAGAAGAGAAGCATCTGTATTCATGCAACCAGTATCTTAGCGACATCGGACATTTTTTTGCAAATGAAGATAAAATGTACGAAATGAAACATGACTGAAAATCTGATTTTATTAATTTGTATGCCCTGAATTTGCAAGATACAGTCAAAGAAACAAATCCCCTAAAATGAGGAGATTGTTACAAATTGAGAAATAAAAGGTATTGGCAATGTTGACGACGCTTCAGGGAGCTTCCCTTTGGCTATGACTCATATGACATTTGACGCTCTTCTCGTCTTGCTTTCTGAAGAAGGCTGATTCTGAAAGAAGCTTGATCCTTTGGAAGCTTACCAAGTTGTAAGTGATACAGACGAATTCAGAATGCAATTGTTCGCTTATTCCCTTATTTTGCATGGATCGCCCTTTCGGGTTTTCAATCCATCGGGATACCCATTTTTTCCTGAGTTGTCCAATGCGGCTTTTCAACTCAGCGGGTGTACATTTTTGTTCATTTTCCCTTATTTTTGTCCGAGTCTCTTATTCTGTTTTTGACTCGCCGGGATGCCCTATTTTTGCCTGGACTTTCATTCTGTTTTTATGTCCAGCGGGTCATTTTATGCGAAGTATTTTTTAACTGCATCTGAATTCACAGGGGACGGGAAGTCTTCACCATCCATAGTAGTGAGCATCAGTGCTCCACCAGAGAAAGCTTTCTTTACTATGAATGGACCATCGTAATTTGGAGTCCATTTGCCCCTGTGGTCTGTATGAGGAGGAAGGAGTCTTTTCAGCACAAGATCTCCTACTTGGTATTCCCGAAGCCTGACTTTCTGATCGAAGGCTTTCTTCATTTTTTTCTGATATAGCTGCCCATGACAGATTGCAGCTAATCTCTTCTTTTCGATCAGACTCAGTTGTTCGTATCGGGATCGGACCCACTCTGCTTCGTTCAGCTTAACATCCATCAGTACCCGTAGAGAGGGTAATTCAACTTCAACAGGCAAGACTGCCTCCATACCATACACAAGTTGATACGGTGTTGCCCCAGTGGATGTTCTGATTAACGTACGGTACCCATGCAA
This sequence comes from Lathyrus aphaca, assembly GCA_963966055.1. Classification (NCBI taxonomy): domain Eukaryota; kingdom Viridiplantae; phylum Streptophyta; class Magnoliopsida; order Fabales; family Fabaceae; genus Lathyrus; species Lathyrus aphaca. The sequence goes on along the minus strand of OZ014521.1, from coordinate 132,018,778 downwards.
GGCAAATGGTAGCATTTCATGCCAGTCTTTGTAAGTGACTACCATCTTTTGCACAATCTTCTTGATGTTCTTATTAGCTGCCTCAACAGCGCCATTCATCTTTGGCCTGTAAGGAGAAGAATTGTGGTGTTGGATCTTGAAGTCCCGGCACAGTTCTGCCATCATTTTGTTGTTTAAGTTGGAACCATTATCAGTAATGATTCGCTCGGGAACTCCATACCGACAAATGATATCTCTCTTCAGAAATCGGGCTACCACTTGCCTTGTAACATTTGCGTAGGAAGCTGCTTCGACCCACTTGGTGAAATAGTCAATGGCAACCAGGATGAACCTGTGGCCGTTTGAAGCAGTCGGTTCAATCTTGCCAATCATATCAATGCCCCACATGGCAAAGGGCCAAGGTGAAGACATCACATTCAGAGGATTGGGAGGCATATGCACCTTATCCGCATAAATCTGGCATTTATGGCATTTTCTGGCGTAGGCGCAACAGTCGGCATCCATTGTGATCCAGTAATATCCTGATCTTAACAACTTTTTAGCCATTGCATGCCCTCCTGCATGGGTACCAAAGGATCCTTCGTGCACCTCGTGCATTAACAAGTCTGCTTCTGTTCTATCGACGCATCTGAGGAGTACCATATCAAAGTTTCGCTTGTACAAGGAACCATCAGTATTCAGGAAGAAACTGCCAGCAAGCCTTCTCAATGTCTTCTTATCATTGGAAGATGCCCCAGATGGGTATGTTTGATCCTCCATGAAGCACTTAATGTCATGGAACCAAGGCTTATCATCCCTAACAACATCTGCTGAGAATACATATGCTGGTCTATCAAGTCTGGACACTGAAATCCGAGGTACAAAGTTGGCAGCTTGAACTTTGATCATGGATGAAATGGTGGCAAGAGCATCTGCAAACTGATTCTCGTCCCGAGGGATATACTCAAGCTTAACCATTGTGAAGAAAGTCAATAACCTTCTTGTATAATCCCTGTAAGGTATCAGATGATCCTGGTGCGTGTACCACTTGCCGTTGGTTTGATTGATTACCAGAGCTGAATCTCCGAACACAGTCCAAGTTTTGATCCTGAGGTCAATGGCTTCCTCAAGACCCATAATACAAGCTTCGTATTCAGCTTCGTTGTTAGTGCAGTTGAAAGTGAGTTTTGCCGAGAAAGGCAGGTGAACTCCCTTAGGTGTAATGAGTACTGCACCAACACCACGGCCATTCATATTAACAGCCCCATCAAACATCATAGTCCGTTCTTCTTCTGGGTCAGGCCCTTCAGTGTGAATAGGCTCTTCACGGTCTTTTGCTTTTATGAACATGATGTCTTAATCAGGGAAGTCAAATCTCATAGGCTGGTAATCATCAATAGGTTGCTCAGCAAGATAATCCGACAATACGCTGCCCTTGATGGCTTTCTGAGATGTGTACTGGATGTCATATTCTGTGAGGATCATTTGCCATCTTGCAACCCGTCCGGTAAGTGCTGGCTTCTAAAATATGTACTTAACTGGGTCCATCTTTGAGATCAATAAGGTAGTGTGAGTCAACATATACTGTCTCAGTCGGCGAGCAGCCCACGCTAAAGCACAGCAAGTTTTCTCGAGCAGTGAATAACGTTGTTCACAGTCGGTAAACTTTTTGCTCAGGTAGTATATTGCATACTCTTTTCGACCAGAATCGTCATGTTGGCCCAACACACACCCCATTGACTCTTCTAATACTGTCAAGTACATGATTAGAGGTCTTCCTTCGACTGGAGGCATAAGGATTGGAGGCTCTTGTAAGTACTCCTTGATTTTGTCAAAGGCCCTCTGGCAGTCTTCGTTCCACCTGACCGTTTGTTCTTTTCTTAGCAGCTTGAACAAGGGCTCACAGGTTGCTGTAAGGTGAGATATGAACCGTGAAATGTAGTTCAGTCTACCTAGGAACCCCCGAACTTCTTTTTCTGACTTTGGTGCAGGCATTTCTTGAATGGCTTTGACTTTGTCAGGGTCAACTTCAATCCCCTTCTCACTCACAATAAATCCCAGCAGCTTACCAGATCTCACCCCGAATGTGCACTTTTTTTGTTTGTAAACTCATCACATCCCGGAAGAGACGATTATTGTTTGTTTTTTGTATTTTCAGTCTTTTATTGCTTTTTTTGAAGTTTGTCATAAGTTAATGAGCTTGAGCCTAAACCAATGGGTTCGTAAACTCATCACATCCTCCCTCTGATTAGGGGTAATGAGAATACCTTAAGTGTGAAGTCAGTATCTCACACTTAATCACCATGATGTAGGATTAAGATCATTAACCTACTTGTGATTATTTAGATGTTTTTGTTGTTTTTGTTTAGTATTAAGTAATGAGCTTAAGCCATAATCAGGGATTAAACAGACTCATTACACCATACTAATAAAAGGATAATAGATGAGAACATTTAAGCTGAGAAAGACTCCTCAACTTAATCCATGATTAGAGATTAACCTCATGACAAAACAAAGCCTTTATTATATGGATTTTAGTTAATGATAAGATGAAGAAGTGAGTTTTATAGTTTGTAAGACAACTTGAGGGGGACTTGTCCATTAACACTAGGGTTAGTCCTTCTTAACCAATTAAGGAAGAATTAGAACCCTAATTCAAGGCCCAAGTTACAAGCTTGATGTCTTGATGATTATTAAGTGGATTGATTAAAGGATTTAAACACATTAAGGGTTTAACACTTAGGATTAAAGTTATACACTCCATCCTAATAGAAGAATGTAGGCATAAGCTTAATCACAAAGCCTTAAAGCCTTTAGGGTTTAGTCCCTGATTATGAGATGAGAAGAGAAGACTCAAGGAGACACAAAGGTAAAAGCTAAGTGGGGGACTAATCAAACCTAATTGTTATCATGCTTGGTCATTCCTAGGGTTTGTGGGGTTTAAGAAAGAAATCTTCAAGGAACCACCAAGGAGAGAAGCAGATGAAAGGAGCAAAGAGAAGCAAAACAACTTGCTTCACTTAAGAAGACAAGTTGCTTGAAGAAAGAAGGTGAGATGAACAAGAGTGAGCAAGCTCAATCCAATACACATACAAAAATGCAGCAATGATGCATAAGAGAGATGAAAAGAGATTGTGAGAAGTGAAGGCAAATTGACTTCTCTATACAACTTACCACCTGAAAAGTTAGCAAAAGAAATGAAATGTAATGCAAATGAGATGAAATGTGATGATGCAAACCAAATCCAGGAGCAAGATCATGAAGTGAATGATGTTAAGAGATGATACAAACATGAGACAAGGCATGGGAATGATCAAACAAGCATAAGGATGCAAATGAGGCATGCTTTGAACCATGAATGTACATGAAAAGTCATGGAATGCAAAGGACATATAACATGGTAAATGAAAGATGCAATGATCAAACATGATTCTAATATTTCCTAAGATGTATTATGAATCAAATGAAAGCACAAAATGTCATGGCAAGTCATGGTATGCAAGCAAATGAGAAATGGATGCAAAGGAAGGCATAAATTAGGGTTTATGATCAACACACAAAGCAAAATCCAAAACCAGAAGCAAATGACATGATAAAAATTTTAAAATGAAATCAAAGGAACCCTAAACCTATACAAACTCACTGCCCAAAGGAGGGGATCCAACTCTTAACCTAGTGAGAGTTATGAATTTTCTAAGATTGCTAGGGTTTTAAGGTACCTTGTCAAGAAAAATGCAAAACAAATTGAAAATGCAAGATCAATTCAAGACAATTTAATCCTATAACTACATGTTATGCAAGATGCAATGCAAAAAGAATCATTGTCCAACTCTCAATGGTTAGGCATAAATGAATTTTTGAAGTTTGAAGCAAAATAATGCCTTGAAATGAAATTAAATCCAAAGAAAAATTATCAAAAGGCATCAAGAACAAAAAAAGAAATTTGGTTTGAGAGTTGGACAATGTTTCTAAATGTTTTTAAATGTTACATGAATTTTTTTGTGATTTTTAAATACCTAAAAGTATTTTTAATTAATTAATTTTCATTAATTATTTAAAAATAATCTTTTAAATGATTTAAAAATAATTTTTAATGCAAAAAATAAAAATAAAAATATTTTTGGGTTCTGAAAAATAATGAAAATCTTGACAAAAATTTTCATAATTTTTAAACATTTTTTGCTATTTTTTATAATTCATACAAATTAAATACAAAACAAATGAATTTAAAATGATTTTAATGAGAAAATAGGAAAGTCAAATCATCCAAAGGTCCAGATTCAAAGTCAGGGGGCGGGAATTGACTTGGCGCGCGAATGGACGGCCAGAATTCAAACTGGCCTAATTATGATTAAGCCCTAATCCAAAACCCTAATTACTTTCAGATGACCAGAACAGTGTTCCGGTCATCTTCTCCGGCAAGGTCCTCACTCAATCTCTCTTAATACGCCATGAAACTTCACAAATCTCTCCAGAATCAATCATTAGACCACTCTAAACAAGAATCCAGCAATCAAAATCATTTATTTTCACTCAAACTCAAGAATCAAAACAAAAAGCATTTCACGGGCAAAGTTTCAGAACAAGCATACAACCTCAAAACTCAATCATTTTCAAAAATAAAAGGTTCAGTGAACTCAGGGAAGCATGTAGATCATTTTAGAAACAAGAAATAAGAGTTCTGGAAAAATGAATTTCCATGGCTACCTGAATCGAAGCTTTCAACCCAAGAGCTTTCTGCTTGCCTCTTTGCCTCAAAATGATCCCAATGGTCCTCTTGATGAAGTTATGAAGCTTGGTTGGAGTTTATAATGGTTGGTTTGTGAGTTTGCAGAAGTTCTGTTCAGTGAGGGGTGAGGATCGTGTTTCAGTTTGAGGATGTTTCAGGGATGAATGAGGGCAGGGAAATGATCAGGGGAGTGTGCTGAGATGTTTTGTGAAGTTTGTTTTAATGTTTGATGCTTGTATGATGAGTTTCGAAGGAAGTTGCATAAGAGGTGAAAAATGAGAATGCTGGCTTGGAGAGTGTTTCAGCATGAATTGTTGTGTGTTATGGCTTGCCTTTGGTCCACTTATCAGTCTTGGATAGGTCTGTGGAGTTGGTGTGCCCTATTGTGATTGGTATGGGTCTTTTGCCAAAAAGTCAAGCTTTGTGTAAGAGAGGTATGGGCTCATGGCTAGCCAAGGACAAGAGGGGTGTCCTGCGCAGCAAGAAGTGAGGAGGACCATAGGATCAATTGTGAAGTCAGCCAGCACATGGATTAGGGTTTGAGTGAGGTTTTGCAACTTTGATCAACTTTGGCCCTTTTGAAATTTCTTGATCCACAAGTCATGAAAATGAGTGAACTTTTGATGCAATATGACTTTTAGACATTGGTTCATGTTTGTGTGAAGTTTAGAAGTCACTTTGAGGTCTCAATTTGCCTTGGCAAGGGATTTTGCAACTTTGCCTCTTTGGTAGAAAACTTGAAATTATGTGATTTTTCCCAACTTTGACCAGCCATAACTTTTGATCCAAAATGAATTAGGACAAGTTCTTGTACTTTTTGAAAATTGAATGATCCATTATACAACTTTCATGACCAAAGTTTTCCCATTTGAGGCATTTTTGAATCAAAAAGCAAGGGTTGAAAAAGTTTCCCAAAATGGCAAGTTTCCATTACATGTCATTTTCCCAAAAAGTCAACTTTGCAAATGGCTTGAAATTCTTCAATTTTGTGAACTTATAACATCTTCTATGATCAAATAAAGATCATACATAATCAAAATGATGAAGAACACCCTTTGGTTGGGTCATTGAGGGCCTCAGATGCCCTGATTTTGCACTGACTTGCTCAAAAAGTCAACTCTTGATCAGATGCCTTCCCCATGGAATTTCTTCATGAAAATTGATATGTATGATCCCTATACCATATAGAGACCAATAGAAACAAGAATGACCAAAAAATTTGGAGTTATGGCCTTTGAAACCAAAACCCTAATTCTAGGTCATCTGTGCAGTCAAACCTGGCTCTGCTTCCATGCCAATCCCAGTTCTTGTGATTTTTTGACATTCTTGACTTTGAGAGGATATAATATGATGCTTGAACATACATGGACCCCTTTGAAGTGATTTATGACCTTTGGAGTGGCTCAAGTGGCCCTGGATTGCTCAGATCACAAACCCTAGATGCAGATGACTTAGAAGCAATGCAGTGAATCAAAAATGTGGTATGAGATGCTATGGTTGAGTTTATGCATATGAGAAGATCACAAGCCATGGTGTGAATGTGTGAGGTCAAATTTGGGGTGTTTACATATTGCTCCCACAAATATGACAATCATCCAACTGATATTTCATTCAGAGGAGTTATGGGCAGTACTTAGCAGCTGAGATATATTATGCTTCTGTTGTGGACAAGACAATATTTTCTTGTCTTTTACTAGCCCAAGATATTATTTTTTTACCTATGAATTGACAGTTTACACTAGCGTATTTCCTTTCAATTATATGCCCAACATATTCAGCATCACATAATCCAACTTGAGATTACTTGTTCCCTTCAGATACCTAAATATTTTCTTAATATTCGTTAAGTGAGTCTCCCTAGCCATCGTGCGGATTGAAGTGATATATTGTTATGATGTGCTCCCTTGTGGAGAGTTGATGGCCTAATGTCCATCCATGAGGATGTTTCGGTACCACATGCATAATAAGAAGTTGTATTTCATCCTAAATGACATAGTATGATTTTCATTGAGTTTGTGTAGTGATGTGATGTATTTGATGTTGTGTATGAGTGGATGTGATGATTGAATTGTTTTTGAAGCTTATGTGTATGAATTTTCATTTTTATATTACTTTATTGAATGTGAATTTACTCACCCTACTTGCCTTTTGTGATGGTCTATTATGTCATCCTGCAGATACTCAAGGTTAGCTCAGTGCATGTTTTAGCTTGGAGTTAGTACGACGTCATTTTGTTTAGTTAGTTGTGGAGTCCTGCTCTGTGTCCAGTAACATCGGGATGGGTTTCGCTTGAGGACTACAAGTTTATTTTGTTTAGTATATTTAAATGTGGTTTTAGAAGATTTTGAGACTTAATGATGTTTTGGATTAAATTATGAAATTTTCTTTTAAAATTAAAGACGAAAAGTGATGGTTTGTTTTCCACTGCATAATTCTTGAAAATAGTTTTGATGTTTATGATTTTATAACTTGTGTTACGGGACATGACTAATATGATGTTTATGATGTTGGTGTTATGAAAAATGTGATGCCCTTTCATGAGGGAACTCTTATTATTTGATTAAATTATATTATATTTGTGATGGGGTAGAAAAGGTGTTACAAGTGGGGCTTCTTATTTAGGGGGAGCCTAAATGAATCTTCACGAGTAGTATTAAAAAACTGGCCTTGAACTGGGAGAGTTCAAAGTAAGCTCATTTGTCCTTCTGGCTTTTGGGAGTGAAGTTGTTCTGTAGGGAGTTATAAAATGCAAAGACACGGTTATTATTAGGAATAGAGGGATTGAACAATGTTTGTTCATCTAAGAATATTTGTACTAATACTATCGAGATTGGATTTCCTTTCTTGGGTTGGAATACCCCCAAACACAGGTGATGTTACACCAACTGGGTTAACAATCTTGTGTGTTTTTTTACTACTTTATGATTTAATTCTTGTAAAATCATAATATGCTATGAGAAAGTTGTACACCTTATCTCAGAGATTGCTTCCAACATATGTCATGCAAAGAACAAAATAGCAATTGGAATCATAGCAGGCACCATGTTCAGTTTGAGTGTGTTCCAGGGTTCTTATTATGTTCAACATGGAAAATTTAAAAGAAGGGGAAGTAGTTTGTCAACCAAATACTATTTAGGATATTAAGAATCCTCCAAGGAATAGAGCTGAAGAGAATTGTGAAAACCCAATAGATTATGATACTGAAGAAAATACTTAAAGGATATGGATGATTTTCCATATATTTCCAAGATGGACAACCTTGAAGTGATTCAAGAGTTTATCAAAATGAAAAAAGAGAAGATACTAGAATAATTTTGACTTTGGATAATATTCCATATGCTCTTGAAAATGATTTTATCTTTTAAGGAAGACGAATCAGACTGCTTCTAAAACTCACAAGGAGGTTAAAAATCCACCCAAGAAAAAGACCATTGCATCCATTCAGAAGGAAGTGATATCTTCTTTTTTCTTGATGCCTACCAAGACTATAAGTGGATCCATTAGGAAGACTCCTCATAAGAAAAATTATACTTCTATCAAACCAGCACCTTTAAAGAAGGTAAGGAAGATGATTCTTCTAGTAGAACAGGAAGAGGAAGATAATTCACGTATGGTCAGAAAGACAAAGGAAGCAATGAAGATGGTTCAGGATTTAATGAAGGAATTTGATGTAGAAGGAGATAATGTTTTAAATTCTTCCAATCCTAAAACCAAAACATCAACCTCTTATAATTCACCAACCCAATCCATTAAGCACACTCCCTCACCAAAACATGACATAATTATACCTTTAGAACATGTCATGTCTCCCCCCAAATCTTTTGATGATTCATATTCTCACATAATTGCTCATATTCTACAATCTTTACATACATCATCTATAGATGTAGTGTCGAGGCATCTAGTTTTTAAGTTCTCTTCAGAATATCCATATGAAAATAACCAACTAGTGTGTATCTCTAAATTTGAATAACCTAGTGTAAACCCATGATTTCGACAAGATTAAGATTCAGGATTGAAGATCATCCTTGTCGAAGGATAACATCAGGAGGAGAATCCAAGAATTGCTGGCAAAAGTTTTAAAGCTTCACTGTTTCGACAGAAATTAGACATGATGTTCTGGCAGAATAGTTTGGAGAGTTTTGTGACTAAGGGCTTCGACAGAAGGAGTTTTTAAGAAAAGATATGGTTTGACAAGTGCTGAAGAGTTTTCTTTTTTAAAAGGTTTTCGACAAGACAAGGAGATGCAGCGTTTCGTCACAAAGAGGAAGAATTCAAATTCAAAAGATACAACGTTTGGAAGTTGGACGCGTGGAAGCTTCAAGGAAAGAAGAATACATGCAGATTGACAAGTGTCAAATAGTTAGGATTTTTCCGTTTTAGGCAGTTATTTTATTTGTATATAAATAGGGTAGTTGTTGTAGAATTGTGTGTGTGAAAATTTGTACAAAATTCCTGTAAAAGCTCTAAGTACCCAGTGTGAGAGAAAATGAGTCTAGTATTTGGAACAATGTACGTTTAAAACACCAGTTATATTTCAAAGTCATTTTAAGTTACTTGTTTACTCTTGTTTATTCTTCAAGTTCATGTTATTTTACATTTCATTTACTTTTCTGCAAATTTAGCCTTTCGACATTTCTTTTTCTTGTTTAAAACTTTTAAATTTCAAGCTCATGTCATCTTTAATTTAAGTTTACTTTACTTGCAAAGATCAAAGTTTTAACACTTTGACAAAATTGATAGAACAAACCACAAATTAGTCACCAAAAGTCTAAGAGTATTTCGACAGAACCAAATGCACATGTATCCCAGGACTTGTATGGTTGGTCCTGCAAGTAACCCAACTTTCTGAAGAAATTGGTTAACCAGAGGTTGTTCGCCAGAAAACACTGCGAACAAATTGGCACACCCGGTGGGACCAGTGCATTTGATAAAATCTAATAGAAATTCTTAGACAAATTGTTCCTTGCTACGTTGTATGATTCTTAGAAGCGGTAAATTAGCCGTAACCGACGTAGAAAGACCAAAGAGAACAAGAAGAAGAAACATGGCTAACTTGCCAAATGCTTCAAATGTTTCTGACGAAACCATTCCAGTTTCCAACCCTGTCCCTTCATCAGGAACAGTACCAGTGTCTGGCCCTGTTTTAGAACAAATTAGGCCTCCTTTAGGGGATTCCATACCAACAGGTTCAGGATTCCAAAATGCGCCTAGTTCTTCCACCATGGGACACGCCAGACCCCTTGGAACCCCTCCCCCTGGAGGAAATACATTCAGGCCGTATCTGAATTATTCTCAGCCTTTGACTGGGAGAGAACAACCGTACGGAATGCCAACTTCAATGATGGCAAGCCTACATAATTCGTCACCATTATTCTCTGATGCCATGGTTCAAGTGTCATCACCATTGCAGGGATCAGGATATGGTGGAAATGGAAATAGAATGAATCAAATTCCACCGGGTTTCCATATGCCCGCTATGACAAACCATTCTGCACAAGTAATCCGTCAACAGATGGATGAAAGCAATCATGATATGGTGCAGGCTTTGACACAACAAATGGGAGAAGTGTTCAACCCCTTAATACAAAACACTACCCAAACAAACCAAATATTGGCAGAACAGATGGCACGCATTGCTGACTTTTTTGGAGTCCCTCAAGCACAGCAAAGAATGCAATTAAATCAGAATCCTGCCAATAGGGCTGTCGAAGAGGAACTCACTATAAACCAAAGGCCCTTAGGGAACCCTCATGAAAATCCCAGGGGGCAAGAGGTGATAGCCGAACAGCCTAATATAGAAGAGCCTATTCGACAAGAACCAAGAAGGATAATAGTCCAGAGAAACCAAAATGCTGACGAAGTGTTACAGCAGAGAATGCGTTACAATAACATGCCTGTCGAAAATAACATTGCCACCATGGTTGAGAGAATAATGGCACAAAATGGAGTAAACGTAGGATTACAAAGGCCTAGTTATACTTCCCCCTTGTCTGAGTTTGTCTTACAACAAGAATTACCACCAAGGTGGAAAGTCCCCAAGTTTACAAAATTTTCAGGGGATACTAGTGAGTCCACCATAGAACACGTGGCACGTTACTTGATAGAGGCAGGAGAGATTGCTAATAATGAGAACTTAAGAATGAAATACTTCCCAAGTTCTTTGACAAAAAATGCTTTCACTTGGTTTACATCACTTCCTGCAACTTCAATTTTTACTTGGACCCAATTAGAGAGATTGTTCCATGAACAATTTTATATGGGACAAACCAAGATAAGTTTGAAGGAGTTGGCAAGTGTCAAAAGAAAATTCTCTGAACCTATAGATGACTATTTGAATAGGTTTAGATTACTAAAAGCCAGATGCTTTACTCAAGTGCCGGAACAAGAGCTAGTCGAAATGGCTGCAGGGGGTCTAGATTATTCCATAAGGAAAAAACTGGATACCCAATACTTGAGAGACATGGCACAACTGGCAGACAGAGTGAGGCAAATAGAAAGACTAAAAAATGAAAAGTTTAGATCAAATAAAAACAAGAAGGAAAGAGTGGCCTATGTAGGAATAGTTCAAGAAGATGATTATGACGAAAACGAACCAGTCATCTTCGACCAGCAAGAAATTGATCTTGCAGAATTAAAACAAGGCCCCCCTTATTCTTGTAAAGTTCTGGCCCCGTCGAATGGAAAAAATCCAGTCGAAGTGGAAAAGAATGACAGGTTCCCCAAAAGAACCTATACTTTCGACATCACTAAGTGTGATGAAATATTTGATTTATTAGTCAAAGATGGTCAGTTAATAAAACCAGCAGGCACTAAGGAGCCTCCTGTAGACCAACAGAAAAAGAGAGGTTTTTGTAAATACCATAATTTCTTGGGTCATAAAACTTCTCAATGTTACCTTTTCAGGGATCTTGTCCAGAACGCAATCCAAAATGGAAGGCTGAAGTTTGGAGACAAAGCCAAGCAGCAGATGAGGATTGACTCCAATCCCATGCAGGTTGTGGAGGCCAATTATGCTGAACCAGAAATGGTAAATGTGGTCGAAATGGAGATCATGGCTGAAGAAAATTTTGAAATGGTAGAAGTCCCTGAAGGCTTCGACACCAACTTCACCATGATAGAAGCTGCTGAAGGTTTCGACACCCATGTAAATGTGGTGGAAGAAGGTGATAACCCTACTGACCAAACTGAGGAAAAAGAAGTCAAAGTTTCTGAAGACTTCGACAACGAGAGTCCCATTGAAACTACTGAAGGTTTCGACGAAACAAATACAGTCAAAGTGGGAGGAAGCTTCGACAAGAAAAACTATGAAAGAGATGCTGAGCAAGGGGTGATCTGGGACACTTTGGGAGAGTCAAATGGGAAGTTCGACTTCATGGTGAAATATTCAGCACCACCAAGCTCCAAAACAGATATCAACAAAATCAAACCCACAGGATGGGGAGTTTCTTTCAAAAAGGGTGACGAAGAGGAGGATAGTAAAACCCTCACTATCCAAAAAGAGGCCACTGAAGGCCTTGACCAAGAGAAAATCAACACAGCAGGGACTGATGACAATTCCCTCATTGTCGAACCAATGAACATTGGTACCACCAAAACTGAAGAGCAGCCTGTCGAAAGGGTTGCACACTGCTGCAAATATATCTATAAGGGTTTACACCCAAAAGGCAATGTGAGTCAGTCAAAGGAAGACATCCCTGAGGAAGTCATGTTAATTGAAAAAATGAACAAATTGAAAATTACAACTGAACAGAGTGCTGGGATTCATATGGTGGAAATCACTCAAAAGGGAGGACCAGACACCAACAAGGGAAAGAAACATCAAGAAAAGCATCAGAAGTTGGTGTACCCAGAAGAGAACGAGAGTCTTGTCGAATTCATCCAAAGGTGTCAAAGGAAGAATGCAGAAGTCATGCTTTGCCCAAGATGCAGTGCTGTGTTCGACAAGAAAGCAGCTGATGACTTAGAAGCAGCAGAAAAGACCCAGAGGAAAAGAAATTGGGGAACAGTCCCACCAACCAGAAACGAAAGATTCGACCCAAGAAGAGGGAAGCATCACAGTCAAGGGATCGGAGAAAGGCGTTTCAACACTTACAAACCATCCAACAGGTCAAATAATGACAAGTGGATTCAGCCGATAAGGGATGCCCAAGGTCAGAAGAGATGGAAGAGTTTTGAAGTGAACAGGGGTCCTTCCATGGAAGTTAAAAAGGAGGCGAAGCCAAAATACATCTCTGAAAACTACAAAGGGAAGAATCCTATGTCCAGATCCCAATGGAGGAGATTCCAAAGGCAGAAGAAAATTGAGAAGAAAACTGTAGAATACCAAGAGGTTGGGCAGAAGAAAGTTGAATCAAGCAAATGTGTGCAGATTACGAACAAGGGGACGCCCCTGGCAGAAAAAGAAACCTTTCAGGAGAAAGGACCTGGTGACACCACAGAAGTGCAGAAAACAAACAACAGAATGCCAGTGGACGAAGAAGTCACAGATGAATTTGGTTCAGAATCAGATGCCTCTTTCGACGTAACTTGCAATGTGGTTTCTGTGCTGCCCAGAGACTTCGACAGGATAATGGAAGTCGAAGACGAAGAGGATGACATGGTAGATGACAGCATAGGCCTGAAGCCTGTATGCTACTACATAATGAATAATGGCTGTGTCGAAGAGCAAAATGCCTTTTTCGAAAAGCCAGATGATGCAATGAAGGCTCACTTGAAGCCTCTCTTTATAAAAGGAAAGGTAGAAGGTGTGGGCGTCAACAAAATTCTGATAGATGGTGGAGCAGCTGTAAATTTGATTCCTCATTACATGATAAAGAGGATTGGAAAGGATGACTCCGACACTAAGCCTCACAATATGGTGTTGTCCAATTATGAAGGTAAAGTGGGAACAACACTGGGAGTAATACAATTGAACTTGACTGTAGGATCCATCACCAGGCCTACAATGTTTGTGGTGATAGCATCAAAAGCAAATTACAACTTACTGTTGGGAAGAGAATGGATCCATGGGATTGGGGCTGTGCCATCTTCCATGCATCAGAGGATAGCAATTTGGAGGCCAGATGGGATTGTTGAAAACATAGAAGCAGATCAAAGTTACTTCACAGCTGATGTGAACAATGTCACTGGTCGTAACTTCGACAAAAATCTAGCCCACATAGCACCATGCAATCCTGCTGCTTTTGACCTAACAGCTTCCGACAATGCTTACTGTTCCATGTACCTCCATCCTACACATGGTTTTCAGTGGGATAAGGAAATAATTGGGGAGACAAATTACACATGGGGAACTGCCCATGTCAACCCAACTGGATGGGGAAGTGAATTCAGTGAAAATGACTGAAGTTTCAGCAATGGAAAGGATTTCGGCTTATATAGCCGAAAAACAACTCAAAACGGCCCTAGAGGCTGAAATTAGGAATATGGCTGTCGAAGCCAGCACTCAGGTTGTCGAAGAACAACCTTCTCAAGAAAATATTGAGGAACAACATACAAAGCAGAGTTTTGAAGAAGACTCAAATGGCGAATGGCAGAGTCAAAGACTTGATGCCATTTATGATGACGAACCTTTGGGGTTCGAAAAGGATCCAACCTCAACCAACATGAAAATGGTGGCACAGGACCCTTTAGAGGAGATTAATCTGGGACTGGGGGCAGAGAAAAGGCCCACTTACATCAGTGCCAAGTTGAATCCTCAACTCAGAATCGAAATAATCCAGTTGCTGAATGAGTTTAAAGACTGCTTCGCATGGGATTATGACGAAATGCCTGGTTTAGACAGAAGTTTGGTGGAATTGAAGTTGCCAATTCTGGAAGGGAAGAAGCCAATAAAACAGACCCCCAGACGCTTTGCACCTGAAATTCTGTCGAAGATCAAAGAAGAGGTCGAAAGACTTCTAAAATGCAAATTCATCCGTACAACAAGGTATGTCGAATGGATTGCTAATATTGTTCCTGTGATTAAGAAAAATGGCACACTAAGGGTGTGTATTGATTTTAGAGATCTAAACTCAGCCACCCCTAAGGATGAGTATCCTATGCCAGTAGCAGAAATGCTAGTAGATTCTGCAGCAGGCCATGAGTATTTAAGTATGCTTGATGGCTATTCTGGTTATAACCAGATTTTTATTGCTGAAGAAGACGTTCCAAAAACAGCCTTTCGTTGTCCAGGAGCAATAGGAACATATGAATGGGTAGTAATGCCCTTTGGTTTGAAAAATGCTGGAGCTACTTACCAAAGGGCTATGAATTATATTTTTCACGATTTCATTGAAACGTTTATGCAAATTTATATAGATGACATTGTGATTAAATCTGCTTCAGGCTTCGACCATATTAACCATCTTCGACAGTCCTTTGAAAGGATGAGGAAGTTTGGTTTGAAAATGAATCCTCTTAAATGTGCTTTTGGTGTGCAGGCTGGGGATTTCTTAGGCTTTGTGGTCCACAAAAAGGGGATTGAAATTAATGAAAACAAAGCTAAAGCAATAATGGAAGCAAAAGCGCCATCGACAAAGAAGGAATTGCAGTCTCTACTAGGGAAAATCAACTTCCTCAGAAGATTTATCTCCAACCTTAGTGGAAAGACTCAGGCCTTCTCACCCTTGCTTCGACTGAAGAAAGAGGGTTTCACTTGGGGGCAAGAGCAACAAATTGCTTTCGACAAGATCAAGGAGTATTTGGCAAATCCCCCAGTCCTAATATCTCCTTGTCGAAAAAGAAGCATGAGGCTCTACATATCAGCATCTGACAGAACATTAGGAAGTATGCTTTGTCAAGAAGATGAAGATGGCGTCGAAAGAGCCATTTATTATCTCAGCAGAGTCTTAAATGATGCTGAAACTAGATATAGTATGATAGAGAAATTATGTTTATGTGTATATTTCTCTTGTACAAAATTGAAGCATTATATAAAACCTGTTGATGTACATATATCTTCTCATTTCGACGTAATAAAACATATGTTGTCTAAGTCTATTTTACATAGTCGAATTGGAAAATGGGCTTTAGCTTTGACTGAATACTCTTTAAAATTTATGCCTTTAAAAGCTGTCAAAGGACAAGTAGTTGCTGATTTTATAGCTGACCACTCCATACTTGGAGATGAAACAAATTATGTCGAAAAAGAGCCTTGGAGGTTATATTTCGATGGTTCCAGCCACAAAAATGGAACAGGTATTGGGGTGTTAATTATTTCTCCCAATAGAATTCCAACAAAGTTCAAGTACAAAATAGAAGGATTTTGTTCAAACAATGAGGCAGAATATGAAGCCTTAATTGCTGGACTTGAAATTTTGTTGGAACTGGGGGCAACAGAGGTCGAAATAATGGGTGACTCTGAGTTAGTGATAAAACAGTTGACGAAAGAGTACAAATGTGTCAAAGAAAATTTGATCATGTATTTTGTGATAGCCAACAGACTCCTCAAGAGATTCGACAGTGTAGTTTTTAGACATATTCCCAGATTAGAAAATCAAGAAGCAAATGACTTAGCTCAGTTGGCTTCAGGGTATAAAGTGTCGAAGGAAAATCTGATGAAGGTTGTCGAAGTGAGAGGCAGAGTCTTATCCACCAAACTGTCCCCATCTGATTTGGAGACAATAAGATTGGGATATGGTGATGAAGAGAACTTTGAAATTTTCAATGTAGGTGATCTAGAAGATGGAGATTGGAGAAAACCCATCAAAGATTATTTACAAAATCCGAATCAGACTGTCGAAAGAAAGATAAAGTACAGGGCCATAAGCTATGTGCTTTTTGGAAATGAACTGTTTAAAAAGACTGCAGAAGGAGTTCTACTGAAATGTCTTGGAGAGACTGAAGCTTATATAGCCTTGTCGAATGTACACAGTGGTGCATGTGGTGCCCACCAAGCAGGACATAAAATGAAATGGCTATTATTTCGACAAGGGATGTACTGGCCAACTATGTTGAAGGACTGTGTCGAATTTGCAAAGGGTTGTCAGGAATGTCAAGTTCATGCAGGCATACCTCATGTGCCAGCAAGTGAGTTACATTCTATTATAAAGCCTTGGCCATTCAGAGGTTGGGCTTTAGATTTGATTGGTGAGATTCGACCAGCCTCTTCAAAAGGGCAGAAGTACATTTTAGTAGGAGTGGACTATTTCACTAAATGGATTGAAGCCATACCCTTGACAAATGTAGATCAGGAAGCAGTCATAGATTTCATCCAGAAACACATAATGTATAGATTTGGAGTACCAGAGACTATAACCACTGATCAAGGATCTGTGTTTACTGGCAGAAATATGCAAGCATTTGCAAGAGAGACAGGTTTTAAATTGTTGACTTCGACACCCTATTATGCCCAAGCAAATGGCCAGGTCGAAGCAGCTAACAAAGTAGTAATAAACCTGATAAAGAAACATGTGGGGAAAAAACCAAGAAATTGGCATAAGACTTTGGACCAAATCCTTTGGGCGTGTCGAACATCTCCTAAGGAAGCAACTAATTCTACCCCATTTAAATTAACCTATGGACATGATGCAGTATTGCCTGTCGAAATATGTTTACAGTCAATACGAATTCAAAGACATCATGAAATTCCATCTGAAATTTATTGGAATATGATGATGGATGAGTTGGTTGATTTAGACGAAGAAAGGTTGCATGCGTTGGAATTAATAAGAAGGCAGAAAGAGAGAGTTGAAAAGTTTTATAACAAAAAAGTAAAATTCAAAGCCTTTTTAGTAAATGAGTTAGTTTGGAAAGTGATCTTGCCCATGGAGAAGAAAGACAGAGTGATGGGAAAATGGTCCCCTAAGTGGGAAGGACCTTTTAAAATTCTAAGAGTTTTTTCCAATGGTGCATACGAAGTCGAAGAGATAGAAGGAGATAGAAGAGTGATGAAAATAAATGGAAAGTACTTAAAGAAGTATAGACCAACATTGCAGGAAATAAAAATCATAACAAATTAAAATTGCAAATGAAACTTGTCTTCGCCAAATAAATGGCGTAAAATAGCATTACATAGAAAAAGTGCTAAAAAAGAAAATATCCTTAAAACGAATAAAATTCCTAAGTTCTATTACAGAGTCACTGTCGAAGGAATGTGGCTTTAAGCTCGTCGAATTTTTTCTGTTGGAGTTGAATTCGACGCTCACAAAGGCTCTTGCTGACAGCCATTTCGTCAAGCTCCCTGTGAAGTTGCTGAGCAGTCTCTGCATATTGTAGCCCTTTCTGGAGTTCACTATCTATAGCTTCCTGATTTGGTTTCTGAAGTGAGGCCTGGCGTTCTTTCTCTTGGAGGATTTTGCTTTGAAGATCAGCAATCTGGGCTTGGTAGGCTTGAATATTGCTTTCACACTCAGCAGCAGCTTTAGTGTATTCGTCAGAAAGTTTATTCAGCCCTGAAATCCTTTCTGTCGAAGAAGCCACTGTATTCCATGCTGACACCTGCTCCTCAGACTTGGCTTTGATCTTTTGGGAAAATTCTTTCTGTCGAACCAGATCAGCGCTAGCAGAATCAATCAAAGATATTAAATCCATCACCAAATGGCTCTCTTCAGTCGAAGCCTCCAGCAAGTTGGCACTCTTCAGGAGTTTCTTTAGATCATGTTGAGCAGAAGCATCTTCAGCCAAAACTTCAAACAGGTCAACTCCAAGTATCCTTGTCTTGATCTCATCCATGATGACATTGATTGGTTGAAGGTCAGAAGTGGCCCCTGAAGCTGTCGAACCACTGGCAGAAGAATCTTGGAAATTATACCTGGTGTCGAGCAAAGCCTTTAAGTACTCAAAGGGTTTTCTAACCTTCAAGCTCTCAATTTCTTCATGAGATAGACTCGTCGAAGCAGTTCCCAAAGAGGTTTCGACAGGGGCTTTTGATGAAGAGGGAATGTGTTGAGAGGTCCCTCCAATGCTCAAGTTAACTTCTGGCTGATTAGACAGAGTGACCTCTTCTTCGACAGTCTCTTTGTCAGCCATGGTGGTATCAGTCGAACCTGGGACTTGTACATCCTGAGCAGAAGCATTTTCATTAACTTCTGGTATATCAGCTGGTGGTGGAAGTGGTGCATCTTGGTCTGGAATTACTGGTTCTGCAGTGGGGTCTGGTCGAAAGGGAGAGTTGTTGTCGGAGGACTCAGAGTCACTAAGGTCGAATTCATCCAAGGTTTGAGGCCCATGGATCCCTGCATCTGGGGTGGCATCATCCTGGAGTCTTTCAGCCAGAGTCCTCTCAGAATTAGAGGGAGCATGCTCTTCTGGGATTGCAGAGGTCTCTTCGACATCAATAACAACCTAAAAAAAAAAAAAACACAAAAGAAGAATTGTAAGATAAAAATACATTCAGTCAAGGTTGGGTTGGTGTTTGTCGAAATGATTACCTGAGGAATTTCAGTATGAGCACTTGAGTCCCCACTTCTTTCGCTCCTTGAAGGAACTTTGTTGACTGGACTGGCAGGTGGGGTTCGTCTTTGGACCAGAGATCTTTGGGACGCCACTGTTTTAATTTTTAAACCTTTGTTTCTTTTCAAAGGCTGGGGTTCAGGGGATTCGTCTTCAGATTCTTCGACGCTTGTTTCTTTTTCTTCTGTTTTCCTTTTCTTTGCTGGGGTACGAGTTACCTATAAGAGAAAAAGAAGAAATGTTTAGTATGAGAAATATGAAGTATACAAATAAGGAGGGATGTTCTGTTTGTGTCGAAACCTTTTTTGTTGTTGAAGGGGTTTTTTCGACTGTTTTTGAAGAAGTTCCTTCGCCAGTAGTCTTCCTGACAATTCTAACAGCTGAAAAGGAAAAGTTGCATGAACATTGATATAATAATGAAAGAAGTTAGAAATAAGATAAAGAAAAATATAGTCTCTTCGACACCTTCAAGAATGGGTTCGTCTATGGTAACATGTTCAATCCCAATATGAAGGTGCCCAGTGTAGTTGTGCAGATGATACTTCGTCGCAACCACGCGTTCGGCAGGTTTTTTGTTTCTTTCACGAAGCAGTTTTAAGTCTGATCCACATACAAACCAATCTGGAAATGGAGGACACAAGGCCACTCCAAATTCTGCAGAAGGGAGTGGAGGGAATTTTGGAGGAAAGGTTGTGAAAGCAAAGTCGTAGTGTGCATGTGGTGGAAGGGATGAAGGAAACCACAATTTGTTTAATTTCTCTGTGAGTTTGAATTTTAAAGATACTGCTGCTTCAGCTATGGTTCGACGAAGATCATCAGGCCTGTAAATAGTTTCAAAATATTTTTGAAACTTTTGAATTTCTTTGATATGTTGGTCTGTACCTTTTTTCTTTTTGTCCTGCACAAAAGTAAAAGCATTTGTTAGAAGAGCAGTGAAAGTTGCTACGTCGAAAAATTTGTTGATGTAGTATTCCTTCCACCAGACGTCGAACTCTTCAGTGCAGAGGAAGTTTGGTATAAAGATGGTGGGATAGACCTCCAGAGTTGGGTCGAAAAATTTGTTGTACAGTTCTAAGCTCTTGTCGAAATGGTGAAATGAGTTGTAGAAAATGATAGCACCTTTTTTGTGGTAGATGGGCTTTGTCTTCGTCTGGATTAATCCAAACTGCCTGGCTACCAGATTGGGTTGGTATACAATGAGTGATACCTTTGTATTGTTGAGGCTATGATGAGAAAAGAAGTGTCTGGGCATAAGAAAAGCTTCCCAAATGGAGATGTAGGAATCTTCATCTTTCTGGTTCTCTACAGGGAGTCTTCTGGTGAACCATCTTGGACCTATGTGTCTATTGGCGAAAGGTGCCATTGAAGGAGAAAATTTATAGCGCTTGGCGAACATCATGATGTAGCCAGTAAATGCTTGTCGAAGGCTTACAGTCTCATCAGTGGGGGTCAGTTGAACCAACCTAGGCCATTCGACACGCCTTTCCTTTACTGTTTCTTCGACAACAGGCATTTTGACAGGGATAAAGTTTTCAAAAGTGGCATTTAGCCATAGTTGTAGAAGCCAAAAGGGGCCTGTGAGACTGATGTTACCTTTTTCTTTGAGGGATTTGAGATTGCTGACACTTTCACTTAGAGATTCATAAAGGTTTGCTAGAAGTAACTCACTTAGGCAGAATGCAACTCCATTATGAAGCTGATTAGCCATAATGATGAAACTTCTAGCCACTTGAAGGGACCTTGTGCAGAAGACAAATTTGGACAACCACAGGCTAAGGAAGGCAATGTGCTCTTTATCAGAGACTTCTTCATGGTTTTCACCTTGGTGATGGGCTATGAAAACAGAATACCCAGCATGTTTTGTGTCGAAGCCTATAGGGTCTTTGTTCAAGTGCTCAGGGTTGAATATCTCCCCTAAAGGACTAAGGCCAGTAATGGCTGCTATGTCGAAGAGGGTGGGAGTTAGCATTCCACAGGGTAAGTGGAAGGTATTGTAGGTACTGTCCCAAAAATACAAGGAGGCCAACAGCATGTTTTGGCAGTAGCGGGGACCCTCTTTCGACAACTGGATTAAATCATAAATGCCAGTTTTCTTCCAAAATTTTTCTTTGGATTTTTCGACTCTAGTTAGCCATGATTGGTACTCAGAGGGATCTTTTGTCAAAGGGGGACTTCTAAAAATCCTATTTTGATTCAGATAAGACAGATCTATCTCTGTCGAAGCCATAAGGACTTCAGGTTCTTTTGATGAAGCTTCGACAGGTTTAGGGTTTTTATTAGCTGCTATGGGTTTGGAAGCAGAATAGCAAGGGTAAAATTCTTTTAAACGGTTGGGATCCACAGTAGGATCAAAAATGGGACCTAGCATGGCATGATGGATTCCAGAAACAGAGATAGGGATTATTACCTGTGACCTGTAAATGCTTGCCTTCTCCCTTTCATTTGGGGGTTCTGGGAAGTACTGTTGATGTTGAGTTTGTGTAGGTCCAGACAGTACGTGAGCAGGAGGAAGATCCTTGGTTTTCTTTGTCTTCTTTGAACTTTGTCCAGTGGTGGTCTTGGGAGGAGCCATTGATTGAAGATGGTGAAAAAGCTAGAGCTCTGAAAGGTTTAGAAATGGAGTTTTCACGTTTGGGTAAGAAAAGAGTTTGAGAAGGTGAAAAGTTTAAAATGATGGTGGAGGTGGTATTTATAGAGGATAGAATAAATGAGTAATAAAAAAAAAAGAAAATGAAAAGGTTTTTTCAGTTGGGAAAATGGAAACATGCATGTTAATCCATTGGTGGAGATTGAAAGTGGCGGTTGGTAATGAGCCATGATTTGCCTACAATATAGGGTCATGGGAGATTGTGTGAAACGTGGGCTAGACGTGACGTTTCATAAAGTGGAAATCATTGTGTTTCCTTGGGACTCAACAAAGAATCATTTTACAATAAATGCAACTGGAAGTCAAAGGTCACTTCGACAGCAAAAGACATTTCTCCTTTGACAGTCGAAAAATCTTTGCTGGGGGGCAATTTGTAAACCCATGATTTCGACAAGATTAAGATTCAGGATTGAAGATCATCCTTGTCGAAGGATAACATCAGGAGGAGAATCCAAGAATTGCTGGCAAAAGTTTTAAAGCTTCATTGTTTCGACAGAAATTAGACATGATGTTCTGGCAGAATAGTTTGGAGAGTTTTGTGACTAAGGGCTTCGACAGAAGGAGTTTTTAAGAAAAGATATGGTTTGACAAGTGCTGAAGAGTTTTCTTTTTTAAAAGGTTTTCGACAAGACAAGGAGATGCAGCGTTTCGTCACAAAGAGGAAGAATTCAAATTCAAAAGATACAACGTTTGGAAGTTGGACGCGTGGAAGCTTCAAGGAAAGAAGAATACATGCAGATTGACAAGTGTCAAATAGTTAGGATTTTTCCGTTTTAGGCAGTTATTTTATTTGTATATAAATAGGGTAGTTGTTGTAGAATTGTGTGTGTGAAAATTTGTACAAAATTCCTGTAAAAGCTCTAAGTACCCAGTGTGAGAGAAAATGAGTCTAGTATTTGGAACAATGTACGTTTAAAACACCAGTTATATTTCAAAGTCATTTTAAGTTACTTGTTTACTCTTGTTTATTCTTCAAGTTCATGTTATTTTACATTTCATTTACTTTTCTGCAAATTTAGCCTTTCGACATTTCTTTTTCTTGTTTAAAACTTTTAAATTTCAAGCTCATGTCATCTTTAATTTAAGTTTACTTTACTTGCA
This sequence comes from Lathyrus aphaca, assembly GCA_963966055.1. NCBI lineage: Eukaryota > Viridiplantae > Streptophyta > Magnoliopsida > Fabales > Fabaceae > Lathyrus > Lathyrus aphaca. The sequence goes on along the minus strand of OZ014521.1, from coordinate 131,995,949 downwards.
AAGATCAAAGTTTTAACACTTTGACAAAATTGATAGAACAAACCACAAATTAGTCACCAAAAGTCTAAGAGTATTTCGACAGAACCAAATGCACATGTATCCCAGGACTTGTATGGTTGGTCCTGCAAGTAACCCAACTTTCTGAAGAAATTGGTTAACCAGAGGTTGTTCGCCAGAAAACACTGCGAACACCTAGCCCCTTAAACACCATCATTGAACCCAATAAAACCATATATTGTAGAAGATTATGATGAAACCTTTCCTTCTCCATCATCTATCTTAATTTCAAGCTCTAACTCTGATGAATCGGACTTTAACCCTATTGATGTCACACCAATTCAAACCATTCCCCTTGAAACCACATCTTTTGAACCTTAACCAAACCTTATTTAACAATAATCAGAACTTGATTCTCATTTTGAACTCCATCCTGAACAAAAAGTCTATGACTCATAATCCCTTAAACTAGAATACCATCACCAACTAGAAGCCACACTAGACCAAATTGTTCTAGAAATACAATCTCACCCTCAAACACAACCATCTAAAACAGATAATGTGTCAGGTTTTGACATAATGCCTATTTCTTTTTCATAAGAAATGTAATCTCATATCCCTTCACACCTTCCACAAATATTCAATTTAAACCCTCCACCAAATATCCAAACCAAAATGGAAGAATTTAGATTTTTTTTTCTATGATAAGATATATGAACTGTTTGCTTAGAGACTCTCTACACCTGACTCAGTAACATATGTTGCTAAGTGGGATACTCTTAGAACCTCTGTGAACCCAGTTCTACAAAACCTAAAGTCCTTCACTTCTGATAGTGTTGCTTCTACCAGTCAGAGGCAGGAGCAATTAGAGGAGAAAATGGCTATAATATTAATAGATGATAGGCAAGATAAGATGGATACTCTGATACAAATTATGGTGGCCAATCAAAATTCTATGGGATATAATATCAAATCCATATTGGATATTTTGAAGAAAACACCCTTGACTCTAGGCGTAGTACTCTTTGTTGTCCTTATTGCTAACTTCTTTGAAATGTTTATATGCAATATAAAAATTCTTTTGTTTGGTTTACAAATTTTTTCTTTAGTATCTTTTTCCTCTTCCTTTATTCTTTGTTCTTTTTGTTGATGATAAAAGAGGAAGTAGATATATAAGTATTTAAGCAGATGAATCTGATAGTTAAGAGCTATTTTTGCTTAAATTTTGAAGATTATGTTTTGTGATTTAATGATAAAATTTAATTAACTTGGATAGAACATAGGGGGAGCTTACAAACCTCCCCTTGTGGACTATCAGAATCAGTGGGAGCTTACAAACCTCAGACCCTGAATTCAACTAGTTAATTAAATTAACAATCATTGTTCTTAAATACTTGCGTTTGTCATCATAAAAAGGGGAGATGATTGGAACAAAATTGGTATGTACCATATCTCTAAGATTTTGATGATAACAAAGTATTTAAAGAAAAATAGGGTATACAAAAAGTGTTCAAGTGTGCATGATCATAGACTAAATTTTATGAAGAGAACTTAGTATAGGTTATGAGAATGGACATTTAAAGAGAAACTAAAGATCATGATTCTAAAAGATCAGAAGTTGAAGACTAGATTCTGATTGACGTCATCCTCTAAAGATCTTGACTCTATCATCATCTGAAGATCCAAACTCGGATTATCTAAACTTTGAAGCGTCAACCTCTGGAAAATTAGAATCTTAAGATTCAATCAATGCAAGGATTGAGGAGATTCTGATAGGTCATTATCAGACTCTGAGGACATTTTGTCTTCTTCTGATCACGTGGAGACTTAAGCAAAAATCTGCATAAGACAACTGAGTTGCAACGTATAACTCCTTTTGTAGCCAATGGATTTCAAATGAGCTTTCAAATGTATTAACCATATCAAGAAAAATATCAGTGTCTATGAATCAAGCTTATCAAAGACTCTTGTGCAAAATCTTCAAAGACTCCTTTTTTTCACTATATAGGAGCTGAAAACTTGAAGAATAATGAAGAGCCATTGACAATAAAATATTTGTTACTCTGTTAAACAAAAAGCACAAGTTTAACTTATAATTTCTTAACACTGGTATATTCTAGAAATTCCTAAGTCTTTAAGAGTCTTTATATGTTGTATTATGTCTACGCCTTTGATTCTATATTAATTGTAGTTCTTTCACTATATCTTAATTGACTTTAAGAAGTCTCCTGCTAAGTGCTTGAGCATAGAAGTCTCTTACCTTTTTGCTTGAGCATTTGAAGTCTCTTTCTCGTGTGCTTGATCATATAAGTCTATTACTTATGTTTTTTTAGTATTGGAAGTTGATCGTACATGTGATCAAAATCTAAAATGGCCACGGACGCTAATGTGGATGTTGAAATCTTTACTCGGTCGTCGAGGAGGATGGGGGTATACCTGTAAGATACTTCGATGCCAAAGTAAGAGCAGGAAAAAGAGTATGCAAGTACGAGTAAAAGTGTTGAGGGAGTTAATATTCGATACCTGACCCTTTCATGGGAGATGGTTTATAAAGAGCCCCCAACACTTGGCTATTGGTCCCTATTTTGGGCCTGGATCGTGGATCCCCTAAAAATAGGTAACTTCCAGAAACTAACTGTTGGGACGAGCATACCTAGTCGGATGAGATATGCGTCGAGCATAGGGATATCCGAGCAGGAGTTGTCTTTGGTTGAATCTGGGTGACTCATACGGGCGTCGGGTAGAATTCTAGAAGGAATAGAGAAATCCGACCACAGGTAATCGTGGTCGACAAGTCCTCCTCAGTTGAGGGGTGTGGAGCCAATGGGTCCCTCTGAATTTTAGGTTATTAGGTTTTCCTATGAGTAGGAGTGGATTGGGCCATGCCTAGTCATTGGGCCAGTCCGGAACAGGAGCCCCCAAATCATTTCTTCTAGTCGTAGAAGTGATGATTTAAGGGTGATCGACTACGTACGGGGTGAAGTTGAGACTTGTGATATTTTTTTAGTTACCTGGCTCAGTGTAAATGAACCCGCATACCTCTGGGCGTTAAAATGTGGTCGTTGGACGAGGATCCCAACAATTATGCTGAGAAGTTACGTCATGCATGCGCCTGGGGAAGCATGCACATTTAATGCATAATGATGGCTACTCTACGGCCGTCCCTAGGTAATGAGTGCATCGTTTATAAGTTATAGGTCCCACATGCTGATAGAGGCTATAAATAGGGCGTTGGGGACTCAGTTTCATACTTTTCGCTCTTTGTTTTTCTGCTCGACAAAGACAAGTCCTCGAACTCCACCGCAAACTGCTAGTTGACGTGAACCGGTAGTTTTGACATCTTAGAATTCTCCCTTCCACATATGAATACCTGGTTGTTATGATGATTGTGGATTGTTTTGAATAAGGGCTTAGGTCGAGGACAGCGTCCTCGGTTCTCTGCGTGCCCTTTCACTTGATCAACGGTGGAAGGGTGGATTTAATTTAACTCATCAAATTCACGTTTACTTTCGCTGCTTTTCAGGTGTAAAGATGTCCAACGACATATCTGTCCACATAGATATTGAAGATCTCTCTAGTGGAACAACCTCGTCCCCAAATCATTCTGACGAAACAATGTCGAGAATAAGTGCTTCATTCTCAAGTGATTCCGAGGAGACCACCTCAACTCGTGTTGATCCTTCCAACTCTGAGGAGAACGATGAGGATCAAAATGTTCATATTGAAGAATGGGCTTCCGAGGAGTCACTGACCATTCAATTAATATACTCCCAACCCATGGAGGGCCCAGGTCCGGTGGTCAGGGACCCCGAGGATTGGCTTATCAGATATCCTGGTGAAGAAGACCGTATTTGCTGGTCGTATGGACCCAATAGGTTTCCCATATACAACATATTCTTCAAGGAGCTTTGATTTAGGTTCCCCTTCTCGGGCTTTCAAGTTTCCATGTTCATGCACTTGGAGCTCTCTTCGTCACAGCTGCATCCGAATTCGTTCACTTTCATTCGAGCTGACATGCAGATATCTAAAGATTTGGGCGACCTTCTCCTATTTTTCCACATATTTCACCTCCAGAGGCAGGTCGTGCAGGGGATATATGGTTAGGTCTCTCTCTAACAAATGAAAAAGATTCAAGGACCGGTACCTCCTGGTCGAACCAATTTCAGTTTGTTCTCAGAAATCTTACAAATTCTGGGGGGTAGACATTGATGATGAATGAAGAGTTTTGTTGGACGAGGAGGGGAAAGAGGTTCCCCGTCTTATGCAAAAATTCCATTTTTCCTGGACACATGACCATTTCATGCATGGTACCAAAGAGCATTTGGCCATAGCATTTGAGCTAAGTGATGAGGATCAGACTAGGTGTGATTCTCTGATGAGTTATGTCTCAAGGATTACCATGACTATGCATGTAGACGAGCAGGGTCATGCGATCTTGGACAAGGACGAGGGTACCAAAGTGACCCCTAGATTCATAGAAGTGTCTAAACTTCTTGTCTGTGAGATGTACGAGGATGTCACCGCTTATCTTGGTAGTTTTTAGAGCTATTCGTTTGCATTGTCATTATGCTCATATACTTTTTATGCTCTAACCAGTTTTTTCTCTGTCTTTTTTAGATTCGATGGTTGATTTGCAGGACAAGGTAATGGCCAATGCAGCCAAGAGACGGGGAGCCAAGAAGCTAAAACAAACTCGTATGATTAACTGGTTAATATTTGCAGGCACAGGCTCGGGTAACTCCTCCTTAGCTCCCCATGGTTCTCTGGGCACCTCTTCTAGAATGGGGAAAAGGTCACGGGCTGATGAGGTTATACACTTAACGGAGACACCATGAAGCCTTCGTTCGAGCTCCCAACTTGCTTCCTGAAGCCGACCTTCTTTGAGGAGATCACTATCCAAGTCCACAGAGTGGAAACACTTAAATTGGAGGAGCTGAGTCAACCAGACAAGCAGTTTTGCTTGGCTCAAAATGCGATCTCGGTGATGAGAATCTTAGTGATGGTCTCTAAGTACGTCGAAGGTACCGCCACTCAAGAGTAGGAAATACAGCGGCTGAAGGCCCTCCTTTCTGCTTTTGAGGATAGGGCTAATGCATCCTTGGAGTCTTTGAAAGAGGTTTCGAAGAAGGTCAAAAAGTTAAAAGAGTCTTTGGTTGTGGCTAACTTGGAGAGGAGAACGGCCAAAGATGAAGTTTCTCGCCTCAAGGATGCAATGGCTTCTTATGAGGAAGAATTTGAGGACTTGAATTCATAGGAGACCCGGGCTGAACTAATCTCCAGGATCGAGCAAGGGGAAAAGGACCTTGAGGAGATATTGGGTGTGGCATTCAAAAATGCAGTGGACCAATTGAAGATCGTCAACCCCGGGATGGTGCTCAATGAGGAGGGCATTAATTGCCTTTATAAAGTCAAGGAGGGAGATATCTTTGTCCCCGATTTTCTCAGACAACCGGAACAGGATGATACGACCATGGCTGAAGGGAATCAGGGGGTCCTCACAGACGCTCAATCTGCCATAGACGCAATTGCTTGAAGATCCTATTGTTTTTGCCTTTTAATTTTGTTGGTCGGCCTGCGTGCCATGATCTTTGTTCTGTTTGGTGGGGTTGTTCCCCCCTTTTATGTAATATTTGAACAAGTCGGTCTGCGTGGCCGCATTTTTAATGCTTCAGTGTTTTCTGACCTTGATGGTCATTTCATTATCTTCTTGTTACTAAGTGTTTTATGATGCTCGATCGCTTAAATGTTTGATTCACGTACCCTATGGGGACTTGGGGTTTGTTTGTATGTTTAGGAAACTATGCTCGATTTGTGTATGTCTGACGGTTTGGGGAACCAGACAGAATGCCAAAGTATATTTGGTCGGGGAACGGTGTTCGAGTCACGATGATGACCCGTGATCCGTGGCGTGAACTTCCCATCGCGAGCTGGGTGTTCTGCCTGGTTGTGCTATGAAGACGATGACAGACTCGGTTGAGTATTCAATCGTTTGACATTGATCTTCCTCGTTCATGTGGGAAATCTTGTCGAAGAAAAGATTTTGGTATGCGATACTTATACCTAGGTATGCACATTAGGTCGGTGCTTGTGCTCCATCATTTAGATCTGAGCAAACCGACAGACGCCTTAACTGTAGTATTTCTTAAGTTTATCGGTGTTCCAAGGAAGAACAAGTTCTTCCCCATTCATATTTTCTAAGTAATAGGCCCCATTCTTCGTTTTTGCTTGGATACGGTAGGGACCTTTCCAGTTTGCGGTGAGTTTACCTTCTTTGGAGTCTTTGTGGTTTCTCCTTAGGAAGAGGCTGTTGACCTCGAATGTCCGCTTTATGAGTTTAAAGTCATGTCTGATGGCAATTTATTTTAAGTGATGCTTCACGTACGGTTGCCCTTGATCGAACTTCCTCAACCAAATCGAGTTCCTCTTGTAATGCTTCCGAATTGGTATCCTCATCCAATGGGGCTTCTGTTCGCTTGGAGCGTATGTGAATTTCTATAGGGATAAAGGCCTTTATCCCATACGCCAGTCAGAAAGGGGTTTTCCCGTTCGTAGAGTGAGGCATGGTCTGGTATGCCCATAAGATGCTGTGTAATTCCTCAACCCATTGTTTCTTAATCTCATCTAGTCTTTATTTGAGTCCTTGAAGAATGACCATGATCGCTGCTTCGGCCTGCCCGTTGGTTTGCGGGTGTTCGACTGAAGCAAAGTGTTGTTTAGTTCCTACGTTGGCAACAAATTCCTGGAATTTTTTGTTTGTGAATTGTGTCCCATTGTCTTTAACTATGGTATGGGGTACTATGAACTGGGAGAGGATGTTACGCTTGAAGAAACACAATATGTTGAGAGTTGTGATCTTAGTTAGAGCCTTAGCTTCTATCCACTTCGTGAAGTAGTCTACTCCGACGATCAAGTATTTATTCTGATTTGAACCGACGAAAAAGGGACCTAGGATATCCAGGCCCATCATGTGAATAACCACGGGGAGGACATTGTCTTAAGCTCATTTGGAGGTTCTAAGTGCATGTCCCCATGTCATTGGCATTCATCACATTTTTTACGTGTTCTTTGGCGTCGTTTTGCATTGTCGGCCAGTAATATCCTGCCCAAAGGGCTTTCCTTGCCAGAGATCTCCCGCCCAGATGCTGGGCGTTGATGCTTTCGTGGATTTCACGCAGGATATGCGGAATTAATTATTCCTCGACACACTTGAGGAGGGGAATGAAAAATCCTTGTCGATAGAGTTTTCCTTAGAATAATATGTACGAGCAGGCTCGTCACTTGACTATACTGGCTTCCTTTGGGTCTTTGGACAATTCGTCATTGGTTAAGTATTTGTAGACCGGGGTCATCCAGCAGTTGGCATCGCCGATGAAGTTTACGTCTATTATCGAGGATGTCTTTTCAATGCTGGGTTGAGGAAGTATCTCCTGTATAACAGACTTGTTTCCGCCTTTCCTTTTCGTGCTCGCAAGTTTTGATAGCACATTTGCTCACACATTTGTTCACGAGGAACATGTTTGACTTCTACGGATGTAAACTTCGTAATCTTCTCCTTGACTAGCACCAAGTATTCCGACAAAATATCGTTTTTAACTTGGTATTCACCTTTGACTTGCAACGCCACGAGCTGAGATTTTGTACAGATGATTATCTCTTTGGGTCCTAGGTCGTCGGTGAGCCTTAGACCACTGAGGAAAGCCTTGTACTCTGCTTGATTATTGGAGGTGGGAAAAGATAGCGTGAGGGATACCTCTATTAGGATTCCCTCCCCGTTTTCTAGGATAATCCCTGCTCCACCTCCCTTTAAGCTCAATGCCCCATCCACGAAACTGGTCCATTTTCTGGATGCGTAGACTGGGTTTTCCAGGGTGGTCATTTAGACCATGAAATCAGCCAGGGCTTGTGCTTTAAGGGTCGTTATGCCTTCATATCGGATGTCGAACTCAGATAGTTCCAAGGACCATTTGAGCATCCTTCTGGCCATGTCGGGTCGATCGAGGAGCTTCCTGATGGGTTGGTATGTTCATACGACGATCGTATGCTCCGGATGGAGGAGCGCAAGGGAAACTTTTTCAATCTACTGATACCTGAGCCTGGTTCCTTGCAAGGCTTTGCTAGTGAAATAGATCGGCTTTTGTCCCTCGGGTGTTTCTCGTATAAGGGTGGCGCTTACGACTTCGTTGGCGACGGCCAAATACATAAATAAAGTCTCCCCGGTCTCTAGTCGGGAGAGTACTGGGGGTTCTGACAGAGACTTCTTGAGGTGTGTCAAGGCTTCTCGCACTCCTCTGTCCATTCAAAATCAGACTCTTTGCGGAGGAGCTTGTAGAGAGGTAGCGCATGCTGGGCGGATTTTTCCATAAAGCGGGATAGTGAGGTGAGTGCCCCGTTTAGTGACTGGATGGATTTTTTGGATTTTGGTGTGGGCGTTTCGATGAATGATCGACATTTTTCAGGGTTATCTTCTACTCCTCTTTCGGTTAGATAGAAACCGTTGAATTTTCCCGCTCGTACCCCAAACATGCATTTTTTTCTAGATTAAATCGCATTTTGCACTTGCGTGCCTGATCGAAAATTGTCTTTAAGTGGAGAGCATGATCGGTTTCCTCGTAGGATTTAACGATCATATCGTCCATGTAAACTTTGAGCATGTCTCTGATTTCTGCTCGAAAGACTTTGTTCATCATTTGTTGGTAGGTCACGCTCGTTTTTTTCAAGCCTAAGGGCTTTACGTTGTAGTAATAGTTGCCAGATTCATTCATGAAAGCAGTGTATTTCTTGTCGGTCACAACCATATGTATCTGATTATACCCGGAGTAGGCGTCCAGGAACGACAATAATTTAAAACCTGCAGAATTATCAGCTTATCAATGTTAGGAAAAGGGTAAACGTCTTTCGGTTAAGCCCGATTGAGATCAGTGTAGTCAACGCACATGCACCATTTTCCATTGCTCTTTTTGAATAATACAACATTTAAGAGCCAGGTGGTATACCTAGCCTCAGTTACAAAGTATGCCTCTAGGAAGTCTTTTACAGCCTGCTCGACAGCCTCTACCTTTTATGGGGACTACTTACTCCGGCGATGTGCTACTGCTCGTACAAAGAGGTATATGGTCAGGTGGTGGTATGTCGTTTCTGGGTCCAACCCCGACATCTACGTTGCGCTCCATATGAACAAATCAACGTTCTACCTGAGGTATGCTTTCAGTTGTTTCCTCGCGAGGTCAACTCTGATAAACTCCTTTAGTAGGGTCTTCTCCCAATGCAACCAACTCAAAATCTCCGTCAGGCATCGGGCGAGTAGACGAAGAAAGCTTTGCGATCAACTATACTTTTCTTCCTCTTCAGTAAACCTGCTATCGAGATCGATCGAATCTACTCGAGGGAGTGGTTTTGGTTCCTCAGAGCTGCAGAGGGGTGACTTTGGCTTGACATTAATGGCATTGAGTCCTTTGGATGCAGCCTCGAAGCATCGATGAGCAAATTCGATGTCCCCGTGGAGAGTGTCTATCTGTCCAGATGATGTATAGTACTTCATCTTTAGGTGAACTGTGGAGGGTACAACAATGAGCTCGGCAAGGGTAGGACGACCTAAGATGCACTGATATAGAGACATGCAATCGATCATGAGGAACTGCACCTTAATGGCCCTAGCAGTTTCCCCTGCTCCGAAGGTTACAACCAGGTCGACATAACCCCAGGGTCTGGAGACAGTCTCGTTGAACCTTTGGAGATTTGAGCCAACGTAGGGCGTCAAATGTGTCTCATTGAACTGCAAGGTCACAAAGAGTTGGGAGTACATCATATCGATGGAGCTTCCCTGGTCGACCAGGATCCTCCGAACGTCAAAGTTGGCCATTTGTGCACGGACGAGCAGGGGGATGTTGGTGTTAGGTGCTCCGTTGAGGAGGTCTTCCTAATAAAAGAAGATGGGCGTTGATCCCCCGTGGGGAGGATCAATAGTGGATTTTTGGTTCGAGGTGGTGTTGATTAGTTTATCGAAGTGTCACTTTATTGAACCCACTGTAACCTTGTTGTGCCATCCCCCTGAGATTACCATTACGGAGGGGAAGAGCTCCCACGGGCTGCAGGAGGAGAAATAGGCAGGACCGGTGTACGGTTCAGGGATGTAGAAATCCTCTGTTCGCGTGATATTGAGGGCAACCTGGAGATTGGATTATGTGGTCGGTGGGCGGTTTCTTCAACTTTTTGAGATTACTGCACCTCATATCAGGGAGCCTCCTTCCCCTTAGTGAACTGTTTCAGATGGCCGTATCGAATGAGGATTTTGATGGCATCCTTCAGATTGATGCGATCGTCGGTATTGTGCCCGTGGGACTTGTGAAACCGACAGTACTTTGTCTTGTCCGTATTTAGCTTGGTCAGCAACTGCTTTGGAAACCTGACGTCGGCCTGGCGGAACTCATAGTTATCACATTCAGACAGGATTTTCTCCCTCGTCGCCATGAGGGGCGTGTAATAGTGAATCCTCCTGACTGGGCCTTTATGCTGCCGCGGTTCACAGGAGCAGTCTTCCTTCCGTTTTTCACCTCTTCGACAGGATGTCGAGGAGTCTTCATGTTTAGATAATTTGGCTTCTTCGTGACGCCTAGTATCCTGGGCAGTGCTGGTTGCTTCCTTCTCCTCGTATTGGATGCATGCTTGTGCTTTGAGGAGATAAGCATCAAGGGTGGTGGGCGTCTCAATGCCCACGGCCCTCCTGAAATCGCTATGGGGACGGAGCCCCCGCTCAAGAAGATATTTTTTCATGTCGTCCATGGTCGAGACCTGGATGGCTTCTTTATTGAATCTCTCGATGTATGTGCACAGGGGTTCATCCATGCCCTAGATGATCGCCTCCAAAGAGGCCTCAATCTTCAGATGACGTCGTGAAGAGGTAAAGTGTCGGAAAAAGGTTCTTCTGAGCTGTCTCTAGAACGTGATAGATTCATGAGGAAGACACTTATACCAACCCATATCCCCCTTCCTAAGCATCGTAGGGAAAAGACGACATTTAATTTCTTCTCAGACACCTCTGTAATCGGGGAGAGCGTCAATATTCTCAATATGCTCGTCAGGGTTTTCGTTCTGTTGTAGGTTCCGAGGGGAGGAGGCTTCTCGAGCCCTTTCGGTAGCATTATGGACATGATCTCATTGGAGATAGGACCGCAAGGTTCATCCTCCTTGCGAGAATTATGGGAGGCGGAGCGGGAGCGGTTATCTCGATGTCGACGAGGGGAAGGGGATATTGATCGATTTCTTGCACCCTCGGGCGACGGTCGCGTTCCTACTTGGAAAGTCCTCCTGGTTTTTCTTGTCTCCGGGGACTTATGTCATCGGGGAGACGAACAAGTTTGTTTCTTGATAGACACAGCTGCCTCTAGGTGGTGGTGATTCTTTCTTCGCTCAGGTGACCTGCTGCGGGACCTGCGGGCCTCCTCGCGGGAGAGGGGAATCTGGTACGTCGCGCCTCTTCTAGAGCTTCTAATATTTCGCCTTGGTGCAAGAGTAGGAGGTTGACGTTGTTAGTCGTTTCGACCAGAGCTGTGAGCGTCTGATTCGTCCCCTCAGGAATGGGAATCAAGGAGAGATCAGTAGGTGTGATCTCAGGTTGCATGGATGGCTCTGGTGATGGGGAGGAGGAACTCCCGTCCTGGAAACGACCATGCTCCCCGAGGGGAGGGATGGTTCCATCGCTTGACAGGAATGTTGGAGATGATTCGGGCATTGACAGAGTCGTGGTGGTGAGCCATTGAGTGAGTTAAACGGTGATGTTTTGATTTTCACGAGCTAAGGATGAGAAAATGGGGTAACACAGGTTGCCACAGACGTCGCCACTGATCGTACCTGTGATCAGAATCTATAATGGTTGCGGATGCTGACGTGGATGTTGAAGTTTTTGCTCGGTTGTCAAGGAGGATGAGGGGTGTACCTGTAAGATACTTTGATGCCAAAGTAAGAGCGGGCAAAAGAGTATGTAAGTACGAGTAAAAGTGTTAAGGGAATTAATTATAACCCTTCTCTCATGGTTAGACAGATTGGGTACGCCTTAAAGGAACCAATAGTCGATGTGTACATCACAGAGTCCTTGTACTTCCAATCAACAGACGGATTCGAGATTGCTCAGAAAGCTTCTAATGCTTGGCATAGTCGAAAGACAAGAGGGAAAAAGATTTTGGGAGTAGGAGATTGTCGAATGTATCCACTGTTTGCAGAATGGCTAAGAGAACGGGTTGAAGTGTTACTGTTACCATTTGGGCCTGCGCCTCTTCTATATCCCACGGTCATTGAACAGCCTACCACAGTTAGCATTGAGGAGTTCAACAAAGTGAAGACGGAAAGAGACAGTTTGTTAAAGGAGAATGCACAGTTGAGTCAAGAGCTTGCTAAGGCTAATCACGCCAGACTTGAGATTGAGTGGAAAGCTCAAGAAGATGCTGAGAAGCATGCTATTGCAAGGAAACGGTGTGAAGTTGAGTTAGCTCGGTATGAGAGGTTCGAGTTTGTTACTAGGAGCTCTTCTAAGGATTACATTGACACTAGAAGGCAACTGGATCAAAAGACATTGATGTTCGAGAACATGAAAAAGAGGCATGCTGCTTACAGGATCAAAAGAGAGGAACAAGACAAAGTTCAAGCTGAAGAGATCGTGAGTAAGCTAAAAGAGAAAGATGAAGAGATGGCCGTAAGTTGAGAGAAAAGGATGCAGAACTTGCTAAAGCCCGAGAGAAAGCTGCTTATTACAAGCGGATGATGATCTGCTATCAGAAGAAGCTGAAGAGGTTTGAAGACAACTAGGCACAGACGAAGGAATTGGTAAAAGGTCCAAAGACATGACCGATCATTGACTCCGACCTAGATAGAGGATCGCATTGACAAAGACATTTTTTCTGTTTGCTTGTATGTTATGGGATTACCATCAGGACTGTTGACGAAATCCTTTTTATTGCACTTCTGTTTGAATCCATGCTTTGGGTGTTTTGACTATATCAATAAGTTCTTATCATAAAAAGATCTCTTTACTATCATTTTGTGTGCTCTCGCTTTGTGATCACCGACACATCTGACACGTTTCCAAAACACGTTGGTCTTCATATTCTTGGAATTGTTTGGCACGTCTGCTACACACACACACACCTTATATTATCAACACTGCTTGTTATTTTGCAGCAAAAAGAGCTTTTGTCTTCATCAAACCCACAAAAACTGGAATCAGGGGATGGAATGCCCTAAGAATGAATCGACATGCCATAAGCATTCATTTCCTGCATATCATATTCTTGTGTTTTTGCAGGTTACCCAGAGTTTCTAACTTATTCAACTGCAGGCAATATAGTTGGTCAACGCGTTCACCGATATCCGACTAAGAGAAACCGAGTAAGAATGGCTGAACGAATGCAGACAGATCTCAACGAGCTCCGTCAGAGGATGGATCAGTTCATGGAAATGATGACTGGCATGGCCCAGAACCAGAGCGTCTCAGGATGATGGTTGAGCAACCCCATGGGAATGTTAATACGGGAATACCGGCTGAGAATGTGGATTCTTACACTGCCCGTAACGGAGAGCCTAATCCAAATAGGAATGCAACATGTAATGAAGGTTTAAAAGACAATCAAGAGGACCAGTTCACTCTACTGGATGCTGATATGGGTAACATGAATGAGATCAACAATCGCAGGTATGAAGAGCTGGCAGAGAAGATCAAGGCCATGGTATGTCAGAATTCCCTGGGCATCGATGTAACCAGTCTCGGGTTAGTACCAGGAGTCAGAATCCCTCCCAAGTTCAAGGCACCATCATTTGACAAGTACAACGGCAGCACGTGCCCTAGGACTCACATTCACGCGTACTTTGGAAGAATCTCGGCTCACACTGATGACGAGAAACTTTGGATGCATTTCTTCTAAGATAGTTTATCTGGAGCTTCGTTGAGCTGGTACATGAAGCTGAGTAGGGTCTCTATCCGAAGCTGGAAAGATATAGCTGAAGCTTCCTCAAGCAGTATCAATACAACATTGATATGGCTCCGAATAGCACTCAGTTGCAGAACTTGTCTCAAGGACCTAAGGAGAGTTTTAAGCAGTATGCCCAGAGGTGGCGTGAGCTGGCTGCACAGGTTCAACCTCCATTACTCGATCGGGAAATGGCCAACATGTTTATGGGCACCTTGCAAGGTGTTTACTTGGATCGCCAGGCCGCCTGCCCGTCCATTGGTTTTTTTGATATCGTCATTGCTGGAGAAAGAATAGGGAATTTTCTGAAATTGGGAAAGATTCAGGATGCAAGCAGTGCTAGTTCTTATGGTGTGAGAAAGCCTTTTGGCAACGGCCAAATAAGAAGAGAAGGAGAGACAAATGCTGTGTATAGAGGCCGAGACAGAAGTTATTCTCAAGGTTACTACCAAGCGGCTGCAGTGACTATTACTCCACAGGTTCAACAACAACAACCACAGGGTCAGCAACAACAGGTACAGAGACTGTTTCAGCAAAGAGTGAAAGCAAGGGACCGTAGGATTGATCTTGTCCCATGTCCTTATGTTGTATTACTCCCAGAGCTGCTAAAGTTGAACATGGTCGAGCTTCGTACCATGAGACCTCCTCCTCCGGACAATCTACCTCCGAATTTTGATGCTAATGCCAGGTGCGGATTCCATTCGGGTGCCCAGGGGCACAGTATTGAGAAATGTTGGGCTTTTCAGAACAAGGTACAGGACCTAGTTGACTCCAAGGCGATCAATTTTGCTCCTCTCCCAAATGTACTCTAGAATCTGATGCCTAGTCACAATGGAACCAGTGTCACGGTTGTTCTACCAGATAGTTCGCGTTAAGCTGAAGTCTTCGAGTTAATCGCCCAGGACGCCAGGGTATTCATGAAGCAAATAAAGCCAGCAGTATTCAAGTACTCTCAGTGATGGCATCTGTGTGTTTGTCTTTCTTCATTTTTCATTTTCATCCCTATTGAGGGGAACTACGTCGCTCTGATTCTTCATTTGATCATCAATCAATGGAGATACGTAGGCAGAAGATCATTAGGTCTTTCCGAGCAACCTTATGGGGCAACTTTACTCCCCTATCTTTACTTCTTCCTTCAGACGTCTCGTGTCAGAATCAGAATAACTAAAAGAAGAAGTATGACTGCCATGGTTGGGCATACAACTGCAAATTGAAGATTACAAGTCTGTGAAAGCGCTATTGATCACTAAAAGTATCCAAGACTGACAGGTCCAGACGGAGTCGAGCCTCCTCAACTACGAAAATATTTAGTTTCTTTACTGCATTTCCATTTGTAGTTTCTTTTATGTGCTAAACATTTGTCTACATGTATGAAATTTGTTTGTTTTTTAATGTTAGCAATAATAAAACTCGCATGTTTTTATTGAAGTAATTCATTCGCATTCACTTATAATTTTGCATATGTACATCGCAATACCAATTGTCGTGCTTAAATTCTATGAAGGAGAATGACGAAACAAAAACACAAAATCCCTAATTGTGTGCTCTCGAGTAAGGCTCTGTTGACGATGTACAAGCTTTGTTTCAAATCCCTAAACACTGGAGATATAAGGAAGATAGACTCTTGCTAACCCCTTTGAGCCTTGAAGTAGGAGTTTCTTTTCACATGAAAAACCTTCACATGTAACCCAGGGGCAGGGTAAATGTCAGCTAGTCGGACCAAGCGTTCAGGCTTTCATAAAGGAGTGTATTTGAGGATCCATTACGTTCCACTATGCTAATCAAGAGGACCAAAGACCAGAAACCACATTGGTTATCCGAATCAAGAGGTCCAAAGATTGAAAACCACAATGGTTATCTTCCGTAGACTAAAGAATGAGGCAGTCATAACCCTCGCAAAGCAATCAAGACAAACAGTGTCACACGGCTAGTTCAAAATGAAAAAAGAAAAAAGAAAATAAAAAGCCCGCTAAGTCGAAACTTGAAAACAAGCGACTTAGGCAAAAGTTAGGGCATCCCGCTGGACTTCACAATCAAAGATTCACAAGAATCAGTCCAGGCAAAAGTTAGGGATAAGCAAAATAACGCAAAAGCGAAAGAAGGAAAGGATTACACAAGAAAGATCCTCAAATGAGAACAAAGTCGTGTGGTACAAACACGAAAGAGGAAAAGGGTGACTGACTCACGACAACAACCTGATTGGTGCTTGAACCGATAGCAGCAATGGTTCCTCAATCAACACGGAACCCTTATGAAAGGTGGATGCTTGTGAAAACTAGCTGAACATAGGAATGAAGAACATCACGAAGAGTGGGTGGGCACAAATAAACTTCGAGCCTATATCCTTTGTTTCTATAACCGTGAACCAGGCCACGATACAACCCTTAAAAGTCCTAACTGAAACAGGGTTAATTTGAGAGCGTACTACTACGAGGCCGCGTTCCTGACTCCTATGAGTTATGCTAAAAGACATTTATTGGTATTGCATGTACATACTTTCATTCAAAAAGTAATGTCGTATCTTAACCAGTGATTCGCTCACAGAGGTTTGCGACACCCTTTCTTAATAAAGACTTCGAGATTAACATGTGTGTTGCATTAGAATTTTCATTCTAGGAATGAACATTTTTTGCTTGCATACATTTGTTTAGCATCATAAATAGTTCACATGCGGAAATTCAATCCAGAAGCTCAAGCTTGCCAAGTTGAGAAGTCTAAAACTTCTGAAAGACAGTCATGTCGAGGTGCACTTTTCCAAGAAAAGCTCCATTGAGTAAGGACTTTCCCAACTAGTCATGGTAAGAGCTAGCCAATCTGGGGCAATCACTTCGAGATTCAAATCTCTCCAAGAGCAAAGATTAGTCAGTCAAATGCAAAACTATGCAGATACTCGTACTGGGGCAGGCCACCCTAGTAACACGAAATTTCATTCTTTCCTAAAGACAGACAATCGGAAGCACCTATCTGAAGTTCAGAGTACCAGTACAGCTACACTCTCAAAGAGTTTCTATGGCACCCTCTTGTCATAATCCTTACAGATTGAGTCTACTACCCATCTAGCCATCTCTCGTCAAGCCAATTATCTCATTCAGCGTTTCTTACAGCTCCAAGCTCATCTGCATTGGCAATGGTTACCTCCCCAACAAGGTTATCACGCTGATTCATGCAGTCGTTACGATGCTTAAGAGTTTAAAGACACCAAGTCTTTTGTAAAATCCTCTTGAGGTAAAATCCATACAGAAGCAAATGATCCCCAACACGAGACAACTTGAATTCTTTTCCTCCCCAACGGGACGTGTCTTGGTTTTGGTTATCCCCAACAGACGAATGGAAGTTATCCCCAGTAAAGTCACCAAGTTTTTCCTTCAGCTGGTACCCTTGATCTCAATTCCTCAACAGATCTAAGGTAACTCCTATTCCCCTAGCAGATTTCAGATAGATCATTCTCTTCCCCAGCAGTTCCATAAGAGTGGATAATCCCCAATAGTCGAGGTATCCCCTGGCACGGTCCTCAAATCCAGAGTCCAATTTATTTTTGGCATAAGTGATAATTCGGGACACATGAATTTTTCACGCTCTTCTCCATCGAAGATGTTATTCCCACAAGGCTTCTCGAGATTGATTCCACGATCATTGTGTTTCCCCCACAGAGTTAGCAGGGACTTATTACTTTCGCATCAGGAATTTCTTTTACATTCACACCAGTTCATTAACAACACTCAAGACATAACATCCCCAATGTCATGGGGCATCATGCCATGAAATTCAACATATGCATACCCAGTATAATTCAAGTTTGATATCTTGCAAAAGCCCAGCCACAGACTGGCCAAAGTCCATCTTCGGGTGGCGAATCTCAAAAGTCTCCCACAGCGAGCAAAAGTCCAGCCACAGACTGGCCAAAGTCCATCTTCGGGTGGCAAGTTTCAAAAGTCTCCCACAGCGAGCAAAAGTCCAGCCACAGACTGGACAAAGTCCATCTTCGGGTGGCAAGTTTCAAAAGTCCCCCACAGTGGGCAAAAGTCTCTCACAGTGAGCAAAAGCCCGGCCACAGACTGGCCAAAGTCCATCTTAGGGTGGGAAGTTTCTAAAGTCCCCCGCAGTGGGCAAAAAGTCTCCCGCAGTGAGCAGAAGTCCACCCGTAGTGTGGCAAGTTTCTAAAGTCCCCCGCAGTGGGTAAAAGCCTCCCGCAGTGAGCAGAAGTCCACCCGCAGTGTGGCAAATTCTTAAAGTCCACCCGCAGTGTGGAAAATTATCCAAAAGTCCATCCCCAGGGTGGCAAAGTATCTTAAAATTCGATTGCAAATTATTGAAAGTCCACCCGCAGCGTGGCAAGTCGTTATTCATCTAGCTCCATCCGATAATACATCATTAAGGCATTTTTGCTGCCTATCAAGGTCCACCCGCAGCGTGGCAAGTCAGTAGTCGTCTGACATCTTCAAAAGGCATCCCCCGTTTACTATCCTTCCCATCATAATTATATCCAAGCAGAGTTCATTTGGTTGAGTTTATTTCCCTGTTCTTCTGCCACAGAGTGCAAATTTTCTGGTTGTTTCTGGTATTCAATCCCTGCATACTTCAAACGTCTGAAAGCAACTGTTATCATCCATTCAAGTCTACAGTGATTGAATAGGGGCAGTTGTAACACCCCAAAATTTGCCATATCATTGACTTTTCACAATAATTCATATCATCGATTTTATCAAAGCATGTATATGATCAGGAGTTCTATGGGTCAGTTGTTTCTTGAATTCTTTAGTGATATTTTCCTCAAGTTGGGAGAGGGGATTTAAAATATTATTATGGTCATGAGCATGGGTTTCATGCTTCATCAAGTATTCAGATTATCTTTATCAAGATGTTCACTTGGCGATCAAATTCAGGATTGTTGGATTTTGTGGTTTGAGGTGCTATAAATATGGATCATGTTACATGACATGATTAGGAAATGCATTATGCTTGAGGCTATTCGTCCCTTTATCGCCATCTCGTCGTACCAATTTGCGTTGAATTGGGGAATTAAGCCAAGATTAAGGTGCACAAAATTGAAGCTTTATTTGCAAGATTTTTTAGATATTAAGTTTGTTTATCGAAGAAATCCGAGAACAAGTCCAATGGATTTAGGTTGCAATACATTCCAACTTAATACATTTGGCTTAGACTTTGAGATAACGGCTTATAATAGAAGGACATATGTGGTGATAATGATGCCAATGCTTCATATTTCAGTGGTAAAATATGTGGCCCAATTGAGGCGTCGTTAGAGTCAATGCTTCAACTAGTTATTTCACTATGGCAGCAGGCATATGAGGGTCTAAGGGGAACCAATGACTACTAGGTTCTAACCGTAGCTAGTCCTCTTTTGAAAAGCATGATTCACATGTTGAATTCTAATACTAAAGTCATTTCCAGACTATAAGGAGTCGTATCAACCTACATTCTTCTGCATAAGTTATTTTAATTTCTACTAAAAATTCAGAAGGCCATGCTTTTAATCAATTGCTACGTCAAAATCACAGTTCTTCCTTTCATAAACATTTGGGTGAAGACATTTTACTAAGCGATTTGAAAATATCACTTCAATATCAAGAGGGGTTATTCAAGCGAGTTGAAGAAGAAATTTGCCAGATGCATTTTGTATATACTCAGATGTGTTTTCAAAGGCTCTGCAAGAAACGCTGTTTGAAGCTAGTCTTAACATTCAGGCCGTGAATAATGAAAATTTTCAGCTCTCGAGACAACTGGAGCTTATAAATCAATCGAAAGACTTACTGGTAATGAGGTTGCAGAATGCTACGAAAGATATCCTCTCGTTAAAGGAGTACAAGGAGCTTTGCATAGCGGAGAGCAATGATCTTACTCACCAGAACCAAATTTTAGAAGCAAATTTACAAAATCAAACTCAGGAATTCATTCCAAAAAATTCAGAAACAACTTTCAAATGATGGTTATAAAACAGATACAAGAAAGTCAAAATCAGAGAAAATCATCAGAAAAGAGATCCGAGCAACAATTCAATTTCAGTTAAAAATTCAGCTACATGATCATGACTGATATAACAGATAAAACGGAAAAAATGACATCTTCGTCAGCCGCGTCGCTCTTAGATCCCTCTCGCCAATTTCGTTTCCAATCGAACTCTTTATCCACAAAAACGCATATAACAGAAAACCTGCAGAAAAAGAAAAGAGGAGGAGAGAGTTCAATACAAAAAACAGTTACAGTTTCCAACCAATTATCTAACAAACTAACAAAATCCCTAACCACTTCTAACTGATTTTTCACTGAAAACAGAATTGCAGGAATGCTAATAGAAGTTCAGTTACACTTATAACAGAAAATATAACAGAAAATATAACTGAATTCATAACCATTTTTTACTTGAAATTCCCATTGAATCCTTCAATCTCTCTTCTATAAAATCAGGAATTGGCTGCAAATTGAGGGCTCTGAATTGTCGATATTTTCTCTTCCTCCTCAGATTCATACTTCTTCATCACTTTCCTTCACTCTTCAATACTATTCTTCATTCTTCTCCACTTTCACGGTTGCATCTTCTTCCATTGATATTCACTATTCCTCATAATCTTCTTCCCTTTTCAATCCATCTTCATTTCTCCAATCTCCCTCATCAATCTAATCTTCTCCAATCCATCTTCCTCTCCGATCCCTCTTTCTTCAACCTGCAAAAAAATCAAGAAAATATCAACAATGAAATTCACGAGCATCATATCGTAGTTGTGATCCATCAACAATACTTCATTCGTTAACAACTCACGCATACACAGAAAAAGAAGCAGAAGAGTATCAAGAACGTACCAATCACACCGATTCGAAGAAACACCAATACTTTCAGTCTTCGATAATGCTTCGGCATTCCCACTATTATTTTCTCCAGGTTGTTGCATAAGGATTGCAACAACGATACTCGCACGAGAACCTTCGATCGCACCTGACACAAGATTAACCAACAGTATACCTTCAACATTATCATCAATTCGAAGCAACAAAATGGTGAGAAGAAGAGGTATGTGAAGAGTCTCAACATACCTGGGCGAGGTTACATTTCGCCGCGAGTCTTTTAAGATCTCCAATTTCCGAGCGGTCTCACTCCAATTCTTCGACAAGCTGTCATCGCACCGGTTTCAGAACGACTTTCTTTCGATCTATAAGGTAGGTACTGCTCGTTGTTGTGTCTTATGCGAGTTATTTGTGTATATCAATTTGAGAGTTGTAATGGGGCTTCCTATGAGATTAGGCATGAGCGTTTCTTGTGAATTTGTGCGAGTTTTGTTTTTGGATTTTTTAGGTAAGAAGAGAGAATTGGGTGGTTGCGATTTCAGATTTGAGATAGAGGTAGTTACCTAGGTGATGAGGAGATCGTGACTATAGGTTGAGATTTGGCCATTTACAGGTGGTTTTCTTAGATTGCATGGTGGTGATAGAAGGAAGAAGAGAGAGATGACGGCGGCGAAGTGAGGTCGTGGGAGAAGAAAGGGGGTAGCGGCGGTGAAGGCAAGAAAAAGGGCTAGGGTTTTTTCACAATCTCTTCGTCCCTTTTGTTCATCTTCTTTTTGTTTTTTATTTTATAAAGTTTAACTGTTAATTTAATTCTGATAAGAGGATTAAGAGAATCTTATGTATTTAATATAAATTAACAGCAATAATAAAGAATTAATCTCCCATTAATCCACTATTAAATCATAATGAAGAGATAAGATTTGGGGGTGATAAGATTCCCTTTGGACGGTCCAATCCGGCGGTGACACTTGTCACTGTCCGGTTGGACCCCTGTATGTCAATCATGCACAGGCTATCCCACCGTAAGAACTATAGGCCACCTTAATCACAACCTTTGCATCGTGTCATCAACATCTCCTTGAAATCGGACGGTCTAGAGTGAGTCAACAAAATTGACTAAGACTCATGCTATGTTCCTCCAGGCCTGCGCCCTTTGGGCCTTGGAGCTATTCGTTATTAGCACCCTCATTTGGGCCCAGCTTTCACATTGTAATTTGAAAATATTTCTCTTCTCACCCCCCTGCCTGCTTTAATTGTATTTTAATTTCTGTTTTACACCATTTCAATTTTAAAAACATGAAAAATATAAAAATTAATAATAAAATTCCCCAAAAATTATGATAGAATCTTAATTCAATTTAGAAACATTCCGCATTTTTAATTTCTGAATTTAATCATTTTTCAATTTAATTTCGATTTTTTCATTTAATTGATTTTATATTGAATTCTCACTTGGACACATTAATTTGTACATTTTATTTCTCCCACTTCCTGTAACATTTTTGCCCCATTATTTTTGCTATGATTAGAGGACAAATAATAGAACCTATAATATTTTTGGTATATTTTTTAGGACATTTTATCCACTTTTTTGGTAGTGTGATTTGTGTAAAATTATGATTGAACCTTAGATAAGTTTAAGTAACCATTTGACATAGTTAGACTTTGAATTTTTAGGATTTTTTTTAACACAATATTATAATCAGATTAGAGACCCTAGGGAATTAATTTCATATTTTTTCCATGACTTTTGATATTTTTGTCATTTTAATTCATTTCCATCATATTGTTGCATATACATATTCATGTCATTTACTAACAATTTGTTTTTTGTGCAAGGTATTTTTCGAGGATTTGCGTATGGACCTTGATTATGTTTATTATGTCTCGATTATATTTTTGTGATTTGTACTTTGTGATGTAATACTTGTATAATTTCTATAACTAGGATAGGAAAGATAAAACGAATCGGTAGAAAACCAAAATCTCAAACATAAATAAAGAAATACTCGATCCAACGTCGAGTAAATTTTCAAATAAATAAATAAAGTTTCATGTGACTTTAGGATTCCTTGATTAACATCGCTTCACTCCATTACAACCAAAGGCAAGCCTTGTATGTTGCACACCATAAGTCGTGTGTCTCAGCACCACGCAATCGACCCATCCGATCCATCGTTTCATCCTATTTACGATTCATTCACGTTTTTACCCACCATGACTTAGGAGGACCATATTGTTCATTATTACCTTTTATACTTGCATTTCTAGTTTAATATCTCTTAGGTAGATTCAATCTTTCAAACCTCACTAACCATAGGTCATCCTTAAATTCAACTAACTTAGGGTAAGTCTAGTTTCCCCTTAGAGTTTTTTCCTTTTCCAACTTGAGTTTCACTTCTCATCTTTAAAGGAAAATAAAAAACACTTAATAAAAGAAAATGTGTACAATGTGCCACGAGCCTTAAGCTATACGGGAAATGATTAGTGGAGGTCTCCTTCACTCTTCTAGGATGCTTTACAAACGTTCCAGTGGAGACTCTACGGAGTTCAAATGATGGAAGAGTAAGATGTACATAACATCATAGGTCTTGATGATAAGTAGTGAGACATCCTTGAATATGCCATTGATATTCCATTTAATGAAGTATAAATGGTAACTAACAGAAAAAGTCTCACACCTCTCAAAAGAAGACTTATAGGAAACATCACAAAGTTAGATACATTTTTGTAGATGTGTTATCTTACTCTGAGAACATCATGATTATTAACAAATCTATTGCTAAAACTATCTTTGAATCCTTGGTTGCTACATATAAAGGCAATCAACAAGTCAAAGAAGCAAAAAAATTAATCTTCTGGTTCAACAATATGAATTGTTCAGAATGAAGGAGGATGAAGACATTGAAACCTTGTTTTTGAGGTTTAATGTTCTTTTATTTGGACGTCAAGTTCTGAACAAGAGTTATACAACTTTTCATCATGTCAAGAAGATTCTTATGAGTTTTCTTGTCATATACATACCAAAGGTGTCTGCAATTCAGGAAGCCAAAGATTTAAACACTATAAGTCTTGAAAGCTTAATAAGAAATCTCCAAATTCATGAGATAAAACTCAGTGGAGATGAACCTGCAAAGAAATTAAAGTCTCTTGCTCTGAAATCTGTTGCTCAACCTGCTAAGTGTTCTAAAATCTGGGAATCTGAAGAAGCAGCTCATGCAGGAACTTCTGAAGAAGATCATGATGATGAAGAGATGGCTTTCATAATCAAAAGATTCCATTATTTGGCCAAAAAGAACAAAATATTCTTTGGCAGAAGTAGTAGCTTCAGAGGATCAAGCTCTAAAGAAAAGAAAAATGATCATACAATATGTTTCAACCGCAATAAGCCTTAGAAGTTCATTGTTGATTGCTCAGAGGTGCAAAAGGGTAAGTTAAAGAAAGGAAGCTATCAGAAGGACAACTTTAGAAACAAGTTCAAAAAGAGTCTCATGGCAACATGGTATGAACTTGACAATGAATAAGATTCTGACAAAGATGAAAAGCATGCCAATTTAGCTTTGATGACTTTTACATATTCAGAAGCAGAATCTGACTCAAATTATGGATCAGTCTGAAGAGGAAGATGAAGAGCATGCCAAGTTTTTCCTTGTGTCTAGTTACTTATCCTTTTGGATTTAGCTCCACCTTGTACACTCACTTCACATCAATTGTCTTCTTATTTTATGGCAATTCAACTAGTGACCATATTTATTGTCTGTTATGAATTTTAACTCCTCCATCGTAATGTTCATCTATTTTTAGTCTTTCAATGACTAAGCTACATTGAATGACTCGTTATTTTCCTAGAAGGCATAATATACTAGCTCAACTTCTTCATCTATAGATTTAACTATCATCTTATTACACTTCATTATGAGAATTAGTTCTTTTATTTAAAATATAAGAACTCGTTTGAATGAGATTTAGTTTTTAGTTTTTAAAAACTATTTTTTTACATCAATTTTAAAAAAGAGTTTTGAAGAAGAAAAAAAATTAGTAATCTAACTTTTGAAAATTGTTTTAAAGCTGAACAATATTACAGATTTGTCATGAAAAGTGTACCATTTTTTGTTTTTGTTTTTTTCTTCTTTCTAATTTCAAAAACTAAAAACTAAAACCAAAACCTATTTTAGTTTTTTTTAGTTATTGAAACTCTCAAATAAAAAATAGTTTAGAAAAATAGTTTTGTAAGACTAGGCTACCAAACAAGTTTTATGATTTTCAAATTTTATAAACTAAAAAAAAATTTACAAAATCAAATCAAACGGAATTTTTGTTTCTCTTTCATATTCTTAGAGTTAAAACTAATAATGTATTATTTTAAAAATGATGTGTCGTAGTTTAGTTATTTAGACTTAAAATCGATAATTGGTTCGTAGTTCAATTCTGATATATTTGTTGGATAAATGGTTTGATAATCTTGGATTTCTTGAAGAACCGTGTTTGTTCACTTTCCGAACAAAGTATTTCGACCCTATTATGCCTGGGTTCACGAAATCTTTGTGGGGATAATTCTACAAGAACAAATAGTTTCTTGGCACAAGAAATTATTCGGAATGTTAGAAGGTATGTTTTGTTATGCGCTGCCCCGCACCCTGCCAGGGGCGCTGCCCCTTGGAACCCCGTTTAAATTATTCGCATTTAATTATATGTTGGCTTGACGAGCGTGCACTCCGCACTACCCTAACTCGTTTCCAAGCTTTAACGTATAATTGCTTTGGCATGTAGTAAATCTAATTACTACTAAAATGCATTGATGACACTAAAATCACCAACAATATTTATGTAAAAAAAATTGTTAATATTTATAAATTAATAATATTTTTAAAAATTATAAAGTAATTTTATAAATTGGATCCTAATTTGTTTTCATAATATATATATATATATATATATATATATATATATATATATATATATATATATATATATATATATATATATATATATATATATATATATATATATATATATATATATATATATATATATATATATATATATATATATATATATATATATATATATATATGGTATTGGTGAAATATTAAAAACCTAAGATTTACTTTCCTTTATAAAAACAAATTGCATAGAAAAAAAAAATAAAAGTTATTTCCTTTTGAAAATTCTACATTCCAAAAATCAACAGTAATACAATTTCAATTTGAATAAAACAACTGTCCATTAATCACAACCTTTAAGATTGAAACGTTTAACTTTTAATTTAAATCTTTTTAAAATAGTATGTTTGAATTGTTATATATACTTATAAAACTTTTTATTATAATATATATATATATATATATATATATATATATATATATATATATATATATATATATATATATATATATATATATATATATATATATATATATATATATATATATATATATATATATATATATATATATATAATAATTAAATTTATAGAAATATAATAAATAAATAAATATAGTATAAAATAAAAGATGCTCAATGAACAATGGTATATTCAATTAAATTATTAAAAGTATATTAAAATGTGTTGAATTACTTGAAAGAAATATTAGTAGTATGTAGTATTTTATCAGAGAAAAGTATTTTATTTATAATAATAATAATAATAATAATAATAATAATAATAATAATAATAATAATAATAATAATAATAATAATAATAATAATAATAATAATAATAATAATAATAATAATAATAATGTATATATATGTTATAAGATTTTTTAATTAGTCTTTTAATTTATGATAAATAAATATTTTAAAAAAATTTATATTTCTTAAAATATGAAAAAGATTTGTTTTGTTAAAGATAAAACAAAATACTCATAAAAACACAATTTATATTACAAAATCTGATCATCATTCATCATCATCGTTATGTCGAAACCATCCAACTCGCGGCCACCTTCACGGCTCTACAAACATGCTACATGGTCACCGGACATGCTTCGAGAAGAAGCATGGCGGAGACGAAAGCACGATCACGTCAGCCGCAGTAGCACCCGCCGGCTAACCAAGAGTGTCTCTGAGGATGATTTACAAGAACTCAAAGCTTGTTTCGAACTCGGCTTCGGCTTTGATTCGCCCGAAACCGACCCGAAGTTATCCGATACTATCCCTGCTTTGAAGTTGTATCATGCTGTTAATAAACAGTTCAATGATCATAGCTTGTCTCGATCCTCTTCTTCCTCTTCTATTGTCTCTGATAGCGGCATTGCGAACACCACCGCCATATTTAATCCAGGTAATTAAGTGGTTAGTGATTCACAATAATATTGATTAGGTTTTATTTGTTTGATTATAATTGAAGTAAAAATTAGGGTTTTTTTTAATCTGCTATAGTGAAAATTAAATATTGAGTGAAAGTGGTTTTGAATCTTGTTATGAAGCTGAGGATTTGCCTGCGAAAAAAAATCGGTTGAAACAATGGGCGAAGATGGTTGCGTGTGTGGTGCGTCAATCTTCTTCATCGACGGGTTCAAGTTCTTCTCAACAAATTGATTAATACTTGCTACTCGCATCTCTGCATTCATTTGTGTTATAATATGTTGATAAATAGTCATGGATGGTCTTTTTCTAGTTTCTTTTCTTGTGTTTAGTTATTGGATTGGTTCTAATTTTACTATACACAATAATGTACATTTGCAAACTCAACAAATATCAAATTAAGGTGTTGATTCCATTTATCTTTGCTAGTGGCTAGATGCAAGAGCCTACTTTATTTCTCAAGACTTTGGAGACAATATTTAACTATAGTTTAATTTTGAAAATATTTTTAAGACTACGAAAGACGACTTTGATTTTACGGATGGTTTGTTTGATAGTAAATTTCAATGTAAAAGATGAGAATAATAGATTTTATTTATCGTTGATGTGACTAGTTTTGCTCCTAAATTTTACTCTATAATTGACAAAAGTCACACTTTTACATTGAAGTTAACTTGTCGGTCCATATGACAAATCAAATTTAAAAAGAAGGATGTGAGTGGATGAGCCAATTTTGCTAAGAGAAAACTGGACCAGGATCCTCCTGCTCTCCCTCATCTGTTGTGTGCAACACACTAATTATAATCATTGGATCTATATTTTGTTTTTCTCTCTTTCAATTAATTGTACTAATTAATTATCTTTTTAGCCATTAGCTTCATGGTAGAATGATGGCAGAATGAAAAAAAGCAGGAGATGATCCTTATACGAGAAAACTATATTTTAAAATTCTTTTGTTTAGCATGCACTAGACAAATCCACTCGTAAACCAATAAAATGAAT
Source organism: Lathyrus aphaca (assembly GCA_963966055.1). NCBI lineage: Eukaryota > Viridiplantae > Streptophyta > Magnoliopsida > Fabales > Fabaceae > Lathyrus > Lathyrus aphaca. The sequence goes on along the minus strand of OZ014521.1, from coordinate 131,967,885 downwards.
ACAGAACCAAGAGTTTTTTTTTATAAGCAATATTGATTGATTAAAGGAGAAAAAAGGGTTCTCAGTCCCAATACAAAAGTTTTACAAAAAAAGAAGAAAACTGCCCCTAAAGCTAACAAAAATCAAAAGGATCAAAATTCAATCGACAAAAGGGGCAAAAGCTAATCCTAAAAAAAATCAAGAGGATGATACATCCAATCAAATAAAGAACAGTTCCTACGACCTATCTCCAACCACCTCCAAGAAAGAATCACAATGTGGAGAAAAAGGTTGTCAACATTGAAGGAAGCTTCTCTGAAAATAATATTATTCCCCGCGCTCCAAATACCCCAAACGATGACAAACCAAACGAAACATTTCATATTCTCAGTGATGTTATCCCTCATAGCCAAGAACCAAAGTAATACATGTTTACTTAAAGAATCTGTAGCTATCGGGATAAGATCTAGCCAAATGTAGATTTTCCTCCAAAGAATTATCACCTTAGGACAAGAAAGAAAGAGATGATAAACATCATCGTCAACTTGGTTACAAAGAACACAAACTTTTTTTGTATCGGTATTTAATATCCCGCGAATCCAAAGATTGGAGTGAGTCGGAAGACGATCTAAAGCAAGTCTCCAAGCAAAAGTTTTAATTTTCAAAGGAATGTTAGATCTCTATATAACCCGCAAGAAAAGTCTAACATCTTCCAAAAGATAAGCAGTTGAATTTGTTGCATTTAAAAGTCTATACACATATTTAACGGAAAATTCCAAAGAAGAATCCTCCCTCCAAAGCCAGATAGATGTCTTTAACGTTGAAAAGAATTTGGAAATTCGTCAAAAAGTCATTAAAGGACCGCAGTAGAAACACATGCAGCGAAGCTACATCCTGCCCCAGAAAATCGAGATTCTAATGCTAAGTTTCCCTTTCCCAAAATCCCATTTATGCAAGACTACAGGTTTTACAAACAGCAGCTTCAAAGACAGCAGGAAAAATTGATTTCAAAGTTACCTCCCCACACCAAAGTGAGCTTCAAAAGGAGACATTGGTATCGCAACCTAGAATTGGTTTAACGCACTTAAAGAAGGAGGTATCTGTCGTTAGAAACTTGACTTTCAACAAATATCTAATCCATTAAGACGCTTTAGATGGACGAGGAGCAACATCATAATCTAGCACTCATTTACTTAAGTTTCCATACCGGCTAACCAAAAAATTTCTCCATAGTTCGTTGTCGTCGATAAGAAATTCCCAAAGCCATTTAGAGAGAATAACATTATTGAATAATCCTACATGTTTAACTCCCAAGCCTCCTTTATCTTTAGGTTTGCACAAGTCACTCCATTTAACCCAAGCTAAAGAATTGCGATCCTTCAACCCGGATCAAAGAAACCGGCGTTGAATGGCTATAATATATTTCACAATCTTGGGAAGAGCCTTAAAAAAAGATAAGAAGTATATAGGAAAGTTTACAAGCACAAAGTTAATTAGAGTGACTCGACCTCCCATCGATAAGTTTCTCCCAATCCACGAGTTCAACCGGCTTTTAAGACAACAAAGAATAATATTCGAAAATGAAGCTTTTCTATGGTTTCCACCAACTGATAAGCCAAGGAATTTAAAAGGACACGCACCCGGCTTACAGTGAAGGAAACTAGCAGCAGCTTCTAAGAAACCATCCTCTAAACCAACTCCATAAATACTTCTCTTGAAGAAGTTAATTTTCAAACCTGAGACCATTTCGAATCCGCGCAAGACAGATTTAAAGGCCCACATATCAGCATAGTCTCCATTGCTAAACAAAAGAGTATCATCGACATATTAAAGGAGCTTTATGGATTGACCATCAAAAGTACGAAAACTGGTTAGGATGTTAAGATCCTTCGCTCTACAAACCAAAACCGCTAGCCTTTCAGCGACTAAGACGAACATGAACGGGGATAACGGGTCTCCCTGCTTAAGACCTCTCATAGCCTCAAAATCCTTGGACGGACTTCTATTGACAAGAACCGAAACATAACTAGAGCACACCACACTTTTGATCCATTTTAACCAATTAGGTCCAAAATTCATAGCCGAAAGAATTTGGATCAAAAAATTCCAGTCCACACAATCGTAAGCTTGGGCAAAATCTACTTTAAAAAGAAGGCATTTTCTTTTTTCTCTTCTCGCCATGTCAATGACTTCGTTAGCAAGAAGGACTTCATCCAGTAAATTCCTTTCCAAGATGAACGTCGTTTGCGACGAAGAAATCAAACTAGACCTTTTGGATAATATCTTTGATATAACTTTGAAGACACATCCAACAAGACTTATTGGCCTAAAATCCCCAAAGTCTAACGGGCTGCCTACTTTTAGAATTAAGGCCAAGAAAGAGGAGGAGAATGCCTTGGGTAAGTTACCTGTCAAAGAAAAATGCAGAACACAATCTACAAAATTGTTTCCTACTATGTCCTAACAAAACCCAGAGTTAAAATAATCAGCATTTCAAATATGGAATATGCAAACAAACCAAAAACAATAATATATCATCCACCCATCCATCTCTTAAGAACACGATCAATAATAATATAGAAACTAGAATCCATGGTCTTTCCCCAAATCCAATTAAAGATGATTTTTATTTATTTGTTTGTCCATTTAGATTATCTTTGGTCTAAAAAATGTCTAATTTTATGAATGTTCAATAATTAATTAATGGCTAAAGATAGTGTTGTAATGAGTGTCAAATCATATGAGTGTCAGACTCATAAGCTTCTTCATTCATTTCGAGATGCCAATTGACACACACTAAGTTTCTGATGACACGAAACTCTATTGAGACATATTGTCAGACACGAAGAGTGCAAACTTAGACCCCAAGAGACAAAAGCACAAAATAGAAAACACTAGAAAACACAAAAATAGAAATAAATATATCTAATAGAGGAAGTAAATGTTTAGCTTTGAACATTTGTGACGACTATGGAAGTGGACAGATTGTTGCCTACATCATAGGCGCGGGAGAAGCTATAAGAAAGAGAGGTACATGCACCATTGTTAAGTTTGAGATTCTAATAATAACCTTAAGAAACCATCCATTTCTTGGTGGTTTTGGCTCCAATGGTGGTCACAAAAGCAAAATTAGAGGCCCAGTAGTGGTTCATGGTGGAGAGAGGGAAAGGGTGTCAGCTGAGTGAGTTAGTTTAAGTGAGAATATGATAGTGTAGTTGAACAATAGGGATCCTACTTTGCATATAAGAGGAGATGATCATAATATAGGTAAGAGATGAAAGCCACCATATTAATGGGATGCAACCACCAAACCCAAAATTTTGGGGGGATTTCCTAGAGAGAGGGGAAAACTAATGTAATTCCTCCAAATTCTTGGAATATCCTTAATGTTTTTTATTCTGATATACCCTAACATAACAAAAAGTATTTATTGATATTTACTCTTCTCTTTAGTCAAATAAAATTATTTAGTGTGCCTTTACTTTAGGTTCTCTATCTTTTAAAGATGTTTCCGTTGCAATGTTATTTTCCCTCTCAGGCTTAGTTGGGCAAAGACTATATGAAATTCTTATATATTACCACTAAGTTTCTAGTTTTATGGAGAGTCTTGCATAATGTCATATCAATTGGTGATAGTTTGATCCAGAGAGAATACGTTACAATTTTATGTTGTACTCTTTGTGGTAAAGCTTATGAAACTAAACCTAATTTGTTCCTCCAATGTCTATTTATCCTTAAATATTAGAAATGGCTCTCTTAATTGATTGGGGTGTAAATTGAATTGTGTTATGTGAAATCCCTTTTGTTTATACTTGTTAGAGGTTTGAGCTATTTTCTTCATGATCTTATCGGGGCTACAATATCTTATATCATTCCCCTCGTCCTTCTTCCCCTCCTCTTACAAACAAACATGTTAATCGGATCATGCATCTCATCGAATCAAATATGATTCAGAGGATATTTCTAGAGGGCCTCTTGGTATCTTTACATATGGAGAAACTTTTATAAGTCACATTGGTACTCGTCTTAGGGATGTTTTTTTGCCAACATTAGTATAACCAATTGTCTTTATGTTTAAAATTGAGTAGTTGTTTTCTTCATTAAGTTTGTTCACTCCAAAGGTTGGAACCATTTGTGGGCTGAATGTGTAACACCCCGTTTTTATTTAATTATTATTTGTGAATATAATAATGAGTTGTTGTAGTTGATTGTATGTTTGTTGTGTACTTGTTGTGTTTTATGTGCCTGTAGTGATGGGTAGTAGCCTTAAGATTGAGTCTTGAGAGTAGTATGGGTGTATGACTAATAACGTAGAGATTAGTGGTGTGTGAAGTAAGGTTAATTAGATTATTTTAATTAACAATTGCTTAACCATAGTATAAAATGGATAATTAGCATAATTATAGGAGTGATGGAAATAATTATTATTATTATTATTATTAGTATTATTATAATTAATATTAATATTAATATTATTTTAATAATTAAATAGTCAAATTGAATTGGTAATGGTGAATGGAGGAAAATACGGTAAATAAACATGCTATAGGTGGACTTAGTGGAAAGTTAAGAAAAATAGAATTATAGGTTCAGTGGAATAAAAGGAAGTTAGGTTAATTGAGAAAAGGTAGTAGCAGTAAGAACGTGGAAGTTGCAAAGAAAAGGAAAGGAGGAAAAGAGGCAAAAGCTAGGTTCAATCGGAGAATTAGAGTCAACTTCAATCCAAGGTAAGAGTGAGGTTCTAACTCTATAATTGAGATTTATGATGAATATATGTGGGATTGGGTTTATAGAATTGTTATATATGTGTGTTGATTGTTATGGTTGATACCGAAATTGGTTGTTGTTGTTGAATTGGTAGTAACAGAATTAATATATGTTGTTTAAGTATAATACGATTCCAAATTTATGTGTACTGCGATGGTTGGATGTGGGTTTGAGATTGGAAACGTATGAAATATGAAGAACTGAGCAAAAATGGGAATTGGAGTTGGGACGGTCATCCCAAAGTGTGTCGACTGTCATGTTTCTAATGTAACAATCGTCATGTTTGTGTTGTGTCGACAATCCTGCGTCCGTCACGTCGGTGACACGAGGGAGATACTTGTGTCTGGTTGCCTTTGTTAGACGCTGTGGCGAGTGATCTAGAGGGGGGTGAATGGATCACCTCCTTGTTTTCAAGGATTTAAAACGTTTTTCAGAGTTTTAAAAGAATTACGGAAACGAAGGTCCCGAATAAACAAGCGTCTATTCTGAACCGGCCACTAGAAGACCAGACAAGCGATAACGTGTTGGATTTTACGATTTCGATGATAAAGGATTAAACACACAATATGTAAAACAGTTGAATGCACCTATCACTAACGCTATTTCCAATGAATCGAAAAACAAATTAAAACTAAAGTAGAGATAGAGAGGAGAAACAATACGCCGAGATTTGGTAAGGAAGTTTCCCACGTTCGTCCTCGCGTGTGGGTACGTCTCCCTCTCAATTTCAAATCGAAATTGAGAATTCTTATATCAAAGTTGTTGAATCTGTTGATTACAAGGTTCGAATACAAACACCAGAATTCTAAACTCCTAGAATTTCCTATTGTATCAACCTCCATTTGATTTGAGCCCAATCAAGATTTTCTGCAAGTTATACAATCAATTCACCGTTTCCACGACCTATTTGCGAAATCCACCGATTTCCAAAACCCTCGCTGCGGCTGAATCTGACTTGTAAACGTGACTCACAAAACCCTCAAGAACACGCCCGTTCTTAAAGGAAGACCCAACTGGTTTTTCCTTGAAACCTTCTATCAATCTTCAACTCAGCTAGATCTCCGATCGTACCACTGAACGTTATCTCGAAAGCCTTCAATTCACAGGACAGCAAACACTTCCTTGTTGATGTTCTTGAATTAAGATCTTTGAGAAGATGATGAAGATGTATTTGATTCTAGGTTTCAAACTTGCTCAACATTGAAGTTCCAACACTCCAAAAACCCTATCTTGATGTGTTCTTCAATGCTTAATCACTGCAAAATTCGTCTCTAATCTTTTTGTGATATGTAATCTATTGATAGTTAAATGAAACAAAAGCACATATATATATATGCAGAATCTGTTAGACAAATAACAGAAGAATGAATCGATTCAAGCTTGGATGAATCGATACATACTGATCAATTTTAAGAAAACAGAATTATTTAAACAGCATGAATCGATACATCATAAGATGAATCGATTCATTTTGCGAAATCCAGAAACCTTCAAACAACATGAATCGATTCAAGCTAGAATGAATTGATTCATTATGCGTGATTTTCCAAAAGTTCATAAACATTGAGAAACAAAAGAACCAAAATAAAAACAAGCATATTTCTTAATATGAAACAAACACAAACACTTAAAATTTATAATCAATCAAAACTAAGGTTGCTCACAAACTCCCCCTTTTTGATGATGACAAAATTTTGAAGTGTGAGAGAGTACTCCCCCTGAGTTTGTGCCTGTCATTGTATTTTCACACTTGCTCTTTTTCTCCCCCTTTGTCAACAGCAAGAAAGAGTTATAGGTGAAGAACCAGAAACAACAAAACTAAGATACAGAAGCAAAGTTCACTCACAAAGAATGAAGCATAAAGCGCAAACAGTTTAAACAAAAGCAAAATTACATAATCATAGGCAGTGAAATTGTCAAATAAAGTTGCGAATTACAAAACCAAACCAAAACATAAATTGTTCAAACAAGAAAAGCAAAGAAACTTAAGCAACACACAATGATGAAATGCAAAATGAAATGCTTCAATGAGGAAAATGGCCACCACACGACTCCGCATCATCGCGATCAGGGTCACAGAAGCTTGGAGGAGGAGGTGGAGGAGGCAATTCATCTGGATTCTGCCCCATAAAAGCATAACGCCTGAAACGCCGCTGAACTTCGGTGCTTTGAAACCGTTCCATAATCCCCGGGTGCAAACGACAATCATCCATAAATCCAGACATCTCATTATAGAACACTTGATGCCACTTAACCAATTCAGTATGCCAGGAATATTGATTATGGTACATTCGAGTATGCTCATCATGCCATTCACGATGCTCCTTATGCCATTCCGTTTGCTGGACATACCACGCACGAGCTTCCTCATGTCGGGCATTGTTTGAAACATCCAACTGTGCAAACATGTCAGTGAGATAGGCTGGAGCAGCAGTAGAGGAAGTCGGTGGAACCGATGAGGGAGCAGGATCATAGTTTGTGGGAGACCACCTTTGTGGTATCCACTCACCCCATCCAGTGTTGGCAGGCGCATTAGGAGGATTTTCAGCTTCTTCCATATCTTCATCCTTGTTTTCTTCAACATAGATGTGTTCAGCCGGAATGTCAAAGTTGTAAATGCGAGTACGTGTGTTGCATTCAAAGAAGTAGTAGCAGCGACGCTCGATGTTCCATCGATAACCCATATGAGAGAGTGTGGCATTGTTGAATTCTTGCACACTAGAGACTGATACGATAGGCACAGGAGGAAAAGTGACTTTCCAAAACTTGAGAATCATCATGATCTGAGCAGCATAGGCAAGGGTAATGTTTTTGGAGCTGTTTCGCGTAAGAAAGATACGCTTGACAAAGTAATTTGCCCAATTTACAGCAAAATGTACAGCAAATGGATATTCGGCTTGTCCAAACGAGAATGTCCACCGGACCTTGGACGCAAGATATGCGAAAGGATCCAGTGCATAATTCTTGGTACACTTTTGATCATGCCTGAAGTTAGTGGATCATCATCACCAAGAGGTCTATCCAACTTAGAAATGGATGCACAGAATTACTTCAAATTAAACTGAGTTTCAAAACTCTGGTCATGCCATATCTGCAAATCATCCACCACAGATGGCATACCGAACACTGTGGCCCAGTCATCAGCCTCAAAGCGATATGTTCTTGTTCCAATTGAACACTTAAACATATATCCTCTTGCAGTTTTCACACCAGCATAGAAAGCACGAATAAAATCTTCATGATACTCATCTTTAACATATAAAAAGAATCCAAGACTTTGTGCGTCGATTAAATCCGCAACTTCTTCCAAACCTAGAGTACGAGCATCACTAGGATCAAACATATGTGGTTTCATTACTAACCTTGATTTAAAGGAAGTTTCAAATTCTTCAATGATGGCCGGATGAAGGATTGATGTCCCGGATGGAGGAATTTCAAGAATAGAAGGAGCCTGAGAAGAAGACCCAATAGGTTCCTTGCCTTTTCGTTTACTTCTTTCTCTTGGAAGCAGAACTTTTGGAGGCATGGTGGAAGATTAGGGTTTGAGAGAAGAAGAGGGGTTTTTGGAACAGTTAGGGTTTGATGCAAATGATGTAAATGAGATAATGAGAGAGACATAATGGAGATAATGGGGTTTTGTAACTGATACAAATGTCATGGCAGTTGCTGATGTGTCGATTCATTTTTAAAAAATAAACTGAATTTTCGTCAGGATGAATCGATTCATCCCTGTTTGTATCGATTCATTTCGCGAAGAATTTTAAGAGTCAAACTGTTATGTATCGATTCAAGTAACTATGAATCAATACATACTGTAACTGATTTTGAAAGAAATTGTAAAATTAAATCATGAATCGATTCAAGCAGATTGGGATCGATTCATTATGCGAATTTTTGATTTTGCAGATGAGAATGAATCGATACAAGGATTATGAATCAATACATACTGTAACTGGTTTGATAGAAATTAAAATGAAACCAACATGAATCGATTCATGAATGTTGGGATCGATTCATTATGCGAAAATTTGAATATTTCAGTGGTTATTTCAGGAATTGACACAGTTATGAAGAAGCAAAACAACCATTATGCAGCAAAATGAAATACAACAATGTATGCATGCTTAAGAATAACATCATCAATGTTCAAACATTCATATGAAAAGAAGTTCATGTAAACAAAAGATCATTTCTCAAACATACATTGATCATACAATATTACCAAAGTGAAGAGAGGAACGATATTACCTCCATCGTAGTATTCTCATGAGGCACTAGTGAAGACTACAATCAAAACTTAGCAAATATGATGAGATAAATAGAAACTCACCAATCAAACTTAAGGCACCAATGCGGAGAGATCAAGAATCCCTAACTCGCGACGAATGTTGAAGAATGGTTCAGTTGCCAAAGGTTTAGTGAAAATGTCAGCAAGCTGATTTTTAGTATCAACATGCTCAAAAACAACATCGCCTTTTTCAACATGATCGCGAAGGAAGTGATGTCGAATCTCAATATGTTTGGTGCGCGAGTGTAAAACAGGATTCTTAGTGAGATTAATGGCACTAGTGTTGTCACATTTAATTGGAATATGTTTAAGTTCAATATCAAAGTCTTGTAGTTGTTGTTTTAGCTACAGAATTTGAGCACAAGAGCTACCGGCTGCGACATACTCAGCTTCTGCAGTAGACAAAGCTACGGATACTTGTTTTTTACTATGCCAACTTATCAAAGAATTTGAAAACAGATGACATGTGCCACTAGTGCTTTTCCTATCTGATTTGCAGCCAGCAAAATCAGAATCAGAATAACCTACTAAGCTGCAATCGCTTCCTTTGGAATACCAAAGCCCATATTTAGGTGTTCCATTAAGATACCTAAATATACGCTTGACTGATTTTAGGTGAGATTCCTTAGGATTTGATTGATATCTTGCACACATACACACACTAAACATGATGTTTGATCTAGAAGCAGTAAGATATAAAAGAGATCTGATCATACCTCTATACCTCTATACCTCTTGACATCAACACACTTACCATGTTCATCTTTGTCCAAGTTTTCATTGGTAGGCATAGGAGTGTCAATTGCTTTAGAATCATTCATTCCAAAACGTTTGAGCAGCTCTCTACAGTATTTTGTTTGACATACTGTTGTTCCTTCATCAAGTTGCTTTATTTGGAGGCCTAAGAAGTAGTTCAACTCCCCCATGAGACTCATCTCAAACTCACCCTGCATAACATTAGAAAATTCCTCGACCAAGTGTATGTTAGTTGAACCAAAGATGATATCGTCTACATAAACTTGAACTAAAAGAATGTGTTTTCCTTTGTGTTTAATGAAGAGTGTATTATCCAATTTACCTCTAGAATATCCATGATCAAGTAAAAATTTACTAAGTCTTTCGTACCACACACGGGGTGCTTGCTTAAGACCATATAAAGCACGCTTTAATTTGTAAACGTGATCTAGATACTCAGAATTTTCAAAACCAGGAGGTTGTGAAACATACACTTCTTCATTTATAACACCATTTAAGAACACACTCTTTACGTCCATTTGGTAAATCTTGAAATTCATAGAACATGCATAGGCAAGCAAAAGACGTATGGCTTCAAGGCGAGCAACTGGAGCATAAGTCTCCTCATAATCTATGCCCTCCTCTTGGTTATACCCTTGTGCTACCAAGCGTGCCTTATTTCTAGTTATCACTCCACTTTCATCAAGTTTATTCCTAAAAACCCATTTAGTACCTATGATGTGATGATCTCGCGGACGAGGGACAAGTTCCCAAACGTCATTTCTTTTAAATTGATTTAGCTCTTCTTGCATGGCCATTAGCCAAAATTCATCAACCAAGACCTCTTTAGCATTTTTAGGTTCCACTTGTGATACAAAAGCGAAGTGAGAACAAAAATTACTTATCTTAGACCGAGTCAACACTCCCTTTGAAATGTCTCCCAATATATTGTCTATGGGGTGGTCTTTAGAGGATTTCCAAGCTGGTGGAAGATCCTTCACTTCGGATGTTCCTTCCTCTTTATCTTTTTCAATACATGTATCTTCCTACTTCTCAATAGCAACCGCTTCGGATTGATCAATTTCCGAACCAGCTTCTTTGAGTATGTCTTGTGTAGATACACATGTGTCATTAAAAGAGATACCTTTTCCGACAATTTTTGGGTAAGACTCGTCAAAAGAAACATAGACAGATTCTTCAACAGAAAGTAAACGCCTATTATACACTCTATATGCTTTGCTTGATTGAGAGTAACCAAGAAAAATACCTTCATCAGCTTTAGCATCAAACTTCCCAAGATTTTCCTTACCGTTATTCAAAACAAAACATTTACAACCGAACACATGAAGATGAGACAAGTTGGGCTTTCTACCTTTTAAAATTTCATAAGGAGTTTTATTCAAAATAGGACAAATTAGAATCCTATTGAGAACATAACAAGTCGTACTAATTGCATCAGCCCAAAAGTATTTTGGTAATCCACCCTCATTGAGCATTGTTCTTGCCAATTCCTCTAAAACTCGATTTTTGCGTTCCACAACACCGTTTTGTTGTGGAGTTCGAGGAGCTGAAAAGTTATGCTCAATGCCATACATGTCACAAAACTTATCAAAGAGGTGGTTTTGAAATTCACCTCCATGATCGCTTCGGATTGTAACTATTTTAGAATTCATTTTATTTTGGGACAGCTTTGCAAAACTTTTGAAAGCAGAAAAAGTTTCATCTTTGCTATGAAGAAATATAGTCCAAGTGAATCTAGAGTAGTCATCTACTATTACAAAACCGTAATAGTTTCCACCTTAGCTCTTTGTCCTAGATGGTCCAAAGAGATCCATATGGAGAAGCTCAAGGGGTCTTGAAGTTGAAATTATATTTTTAGATTTAAAGGAGACCCTTGTTTGTTTTCCCATTTGGCAAGCATCACATAGGTGGTCTTTTGAAAATTTTATTTTTGGAAGACCTACTACTAGATCCTTGGATACAACCTTATTAAGCAAATCGAAATTAAAATGCGCTAAGCGTCTATGCCATAGCCATGAATCATCATTTAAGGCCACTAGACATTTAGTGCTTGTTAAGGAAACACTCAAAAGATCAAGCATATATATTGTTTACTCTAACACCCTTAAACACAACATTTTGTTCGGTATGTTCAATTTTGCAACATGTTTTTGTGAAAGACACTTTATAACCTTTGTCGCATAGTTGACTTATACTTAAAAAAATTGTGTTTAAGTCCCTCTACAAGATGTACATCAGAAATAGTAGTGGTAGAGGGATTACCTACACTACCTTTACCAAGTATTGCTCCTTTGTTATTGTCTCCATAAGTAACATACCCCTTTTTCTTTGCTTTGAAGTCAATAAAAAGCGATATGTCACCCGTCATGTGCCTTGAACATCCGCTGTCCAGAAACCATCTTCTTTCCATGGATGCAAGACACTCATCCTACAATGTCAAAAGAGAGAGGTAGGTACCCAATTTTTATTGGGTCCAAGTGGGTAAGTGACAACATGGTTGTCTTTAGGCTTCCATTGATAAATGCCTTTAGGAACAAGAAATCTTCTAAACTTGCATTTCTCAATGGTATGGCCAGCATGACAACAATAGTGACAAACACTACGATAATGATGATGTTTACTATTGGTCTTTAAATCCTTTGGAACAAAAGAATATTTTGCATATGGAGGATTTAATGACTTTTTGAACAATCTAGTATCAACGGCATAAGTTATCTTAGGTTGCAAGGCTTTTTCCAATTTGGCTTTAAGAGAGATGACCTCTTGTTGCCAAATGTGGCACCTTTCACAATGCCTAATTTTACTACAACCATCAATATCAATAGCTTTTGAATTTTCTGCAATACTAGCTTTCAAGCATTCTAAATCTTTTTCAGCATATTGTACTTTACCTTCCAAGTATGAAAAAATTCTTTTATCGAAAGCTAGCCTTTTAAATGCTTCTTTAGCTTCATTATGCAGTTTTTCAAAAGCTACTTTCAAATAAGAAAAAGACATGGAAGAGAAGTTGTTATAATAAGCTTGTTTTACCTTTTTATCATCACTTTTCTTCTTGTGGTGGGACTGATTTTTAGTGTGAGCCATAAGACACAAATTTGCGGTTTCATCGCTATCACTTGTGCATTGTGTACTTGATGAATCACTATCACTCTCCCAAGCAATGTAAGCTCTTCTTTGCTTATTATTATACCTTCTTGGAGGAGATTTTCCTTTATCCTTTTTCTTTAAAGGGCAATCTGTTTTATAATGGCCGGACTTGCCACAATTGAAGCAAGACCCTCTTTCTCTATTCTTCTTAACTTCTTCCTGTTTTGAATCCATAGAATGTCTTCTAAAGTTTATGAGATTTTTGTCGGAATGCTTGATTCCATTCTTTCGAATGAATCTATTATATCTCCTAACAAAAAGTCCCATTTCTTCGTCACCGGAGTCTTCGTCACTACTTGACTCATTGTTGCTTAGCTCTTTTTGTGAGGACTTTGAGTTTGAAGCCATAAGAGCTATAGGCCTCTTCTCACCCTCTTTGTCTTTATTCTTCTCTTTTCCCTTTTTATTTTTGTTTTCAAACTTTTCTAGACTTTCTAGTTCTTGCTGATGTTCCTCCAGCTTTCCAAACAAAGTAGTCATTGTGAGTGTCGTTAGATCATTGGCTTCCTTGATAGCTGTCACTTTAGGTTGCCATTCCCTGCTAAAACATCTCAGAATTTTATTAGTAGCAATATCATTGGAAACAGGTTTTCCAAGTGCATTCAAACGATTAATAAGATGAACAAATCTCTTTTACATGTCGGGAATTGATTCTCCTTGTTTCATGCGAAAGAGTTCGAACTCTTGATTAAGTGTGTTAATACGGGACTGTTTTACTTCAGTTGTGCCTTCATGAGCAATTTTTAAAGCATCCCACATTTCTTTAGCTGTCGAGCAATGGGAAACTCGATAATACTCATTTGCACTAAGTGCTGAAATTAGCATATTTTGAGCTCTCCAATCACTTGACCACTTTTTCTCATCCTTTTCATCCCAATCGTCTTCTGGTTTAGGTACTATGGCTTCTGCCTCATTCATCATGGTAATTTGAAAAGGACCATTTTGAATGGCAGCCCATACGCGCCTATCAACAGAATTTATATGTACTCGCATGCAGTCTTTCCAATAGCCATAATTTTCACCGTTGAAAACAGGAGCTCTATTGTACGCCCCCTTTGGTTCAGAATCCATAACGTTACAGGCAGCCACAAAGCACCAGCGAACCGGTGCTCTGATACCACTTGTTAGACGCTGTGGCGAGTGATCTAGAGGGGGGGTGAATGGATCACCTCCTTGTTTTCAAGGATTTAAAATGTTTTTCAGAGTTTTAAAAGAATTACGGAAACGAAGGTCCCGAATAAACAAGCGTCTATTCTGAACCGACCACTAGAAGACCAGACAAGCGATAACGTGCTGGATTTTACGATTTCGATGATAAAGGATTAAACACATAATATGTAAAACAGTTGAATGCACCTATCACTAACGTTATTTCCAATGAATCGAAAAACAAATTAAAACTAAAGTAGAGATAGAGAGGAGAAACAATACGCCGAGATTTGGTAAGGAAGTTCCCCACGTTCGTCCTCGCGTGTGGGTACGTCTCCCTCTCAATTTCAAATCGAAATTGAGAATTCTTATATCAAAGTTACTGAATCCGTTGATTACAAGGTTTGAATACAAACACCAGAATTCTAAACTCCTAGAATTTCCTATTGTATCAACCTCCACTTGATTTGAGCCCAATCAAGATTTTCTGCAAGTTATACAATCAATTCACCGTTTCCACGACCTATTTGCGAAATCCACCGATTTCCAAAACCCTCGCTGCGGCTGAATCTGACTTGTAAACGTGACTCACAAAACCCTCAAGAACACGCCCGTTCTTGAAGGAAAACCCAGCTGGTTTTTCCTTGAAACCTTCTATCAATCTTCAACTCAGCTGGATCTCCGATCGTACCACTGAACGTTATCTCGAAAGCCTTCAATTCACAGGACAGCAAACACTTCCTTGTTGATGTTCTTGAATTAAGATCTTTGAGAAGATGATGAAGATGTATTTGATTCTAGGTTTCAAACTTGCTCAACATTGAAGTTCCAACACTCCAAAAACCCTATCTTGATGTGTTCTTCAATGCTTAATCACTGCAAAATTCGTCTCTAATTTTTCTGTGATCTGTAATCTATTGATAGTTAAATGAAACAAAAGCACATATATATATATATATATATATATATATATATATATATATATATATATATATATATATATATATATATATATATATATATATATATGCAGAATTTGTTAGACAAATAACAGAAGAATGAATCGATTCAAGCTTGGATGAATCGATACATACTGATCAATTTTAAGAAAACAGAATTATTTAAACAGCATGAATCGATACATCATAAGATGAATCGATTCATTTTGCGAAATCCAGAAACCTTCAAACAGCATGAATCGATTCAAGCTAGAATGAATCGATTCATTATGCGTGATTTTCCAAAAGTTCATAAACATTGAGAAACAAAAGAACCAAAATAAAAACAAGCAAATTTCTTAATATGAAACAAACACAAACACTTAAAATTTATAATCAATCAAAACTAAGGTTGCTCACAGCCTTGTTTGTTTGTGTATGTTGAAAATAAGGAAAAAGGGAAAACATAATCGTGTTAGAGAGAACAAGAACCGATCGTAAAAATTATGAAGAAGAGAAGAAGAGGAAATGACTTAATCGTGAAGAAGAAGAAATTCTCAACAAAACCTAAGGTAAGGGTGAGATTCTTCCATCTCTAAGGGTTTTATAATGGTAATTGGGTAGGTTGAGGATTATGGGTTGATGTTGTGATGAATTAGGAAGAAGTCATGTTAATTAGTTGGTAAATATTGTTGATTAGTTGATAATGTTGTGAATTAGGTGATTAGATGACATATTATGTGATTATCTGGCTGGTATTAGTGGTTTATGGTGTGAAATTCGTAACAGGTTGGAGTGCTGAGCGCAGAGTGCGATCTACGAAATCGCAAAGCTCGCTTAGCGAGCAGAGTCGGTGAGTTCGTCGCTTAGCAAACAGTGACCCTCGCTTAGCGAGCCCTGTAGCGTGAAAAATTAGTTTTTAAATTCCGAAAAATTCCTGAAAAATTATTTAATTACTTAGTAATGTCTAGGAATTGATGTGGTGTAGCTGGAGGTAGTGAAAGGAGAGTTATACACATAATTGTAGAGATAATTAGTGTAATTTGAACTTAAACATAATTGATGGTGTTCGTTGACGTTGTTGTTGTTATTGTGATGAATAATTGTTGTGATGTCGTGTTTCATATGCTTGTGAATGATATATAAGTATGTGATGTGTTGTAGTATAGGTTGTGTTGTGTTGCTGTAGTATGAGTTGAATTATGTAATTATATGTTAAGAATGCATGATAATCTTGATGGTAATGACTAGTAGTATGTTGATCGAGGGTTTGGTAAGTGGTTGTTATTGTTGATGTTGTATGATGTAGTCATTGTGAGTATGCATGAATGTCATTGATGTTCTATGACATGTTTCATAGTGGAATAACGTACCAAGGTGGGGTATGTCATTGTTGTGATGTTGGTGCGGTCATGAAATAGGGATCGTCTGTGGCCATGAAATAGGGGTCGAGGATGTGATCATGAAATATGGGTCATACTGGACCATGAAAGAGGGATCGAGAGTTCCGACGGGAATTGGATCTTGAAATAAAGATCGAATATGGTACCACATACATAGAGTCAAGTAGAGTCTCATTGCATGATTGTTGTTGTTGTTGCATATAATTTGGTGGTAGTATATGATGTTGTTGTATATGTGAGGTTGTTGAGGTGTGTGATAGTTGTCATTGTAGGTGATATTGTTGAATTGTAGTTGTTGAGAAGTGGTGCATTATTTCTGATACTTGCTTGATTCTTATTATATTACTCCTTGTGATGTAAGTATCTCACCCCTTCTGTTTGAATGTTACCCTTATGTTGGTAATGTGCAGGTGAGCATGATAAGTCGAGCGGTGGTCAGTGAAGTCGGTGTACTTCACGTCTTTAGGGTGTCGACTCTGATACCTCGCTTTAGGAGTCGGGACCTGTTTTTACTTGTTATTTCTTTTAGAAAACAATTTTTGTAACTGAAGTTGATTGATGTTAATTTTAAAATTATTTCCGCTGCATGTTGAATGTTTATTTTTGAAAATGTATCACGTAGCTGAGTTTGTTTTTGTTGAATTGTAGAACTTAATTGGTTTTTAACGAGATTTTACTCTAATAATTATAAATAATTTTGTGGGGTAAATTGGGTGTTACAGACGAGAGTGATGAAAGTTTCGTGGATGTGGATGACTGAGAAGCAACCCGTCGTGGATGACTGAGAAGTCACAAAGAAGAGATGGGTGTATGTGCAATGCACTATGATGCTTAAGTTAGTTAGGTGAATAGAGAAGTAAGAAAGGTTGTTATGGATTGAATTGAATACCTGACCCTCCCGCAGAGGAAAGTTTTATAATGAGTCCTAAGCGCTGGTTCAATGATCTTCGTTATGGGCTGAGTATTCAGGCCCATAACAGATGACTGTCAGGATTCTTATGTGAGAGTAGGGATGACCGGCACGTGTTCATTGTCCTGGATCAACTTCCTCGCAATCTTCAGATAGTGGGTGGACGTGCCCGTTACGGAGGGAAAAACGGCTCCGCGAAGTGTGTGGGTTCAATTGAAGATGTGTCCTTGGGTGAGGAGCACATGGAGAACGTAGTCTTCGTCGGTCCCAATGGATTGAGGCAACACTTTTGATCGTCCTCGACATAGTGTTGGATTGGACAGTGCTCGACGGTGGATCAGTAATGCCCAATCTAGAACAGATTCAAACAACAACTTAATTTGTTCATTGTTCTGTAAGATCTATCTAAATGAATTGAAAGCAACAATAGATTTATGGAGAAACAAAGAAAGACATAAAATCATATTCAAATCAAATAGAAGATATGAAGAGAAACAAAGAAAGACATTAGAATGGAGAGATACATTACCGCTGATTTGAGAAACAAAAGAGAAACACTACCTTCGGTGAGTCGCGGCCAAGAATTTCTGTTGTGTAACTTGTTGTGTTGAGAGGAAGACGAAAGGAAGGAAATGAAAGGGTTTAGAATCAGCTAAGTGGCATACAACTAGCCTACTTGAGAAAATAAACATATAATAGTAAAATAATTAAAATAAGAGTATTAAAGTAAATTCCATCAGACCGAGACAGAGCGAATGTAGGTGCGGGATGGGTAGTAGCATCTTCCGTCCCCGCGTCCGTAATTGAAAGTCGGATTTTCTTCGCACCTGCACCCGTACTCAACCAAACCGAATTTTTTTGTCATTAATTTTGGGACAGGTTCGAACGGACCCTGCCTAATTCGATTTATTGTGACTCCTAACTATTCTAAAACAACTTCCATTACTATTATATAGTTTAATTTTTACCAAACAGAGAAAGAGCAAGATTAATACTAACAAATTTAATAAAATAAAGCAAAAAAAAAAATGGAAATTGACTTGATGAATCTTAGAGATGAAGCCGAGCCAGCAAAGGCGTGGCCAATTATACCCAACGGGATCGGACAGAAGCGATCATATCCATGTGACAATTTCCGGATACGAGAAAATTCTTCACGACTTACACGCGCCATCAACTACACACACTCCACGACCCCAAAAAATATCTTGCTCCCATTACCTCAAGATATTTTCTCCCTGATTACGTGGCACCAAAAGAATACACTGACACGTGTAAAAGCGTCGCCATGTGGAGCTTTTTTTTTTCTTCTTCAACCGAACAATAACTTCTTGTTATTCTTCTTTCATTTTTTCATTTTTTAATTAAAATTTCGATCACTCTCGCGCATCATGGAAGAGGATCTCCGTCGTGATTTCCACTCGCCGTCGTTCCCCGAGCTGACTCGCTCCGGTGTTTACTCTGACTCCTCCGCCACCACCACCGTCGATAACGCTCCGTTTCAGGTAACTTCACTCATTTTACGTTACTTTTGATGCTTCTTTTACGCAACTGATGTTAGATTTTCTGATTTCGTTTTCTGTTCTCTTTTAGGCTTCGTTTTTTTTTATGGAAAAATTGCTGAGTTTTGTTTGCGTGTTTGGATGAGAACGTTTCTGTAAATAGCTGTTTGGATCTTTAGGTATTTTTGAGCGCTTTGCGTATTTTTTTTATGGTATTTATTTCAGTTCGAAATTGTGATTTGCATGGCGTTCGAGCTTTCATGGATTGAGTTTATGTTTTGTTAATCTTGTAATTAGCTAGATCAATGTGCTATTACATGTTCTAATGTGCTATTATCATCATGACTGGCTCATGAAATCAATGTAAAAACAACAAATAAGGAAATATGGTTTTGAAAAGGATATAAATCGTAGTTCTTGAAGATGTATTGATCAGTTTAATGTGAAACTTATAAATCACAAGAGATTGCATAACATTGTTGACTAATAGTCTAATATTGGTTATTGGCATAATAATTAGATTTATTGACTGTGTAGACCGACTAATTTTGGTTCCTGTAAATATCTCAATAACTCTGGTTGTTTGACATGATTTATTTTTCGAAAGGCTATTTATACATTTTCTATTACTCTTGTGAGATTGAATTTGTCGATAATAAATCGTGTCCATCCTAGGACCTTGTTTTTGATTGCTTGTGAATTTGGAAGCTTTTATTTTCATTTCATTTAGTTGGCAAGGATATACTTATTCTAAATTTTGTACCAGGACCAGTCTAGACGATGGACAGATCAATTGCACAAACTATATCTTAGTTCTTTAGAGGCCTCATTTGTGAATGAGTTGCATCGTTCTATACATTTACGTGGTTGGAGCATTCACAATAATGATGATGAAACGTATAAATGTAGAACTCTGCAAAACACACCTGATATGCCTATACAGGTCAGTGATAAATTCCAATTTAGAGTCTCCACTGTGTTTATATATTGTAATTTCCCCCCTTTATAATTAGGCCTTTTTATCCTTTTTTTTCTTTTTCAGTCTCTGGCTCTACAAGATGGCTGCCAGAAGAAGATCAACCTTGAAAAAATTGCTCCCATGTTAGAGAGCACAGCTGATTCTCATGTTCTTGCAGGAAGTGAACCGGAAGATGCAATTCTAGATAAAGCTTGTAGTTTGAGAGAGCCTTGTACCTATGGTCATGGATTACTTTCTGACGAGGAAATTCATGCCAGTGGGAGTTCATCATTTGCCAACAAGTCGGCAAGAAGATGTTTGGAGAAGCAACGCTCATTCCATGGAGAATCGGATTGCAGTACTACAGGTAGCCTGAACTGCATTTTCTTTTTATGCGTTGACATTTGACATTTGGGTATCGAACGTGAATGATTTATCGACTCTTCCAGAGAGCTTTATACAGAACTACTGTGATACCTGTGCCCTTCTTCTCCTTCTCTAATTAAGTCATTGCCTACAACGTTCCAACATGTACAAATCCATAGTTTCACATTACTTTCTTTTATTGGTTGGATCAGTCATATACATTGAATAAAATGACTGACAGAAGTTTGTTGGGACATTATGTTTTTACATGTTTTATGCCTTTCAATGAGAATTCAATCAAAGTCTCAACTAAACTGAATTATTAAAGGACTGAAGTATCAGTCTTCTGTAATGCAATGCTTGTAATGTCATGTAATGCATATCAATGTCTGAAATGTGTATCAAATTAGTTCTCTGGTCCTGAAAATGAGTGTATTCCAGAGAAATGATTTATTTCTTTGATTCTTCCGCACTATACTTTTAAATCATTTCTGAACATGACATGATTGTGATAGTTTTTTTTAACAGGAAAATGGTTGGGATACTTATAATGTTTATTTTTTTCATTTGGCATATCAGAGGTCGCTGATCAAAACTTTAAAGATGAAGTAGCCAGTTCGAGCGGCATGCCTGTGGCTAAAAGGTTGAAGACAGTTGCAGCTGATAGTTCAAGCACCGATCAAGTACTGTGGAGTTAATTCTTTTCTGATAACAATCTCAAATTCTCAAGTAACTTCAAATGGTTTGCTTAGCTTTTCCTTTTCCTTTTATGTGCAGGTTGTGCCTTTTAGAATGTTTCAGACAATTGATGTTTCAACTATTATTAATTCAACACCAGGGAATGAAGGAAATGAACTAATATTTCAACTCCCAGAGAGCTTCCATGCCTCAAAGTCTGACCCGCCTCGCTTTCTCAGGGATAGGTAAGCATGCAACTTAGATTAAAGCCTTAAACTTTACAGTAGACGCTGGTATAGCACAAGAGAATAGTCAATTTAGTTAGTGCCCTTTCAAGAAATCTGAGGGGCTTATTATGTAAAGGAAAATCAAATATGGAGACCCTATTCTTGTTAAATTTAGTGCTTGCTGGTTAGGTTATCCATAGGTGTTTAATGTAATATAGCGAGGAAGATTCCTTTGAAAGCAATATGTTTTGGCACAGTACAAATAATGATTTTTTGTTAGATGGATTTTTGGGTGGACTGTTTTGAAGTAATTGTTTCAAAGAATCCTTTGACCAAGGTTTTAAAAATCGGTCCACGACCGCAAAAACGGCCGCGCAAAAAGAGTTCTGGCAGATTTTGATATCGATACCGTTATCACCGTTTTCTATATTAATGAACAAATTATGGTTAATTCACACCGCACGACCGCATCAATATCGTGACACCACGCGACCGTTTTTTAAAACCCTACCTTTGACAACAAAAAATATTCAAGTGTATCAAATTTCAAAAATTTAAACAACTTATCAGACCTCAATTTTTTGTTTTGGAATTAATATTAAAACATGAAAACTTAGGGCTGCCTTTATTTTAGTAAAAAAAACTTAAGGTACCTAAAGATATTTTTAATTTATTTGGATTAAAGGTCCCTTGATCAATGGATCAAGTGCATGTACTAGCACTTTTTTGACAGCAAATCTCATCAAATTTGGCTGTACTATTGCTTTAAGATGGCAAGATCTTTATCTTATCTCTACATTTTAAATGTGGCATACAAAAAATAACAATAACAACTCCTCTAGATATATGCTAAACAACTTCACTACCTACCATCAAAGATTTGGTATATCATGTTCCTAGTGATTTTCGTTAATATCTTGAAGATTTGTGTCACCTAATCATATCTACCAACATACTAGTATAAATCATTGATAAAAAAACTTAATAGAATTACTAACTTGTACTTCGGCTCAATACCCAATGATCCATCAACAAGATAATATTTCAATTCTCATTAGCAGAGGGGAAGCTAGAAAACAAATTGTTAGTTTTATGATGATAACTAGTTAACAACAATAACTAATTTATTTAATATAATGGGATGGTACAAACACATTGAAATAAGAATATATTGTTGAGAGGTATCTCTACTTTTGACACTTGATAGGATCCGAAAGAATTTTTTGAATTGTCGCCATGTTTCTTTCTATTCAAATCAACAATGTTATGCTTACCATAAATACCATAAAAACATACACAATAATACACTATGCATCGTAAGTCAATGGGGCAGGAGCGGGAGATACATTTTCATCTCAATCTTCGCCCTTTAATTTATTTCCCATCTCCGTCTTGGGTCTCCACCATGGAGGAGATTTTGTCCCCCAGTTCCGATCACTAATACGGCAAACAGTGTCGTACACAATGAACAGTGCAGAACTGTGCATGAACATTACAAAGTGAACATTGTATGCATGTATGAACAATGTTGTGAACAATATCCGCCTACAATACATGAACAATGATTTTTTTAAGAGTGAACAATATTGGTTAATGAAATATAAAAAATTAGTTAATGAATAGATGAAGTTGGTTAATAAACGTTCAGATATTAAAATTAGCTTTTAGTAATAAATCAAAATTGGTTAATGCAAAATAAATAAAAAATTGATTAATGAAGTTATAAATTGCTTAATAAACGTTTAGATATTAAAAATAATTTTGAACGGTCACCAAAGTTGGTTAATATAATATAAAAAATTGATTAATAAAGTTATGAATTGATTAATCACACAATTTTACACCGGTACTCCTTACTAAAAAAAAATATAATATTTCACTGTATACCGTATTAGTGAATAGTAAAATACGGTATTGGTGAATAGTAAAATACAATGTAGGTGTAAAAATTGAGTGTAAAAATATTATTTCTCTATTCAAATAGTTCAAACACGAATCAATCAAATAAAATGCATACAATACAAAATCTCTTTAGCACACCTGATCAATCTATCAAATTGTATATCATAATTGCAAGAGAAAAGCGAAAGAACACAAGAGATATCAAGCCAATTAAGAACTTATGATTATAAATTAAAGGGTCATGCTAACATGTGTCCTAAGGACACATGTTAAGGATACTATAATTAATAAATATTAAATACAATTAAATTATATTTAAAGGTTTAAAAAAATAATTTCACACATTTCAAGAGAATATTTCTATAAATAAATTATTAATATGTGCCTTTAGGGCACATATTAGCATTTCTCTAAATTAAAAAAGAAAAATACATAAAATGTTTTCGACTGTCAACATCATCTACGCACACAAGTAAATCAATATGAAGACTTCTGCAACGCTCAAGTCATCTTTAGAAGGGATCTTAGAAGGGGCTCTATTATTCATAACTCTTCAAACAAAAAGAAATACTTTCAAGATTGTAGCTTTGTGCCAAACAATATCTAAGATGGTTGAATTGTCATTGTTCTCTATTTGAGACATCATTTAGTTTACTAATCTACTAATTTTTTCAACTAACACTCTCAATTCTCAATTAACTCAAAAAGCTTTTAAATCTAACACATTATGATTATAGTTTCTCCTTCCAACAACGAATCACACAAAAGTTCCAACTAATTTCATTTCTGATCACTCTAATAAATTTTTGTCAAACCAATTATCAATCCCAGTATCTTCCCCTCTTCTAATTACATTTACATATTTTCACTAACCGGAGAATTCTTCCCACCCTTTCTAACTCACCCACCCCCACTTCATATCGTACTACCACAATCCTTTTTATTTTCCACATCCAACCTCCAACACCATTTACCTAACAAAAAATATTAAAATTATGAACTCTTTGGATCCTAAATCCATCACTTTCACGCTCAAGATACACCTATAATTTTACTTAATGAATTTCCCTTGTGTGTGCGTGTGTGTGAACTGAGGACTGAGAGATCATTTTATTGTTACCATTGACATGAGTAACTAAATTCTCTCTTGTTAGAGTTAGATTTAAACATTATATTTATTTGACATGATCATGATGGTAGACCTAGTTTAGTTAATGAAACATTTTTTATCTTTACTCTTTTGTCTAATGCATGTTATATTTGCGTCATATCTGTGAATTTATCTAATGCCAAGAATTGCTATTAGATTTAGACCGATGATAATGTTTTTATGCTTAAATTACTTGTTCATGAATAACATGATTTGTGGATCTATTTGACAACAAGATGTATTTTTAGGTTTACACCTAGGTAATCATATATCATGAGTTAGAGTATAGAGATAGATCAAGATTTAGTATTCACTTTTACTTTTGAAACTTAATGTTGTTCTATAATGTATTAGGTTGAGGGATATAAACAACATGATTGATATCACATTGTTATTTTAGACATGGACAACATTGTTGAACAATATGAGATAATATGCATTGATATCTAAAATGTGTATAACTGTCTAACTGATCACTCATATGCATGTAATCATAGTAGTTGCAACCTAACTTTAACACTCTATATCACTCTTATTTTTCTTATTTGACTTTATTTTGTTTTATGTTGAAAACAATCTTTCAAACAAAAAACTCATTTATACTTAGAGTAGTACTTGGGGGTTGCTTTTTCCACCCATATATGTTCTCTCCCACCACAATGAAAATTTATGAATGCCCATGGAATCAAGAGATGCATCTCTGAATGCACCTTTTAAGTTATTTCACCAAGAAAATTGAAGAGGTGCCTCTATTATGTCAAAATTTAATTCGCAGATACATCTCCATATAACTAAATGGGAGTTCGAAGATGCATCTTCGTATACACCATTATTTTAAAATTTAGTGGGTAGTACAAAGATGCATCTTCAAACGGGGTAAATACTTTAATCTGCACCAGAACCTTCCCTATTTCTCCTTCATTTGTCTCAAAACTCACTAAACCTCAAAAAATCCAAATAGTGTTCTTCTTCCATTCAGGATTTTTTCCCAAATCAAGATTATCATTGCATTCTACTTGATTTTCTACAAAAGTTCTCACTTCATTCAATCTTCTCTTCCACAACATAGAACTTGGTAAGTTTTTAAAAAAATCAATCCTTTTTTGTGTTTTGAATGAGCTTTAAGGAAAAATAAGTTGTTTAAGTTGCATTAGGTAGTGTGCGGTCGAAATAGATAGCTTCTTTTGGACAAGCATTGAAAGTTTGTTGACTTTTTTTAAGCCATTTCACCAAGAAAATTGAATAGGCACCCATATTATGCCAAAATTTAATTTGGAGATACATCTCCATATAAATAAATGGTGAGTTTGAAGATGCATCTTTGTATACACCATTAATTTAAAATTTAGTGGATGGTATGGAGATGCATCTCCGAACGGGGTAAATACTTTAACCCACGCCAGAACCTTCCCTATTTCTCCTTCATTTGTCTCAAAACTCACTAAACCTCAAAAAATCCAACCGGTGCTCTTCTTCCATTCAAGAATTTTTCCCAAATCAACATTATCACTGCATTTAACTTGATTTCTATAAAAGTTCTCACTTTATTCAATCTTCTCTTACCTAACTTAGAACTTGGTAAGTTTTTCAAAACTCAATCCATTTTGTGTTTTGAATGAGCTTTTAGGAAAAATAAGTTGTTTAAGTTGCATTAGGTTGTGTGCGGTCGAAATAGGTAACTTATTTTGGACAAGCATTAAAAGTTTGTTGAAGTTTAGGACTACAATGACATTTCTTCAAAATCACAGCTTTTATCCGGAGATGTATCTTTGGATTCTTTCTAACTTTATTACGCAGATGTATCTCCAAATTATTATGTCTGAATTTTGTATGAATTTGTGATGTGAGTGTATTTTTTTAACAAAGGTGTAATGGCTGATAATAATGGTAGCAGAAATAGGCTCGATTGTGTGTCTCAAAGCATATTGGTATGATTAGAGAAGGCTGCATCGAGAACCACAAAGCTACAAGTTAATGATAACTATTTTGATTGTTCACAATGTCGAGGTTCTCAACCATCTGGTTCTTCTACTTGAATCTGCCCCTTTCAGGCATCTACTTCTAGGGACCACGAGTCCCTAGATGATACATCAAAGCCTGAAGTCTCTGAAGCCCAGGAGGAAGCCGTTGTCGATGCCCCTTTAGAGAGTTACCCATGAGGCCCTTTTGTGACCTCTTTACTTCATCTATATACAAACCAATCTTCTAGGAATATTTTCTTTCGCAATACATATGTTTTCAACTAATTAAATTGATATTGATGGTGATATTTTCTTTTTATAAGAGCATACACGTATGAAATCGATAAACCACGACATGAAGATACTGGAGTTGCCACAACCCATCGTTGTCTGGTTCGTTGATGTTCTCCTCTATTCTGGTCTTTTCAATTTATGTTTTGTTGCATACATGACCATATACCACGACATGCATGCGGATTTTGTATAAAGATGGCATTCTAAGACGTCATCTTTCCACCTTTTTATAGGCGAGATAACCATCACCTTAGATGATGTATCATGCCTCTTGCATAATCCCATCAGATAGAGATTACTAGACCATGAAAGGATGGACGAGAGGAAGTCGTCAATATGATGGTCACTCATTTGGGGGTTGGCCCTGCTAAGGCTGCACATGAGGCTTCTGACACAAGAGGTGTTGATGCGAGATTTAGTTTTTTTGGAAAAACTTTATAAAGACCATTTGCATGGGGGCCTTGGATTCCAAAGGTGGTAATGTGCATGTTGAGTACCACTAGCATTGTGCATTGGAACATCCATGTTTGTGGAGAAAATTGTAACCTATGTCGATGTGGTCTATCTTCAGTACTTCATCGATCTAACTTTGATTCATTAGTACAGCTTGGGGGATTCTATTTTATCTATTTGTACTTGAAGTTAGGTGATGGTTATATTTGGAAGACATAGTAGATGACAGTGAGTTGTATGTTGCTTATAGTAATTTACTATTACAAATATTTTCATAATTCATTTGTTACACTTGTTACTAATATTGTACCCGAACCATTTTCGGGGATGCATCATCTCCCACTTCCCCCGTATCATCGGATGGGAAGTTGCGCCAAGCTACATTGTGGATTGGCCATGTATTTTCGTATTTGTTCCGTACAAGGGGAATAATGTGGTCGAGCCATTCAAAGTGTATCTTGATTTTCATGTATTAAATGACGTTTGTTTATGCCAATACTAGGGTCTCCGCCAAACATATAAGTTTGATGTCATTTCCCTATACTCCAGGTGACTGGCATACGAGTCATCTCTTATGTATCTTTATTTTCTCGAGCAAGTGATGCGCCAGTTTGGATACTTGCAAATTATTTTGAGACCTCCCTATAAGTCTGCTCCTCCTGACATCTTCCACATATATCTCGATGCAATACTGGATGATTTTGAGAGTCACTTGGTACTAAAGGAATATTGTAAGATTTCAGCTCTTGTACATCGGGTTTGTGCAGACAGATAAATACATGGCATGGTTCTATATGGTGTCACACCATGTCATGACACTAGACGCTCCTATAAGACCACCTATGCTAGAAAATCATAAGGTATTAAGGCTAGAGATGACCACACCGAGAGTGTATTGGTGTTCTGTCAGCGTATTTTGGAGATGGATGGAGCATGCATATAGGTGGGACTCTTTGAGGATGGCAGTCCCCAATTGGCTCTCATAGAGAACATGATTGTCGAGTTACACAATATCATGTAGTACAGACGGAAAAGGAGGTAAGGGTTAGACATAACCAGTAGTATATGTTTGGATGTTTTTTTTTTGTATTATCAAACAAATATTATGTATGGTCTTGAATTTTTGGACTAATGTATAACTTCTTACTTTCATTTAAATTTAATATATCTTGATTTTACTTTAATATAACTTGGCCTGAAAAATACAATATGGTTACAAGACAATTTAAACAAATTAGTTATCTGACTAATTAAAAGAAGATTACAGGGGAGTTGAGGTAAATAAGACATAAGACAAAGGTAAGGCAGAAACCGGGGTAGAACACCCATTTCCTTTTAACATGAACGTTGGAAGCATCAACAAGGGTAACAAAAGAGTTATTACTAGAACGACTAAAAGAGGAAAAAATATATGAATCCCCTGTCATATAATCAGTGGCACAAAAATAAATAACCTAACACCGAGAAGAAGAAGATAGACACACATTAGGATTACCTTATTGGATAAATATGGTTGTGGAGGAAGATT
This sequence comes from Lathyrus aphaca, assembly GCA_963966055.1. Lineage (NCBI taxonomy): Eukaryota > Viridiplantae > Streptophyta > Magnoliopsida > Fabales > Fabaceae > Lathyrus > Lathyrus aphaca. The sequence goes on along the minus strand of OZ014521.1, from coordinate 131,939,529 downwards.
GAGATGGTTGTTGGGAAATCTTAAACTATGTATATCTATTAAATTCTTCATCACTCATAACTAATATACACCCTTCATTTTGTGAAGGTTGATGATTAGGTTGAGACATTGTATTAGTGAAGCGAGGATTAGCTTGTGCATGAGGATAACGGTTGCGGTAGTGACCAAATTCTCCACAACCAAAGCATTGGACTGGAGCACCATAACCACCACCCACATGACCATGAAGACCTATTCTACCTCCATTATGAAAACCACCGCGACCTCCAGATTACATAGCTATAGATGAGTTGTCAGAGGAATCATTATTTGTTGTAGTGGGGCGTGCTTCCATAAAGCATGATTATATAACCCGAAAGAAAACATCAGTAAGGTTATCAATCTACTTACTTGACAAAATTTGGGATCAAACCACCTCATACTCTGAATCAAGATAAAAAAAACCAACTCAAGGCTATAAATTTCTTTTGTCGAGTTAACATCTCTTCGACAGACTTACACGCTAGAAGGGAAATCAACTCATCATTATATTTCTTAAACTCCAAAAAATAATCCATCAACTTATGTTTATCCTGTTTGGGGCGGAAAATCTCTACCAGAAAAGCATAAATGCGATTCATATTATTAGATTTACCAAAAATAAATTTCAGAAATTCCATAACTCTTTCACAATCTTGCAGTGAGTAATAATCAATTGAACTTGCATATCAACATAACTTATAAGGGAAAAATACGTTTATCCTTTGTATTCCAAATTGTTGATGCCTTTGATTCCTTTGGACATCATTATGTTATATGTTCATCCTTTCCCATTCCTCCGAGACTAACTTCAACTAGATATTTTCACTCCACATAGTTCTCACCATCCCCATTAAGCTTGATGTTGGTTAGTTTTGTAGAAGTAGCAACAACTTCAATAACGAGATTTTTAGAACTATCTTCGACGCTATTTTTAATTTTTGTCGAACTTGTTTAACTAACAACACAACAACACACAAAATTTTAACTCGAAACTATACAAAAATACACCAAATCAATGTAGAACACCATCAAAATGCCACAAACAGACGTTGAATCCACCGAGCTTCTATCAACTCTAAAAAAATCCACCTCAGTTTGTCCTAAAGCCACAACCCACCTGCTGTCGAAAACGCATGTTTCTAATGCGCATAAAAAGTGTTTAAGAACATCGATTCTGCTAATCTATGATTTTCTTCATGATTCAGCCGCCAATTTTTTTTCCACCACTCCAACATGCAAAATCGCACGAAAAATGATATTTTGATTTTTTTTTGTAATTTATGTTTTAAATAAAAAGTTGTTTCTTGTATTAATTCAGTCCCTTATCTTATCTAAAGTCATAATTAGTTTTATCATTAAATAATTTTTTTTATTTAATCCCTCATTTTTAAATAAATCAAACACAAATATGCAGTTATCAAAATTTACAAGACATTGAATTCTACATTTTGTTTCAATTTAATTAATGAATTAATTATTATTGTTATCAAAACTCAAAAGTAACTACTACACTACTCGTAAGTTATATAACCTCTTATTCACTCTCTTTCACAATAGGTGTCCTCTTTGAGATTTTCACACTTTTTAAGATAATGATTAATTGTATAGATTTCAATAATAAAATGAATATCATTTACTAAAATAACTCGATTAATAATAGATAGTGGAGTAATTATATTAATTAAAATACAATAAATAAGGGTAAATTAGTGAAAATAATAATAAATATCACATTGATAATCTAAATGGACAAATAATTTGAGACAAATAAAAATAGGAAAGAGGACACCTATTATGAGACGGAGAGAGTATTTTTTTCCCCTCTTATTTCCTCATTTCTTTCTTCTTATTTATTTTGTATGTTATGCGGTGGTGGAGACACAACAAGTTAAATATTGTTCATTTTTCTACTTCTTATTTGTGCTATAGTTTAGGTTTCTTTATAGTTTTTTATGCTTATACTTTCTTTTTAATTTCTAGAGAATTAATAGCAAAAAATAGAACTTTAAAATATGTCATCATTCTATAAATCAAATCAATTTTTTAGAAAGAAAAGATCAAATGTTGTTTACCATTAAAAACTCTAGACCATAAGAGAAAATGATAAGGTTAGTTTATTATGATATTACATCGTCCATGATTACCATTTCTTTATCATCCAGATGCATTATTTGTTTTAAAACATTGATTTTTTATGTATGTGTAAATCAAGAAATTCTTAAAACTTCGCACTAGAGTCTTCTCCCCCACGCCCCCCCCCCCCCCCCCCCCCCCCTCAATCCCTCTTATTCTTATATTTGGTAAATAATGGCCGTTCAAACCGCCATAATTTTACATGTTTAAGAATGAGGGGTAGAAGATTTTGTTTAAGAATTTCTTACGGATGTCTATATAAAAAAAAAAATCTTGATTTACACATCCGAAAAAATCAACGTTTTAAAAAAATAATGCGTTCGGGTGTGCATATCCGGAAATCAGGGACAAAAACGAAAATTCGTACAGTGTGTAAGAAACTCAAGAGATGTAATAAGAAATCGTCCAATTTATTTGCCTTTTCAATGAAAGATTTAAGAACAATTGGAGTAAAAGAGAAATGAGTAAAAGCTCAGTTGAATATTTATGCAATAACTGTTATTTTACTCTAAATTTATAAATGACACAACTTTCAAAATAATTGTTATGAATATTGTCTTTTATTATAGTTGAAAATTTAATAGAAGAATATTAACATAAATTTAATTACTTAAATTAGTCTCTGGGCACAAGTCAACAAGAGATTTGCGGAGAAATGACCGTTGGCGAATAGAGCCGTTAGTATATAGTCGTTGGGGACTTTCTCCACACGCGCTCTAACGTCTTTTACACGATCAACTGCCCTCCGAAATTACAGGAAGCAATTACACTCAGTCAGTGGCCACGCGCCTGCAATCCACGACCATATGTCCTTATAAATACCCTCCATTTTTGGAGGGCCAGATATTCAATTCTAATCACTCACATTTTTTCTTAACGCTTTAGTTTGCTTCACCCAGAAACTTACTTGAGCGTCAGAGTACCTTGCAGGTACACCACCCTCTCTCCTACAAGCTTTTTTGCAGTCTCAACTGAAGACCATGAGGACATGTCTAAATTATTTTTGTACAGTGGTGCCGTCTGTAAAAAACATCAGCTCCCCTATCTTTCTTGAACAAGATCCTTTCTTTTAAATGCAAGATCAAAACTCATCTCTTCTTTTTCGTCTTCATGGCTTCTCAGCTTAACACGACTGTGAACGACCCTCTCACCATCGTCCTCAGCAATGGAGACAACATTGGTAACTGTGGAACAACTCATCTCAATGTCGACCATCACGAGGAACATTGTCCCTCTCCATCTTCTAATAATCTAAAACAGTCGTCTGTCATTCACGGAGATCATGTGTTTGAACCAATCCCCGTCCTGTCTGACGCTGATGCTAGTACTCAGACTCTCATCACCTCCCTTAATAAGGCAAATCTCACTCTCTTCCATCAAAGCGAGCGCATCCAGATGCTCGAAGGAGAACGTCGCTCCCCTTCTCCCTCCAGGAGACATCGCCGCATAGACTCTCGCAGCCCCCGATGTTGCTCACGGTCTCCTCCGCGGAAATACAAGAGGAAAGATACCAGACATCTTTCTCCCTCAGAAGATCAAGACAGGCCAGAAGGATCACATCCAGAAAAGTCCAAGAAACACACCTGGTCTCCTCACTATAAACCAAGACAGTCACCAGATGAGAGAGATCATGGTAGTAAGAATTCTAGTTACGACGAGGCCCGACGTCCCCGTCATCATAGTGGAAGTCCTCGCCAGAGTCGGTCCCCGTATCCATCATCTGGAAGCAGCGATGACAAAGACAAACACCTTCCATCGGGATCCATCACGTCCTGGAGGGTCTTGAAAAATTAGTTCACAAGGAATTTCACCGCATCCAGACGTCATCCCAAATTTGAGGCCACCCTCGAAGGGATCATCCAGGGCAAAGAGGAACCTCTACGGGATTACATAGACATGTTCAACAAAGAGACAGTGGAGGTACACACCACTGATCATATGAAGCAGTACCTCTTGGAGAAGGGTTTGCGTCCCAACAGCGAGTTCCAAAAAGCTGTGGGGATCGAGCCTCCTCAGTCACTCGCTGAACTCCTCCATAAGGCACATGCCTACATCCAATACAAAGAGAAAGAGGCCACGTACAAGACCTGAGATTCAAGGAATCAGGAGAATTGGCAACCTCACAAGAAGATGGACAACACTGAAGCTCCTTGGCGCGAAAAGCGCAAAGATGACAGTCCTCGTGAGGGTATGAGTCTCCTAGGTAATTTTTCAAAGTATACCCTCCTTAAATCTCCCCGAGAGAAGATTCTGACCGAATGCATCAATACAGAGTTCAAGCAGGAAGGTGTTTGCTTCCCCAAACCAACTGCCTCTAAGGCCAATACTGACAAAAGTAAGTATTGTCGTTTTCATCGTAGTCACAGACATGTGACCGAGGACTGCATACACCTCAAAGGTGCCACTGAGATCCTCATCAAGGAGGGGAATCTAAAAAAGTATATCAAAGACGGAGCTCCTCGGAAGGAGGAAACCAAGAAAGTCGATGAAATGTCCGAAAAAGTTGTTCCAATGCTAGTCGCCTTGTCAATCACTAGTCTAAAGGACTTCTTCATTCCTGTACGCCTAGGAAACACAGGGTACTTCGCCGCACGTAGCCCCTAGGAGGTGTTCCCGTCGGCCATGCTCATCTCGGGTGGAGACTACAACGAAATGACCATCTGATCAATCAGAAGAAGGCTCAAGCATCTGGTCAATTATTCGCCAAATCAACTTTCATACCTTGAGAAGGTCAGGGGTAAATCCCAGCCAATCACATTCTACATAGAAGAACTCCTCGGTGGTTCTCTGAACTTGACATCCCTCTACTGAACCACGCCAAGATGGAAAAGACGGATGTTCGTAGGATACTCGTCGACCAGGGAAGCTCGGTCGACATAATGTACACCTCCCTCTTCAGAGCATTGCAGATCGATCAGAAGAACCTATCCATGTACATTGGATCTGATCTGCAAGGATTTAATAGGGCTACTGCTAAACCCTGGGGTTATGTCGAGTTGATGGTCACGTTCGGGAAGGAGATTCCTCCAAGGAAATCAAGTTGCATTTCCTGGTCATTAAATGCCTATCACTTTACTAATGTATCTTGGAGAGGCCAACATTAGCCGAACTCATCATCGTCCCATCCACGGTCCATCTCAAAATGAAATATTATACAGAGAAATGCTACATAGCTATTCTTCATGGAGACATTGAAGTTGCGCGAAGATGTTTTAAGGATGTAGCCAAAGGGCAGACCATGTTCGAGACCGCACCTAAGAGCAACAAACACGTAAGAGACAAAGACACCCCAACTGAAGTGATCCAGCCTGAGAAGAAGCCAACTCTTCAGATAAACACAGTTGACCTTGACTCCCGCATTCCAGCAGATTCCAAAGACGACACATCTGTAGACAACTCTTCCGTCCTGCATTCTTTTCCTGCAAGAGAGTTCAAAGTCATAACCTTTGGGGATAACCCAGAAAGAGGAGTTCACATCAGCGCAGGGCTTCCCGATGATGTGAAAGAGTAACTGAAGCAATGCCTATGCAGAAACGTAGACCTCTTTGCTTGGAGTGCCGCTGATATACCTGATATCTCCCCTGAGATCGCATGCCACGAGCCCACCATCAATCCATTAGCATGCACAATTGCTCAGCGTAGACGTAAGCAGTCTGAAGAAAAGACTTTAGCTACTGAAAATTAGTCAAGGACCTCTTAGAGGCCAATTTTGTATCTGAGTTCAGGTATACAACCTCTCTCTTAAACATTGTACTTGTAAATAAATCTAATGGAAAATGGTGCCTCTGTATTCACTACACCAATCTCAACCGGGCATGCCCGAAGGATTCTTACCATTTTCCTAACATAGACAAACCAGTCGATAGTTATGCAGGTTTCAAACTTTTGCCCTTCATGGACGCTTACTCCAGGTACAATCAAATACCCATGGCCGAAAAAGATAAGAGGCACACCACCTTCATAATCCCGTTAGGAAATTACTGCTATAATGTAATGCCTTTTGGGTTGAAGAACGCGGGGGATACATATCAACGCATGATGAACAAGGTTTTCCAATCACAAATTGGGGACATGCTCGAAGTGTACATGGATGACATGATCTTCAAGTCCACTTAGGAGTCCGATCACACATCCCATCTCCAAAAAGTCTTCGACCAGGCAAGGGAGTGCATAATGCACTTTAACCCCGAAAAATGCACCTTTTGAGTAAGAGCATGGAAATTCCTCAGTTTCTATCTTAAGAAAGAGGAATTGAGGCCAATCCTGACAAGTGTCGCACCTTCTTGGAATTTTCTATGCCCAACGCGAAGAAGTCAATTCAGTCCCTCAATGGCATGCTCACCTCGTTATCACACTTTATGGTAAAATCTGCCCAACACGCCTCACCCTTTTTCAAGTTACTTTGCAAGAAAGAAACCTTTGAATGGATGGATGAGTGCGAGCAAGCCCTGCAAGACCTCAAACGAGCACTGTTAGAACCTCCAATTTTATCCAGGCCAACGGCCGGGGAGGTCCTCTATTTGTATCTCTTTGTCGGGACCGAGGCCATTAGCGTTGATCTCATTAGAGAAACCCCTGAGGGGCAAAAGCCCGTATATTTTACGAGTAAAGTCATGCAAGGAACATAACTCAAATACCAGCAAATAGAGAAGGTCTCCCTCACACTCGAAAAATTAGTTAGGAGGCTAACACATTATTTCCTTGCACATACAGTGGTCGTAAAAACCGACCAGCCTATCAAACAGCTGCTTGCCCGACCAGATATGGCCAGTAGGATGCTGAGATGGTCAATAGAATTGTCTGAATTCGATGTACACAACAAAATTAGAAAAGCTCTAAAGGCTCAAGCCTTTGCCTATTTCATTGTCGAGATGACTCTCGTAGAGACTGCGCCTGAATGCTCCCATAAGTGGGTCATCTACGTCGATAGAGCATCTAGTCCATCAGGCACCGGGGAAGGAATCATCCTTGAAAACGAATAGGGACTCACAATAGAAGTATCCTTGGATCTCTCTTTCCCAACATCTAATAACCAGGCTGAATATGAAGCTTTCTTAGCAGGACTCCGCTTGGCGAAAGACATGAGTGCATATGAGATTAAAATTTACACTGATTCCCAGCTCATAGAATCACGGGTCAAAGGAGAGTATCAAGCTAAAAATGATCATATGGTCGAGTATTTGGCATTGATATAGCAAAAGTTGGCATAATTCAGATCCTGAGAGGTCCAACACATTCCCCGCGAACGCAATTCACGGGCGGATGTCTTGTCATAATTGTCAAGCACATGGAGGAAAAGGGGAAACACATTTGTCATCTAAGAAAACTTCCCCGCTCTAACATCGAGAAATCCCCCGCAATCATCGACGTCAACATCATAGGTGACAGTAATTGTTGGATGACTCCAGTATACCACTACTTAATAATAGTCGAGTTTCCTGACGATAGCAAGGAGGCCAATGCCACTAGACGTCGCGCATCCTCCTATGTCCTGATAGACGATAAGCTATATTGTCGAGGATTTTCCATCCCACTTCTCAAGTGCGTCGAAGAAGAAGGGGTGTAAGACATCTTGCATGAAGTACATGAAGGCATAAACCTACAACACCTAGGAGGTAGATCCTTAGCCCAGAAAGCCTTAAGGGCAGACTACTACTGGTCAACCATGCAGAACAATGCCAAAGAGCACATGAAAAAGTGCGACAAATGCCAATGCCATGGTGTAACACCCCATAATTTGCCCTCTTATTTATTACCAATTTCAAGTAGCTTATGCTTCATTTCCACATCATTTAATATATCCTTTCATACATTGCATTTAAATCATAATAAAAAGAATAAAAAGAATAATAATAAAGCATACATCATCGATTTAAGCATGGGGCATGTGATCAAGGGTTATTCAGTGATAATATTAGTTATCAGGTCTCAGAAGAAATATAATCTCAAAACGAATGATCAAAGTCGTATATCCAAGATTTCCCACCAAAACAAGGAAAAGAAAGAAAAAAACAAATTTGTACTAAGTAACCGGTTAACACCCTGGGAGTAACCGGTTACCACGTGCAAATTTGGCCAAAAATTTAATATTTCAACTTGAAGGGATTTTCCACCTTTTTCACTTCAAATTTGCACTTCATTCTAGCTTTTCCAAGGGAATGTTCTAGAATAATCTACCCCTTTCCAAGGGAAGGTTCTAGAAGATTTTCTAACCAACTCTTAACTAACTCCTAACCATAATCCTAAACCTAACTCCTAAGCTAATATACAAGCCTCACTCTTAACCTAAAGCACATTCCAAGCCTAAGGGGCATATAATCATTTTTTGTTCCAAACCTCACCATCAACAATTCATTTTTCACATTCTTCTCTCATCATTCTCAATTTTCTCTCACTTTTCTCTCATTTTCCAAAACCTCACACAAGGCTTCATCTTCCAAAATTCTTCAAGTTTTTCATTGAAACTTGAAGAATTTGAAGTTAAACCTCCATCATTGCATTGATTCCATGGATTATTGAAGGATTTACTACTGTTTTGGTGTTGAATTCACATCTTAGAAGTGATTCTTGGAAGAGTTCATCAAGGTTTTCGTCAAATCGCATTTATTTTGCGTATTCATGCGGAAGAGCTTTAGATCTACAAATTTCTCGTCAATAGTGTGTTGATCTCTCTTTGCAACGATTACCAAAGCAAATCTCAGCTTTGTAGGTTGGTGAAACTCATAATCACTTTTGTTTTAAGTTATTTTGCATTCTCTCGACACGTGTGTTCATTGCGTTTTGTTGATTTTTGATGCTTTAATTAATTGGATCATTAGGTTTTTGGATCTTGATGTGTTTGTGGTTCCAATTGGTGTTGAATTGGTGCATTTAGGTGTAAATTTTTTGTTCAATTGGTAGGCATTACATTAGGAACTTATTTGAATAAGCTGCTGCTGAATTTTCCTTAAAAATGCAAAATTTTTTATTTTGGTCCCAGAGTAACCGGTTACTCCCAGGACGGTAACCGGTTACTCAGTGTAATTTTGTGCAAAAACAAATTTTTTGAACTAAGTAATTAGTTACTCCCAGGACGATAACCGATTACCACTGAACTAGAGTGGAAAATTCTTGCATTTTCTTGCATTTTTGTTATCCATTCCCCCTCTAATCATCATGGATCTTTAAGATATGATTTTAGGAAGTTTTTAGGAGATGTTTTGGTGCAGGTGCATGTATCTTCGATATCTTTTGACACGCGTGTTGCTTACTTTCATTTTTTTTCATAATTGTAAATTTGTGTTCATGGTGTGTTGTGAGTGTTGTTCCCATGTTTGAACCTCATTATTGGCATGATAATAATGGATTAAAATTCTGTTTTGCATTTCTTTTGTGATCGATGCATGTTTTGGACACTCATGTGCATAATTGAACATGTTGTATATTAATTGATAAAGGTGCATGATCCATGTATATGTGCACTCACTTTTGATGTTTATGATGGCTTCATGTTTGCATGATGTTGTTAATATTTGCACTAGTTAGAATGCATTATGGTATGTTCACCTTGTGGTTTTTGTTTACATTAAATATTCACTTTTGAAAATGCACATTACTTTGTTTGAAAAAATCCATTGATGTAAAGTGTTTGAAATGTTTGCATTCACATATCCATGTTCATATTAATCATGTTGTATTCCTTTATATTGTTATGTGGTGCATATCCATGTATTGTTACTCATGCATTTACATGTTAACTGACGTAATTCTGTCATGCATTTCACTACTGCATTTATGAACAGTAGTTGTTAAATGTATGTTATCATGCATTATTTTTACACTTTTTACACCTGTTGTCATGTTGTTAGGTAGTTGTAATAAGTTGTTTGTATGCCATTTGCATGTGATAGCTGATTGTGTTCTGAAGTGATGTTGTAGCTGCTGACTTTGGAATTTATCTAGCTTTTAGGTACTCTTAGCTTTAGGTTTGAATCTAGTTTGAACACTAATCACTTTAGGAGATATTTTGTAATTAATTGTGTTTTTTTATCATTGTTGATTTCATAAATCATATATTTTACTAACCTTTTTAGGGGCTAATGGTAAGTATGAAGAATGTGGATGTGCATCCACATTCTACATTCTTCCTTCCTCTTTTAAGCTTTCTCTTGTGTGATTGCGACAAGCATTTTATGCTTCTTTGACATTGCATTTCTCTTCATCCCTTTGAGTTCTAATCTCATCTTCAATCTTTGAAGTGAGTTAGAACTTGTTCTTCTTATCTCTTTCTCTAGGTTTAGAGTTCCCCAAACCTCACTAATCTTAGGATCTCCATTGAACAATAACATAGGGTGAGTCTTAGTTTCTCTTAGTGTTTTCCCTTTCTCAACTTGAGTCTTCTCTTTCTCATCTCAAAACAGCTCAAAAATGCTTAATAAAGGTTGAAGTGACTTATTGTGTCATAGACTTATTCCATGGGGCATTTGCATCTATCCTATATTGGGGTAATATAAAATTGTCTAGCATGATGTACACGTCTAAACTTAAAGTCATTTTCACAAAGAAAACTAAAAAACACTTCATCAAAAACAACAAAACACTCAATAAGCAAAAGTAGGCTAGAGTGCTTAAGCCTTAATCCTTGGAACCAAGTCTTGGGGATTTTCTCCTTACTTGAGTGTGCTTCTTCCTCATTCCATCTTGGAGTGATGTAAGAAGTACACACCCCATTGAAAGGCACTTGAATACACTCTCCTATGCAAAGTCAAATAAAAAGCTTCTAAAAATCTCCAAACCAACAACAAACATCTTTCCTGCGGGAATTCTCTTCTTATCTCCTTCACTCCAAACAAAAGAACTTACTTCGACTTGTCTCCTTGCAAGACGATAAACACACTTGTTCCAGACGAGTCTGCAACACCTGAGCATGGGCATGAGACGTTCAATCATAAAAAAAAAAAAAAACAAATTTCCTCCTCCCTAGTTAGGGGAACTATGTTGACTCTGATTCTCATTTCTGATAAGATACGTAGGCAGTGGGGTATGGCCCATTCGAGCACAATTCTTTCTTTTCCCTAAATTTTTCCCGTTCTTTTTTCCAGTTTAGCAACAGATGAAACAAATTTTTATACCCTTTGAAACAGTACAAGCAAGCATGGATCCTGTCGGGTACGACAGACGATCTGGGGTGCTAACTTCACAGTTCGTAACCGACTCCTGAACCCAGTCTCTTTGGTTCGCAAGACCTTGTTTTTTCCTTTTCATCTGGTTTGTGCAACATTACCTTTTCCTTTTCTTGGGATAAAAATGAATGGATGGTGACTCTTCTTCTTTTCTACGCCACTTTCGCGTTTGTACTAGGATGAAAATCCTAGGAGCGACACATGGGGAGATGCACCTTGCACCCAATGACGTGCTCAAGACTATGTCATCACCATGGCCATTTGTGCAATGGGGATGGACATCCTCGGTCCATTCATGGTGGGATCCTTTCAGAACAAATATATGATCATGATCGTCGACTATTTCACCAAATGGATAGAAGCCGAGGCTCTGGCCAAAATTACTGCATTCAACATCTTACGATTTTATAAGAGAAACATCCTAGCCATGTTCGACATACCTCAATCCTTGATAACAGATAACAACACACAATTACGGATAGGAAATGGTGCCTCTATATTATTATTATTATTATTATTGTAGTCCACTTTAATATCTCAATTTTTACCACAACAATTCAATCAGTTAGCCAAATTTCATACTGATCCAAATACAATATCACAACACACATACTATACAATCTCCTATTTCCATTCCAGTTACTACAACTTTTTTTCTTTTTTTCTATTTTATTCAAAGCATCAAACTCCATTTTCCATAATCTCCACCGACCCCACTCATTTTATCAACAAAACACTACCTATTATCCCCACAATGCAAACTTGGTCCCAAAACTTTTTCTCCACACAGCCGTCAAAAATGAAAATGCAACAAATTCTCTCAACAAAATCACGTTGCACATCAACAAACTGGCCAAACGCATATCACAACACGCGCATCACCACAACCTGAACAATTTCCTCCGCACGACAACAACAACAATACACTCAGTACAATAACAAAATATTATTTTCTACCTTTGTTTACAAGCTTTCCACATTTACCCTCTATCCCTCCTATAAATCAAGACCTCTCCTCACTCATTCATAAGCTTGGAAGACCCAAAGAATACTCTGCTAAAAACCAAAGAAACCAAGCTTAAAAAAAAATAAAACCAAACAAATCATCACTCTTCATTGAATAACGCAGACCTTCATAATACCCCAACTCTCATCACCTACATAAATCCTTCAACAAACATTCGATCTCCTTTATTTTGTTCCCTATCTCACCATAAAAAATTTCAAACCCATAAATCATCTCACCACCAAATCCCCTACGTTAACCTCATACAAACCCACTGCCACCTCTGCTTTAAGCACACTTTCAACCATAATACCTCTTTTTTTTCTCTCATAAAATTTTCACTACTCAAACAACCATACATCACTTTCATATAACCCACTAATAAACCAACACCACAAACCCAAACACAAAACGAAAAAGCAAAGCACACAAAACATAGAAAGATTTGTGAAACCGAAAAACAAATCAACCCAATCTGTAAACCTTCAAACCTTTTCATCTCCTTCAAACCTTTCGTAGCATAACTCAGATCACAAAATAAAACCAAAGCTGAAACAAAGATGAAACCAAATCTCAAACAAACCGAATGACATAAACGTACCGCAAATCACGAGAGAGGTTCTGAGCAAAAAAATTGAGAGAGCTAAGACGTGAGAGTGATTCACCAAGAGCGAGATCCGAAGCTAAACATTGAGAGTGAGTTATTGTAAGACCGAGAGACAGTGAGATTGAAACCGAAAAGTTTGTGAGTCTGTAAGAATGAGGACGACAAGGAATTATTAACGGTGTTCTTGAGAAGGTGAAGGAATACGATTTTGATTTTTATTTAAATGAGACCCTTTAGTTTTTTAATATTTTTATTATTATTTTGCTTTTGTTAGTTTCTAGTCGTTGTCTGCAGGTGTTGGTTTGGATTAAGTGGGGGAGAGGCTTGTCTCCCAGACATGTTGTTGGTATGTAGAAGTTGGTTCAAGCTGATGTTGATTGCAAGAATGCAAGGTTATTGAAGCAATGTTGTTGCGAACCGACGAGGGTATGGATTCATGAATTCGTATCAATCGAGTTGAGATGTGCATAGATTATGGATGGTGAATTGAGTGAGAATGAGGAATTATTCCAATGGGAATGATAAGTTGATGGATCAAGTCAGTAGATTATTATGCCTTGAGTATAGTCAGATTAAAGTCAGGAATTTTCGTAGTTGGATGAAAATAAAGGATGTTGGTGAATCTTGGGAGCAAGAGAGAGAGATGGAACTTATGTTCGTCAATCTCAAATTCTGATTTTTACAATTTTGGAGCAGCTGTCAGTAAAAGAGGCATAACATTTTACTCGCAATTCTGATTGAAGCGATTCTGGAATTTTTAGAAAGCTTACGAAATTCCCTACAGTTTGCATATAAGATTTGTCTTCAGGAAGTTTGTGACGAGGGATAAAGGTGCATTTTAATTTTGAGTATGATGCTGATTTTTAGAAATTCTACATACAGGAATTCTGAACCAGTCTCGTTGTGAGGATGATAACTTTTTACTCGTAAATCAGATTCAAGTGATTCTTGAAGTTCTGAAATCTGCACAAAATTTTCTTCATGTTGGAATATGATTTTATGTTTGGGAGGTCTGTAATGGAAGAGATAAATATGTTCGAAGTTAACGATTATTGCTGCAAATTTGGAAAGATGAAGACGAGTGTGAAATATTGTTAAGGAATAAGATTTTGGTATTAGAAAGAATGCGACAGTATCGGAGAATGCATAGAGATGTGATTTATGTCAAATAAGGATGGTTAAAGTGTTGATGTTAGATGATGGAAATGTTGAGAGGAAGACGGATGTTTGATTAGTGTTGTTAATTTTAACTTTGATAAAAGTTGTAATTGGAGTTAACCAAATTGGATTATACTTGATGTTGTAGCGACTCCGGTGTTAGAAAAATATTTGAAGTTGTGTTGTGCTAAGAGCATATATAATAAATTATGTATTAGATTTTGGACGTTTGGTATCATAGACGAAGTTGAAATTAAGGAAACTAAGAAGACGTTGGTAAGCCTCAGAGAGGTGAGGGAGCATTATGCTTATGGATTTTGGGCACAAGTTGAAGTAAGCTATTGTGTTGGGTAATGATTATTTATGCCACCATTATGGTTGTTGGAAGTCTATTTACAAATTGGGGAACTGTCACCCTTAATCTATTGTTGATAGTAGACAAAATCATAATTGGTGGACAGATGTGTCGTGCCAACTAGTATAGTATGTACATTGAATTGGTTGAAGTCAAGCCAAGTGCTTGTGGATTGTTTAATTTGATGATGCAGATTCGTATATAAGAATATTCATTGGGTTTGCGGGTGTAACATGAAGTTGCGATTGGATCAATGAGTATTATGGGAACTCACAATCGAGTTCTGGATAACTTAAGTGTTGTTTTGCGATGAGTCAATTGACTTGAGACTTGAAGCTTTCTTGAGATTATTCAAAAGGAAAGTAGATGGGAAATGTAAGACCATGATTTGACAAGAAGGTCGGATAAAGTCGAGTTGCAAGTATTAGAGGAGGTGAAATTATAAGGTTGTTTATTAAAGTGTGATTTTTGGTTGGAAAAGATGAGTTGTTTGGTTGTGTTGACTCAGATAAGAATCTATGAAGCATGGTGTCAATATAAGTAGGAATCGATGATTTGGTTGTTGAATTGGTTGGAAGTGAAGTATATGCGTTATCTTGTTAAAATTAGTTGGACCCATGTCTTCCTCCTTTGGTGACGTGGGTGTGTGTAAGAACACATAGCTTTTGATAAAGGAAAAATAAAAGAAAGATAAAGAGCACAATATTTACGAAAGCAAAAATGTCCATTGATTTTATTGAATGAAAACATGCAAATGAAATGATATCCCTAACAAGTATACCATTGTGCCCCGGGTAAGGCACAAGGCTTAAAAGTTTAATTGTTTGAAATTACAAACTTAAAAATAAGAAACACAATAATAGTATTTACTCCTGACTAAAGGAGATATAAATAACATCTTCAGCCTTCCAATTATTGAGCCCACTGCCAATGGTAGGAAAGATCCAGCTATCCAAGTTGTAGTCCTCATCAGAAAATCCTTCACAACATTGACTTGATTCCTCTGAACTCCTTTGTTGGTGATACGAATAGAACGAGCACGACGAACAACCTTATGAGATTCTGTAGTAAAACTCAAACCAAACTTGTCATAATTGTAAGGAATGTCAGGAAGCTGACCCCAAATAGTACAATCACCTTCTTCAACTACGGTTTTTGCATCCTTCAAAGAATCTATTGTAGGAGGTACTCTAGTAATAGTAGGATCTGGTTTAGCAGCAAGGATGGATTCAACAGCAGGAACAACTTGAGGAATTACTTCAAATGTTTGGCAAGGATTCTCAATAAATTCGCCCTCCATCTCAACATACTTGAAATTTTTTACACGACTGACCATATATTCTTCCTCACCATAAACAATGAAAATCTTGCTCTTCACTGGATATTTCAGCTTCTGATGTAAAGTGGAAGTCACAGCACCTGCTCCATGTATCCAAGGACGCCCAAGTAAGCGAATAGGAAGGACGAATATCCATCAGATAGAAGGTAGAATCAAAGACTTGAGAATCCACTTTGATTGGGAGGTCAACTTCTCCGTGCACCATTCTTCTTGAACCATCAAAAGCTTTTACCACCACATTACTGGGTCTTAGCACAATATCTTCAAAGTTGAGTTTTTCCAGAACATCCTTCGGTAAAACATTTAATGAGGAACCATTATCCACCAAAAAATGAAATAGAGTAATTCCCATACACTCAACGGAAGAAATTGGTTTTAAAGTCCTATTTGCTTCATAAACCTCCCAAAAATTTCCCAACTTTGCAAGGGCACAAATCCTTAACTTTTAATGCTATGGGGGTGTTCTTGGACATTTTGGAAAGCTTAAAGAGTCCTCTAACCAACACCATTGGTTTCATGTCCATATATTTTATCATTCTCAAGTTATGCCCTTTTGAAGTTGTTGACTTTTTGTTGACTTTCAAAAGGACCTATAATGTCTGAGCTCATACCTTCCAAATGAAGAATTTTTGGGTTTGGCTTGTGAGACACAAAGTTGTAGAGAATTCAATTTCCTTCAAAATGAGCTTTGGATGGGAAAAATTTGATGAAGCATGTGAAAGTTATGGCTGGTCAAAGTTCAGTTGACTTTTCTTGAGGAAACCCTAATTTAGAAACCCCTGATTCTTGATGATCTGAAATCTCCTTGATGAATCATGATCAACCCCTGATCAAATGATGAATCTTACTTTATATACTTGATGTTGGCAAAAAATCCTGAAGTTTGACTTTGGTTTGACCACAGTTGACCTCAGTTTGACTTTTTAACTGCTTTGACTGATTTTGACCTATCTGATCATCTGATTGAGCAAACTTTTGAGAAAAGTCTTGAAACTTGTCATGGGGATTCTTAAACACATATAAGATGTTATGAATCTCACTTGAAGTCTTGGAAGTCCATTTAGCCTGATTAAAGTCAAAACCCTAGTTTTGGATGCCCTGCTTAGGAGGAGGCATTGTCTGAGAGAATTGTCAAACTTTCTGACTATGTGTGAACTTTGTGAACCTTGTGAACCTCATGAGAGGTCTTGTGAACCTTATGAACCTCATAATATGTCTTGTGAACCTTGTAAGATGTCTTGTGAACCTTGTGAACCTCTTAGCACACAAAGTTTTGTTTTGTGAGGGCAAAATTTGGGGTGCAACAGCTGCCCCTGTTCAATTTTCTGAAACCTGAGGGGTTAGATTGGTATATGTGCCATTCGTGACCTGGAAGGTTGAAGGGGATTGAACACAAAAGCCCAAAAATTTGCACTCACCGGTGCGTAGAGTAATACTGATGACTGGTGGTATATTCTTGAGTGGGCTTAAAGATGCCACTTGGAGAAAAGTTCTTCAAATATATCTCTTGGAGAATAAAGTAGTCCAAAGTATGAAGATATAGCTTTTGGGAAGATAAACAACGTCCCAACATTACCTTTGGAAAGATAAACAACGGCCCAAGATAATGATATGACTCTTGGGAAGATAAACAACGGCCCAAAGTCATGATAGCTTTCAGGGGGATAAACAACGGCCCAAAATAGTGATATGATTCTTGGGAAGATAAACAACGGCCCAAGGTTTGATAATACTTTTGGGAAGATAAACAACGGCCCAAAGTAATGATATGGCTCTTCAGAAGATAAACAACGTCTCAAGATAGCCTTCGGGAAGATAAACGACATCCCGAGTGTAACACGGTGGGAGAACTGACTTTAGTTATGTTGCGGATAGCAAGAGTCGCCACCGACTTTTATTTTATCCAAAGGAAAGGCATAAAAGAACAGGAAAGACCTTTTTAAAGATTTTTGGGTCCGGGGGGTAGGTTATGTAAAGGGAAGGTGTTAGCACCCTTTACATCCATGGTTATCCATGGGCTCTTAGTTACTTAGCTCACTTTGAATTGTTTTTGCAAATGTGAAGTGTGTGAATAAAAATTTTCATAAGAGTTTGATAATGATCCATGTACGGATGCGTAAAAAACTTGTGTTTGAAAATTGTTTGAAATTGTGAAGTATTTGAAATTTGTTTTGAAATAGTGAGTAAGTAACTATGAGGAACCTACCCTAAAGTTTAAGTCTTTCTGTTCTTTATCCTTTAAATGGTAAGACTATCCCTATTATTAAGGAATAGGTAGTCATTACCTTGGATGTGAGGGACAAGTGAGGGACGTCTGTTTATATAGGCAACTGTAGGGTGTATTAAGCAATTTTGAAGGGACTGTCATCATTATTCGAAAGGGACAAGATCACATTGAAAGGCAACCATTAAGGGACTTGATCTTTGATTATGAAGGGACTAGATGACTTTTCTTTTTAAGGGACTTTGCTTTATACACCCCACTTGACCTTTTTGAATAGGCAACATTGAGAGGTAACCCTAGAAAGTGAGATGGCGATCAAAGATCGACTTACGTGTGTGAGTGTTTAATTTATATTTATCTTATAATTTAAATGACCTAAATTCAATTTTTAAATATAATACATGTTTACACTCCCTATTTTACTAACCATAGCATGAAAATTAAATAATTTAAACATTACAAAAAATTACACCAAGGAGCATTTACATAATAATAAAGCAATTTAAATAAATAGCAAAAATAAATAAATAAGCAAAATATAAATAATAAGTAAAATAAATAAATAAGCAATAATAATTATAATTGGGGTTAGTAATAATAATAAATAAGGTTAGTGAAATAATAATAATAAGCATAATTAAAAAAATAAATGGATTAGTAATAAGCATAATTAGTAATAATAATAAACAAAATAAAATTTTAATGGCTTAATAGAAAAATAAGAACAATTATATTAATTAATCATAAAATTTAAAATTATAAACAAATTAAATAAATTATGAACATATTATGAGAAATTATTAAATTTGCAATTTTAGAAATTATTTACATATATAATTAATTATAAACAATGATAGAATATTTATATATTAAAATGGGATTAATTATATTAAATAAAATATATACATAATAATTATATTTACAAAAATTAGAAATTTAAATCATAAGAGAAAATTAGGTTTTTTAATTGTTTAGAGAAAAATAAATTAGGGTTTGTAAAATATTAGGTTTATTTAGAAAAATATTTTAGGGTTTATAAGTTTGTAAAATAAAATTAGGGTTTAATAAATTAAATTCTATATACAACAAAATTAAATCTAATTATTATATATATATTTTTAATTTTAAATATACATAATTTTAATCTATTTTTATTATTTTTATCAATATTTAATTAAAAGAAAATAAAAAGAATTATAAAACAATTAAAACAAAAAAAAAAACAAATGGTAAAACTCACCTGCTGGAGCCTGGGGTCGAACCCAGGTCTCCCAGCTTCCTTCAATAGTCACCAACCAACTGAGCTGCGTGTGCAGCGTGTCTTTGAGATGAGTAATGAAAATAATATATTAAACCTGTTGAGTAAATGAACTTTAAGCCAAAAAATATACAACCCAAGAATCGAACCCTGGTTCTTGCTTTCACCACCTGCGTGCAAAACCAACTGAGCTACGCACTCGTTGGTGACATATACCGAAACAAGTACATAATAAAATAAGCCTCTTATTTGAATTTGACTTTCGCGCCAGTCAACTTCTTCTTCTACCTCATGACCTTCGCATTTACCTGCGAATTCCTCCACGAATTTTCCTGCATGCTAATTCCTGCCAATTCTCAATCACCATGAAAACAGTAAAATTTTCTTAAATTGATACATGAAATATGATCCTCAAGGTCCATACAACACAACCATGTCTTCTAAATTCATTTATATTTAGTGAATCGAAGAACCCTAAATTAGGTTTGCAAACCCTAGCTATGGCATATTCCAATTCTCGCGGCCAAACTCAATCAAATTTATCCAGAAAGTTTCTAATCATCATAGCAAGCACAAATCAATAGTCAAATAGAATTAATAATGAGTAAATATTAAGAATCGAAAAATTATGAATGAACATGAACATGGATTCGGTTTGAGTGATTCATGAGGTTTGGGATACGTATGAGTGATGATTCATGATCAGTGAGGTCCAAGGATTCTTCTTGTATCCTTAAAATACCTAAAAAAGCTTTGTATTGAGGAATCCGAATTTGAGTTTGGAGAGATTTTTGTGAGATGCAAACTTACACTTGGGGCTGTGAAAATTCGTGGCTTGTGATTGTAATGTGTTAAGTACTTATAGGAGAATGAATTTAGGTCAAAAAATCAAGTCATTGTGTGGAAAATTTGATATGAAAAGATTCAAAATGATCATGCCTTAAAAATCAAATATTCTTGTATGAACACTTGCTATTTTTGGCTAATCCTCATGATTTCTTTCCACTTAAATTCTAATCAAATTTATGATTTTCTAGAAGCTTGATCCAATTCAAATCTTACATTTTCATATTTTATTTTTATTTAAAATGATTTTTAATGAATTAAATCAAAATAAATAAAAATAAAATAATAAAAAATCTGATTTTTAATGATTTGGGTCGTGCATGAAGTTATTGTATGGATTGGGTCATCATTTGGCAAGCCCATTTGGAAGAAATTGGTTTTAGACCCCCATTTTCATCATAAACCAACCCAAAATTTCCCAACTTTGCAAGGGCACATATCCTTCAATTTTAATGATATGAGTGTGTTCTTGGACATTTTGGAAAGCTTGAAGAGTCCTCTAAACAACCCCACTGGTTTCATGTCCATATCATTTACCAATCTCAAGTTATGCCCTTTTAAAGTTGTTGACTTTTTGTTGACTTTCAAAAGGACTTATAATGTCTTAGCTCATACCTTCCAAATGAAGCATTTTTGGGCTTGGCTTGTGAGACACAAAGTTGTAGAGAATTCAATTTCCTTCAAAATGAGCTTTGGATGGGAAAAATTTGATGAAGCATGTGAAAGTTATGGCTGGTCAAAGTTCAGTTGACTTTTACTAAGGAAACCCTAATTTAGAAACTCCTGATTCTTGATGATCTGGAATCTCCTTGATGAATCATGATCAACCCTTGATCAAATGATGAATTTTACTTCATATACTTGATGTTGGCAAAAAATCATGAAGTTTGACTTTGGTTTGACCACAGTTGACCTCAGTTTGACTTTTTAACTGCTTTGACTGATTTTGACTTATCTGATCATCTGACTGAGCAAACTTTTGAGAAAAGTCTTGAAACTTGTCATGGGGGTTCTTACACATATATAAGATGCTATTAAGCTCACTTGAAGTCTTGGAAGTTTATTTAGCCTGATTAAAGTCAAAACCCTAGTTTTGGATGCACTGCTTAGGAGGTGCATTGTCTGAGGGAATTGTCAACTCTTCTGACCAATTGTGAACTTTGTGAACCTTGTGAACCATCATAAAATGTCTTGTGATACTCATGGGAGGTCTTGTAAACATTGTGAAGCTTGTGAACCTTGTGAACCTTCATGAAGTGACTTGTAGACTTCATGAACCTCATGAAAGGTCTTGTAAGTATTGTGAACCTTGTGAACCTTGTGAACCTCATAAAGTGACTTGTAGACTTCATGAACCTTATGAAAGGTCTTGAAAGCATTGTGAATCTTGTGAACCTTGTGAACCTTCTTAGCACACAAAGTCTTGTATTGTGAGGGCAAATTTTGGGGTGCAACACCGAGATAATGAGATAACCTTTGGGAAGATAAACAACGGCCCAAGGTAACCATACGGCTTTTGAGAAGATAAACGATGTCTCAAGATAGCCCTCGGGAAGATAAACGACGTCCCAAGATAATGAGATAACCTTTGGGAAGATAAACAACGGCCCAAGGTCATGATAGCTTTCAGGAGGATAAACAACGTCCCGAGGTATAAGTATAACTTTTGGGAAGATAAACAACGGCCCAAAGTCATGATAGCTTTCAGGAGGATAAACAACGTCCCGAGGTATAAGTATAACTTTTGGGAAGATAAACAACGGCCCAAAGTCATGATAGCTTTCAGGAGGATAAACAACGTCCCAAGGTATAAGTTGTTGATATTGTTTTACCTACATATAACTATCCTGCAAGGAAAATATTAGTTTATGCATTATGTATGCATGCATAGTATGATGCACCTAAGTAATGTATTATGTAATTATGGATATGTATGTTATGGTATGATGTAAATGATGTATGTATGAACCATGCAGCCTGAAGCGTCCGGGTATCTTTGTATAACAACTGCTGGCCAGGGAAAATAAATCCCGATTTGTTGCTGAAGAATATGGGGAACTCGTTTTGTTTGATAATATAGTGAAGAATATGAGGAACTCGTTCTCGTCTCGTTTGTTCGATAATAAGGTATTCATAACCTCCCATCTTCGTTCGATAGTAAGGTATCCATAACCTCCCATCTTCGTTCGTCGTACTCCTATTGAAAGAATAAATTCCCGACTATCCGTATGAGGATAAAAGAGATGGATATAAATTCCAGGGGAGATGTAACTCGAAGTATTTATGAAGATGGATTTGCCCTACTAGGGGATTTGTAGCTGTCTTGTAGGGATGAACCGGCGAAGCTTCGTTGAATTCCTTCCCTCGTTCGTCCTTAGTAAATACTATTACTGCATTTTCATGCATTTCTGGTAAACATCAATCATATTAAGCATTTTATGCATTTCTTGTAAACATCAATCATATTCAAAAGCATACATACATTCAAACATAACCAATGGACGTTTCGCTTATGTAAATAGGGTAAAAGTAAATCTGGATTCAAAGATGAAATTTTATTTATATCAAAAAGTGACCTATACATAGGCAAGTTTGTACAAGGAGACAGAAATCCTAGTAAGAGGAATTTGCCGTAAAAAATTTTACAAAACAAAGAAAATCAGCTATGTGGGAAATAATCCTATTGAGTTTCAATTCTACTATTGCCATTATCTTCAAGTATCTCATCTTCTGTTGTTGAGACGGAAACGATTGGATTGAGCTTTATCTGTTCAAACTTGAGTAAGTAGCACAACTGGTGGTAGTTTCATGGATGATCCAAACGAGACATAGTCATACGCTTTAATCCCTAACTTTTGCCTGGATTGCCCTTTCAGGTTTTAAATCCACCGGGATACCCTTTTTTGCCCAAGCCGCCTTTTCAGGTTTTCGACTTGCCGGGTGTACATTTTTTATATATATATCCCTAATTTTTGCCCGAACACTTTTGGTTCACCGGGATGCCCTTATTTTTGCCTAGGTCAGTCAACCTAGCGGGTCTCTTTTTATGCGTAGTATTTTTTAACTATGTCTGCGTTTACAGGATGTGGGAAGTCTTCACCGTCCATAGTAGTAAGCATCATGGCACCTCCTGAGAATATTGTTTTGACCACAAATGGTCCTTCATATGTAGGAGTCCACTTGCCCCTAGGATCACCCTGTGGTAATATGATACGCTTGATTATCAAGTCACCATCCTGATATACTTTTGGCTTAACCTTCTTTTTAAAAGCTTTGATCATTCGTTTCTTGTACATCTGGCCATGACAAACTGCTGCTAATCTCTTCTTATCAATCAAGTTTATTTGGTCAAGTCGAGTCTGAATCCACTTATCTTCATCCAAGCCTGCATCCTTCATAATTCTTAAGGAGGGAATCTGAACTTCAATGGGCAGAACTGCTTCCATACCATAGACTAGGGAGAATGGGGTTGCCCCTGTTGAAGTACGTATTGTAGTGCGATAACCATGAAGAGCAAATGGTAACATCTCATGCCAATCCTTATAAGTGACAGTCATCTTCTGTATAATCTTCTTAATGTTCTTATTAGCAGCTTCTACTGCCCCATTCATCTTTGGACGATACGGAGAAGAGTTGTGATGTTTAATCTTGAACTGCATGCAGAGATCAGTAATCATAGTGTTGTTCAGATTAGAGCCATTGTCAGTAATAATCCTTTCAGGGATGCCATACCTACATATGAGATTATTCTTAATGAATCGAGCCACCACATTCTTAGTAACAGATGCAAATGAAGCTGCCTCTACCCACTTCGTGAAGTAATCAATAGCAACCAGGATGAAACGATGCCCATTAAAAGCAGTAGGTTTGATCTCACCAATCATATCAATGCCCCACATGGAAAAAGGCCAAGGAGAAGTTAACACATTCAATGGTGATGGAGGTATATGGACTTTATCAGCATAAATTTGACACTTGTGACATGTTCTGAAGTGTTGATAGCAATCAGCTTCCATGGTAGACCAATAGTAACCTGCTCTCAAAATCTTCTTTGCCATGGTATGACCACTAGAATGAGTGCCAAAGATCCCATCATGCATATCTTCCATAATCTCTGTTGCTTCCTTTTTATCCGCACAACGAAGCATAGTTGAATCATGATTGCGCTTGTACAAAATTCCATTACTCAAGAAGAACTTAGCAGAAAACCTTCTCAGAAACTTCCTATCTTTGACAGATGCCCCTTCAGGGAATTCCTGAGTTTCAAGATATCTTTTCACTTCATAGAACCAAGGCTTCTCCTCTGTTTCTTCAGTGTCAATCTCATTGCAGTATGTAGGCTTCTCGAATCTATCAATAGTAATCTTGGGAGCTTCATCATCCCAGCTGATCTCAAACATAGATGCCATGGTGGCTAATGCATCTGCCAACTGATTCTTTCTTCGTGGAATATGTCCAAAAGTAATATCTTTGAAATGTGGGATCAAAGACAACACATGCTCTCTATAAGGAATGAGGTTATCATGCTTGGTATCCCAATCTCCTTTGATCTGACTTACTACCAGGGCTGAATCTCCATATACGTCTAGGAACTGAATCTTCATATCAATGGCAGCTTTAATACCCATGATACATGCCTCATACTCAGCCATGTTATTGGTACAATAGAAACAAAGTCTGGCAGTAATCGGGGTATGGCAACCTTCAGGGGAACTGATCACAACACCAACACCATTACCAAGTGCATTAGAAGCTCCATCAAAAACCATAGTCCATCGGGATCCTTGTTCAGGTCCGTCATATTGTCCAGGTTCTTTGGTAATAATCATAATATCTTTATCAGGGAACTCAAAACTCATTGACTGATAATCATCCACTGCTTGATGAGCCAAATGATCAGCCACAACACTTCCTTTAATGGCCTTCTGAGTAGTATACTGTATATCATATTCTGTTAAGATCATTTGCCATCTTGCAATTCTTCCAGAGAGAGCAGGTTTCTCAAATATGTACTTGATTGGATCCATCTTCGAAATCAATAAGGTAGTATGAGTCAACATATACTATCTTAGTCGGCGAGCAGCCCATGCCAAAGCGCAGCAAGTTTTCTCGAGCAGTGAGTATCTTGTTTCACAGTCTGTAAACTTTTTGCTAAGGTAGTATATTGCCTGCTCTTTTCGACCAGACTCGTCATGTTGCCCCAACACACACCCCATTGAGTTGTCTAACACTGTTAAGTACATGATCAAGGGTCTTCCATTAACTGGTGGCATCAAAATTGGTGGTTCTAGCAGATATTTCTTGATTTCATCAAAGGCTGTCTGGCACTCATCATTCCATTCCATTACCTGATCTTTCTTCAACAACTTGAAGATTGGCTCACAGGTAGCAGTTAATTGGGAAATAAATCTTGCAATGTAGTTCAATCGTCCCAAGAAACCTCTAACTTCCTTCTCAGTACGGGGAGCTGGCATCTCTTGTATAGCTTTCACTTTCGCAGGATCTACTTCAATACCTTTTCCACTGACAATGAAACCCAGGAGCTTTCCAGATCTAACTCCAAAAGTACACTTGTTTGGGTTCAATCTCAACTTATATTTCTTCAATCTCTCAAACAACTTATGCAGATGATCAAGGTGTTGCTCTTCATTCTGGGACATGGCTATCATATCATCCACATATACCTCTATCTCATGATGAATCATATCATGAAACAAAGCCACCATAGCACGCTGATATGTTGCCCCTGCATTCTTCAAACCAAATGGCATCACTTTATAACAAAAAGTGCCCCATTGTGTAACAAATGTCGTCTTCTCCATATCTTCAGGTGCCATCTTGATCTGATTATAACCAGAGAAACCATCCATAAAAGAGAATACCTTATGCTGAGCAGTGTTGTCTACCAGAACGTCAATATGAGGAAGTGGAAAGTCATTTTTGGGGCTGGCCTTGTTCAAATCCCTGTAGTCCACACACATACGTACCTTACCATCTTTCTTAGGTACCAGTACCACATTTGCAACCCACTGAGGATAAGAAGTCACAGCTAAGAACCCTGCATCAAACTGTTTCATCACCTCTGCCTTAATCTTCTCTGACATTTCAGGACGCATGCGACGAACTTTCTGCTTCTTTGGACGACAATCTTCTTTTACTAGTAAACGGTGAACCACAATGTCTGTATCCAAACCTGGCATATCTTCATAGGACCAAGCAAAGATCTCCACATAGTCATGTAACATCTGAATCAATCTGCTCTTGACGTTATCCTCTAATTCAGCCCCTATCTTGACCTCTTTCCTATTTTCTTCAGTTCCCAGATTCACAACTTCGACTGGCTCTTCATGTGGCTGTATAGCTTTCTCTTCTTGTTGTAACAACCTAGCAAGCTCTACAGGTACTTCACAATCGTCCTCATTTCCGTCTTCAGCTTGATAGATCGGATTCTCGAAATTATAATTGGCAATAGTAGAACTGTTATCAACAGGATCCAGAATGGATAAGGATCTGCATTTTAGTGATGTGGGTGTGTGTAAGAACACATAGCTGATAAAATAAAAATAAAAGAAAAGAAAGACAAGGAACACAATATTTATGAAAACGAAACGTCCACTGTTTTTTATTGAATGAAGTATGCAAATGAAATGATATCCCGTAACAAGCACACCATTGTGCCCCGGGTAAGGCACAAGGCTTAAGAATTTAATTGTTCAAAAATTACAAACTTTAAAAGTAACAACACAGTAATAGTATTTACTCATGACTAAAGGAGATAGGAATAACATCTTCAGCCTTCCAGTTATTGAGCCCAGCACCCACAATAGGAAAAATCCAAGCATCCAGATTATAATCTTCCTCATAGTCACCCACAACATTGATCTGATTCTTCATAATCCCCTGATTGGTGATACGAACAACACGAGCACGACGAACAACCTTCTGGGACTCTGCAGTGAAACCCAAACCAAATTTGTCAGACTTGTAAGGAATATCAGGAAGCTGACCCCAAATAGTACAACCACCTTCATCCACCACAGCTCTAGCATCTTTGAGGGAGGCCATTGTAGGAGGTACTCTGGTGACCACGGGAACTTTCTTGACAACAGGAGGAACTTCATAATTATTAACAATCCAAGGAACCACTTCAAATGTCTGACACGGAGTTTCAACATATTCACCTTCCACTTCAAGATACTTAAAGGTGTTCACATGGCTAACTATATATCCTTCCTCTCCGTAAACAGTGACAACTTTTCCTTCTACTGGATATCTCAGCTTCTGATGTAAGGTGGAGGTTACAACACCTGCCCCATGGATCCAGGGACGCCCAAGCAAACAAGAATAAGAAGGACGAATATCCATTACATAAAAGGTAGCATTGAAGACCTGAGAACCTACTTTGATTGGGAGATCAATTTCTCCATGCACCACTCTTCTTGAACCATCAAAAGCTTTCACCACTATATTATTGGGCTTCAACACAGCATCTTCAGGACTAAGCTTATTCAGGACTTCTTTGGGCAACACATTCAGCGAGGAACCATTGTCTATCAACACATGAGATAGGGTAGTGCCCCTACATTCAATAGAGATATGTAGAGCCCTGTTATGATCCCCCTTGGCAGGAGTCAAATCAGCATCGGAGAAACCTAACCCATTATCATAGGTCAAGTGTGCAACACAATTTTCAAATTGATCTACAGAAACTCATTTGGTATGTGAGCAGTCTTCAAAAATTTAATCAAGGCTTTGGCATGAGCCTCAGAACACAACAATAAAGACAACATAGAAATCTTAGAGGGAGTATGCCCCAATTGATCAACAATGTCATAATCACTCTTGCGAATGATTTTCAATACTTCTTCCATCTGCTTAGCAAGATCATCAGCAGCCGGCACATCAGTTTGTATAGGTTCAATAACAGGACCTTTGCCCCGAGCATCAGCAGTAGAGGTAGTAGCTGGAGTAACTGTATTCTTGGAGGTAACTGGAGGGGAGAAAACTCTTCCGCTTCGAGTGATCTTACTAGATCCAACAATATTATCAATATCAAGGTTTTTATCAGCAACAGGCGTATCAGCTAAGGGTTCCTGCTTAACACCATGAATATAAACATCGGAGCCATAATGCCAAGGCACCGCTTTATCAGAAGTGTACGGAATAGGACCAGGATGGTAATGATCATAGGAGCCACTCTAGCTTCAGCAACAATTTTCATAGGGCCTTCAGCAGTAATCTTAATTGGACCCTTATGAGTGATTTTGATAGGGCCCTTGGAAGTAATCCTCACCGGCACTTTATCAACCATATCCACCTCTTCAACCTTCGCACCTTTAGTTATATGATCAACCATACTCTCCAAAGAAAGTGGGGTCCTCTCAAACACTATAGTGTAATTATTCATGAGGCGTTGAATTCCGTCCTTCAACCTCCAGCAGCTATCTGGCTTATAGGCACAATATAAACAATCTTCACGACAACCTGGAAAGAACCCAGCTTGTACTAACTTCTTCTTAATAACAGACAACGGCATAGTCAAATCTGCAACTGAGGAAATATGTGAAACTTCATCAATGGCATTGACAGTCTTTTCATGATTTGGCATGGGAGCAGTAATCACATTTGGAGTACCCGGAGGGTCAAACTCAATTTCTCCAGCATCAATCATATCCTGAATCTTATTCTTCAATACCCAACAACTATTGGTATCATGTCCCTGACAATTTGAATGATATGCACATCGTGCATTAGGATTGTACCTGGGAGAGGTAACATTGGGATTCTGAGGAGGGTCCCTCAAAGTGATAAGTTCACCCTTCAACAAGTGTTGCAAGGCTTGGGCCAGTGACATGTTGATCTTAGTGAACTGCCTTCTAGGCCTCTGTTGATTGCCCTGGGGTGGCTCTGGTGTTGCAGGAGTTGGATTGGAGATATGAACTGCACTCACAGACTGATGCCTCATATTACGATCAGGTTGACCATAAACAGCATTTGACTCTTTCTTCCCACTGGGAGGCTTCTTTGCAGTATTTGAAGAAGAAGCACCCACTTGGATCTTGCCACTTCTTATACCACTTTCTACGCGCTCTCATGTCATTATCAACTCAGTGAAGCCAATTGATGAGCTTCCAATGAGATGACTGTAAAAAGGACCATTCAGCGTACACATGAACATATCCACTAACTCCCGGTCAGTTAGAGGGGGTTGCACTCTTCCATCCAAATATCTCCACTTCTGGGCATACTCCTTGAAATTTTCTTTAGCACCCATAGACATGCTTTGTAGTTGCATGCGAGTAGGGGCTAGGTCAGCATTGTATTGATATTGCTTATAAAAGGCTTCAGCAAGATCATTCCAATCACGAATGTTGACACTCTCCAATTGAGCTCCAGATAAGCTCTCTTGGAAGAAATGGATCCACAACTTCTTATCAGCAGTATGGGGTTGGATTCTCCGGACATAAGACCTCAGATGCAGCTTGGGACAAGAAACACCATCATACACTACGAAAGTAGGAACCTTAAAACCAATGGGTATGACCACCCCAGATATCAAACTCAGGTCTTCAAAATCCATCCCAGAAGACTTTTGCAATTCCATAGCATCCATTCTATCCACCAGCATCTTGAACTTATCTTCATTAGGCTCATGATAGTAGTTAGCTTCAGAATCAGAGTCCCCCATTGTATTATGGAGACTGCCTCCCTCTTTCTCAGACTCTTCAGACTCATAATCTTCAACCTGTTCCTTGGTCTTGACAGGACCTCTGAACCTTCTTCCCATGTTGATCAGGCCACCTGACCTTCTAGTCTTCTTAGTCTTCTTGGCCAGCAGTGTCTTCAATTCATCCTGCCCCTTGGACAAGTTCAGGATCAGCTCTTGGAACTGTGCATTTTGTGCCTGGAGATCTTTGACTATTTGTTCAAGAGCCATTGCTGAAATAAACAGCGAGAAGATAAGAAGCCTGTACACAAGAAACCTGTGATGCAATGATATGATATGTGAATGTATATACAATTTTTTCAAGGACCGCAGGATTTAAATTTGTTTAAACAATCAAGAAAGTAAACTTTTATTAGTAATAAATCTGTTTGCCCCTTGGGCTTACAAAATGAAATGAAATAAATACAAAAGATGGGATTTTAAGTCTCCCATGGACGTTTCCTCTTTGTGTTGAGGTATGAGTTGAGATTCCGCTCCTCGTGAAGTTGCTTTGTTAACTCCAGAATTCTTTCTTGACTTACTTTGTAATGAGTCTCTTACAAAGCTGGTCCTGATAGTATTCCTACGAGCAGAAGCCATGACCTACAACAAAGAACAAAGATAAATCCTTTGGTCCTTGAAATGGTTAGTGAAAATGCTATGCTTATGATGCATGATGATGCTATGATGTTATGCTCAATCACAAACAAGTGGCCCACACAAACAAGTCACACCATAGCCTTAGGTTTAAAGGCTTGCATGAGGTTCAATGGTAAGTACCCTCCCCTGAAGTTTAGATGGTTCATCCTGTCCTACAAAAGTAACCAGGTTCTAAGGGATCTCAATATCATTGATCCTTCACAAGGGTGGCTGTTCAGTAGGCAACTTACTTGCCAACCAAAACCCTCCAAGTTTAAGATCTCAATGAGTGTAGTATCGAGTATCAACCAACTTCAGTCTTCACCAAAGCCGGTTATCTCACTACTTTCTAAAGGCCAAGATGGGATAACTAGGGTTCTAAAAGTTAGTTAGTGCATTGACAACATATGGCAACCTCATATTATCCTCAACTTGACTTAAGGAACATAAGCACCAACTAAGAAGTCACACTAACTATGGCCATCAGATCAACCATATCGGTATACGCCGTACAGTTTCCTTGGTCTATTGCCATTTAACTAAGGTACACTAGATCCGGGTTAGGATCTTTCACACATAAGACCACCCAACAAGTAAGTATAAAGCAAACAAGGCAAACAATTTTAAAGTGATCTAATTCCTAAGGGTACCCCTCTTTTATTAATTCCCCAGCAGAGTCGCCAGTTCTGTAACACGGTGGGAGAACTGACTTTAGTTATGTTGCGGATAGCAAGAGTCGCCACCGACTTTTATTTTATCCAAAGGAAAGGGCATAAAAGAACAGGAAAGACCTTAAAAGATTTTTGAGTTCGGGGGGTAGGTTATGTAAATGGAAGGTGTTAGCACCCTTTACATCCATGGTTATCCATGGGCTCTTAGTTACTTAGCTCACTTTAAAATGTTTTTGAAATGTGTAATGTGTGTTTACAAATTTTCTTAAGTACTTTATAATGATCCATGTACGGATATATATAAAAGCCTTTGTTTTGAAAATTATTTGAAGTGTGAAGTGTTTGAAATGTTTTTGAAAAATGAGCAAGTACATAAGAGGAACCTACCCTAAGTTAAATCTTTACTGTTCTTGAATTATCCTTTAAATGGTAAGACTATCCCTATTATTAAGGAATAGGTAGTCATTACCTTGGATGTATGAGGGACCAATGAAGGGACAACTGTGATTAGGCAACTGTAAGGTGTATTTAGCAATTCGAAAGGACTTATCATCTTTATTCGAAAGGGACAAGATCATTACGAAGGCAACCATTAAGGGACTTGATCTTTTTATCTGTTAAGGGACTAGATGATATGAGAAAAGGGACTTTGCTTTACACCTTACCTGACCTTTTGTTTAGGCAACTTGAGAGGTAACCCTTAAGAAGTGAAATGGCGATCCAGGATCGACTTACGTGTGTGAGTGTACCAATTCAAATATTTATCTTTAAGATTAATGATCTAAATCCAATTTTAAATACAAACATGTCTTGCACTCTCTATTTTACTATCCATGGCATTTAAAAATAAATAATAAAAAAATTACTACAACTATTACATAAGGGATACAATTACATCATAATAATTAAAATAATTAAAAATAAATAAGTAAATAAATAAATAATTAAATGGGTTAGTAATAATAATAATAATATAAATAATCACATAAGAGATAAATAAATAAAGAAGTTAGTAATAATAAACAAAATAAATATAAGAAAAAGAATATTAGCATAATAATATAAAAAATTCAATTTTAAATGAATAATTATTTTTAAAGTTTTTAATTAATAAGAGAAATAAATGATAAATATTATATATTAACAAAATATGACTAATAGTCTAATTATTTTAAAAAATATCTAATTATAATTAAATAAGCATAAAAATAATAAATTGATCTAATAAAATAAAGTTAGGGTTTTTAATTGTTTTTAGGAAAATAAATTAGGGTTAGTTAAATTTTTACATATAAAAACTATTTACAAATTATAAATTAAATATACATAACTAGGATTTATATACAAATATATTAATAAAATAAAAATAATTAGGTTTTTATAAAATATTATTATATTTTTAGAAAATATTAGGGTTTTAGAAAATATTAGGGTTTTACTTATTTATTTACAAATTAAATCAATTTATTTATAAATTTTATATATATATATATATATATATATATATATATATATATATATATATATATATATATATATATATATATATATATATATATATATATATATATATATATATATATATATATATATATATATATATATATATATATATATATATATATATATATACATATTATGAAATAAAAAAAATATTTTTAGAAAAAAGAAATTATGATATTTTAAGAATATGAATAAAAGTATTTTAATAGTATTTATAAATTATATTTACTAATTCAAATAAAATAGAAATAATATAATAAAATAAATTAAAATAAGAAAACATGAAAAATTGATCAAAAAGAAAGGACCTGGGATTTGAACCCAGGTCCCTTACCTCCATACTCAACAGCAAAACCACTCTGGCCAGCATGCGCAGGTGATATAGAATGGTAACCATGTTGTTTTGTTTCATAACCTGCAAAAATCACAACAAAAAGCAAAAACAACACAAAAAGGGTCTGGGGGGATTCGAACCCAGGACCCTCAACCAACAAACAAACACTTTTACCATCCAGCCAGAAGGGCGCATCTGCTATACCATCCATAACGAATTATAATATATTAAGTCATACAAATAAATGGAAAAATAAGAAAAAGGAGTGCTGCACCCAAGAATCGAACCAAAGACCTAACACCCACAAGGACAAGTCTCCAACCATCAGGCTAACACGCGCGCTGTGAAATATAAACAAAACGTAAATAATAAAAAAACAAACGAATATTTGAATTATTGAATTCGCGCCAGGAGTCTTCTTCTTCCTCAAGACCTGCGTTTTTCCTGCGAATTCTCTTGGGCAATTTCATGCGAATTTGTTTTCATAGCTAAACCTACGAAATTCAAACACCATTGAAACAACAAAATTTCTTCCAATTGATTAGGGCATTATGATTCCCAGAGTT
The DNA here is from genome assembly GCA_963966055.1 of Lathyrus aphaca. Taxonomy (NCBI): domain Eukaryota; kingdom Viridiplantae; phylum Streptophyta; class Magnoliopsida; order Fabales; family Fabaceae; genus Lathyrus; species Lathyrus aphaca. Next base: position 131,906,002 of record OZ014521.1, on the reverse strand, counting down.
CATACAATCATTCTATGTCTTTAAAAATCATTTATATTAGGTTTATCATAAAACCCTAATAGCTTGGCCGAAACCCTAACAATGGCTTCTCCTTGATTCTGTCATGAAAATCCAATCAAAGCACATCAAAACAATCCACACACAATAATAAGCAAGTATCAATTAATAGAAACAGTTTATATTTCGTGAATGGATGTAATCGAAAATTTGAAATTTTAAGAACAAATTGATTTCAGGTTTGATGGTATGAGATGCTAGCAGGCAATATAATGATCCAGAAACATTCTAAATGATCCCAGGAAACTATTTCAACCTTCAAAGAGCTTGTTGATTGCTGGAATGGACAAAACCGAATTTGAATTTTTTGAAGATTTTTTGTGAAGTTGAACAATGTGTAGAGGCTGCCAATTTCGTCCCTATGCATCTGTGTAGTTTGTATACTTATAGAGGAATGGAATTAGGTCAGAAAAGTGGTGGATTTGTGGGCTTAATGGATACCTTGAGTGTGAAGAAATCTCCTTGCCAAATTAGTCAAAAAAATCAAATATTTTCATGCTATAATGCCTTAGCACGAATTTGTATAGCATCAAATCAACTTAAATGGTCACTAAGAGTTTCTAGAAGAAGAATCACTTTTAAATATTCAATTTTCATATTTTATTTTGATTTAAAATGGTTTTAAATGAATAAAATCAAAATAAATAAAATAAAAAATAATAAAAATCTGAATAAATGAGGATTGGGTCGTGCATGATGTCATGTTGAAGATTGGATCACAAAATTGCAAGCCCATTTGGAAGAAATTGGTTTTAAAGTCCTATTTGCTTCATAAACCTCCCAAAAATTTCCCAAATTTGCAAGGGCACAAATCCTTCAATTTTAATGCTATGGGGGTGTTCTTGGACATTTTGGAAAGCTTAAAGAGTCCTCTAACCAACCCCATTGGTTTCATATCCATATATTTTATCATTCTCAAGTTATGCCCTTTTGAAGTTGTTGACTTTTTGTTGACTTTCAAAAGGACCTATAATGTCTTAGCTCATACCTTCCAAATGAAGCATTTTTGTGCTTGGATTGTGAGACACAAAGTTGTAGATAATTCAATTTCCTTCAAAATGAGCTTTGGATGGGAAAAATTTGATGAAGCATGTGAAAGTTATGGCTGGTCAAAGTTCAGTTGACTTTTCCTGAGGAAACCCTAATTTAGAAACCCCTGATTCTTGATGATCTAAAATCTCCTTGATGAATCATGATCAACCCTTGATCAAATGATGAATATTACTTAATATACTTGATGTTGGCAAAAAATCCTGAAGTTTGACTTTGGTTTGACCACAGTTGACCTCAGTTTGACTTTTTAACTACTTTGACTGATTTTGACCTATTTGATCATCTGACTGAGCAAACTTTTGAGAAAAGTCTTGAAACTTGTCATGGGGATTCTTAAACACATATAAGATGTTATGAAGCTCACTTGAAGTCTTGGAAGTCCATTTAGCCTGATTAAAGTCAAAACCCTAGTTTTGGATGCCCTGCTTAGGAGGAGGCATTGTCTGAGAGAATTGTCAAACTTTCTGACTATGTGTGAACTTTGTGAACCTTGTGAACCTCATGAGAGGTCTTGTGAACCTTTTGAACCTCATAAGATGTCTTGTGAACCTTGTAAGATGTCTTGTGAACCTTGTGAACCTTGTGAACCTCTTAGCACACAAAGTCTTGTTTTGTGAGGGCAAATTTTGGGGTGCAACAGTTAGCAACACAATTTTCGAATTGGTCCACAGAGATTTCATATGGTACATGATCAGACTTCAGGAACTTTACTAAAGCCTTAGCACGGGCTTCAGAATACAACAACAGAGATAACATGGAGATCTAAGAGGGAGTATGCCCCAACTGTTCAACAATATTATAATCACTCTTGCAGATGATCTTCAATACTTCATCCATCTGCTTAGAGAGGTCTTCAGTAACTAGTGTTTCAGCCTGAACAGGCTCAATCAATGGTCCTTTGCCCCGGGTTTCAGTACTTGGCCCAGGGTTGGAGATATGAACTGGAGCAACAACAGTCTTTGAAGTGTCTTCTGGAGAGAAAATTCTTCCACTCCTAGTAACCTTACTAGTCCCAACAATATTGTCAATATCATGATTAATATCTGTAGTGGGTATATCAATTAGAGGCACTTGCTTAATACCATGGATATAAACATCAGAACCATAATTCCAAGGGATAGTCATGTCAGAAGAATATGGAATTGGACCAGGAGTAGTAATAATCAGGGGAGCCACCTTTGGCTCAACAGTAATCTTCACAAGACCTTTAGAGGTGATCCTCACATGACCCTTAGAAGTGATCTTTACAGGAGTACTAGTAATCACAGACACATCTTCAAGCTTCAGATCTTGGGATAGGCCTTCACATAAGCTCTCCACAAAAGGAGTCTTTTCAAACAATATAGTATGGTTGTCCATTAAACGCTGAATACCTTCTTTCAACTTCCAACAGTCATCAGGTTGAGAGGCACAATAAAAACAATCTTCATTGCAACCCGAAAATAAACCGGCTTGCTGCAGCTTCTTCTTAATGATGGATAGAGGAGTAGTCAAATCAGTCACCGTAGAAACATAAGAAACATCATCAACAACATTAACAGTCTTCTCATGCTTGGGCATAGGTGCAGTAATCACATTAGGAGTCTCAGGAGGATCAAACTCAATTTCTCTAGCATCAATCATATCCTGGATCTTATTCTTCAATGCCTAACAGTTATTAGTATCATGGCCTGGGCAATTGGAGTGATATGCACATCTTGCATTAGGATTATAACGAGGAGAGGTAGTATTGGGATTTTGAGGATGATCCCTCAAAGTAATCAACTCTCCTTTCAACATGTGTAGCAAAGCCTGAGCCAACGACATATTGATATTTGTAAATTGCCTCCCAGGCTTAGGCTGACTATTATGTTGCTAATCTTGTGATGTAGGTGCAGGATTAGTGTAATACCCCGTATTTTATTTAAAGCTCTGGACATTATTAATTGGTAATAATATTATTTCGGAATACTCTAAGAAATTTTGATGGAACTAAATAGATTAATTCATGGGATTATATTTTATTAATTGATATTAGCTGACTCAGAGGTATAATAAAATATCGGATTAAAAGACATTTTCGGATACTCTCTAATTTTGACTTATCGGTAAAAATATAAGCTTTTATATTATATATATATATATATATATATATATATATATATATATATATAGAGAGAGAGAGAGAGAGAGAGAGAGAGAGAGAGATTATGAGAGAAAGGAAGTTGGTAAGAAAAGAAGAAAAGAAGAAAAGGAGAAGAGAAGAGAAGAAGAAGAGAGAAAAATCCCTAAAGCTCCAATCCTTCATTCCCGATCATCCGTCCGTCGAATCAACTCAATCTTTCCGCCAATCTTCATCTCTCGAGGTGGGTTCTTAGTTAGAAACTTTTATCTTTGATTTTGGTTGAGTTTTAGAAATGTTTGTGGTTAGGGCTTAGTTGGAAATCCAAGAAAAGTCGGAAGTTTAACGGTTAAAACTCGATTAAAACCTACCTAAAATACTCATATTATGATAATGGATACATTTGATCGTGTCTTGTTGCATTGGTTGGTGTTTGGGAGTGATTGGGTGTGGGAAGAGTGTTTTCCCGTAAGGCTGGAACTTCCTGAACTGGTGTAGCTCGCTCAGTGAAAGTTCCAGGGCGATTTTCGCTCAGCGAGAAGGAGCTCGCTCAGCGAGACCTGTAGTTTCAAATTTTGGTTTTAAATTCGTAACTTATGATTCGGGTATCCGTTTGGAGCGTTCCACATATCGTTTTGAAGCTAATGGCATAATCTATCTATTGGGATCAAGAAACTTTAATTTCGAGCCGACTTTTACCCGATTATTTTCAAATGACCAAAACTTGATAAAATGGTACTTGTGAATTAATGGAAATAGAAAAAAAAAGGTACGACTTGTGAGGTATCTAGGTTCCCCTTAGACTCGTTTGAATTATGATTTATGTTTTTTTGTTTTAGGATCCTCCGTAAGGTCTTGTATAAGTCTCAAGTGGTTACTATGTGTTTCCACTAGAGCATCCGTAAAGACTTGAGGTATCAGTTGTGTATACATGGGCGTTGATTTGAGAAGTGTAGACTATAAGTCCCCCGTAAGGTCTTGAGTAAGCCTTGAGGTAGGTTGTCCTCAGTCCCACGTGAAGCATCCATAAGGACTTGGGGCAAGTGATATGCTAATTGTGTCAATCTTGAGTAAGTCTTGAGGTGGGTTATCTTTAGTCCCACGGGAAGCATCCGTAAGGATTGAAGCGCGTGTTATGTCAATTCCTTCGTAAGGTCTTGTATAAGTCTCAAGTGGTTACTATGTGGTTCCCTAGAGCATCCGTAAGGACTTGAGGTAGACATTTCCCTTTGTGTTTTGTTTGAAATCGTGTGTGGACCCTAGTTTCCCCTACGTCCCTTTTTCCTTATGTAAATTGGTTGGTGAAGCATGCGAGTTTCGTTGGAAATGACCCTTAGAGCCGAGAGAATTCTAAGATAGAGAATCCACTGAGATGTTTCATATCACCCCATGTTGATGTTTTTATTTCAGGTACTTCTGGTTCCGCTAAGGGTAAGGATAAGGCGACTTGATTATCTTTTCTAGCTGATGGCTTAGTCTTCCGCTGTGGACTTTTGAGATCTTCGGATCTAGTTCTTAGATCTTTTTGTAGTTGAACATCTTGTACTATTATATAGCCTTGTTTAGTACCTTAAGTTGTAGTGGCTATATTTATGCAATGTGTTGCTAAGAACTTATTTGTATTTCAAGTACCAAATCATTAATATTATATATGAAAAATATGCTTTATGTATGTCTTTTGTATATGGGTATTACAGTTGGTATCAGAGCAGGTCGTATCCTCGACCTAGCCTTGAAATATTATGAGTATTTCCTTCCGTTCATACACGTTGACTTGCGATAGGACTAAATGTTATGTTTATGGTATTGAGACTGATCAACTTAATCCTGTTTTGATGACATTTAGGAAATATGGCTAGTAGACGTGGAACTCGTGCTCGACCTAGTGTCACTCCTCCCGGTAGCGATCAAGCAGGTAGCGATGGGAATGCTCCTTTGTTCCAATTTATGTAGCAGATGCAGCAACAACAACACCAATTCATGCAAGAAACGATGCATCAGATGAGTGGGGGCCTTCACCCTCACGTGGTTGCTCCTGGAGCTGCGGGTGGAACATTTAGAGACTTCTTCCGCATGAACCCTCAGGAGTTTCATGGCGGGTTGGATCCGGTTAAGGCTCATGAATGGGTGACTGGAATGGAGAGGATATTCCAGATTGTGATTTGTAGTGAAGAAGACAAGGTGACCTTCGCGTCACATTTAATAAAGGGTCCTGCTGCTAGGTGGTGGGAAAGTGCCTCCAACTTGATGATGGTGCAAGAAATTCCAAGAGTGTGGCAAAAATTTAAGACATTTTTTTATGGACAAGTATTTTCCGAGTTCCTTGAGGACGCAAAAAGAGTTTGAATTTCAACAACTTAGGCAAGGGAGCATGACTGTGGCCAATTATGCTGAGAAGTTTGAGGACATGGCGGCCTACTCTAGGCAGGCTATGTATGCCCCTGATGAAAGGTGGAAAATTGACCAGTTCTTGTTTGGGCTAAGGGCCGAGATCTCGCATAGTGTCTCTCAAAGGGAGTTCACTACTTACTCCGAGATGTTGAGGCAATGCTATGTTGCGGAACATAGTTTGAAGAAAGTTCGAGCAAAAGCTAGTATCGGAAGAGTGGTTCAAGGAGATAGGGGGGCTAGTCAATCTTTTAGGCCGAGGCCTCAACCCTTCAAGGGGAAACAGGTGTCGAGTCCTAGATCTAGTACTCCTCCTTCTTGCCCCCGATGTCGCAAGAATCACTTTGGAAGATGTGAGCAGAACGGCGTATTTTGCTATCATTGCCAAAAGGAAGGACATATTTCTAAGGATTGCCCTCAGAGGAAGGATCTGACTCAAGGGATAGTTTATACTATGGACGCCAGGAAGACGAAAGGCGACAATTCCTTGATTGCGGGTAATTGTCTTATTAACAACCATCCTTGTCTTGTTTTATTTGATTGTGGAGCTACGCATTCTTTTATATCTACTATTTGTGCGAAGCGACTTGGGTTGCGACTTTTTCCCTTGTCCCCTCCAATGGTGGTTACTACCACTATGGATGAAACTGTCGAGACGCCGCTTAAGTGTGAGAACTGTATGTTGTCCGTGGATGGCAGAATCTTTCAGATTGACCTCATTTGTTTGCCCCTTAAGAAAATTGATGTTATCCTGGGAATGGACTGGTTGTCTGCTAATTCTGTGTTTATTGGGTGTGAAGAGAAGTTGATCCTTATTCCCTCCGTTGAAGTGCCTCCGAAAGATGTTTGGCAACGATCTTAGAAGGTACGATTGGAATGGTAAATTTTCTGTTTGAGCAAGAGAAATCTGTTTTGCTTGTCCTTACTAAATAGGAGAGTATTGACCAGCAAGTTTTGAACATTCCGATAGTTTGTGAATTTTCCGACGTCTTTCCTGGAGATGTCACTTCCTTACCTCCGGTGAGGGAAGTTGAATTCTCAGTCGACCTGATACCGGGAACGGCTCCTATATCCATTTCCCCTTATCGGATGGCTCCGCTCGAGTTGAAAGAATTGAAGGATCAATTAGAAGATTTGATGGCAAAGCATTTTGTAAGACCTAGTGTCTCGCCGTGGGGAGCTCCGGTGTTATTGGTGAAGAAAAAGGATGGTGGTATGAGGTTGTGCATCGATTATCGAAAGTTGAACAAGGTTACAATCAAGAATAAATAACCCTTACCAAGGATAGACGATCTTCTAGATCAATTGAAAGGAGCCTGCATGTTCTCGAAGATTGATCTGAGATCGGGCTATCACCAGATTCGTGTGAAGAGTTCAGATGTTTCGAAGACTGTATTTAGAACCCGTTACGGTCATTACGACTTCTTAGTAATGCCTTTCAGTGCGACGAATGCTCCAGCTGTTTTTACGGACTACATGAATCGGATATTTCATAATTATTTGGATAAATTTGTGGTGATCTTTATCGACGATATTCTTATCTATTCTCGTACTCCGCAAGAGCACGGGGAACATCTGAGGATTGTCCTATCGATGCTGCAGGAAAAGCAACTTTTTGCTAAGTTTAGTAAGTGTTAATTCTGGATGTCAGAAGTCAAGTTCCTTTGACATGTTATATCACAAGGAGGTGTAGCTGTAGACCTGTCAAAGATAGAAGCTGTAATTAATTAGGAGAGACCGAAGAATGTTACCGAAGTGAGAAGCTTCCTAGGTTTGGCAGGTTACTACAAAAGATTTATTAAAGGTTTTTCCCAGATGGCGTTACCATTAACTAAACTCACTAGGAAGGACTTCGATTATGAATGGGATTCTGATTATGAACAAAGTTTCGTGTGGTTAAAGGAGAGATTGACAACTGCTTCTATCCTGATTATTCCCGATCCTAACAAATCTTATGAAGTGTTCTGCGATGCTTCAAAGATGGGTTTAGGAGGTGTCCTCATGCAAGAGGGACAGGTGGTGGCGTATGCTTCCAGACAGTTGAGAGTTCATGAGAAGAATTATCCTACGCATGATTTGGAATTAGCGGCCGTGGTGTTTACTTTGAAGGTGTGGCGACACTACTTGTATGGTGTGCGTTTTGATATGTTTAGTGATCATAAGAGTTTGAAGTACCTCTTTGATCAGAAGGAACTGAATATGAGATAGAGAAGATGGATGGAGTATTTGAAGGATTATGATCTTGAATTGAAGTATCACCCCAGAAAAGAAAACAAAGTGGCAGATGCCTTGAGTAGAAAAGTGATTCGTAGTGCCGAATTGATGGTATTAAAGTATGCATTGTTAGAAAAGTTTCGAGATCTTAACCTCCAGTTTGTTTGGACTCCGAATGGCGTAATCATGGGAAACTTGAATATTAGTTCTACATTGAGGAATGATATTCAACAAGCGCAAGTTTTGGATGAGAAGCTGCAAAGACTGTTACTCCAACCGGGTTTCGTGAGAGCATTAAATGGGATCATCCTATTTAATCAAAGAATTTGTGTTCCGAATGACGATGTGTTAAAGAGAAGGATTCTGGAAGAAGCACATAAAGGTTATTTTACGATACATCCGGGTTCTTCAAAGATGTATCAAGACTTGAAGAGAGAGTATTGGTGGTCCGGAATGAAAAAGGACATTGCGATATTTGTGTCAGAATGTGCAGTGTGTCAGCAAGTGAAAATTGAGCACCAAAGGCCAGATGCATTGTTGCAACCTTTGGACATTCCAATTTGGAAATGGGATAGGTTCTCTATGGACTTCGCAGTAGGTTTACCGAGTACTTAGGGTGGCTATGACTCTGTTTGGGTGATTGTGGACCGACTAACAAAATCTGCGCATTTTTTAGCCGTGAAGACTACATATAAGGCAAGTCAGCTTGCAAGGTTGTTTATTGCTGAAATTGTGATATTCCATGGTGTTCCGTCCAGTATTGTATCAGATAGAGATCCGAAGTTCACTTAGAGATTTTGGAAGGTGTTCCAACAAGCCATGGGTATGAATTTGCGTTTGATTACTTCTAATCATCCTCAAACGGATGGTCAGACGAAACATACGATTAAAACGATGGAAGATATGTTGAGAGCATGTGTTTTAGAGAGCAAAGGGAATTGGAAAGAACTTTTGCCGTTGATCGAATTTTCGTACAATAACAATTATCACGCGAGCATCGGAATGGCTCCGTATGAGGCTTTGTACGGAAGAAAGTGTAGAACACAGCTGTATTGGTCAGAAGTGGATGAAGATAGAATTCTAGGACTGGAAATTATTCAAGAGACTACGGAAAAGATTCGTATGGTCCGAGAAAAGTTTAAGCACGCCCAAGACCGTCAGAAGAGCTATGCTGACAATCGAAGGAGACCCCTGAAATTCGGGGAAGGCGATCATGTGTATTTGAAAGTCACTCCGAGATTAAGGTTGAAGGGACCGTTTAAGTCACGTAAGTTAAGTCCGAGATACGTAGGACCGTATCAGATCCTAGAAAGAATTGGTGAAGTCGCTTACCAGTTAGCCTTGCCGCCATCTCTATCTGAAATGCATGATGTGTTCCATGTATCCCAACTTCGTAGGTTCATCCCCGATCCTCTTCAGCTTATTCTGCCGGATTCTATTGAGATAGAAACGGATTTGACCTTTGAACCCAAACCAAGCCGTATTGTCGGGAGAGAAACCAAGGTACTGAGAAATAAAGAAATACCACTTGTTAAAGTGCAATGGGACAAGACGCATCCGGGTGATGCTATGTGGGAGTTGGAATCAGAAATGCGGGAATCATATCCTCACCTGTTCAGGTAATCTTTCAAATTCGTGGACGAATTTTATTTAAGGGGGGAGGATGTAATACCCCGTATTTTATTTAAAGCTCTGGACATTATTAATTGGTAATAATATTATTTCGGAATACTCTAAGAAATTTTGATGGAACTAGATAGAGTAATTCATGGGATTATATTTTATTAATTGATATTAGCTGACTCAGAGGTTTTATAAAATATCGGATTAAGAGACATTTTCGGATACTCTCTAATTTTGACTTATCGGTAAAAATATAAGCTTTTATATTATATATATATATATAAAGATTATGAGAGAAAGGAAGTTGGTAAGAAAAGAAGAAAAGGAGAAGAGAAGAGAAGAAGAAGAGAGAAAAAGCCCTAAAGCTCCAATCCTTCATTCCCGATCATCAGTCTGTCGAATCAACTCAATCTTTCCGCCAATCTTCATCTCTCGAGGTGGGTTCTTAGTTAGAAACGTTTATATTTGATTTTGGTTGAGTTTTAGAAATGTTTGTGGTTAGGGCTTAGTTGGAAATCCAAGAAAAATCGGAAGTTTAACGGTTAAAACTCGATTAAAACCTACCTAAAATACTCATATTATGATAATGGATACGTTTGATCATGTCTTGTTGAATTGGTTGGTGTTTGGGAGTGATTGGGTGTGGGAAAAGTGTTTTCCCGTAAGGCTGGAACTTCCTGAACTGGTGTAGCTCGCTCAGCGAAAGTTCCAGGGCGATTTTCGCTCAGCGAGAAGGAGCTCGCTCAGCGAGACCTGTAATTTCAAATTTTGGTTTTAAATTCGTAACTTATGATTCGGGTATCCGTTTGGAGCATTCCACATATCGTTTTGAAGCTAATGGCATAATCTATCTATTGGGATCAAGAAACATTAATTTCGAGCCAACGTTTACCCGATTATTTTCAAATGACCAAAACTTGATAAAATGGAACTTGTGAATTAATGGAAATAGAAAAAAAAGGTACGACTTATGAGGTATCTAGGTTCCCCTTAGACTCGTTTGAATTATGATTTATGTTTGTTTGTTTTAGGATCCTCCGTAAGGTCTTGTATAAGTCTCAAGTGGTTACTATGTGTTTCCACTAGAGCATCCGTAAGGACTTAAGGTATCCGTTGTGTATACATGGGCGTTGATTTGAGAAGTGTAGACTATAAGTCCCCCGTAAGGTCTTGAGTAAGCCTTGAGGTGGGTTTTCCTTAGTCCCACGTGAAACATCCGTAAGGACTTGGGGCAAGTGTTATGCTAATTGTGTCAATCTTGAGTAAGTCTTGAGGTGGGTTATCTTTAGTCCAACGGGAAGCATCCGTAAGGATTGAAGCGCGTGTTATGTCAATTCCTCCGTAAGGTCTTGTATAAGTCTCAAGTGGTTACTATGTGTTTCCCTAGAGCATCCGTAAGGACTTAAGGTAGACATTTCCCTTTGTGTTTTGTTTGAAATCGTGTGTGGACCCTAGTTTCCCCTACGTCCCTTTTTCCTTGTGTAAATTGGTTGGTGAAGCATGCGAGTTTCGTTGGAAATGACCCTTAGAGCCGAGAGAATTCTAAGATAGAGAACCCACTGAGATGTTTTATCTCACCCCATGTTGATGTTGTTATTTCAGGTACTTCTGGTTCCGCTAAGGGTAAGGATAAGGTGACTTGATTATCTTTGCTAGCTGATGGCTTAGTCTTCCGCTGTGGAATTTTGAGATCTTCGGATCTAATTCTTAGATCTTTTTGTAGTTGAACATCTTATACTATTATATAGCCTTGTTTAGTACCTTAAGTTGTAGTGGCTATATTTATGCAATGTGTTGCTAAGAACTTATTTGTATTTCACGTACCAAATCATTAATATTATATATGAAAAATATGATTTATGTATGTCTTTTATATATGGGTATTACAATTAGAGATGAGGATTGCTCTCACAGATTGATTATTCCTTTTACGACCCTGTTGGCCATATACAGCATTAGACTCTTTCTTCCCATTAGAGGGCTTCTTAGTAGTACTCGAAGAGGTAACCACTTGTATCTTACCACTTCGTATTCCACTCTCCACATGTTCTCCAATCATTATCAGCTCAGTGAAACCAGATGATGAACTTCCAATGAGATGACTGTAGAAAGGACCAGTCAATGTACTCATAAACATATCAACCGATTCTTTGTTCGTCAAAGGAGGTTGAACTCTGCTTGCAAGATCTCTCCACTTCTAGGCATACTCCTTGAAACTTTATTTAGAACCCATAGACATGCTTTGGAGTTGCATGCGAGTTGGTGCTAAATCAGAGTTATATTGATATTGCCTATAGAAGGCCCCAGCAAGATCATTCCAAGTACGGATATTGATACTCTCAAGTTGATAGTACCATTCCAATTGAGCTCCTGATAAACTCTCTTGAAAGAAATGAATCCACAACTTCCTGTCAGCAGTATGTGGCTGAATTCTCCGGACATAAGACATCAGATGCAGCTTAGGACATGATACACCATCATACACCACAAAAGTAGGAACCTTGAAACCAACAAGGATGACAACTCCAGAAATCAAACTCAGATATTCAAAATCTAACCCAGGAGTCTTCTGTAATTCCATAGCATTCACACGGTCCTCCAACAACTTATATTTCTCATCACCAGTTGAATCGTGATAATAATTTTCCTCATAATCAGAATTCACAACAGTACCATGTGGATTTCCTTCTTCTTCTGTGGAATCTTTTTCTCCAGGGTTTTCAACCTCATCATTTGTCTTGATTGGAGCTCTAAATCTTCTTCCCAGATTGATGAAGCCAACTGGTTTTTTGGTCTTCTTCTTCTTCTTCTTTTTGGTCAGGAGTGCTTTCAGCTCTTCTTGTCCCTTGGACAAGTTCAGGATCATCTCTTGAAACCGGGCATTCTGAATCTGAAGATCTTTGACAGATTGTTCGAGAGCCATTTCTGCTTAAATAAACAGCGAGAAGATGAGAAACCTTTTATGTAATGATATGGTATGTATATGCATATGAAATGTTTTCAAGAACCACATGATTTAAATTTGTTAAAACAAACAAAAATAAAACTTTTATTAGTAAGCTCGAAATAATATTACCCCTTGGGCTTACAAATTAAAACAAACAAAATTTATAAAGAAAATAAAACATCTGAGAATTAAGTCTCCCATGGACACTTCCTCTTGGTGTTGAGATATGTGTTGAGATTCCACTCCTCGTGAAGTTGCTTTGTCAACTCCGACACTCTTTCTTGGCTAATCCTGAATTGAGCTTAAAAGGTATCTCTTTGCTCTTTTAGTTGGATCCAGGATTTCTGTAGCTCTTCCAAATCAGTGGGCATATCTGGATGAAGGATGGTATAAGGAACATCTCCTTCAGCAACAGGCTCCATAATAACCGGTAAAACAGCAAGATATGGCATCATAAGAGTCTGAGCATGAGACGTCACCCATATGACGTAAGGTTCCATAGGAATGAAGTACTTTGGTTCTAGAGTCTTACTATCAACCTTGTTCACTTTAATCCAAGCTCGTATAAACCTTTGACGGTAACCTTGAAAATCGTTGTCATAATCAAACACAATACCATGAATAAGCATGTCATGAGGATCATTACTCTGAGCATAACCAAATTGACGTAGAGCTAAAGAAAGGTTGTAAGTAATGCCCCCTCTTATGCCAAGGAGTGGCACATTAGGTAACTCTCCACAACGGTCAATGATGGTGACATTTTCCATAGATCGGGAACACCAGTGAATATCTGAATGAGAGAGTGACATCATCCTTTTAGACCACCTCAAACCTTGTTCGTTCTTCATCACGAATCGAGGAAGGTGAGAAATAAACCACATAGATAGTAGAGGTATGCAAAACGTCAGAGTTCTTCTCGCTTTCGTAGTACGAGTGTGAAGAGAGTGTAAGATATCTCCAAGTAATGTAGGCACTGGATTATGAGTCAGAAATATGTTGATGGCGTGTACATCTATGAACTAGTCTGGATTAGGGAATAGTACCAACCCATAAATCAGCAAATCTAGGATCTCCTCAAAAGTATCATAACTCATAGCATCCAAGAACATCTGAGCTTTCTCTATCAATACTCTGGCAAGGATACCCTTAACTCCACTTCTTGTTTCTAGGACAATGTCTGATTTCTTCAAATGTAGGGATGCAATAATGACTTCAGGTTTAAGCTCCTTCTCTATGCCCGTGAAGGGTTTCTGATCAAAGATAGGTACCCCAAGTAACTTGTTGAATTCTTCCATTGTTGGCACCATCTGATAATAGGGAAATGTAAAGCAATGATGTTTAGGATCAAAGAACTAGAATAGGACACTCATCATATCTTCATCAAATCCTGAGGTAACCAAGTCAAGTAGATAACCATGTTTTTTGATGAACTGGGAGCTTTCAGGAAGTTTTGAGACCAAATCCTTAAGCTTGGAAGGTATCCCTATAAAGTTGGTCCGGATAGTGTTCCTATAAGTGGAAGCCATAACTTGCAACAAAGAACAAAGATAAATCCTTTGATCCTTGAAATGGTTAGTGATAATGTTATGCTTATGATCTCATGATGTTATGATGTTATGTTCAATCACAAACATGTGGCACACACAAGAAAGTCACGCAATAGCCCTAGGTTTAGAGGCTTGCACGAGATTTAAAGGAAAGTATGCTCCCCCTAAAGTTTAGTTAGTTCATCTTGTCCTAGTAAAAGTAACCGGATTCTAAGGGATCTCAATATCACTGATCCTTCTCAAGGGTTGTTGTTCAGTTGGAAACTGACTTGCAGACCAAAACCCCCCAAGATTAGAATCTCAATGAGCGTAGCATCGAGTATCAACCAACTTTAGACTTCTCCAAAGCTGGCTATCTCACTACTTTCTAAAGGCCAAGATGGGTCAATTAAGGTTCTAAAGGGTAGTTAGTGTTAATGACAACGTATGGCAGCCTCATATTATCCTCAACTTACTTAAGGAACATAAGCACCAACCAAGAAGTCACACTAACTGTAGCCACCAGATCAACCATATCGGTATACGCCATACAATTTCCTTGGTCTATTGCCACTTACCTAAGGTACACTAGATCCGGGTTAGGATCTTTCACACAGTAACCCCACAACAATCCCTTAAAGATAAAGCAAGCAAAGAAAACAAATAAGTGATCCTAATTCCTAAGGTAACCCCTCTTTAAGTACTCCCCAGCAGAGTCGCCAGTTCTGTAACACGGTGGGAGAACTAACTTGGTGTTTTTGTTTGACAAAAACATGTGCGGATAGCAAGAGTCGCCACCGACTTTTATTTTATCCAATAGGAAAGGTTATAAAAGAACAGGAAAAACCTTTTAAAAATTCTAAGTTTGGGGGGTAAGTTATATAAAGGGAAGGTGTAAGCACCCTTTATATCCATGATTATCCATGGGTTCTTAGTTACTTAGCTCACTTTAACTTGTTTGAAAAATGTGTGTTTAGAAATTTTCATAAGTCTTTGTAATGATCCTCGTATGGATGTATACAAAGCTTTGAGTTGGAAAATGTTTGAAAAGTGGGGTGTGAAAAAGAGTTTGAAAATATGAGCAAATAACTATGAACTACCTACCTTATACCGGTCTTTCATGTTTTTTATTTCCTTTCAAGGGTAAGACTGTCCTTACTATTAAGGAGTAAGGAGTCATTACCTTGGATTTTATTAAGGGACGGGTGTAGGGTCATCGTATGATCAATGAAGGCAACTTGTAGGGGTGTCTTTAGCAATTCGTAGGGACTATCGTCATTTTTACCGAAGGGACAAGATCATTTTATCGTAGGCAACCTCGGAGGGACTATGATCTTTTAATCTGGAAGGGACTATGATGATATATTTGTTAAGGGACTTTGTTTTTAAAGACACCCCCATTTTCTAGGGACCTGACCATTTATAAGACAACTGAGAGAGGAACCCTAGGAGGTGCAGATGGTGATCGTAGAACGATCGACTTACGTGTGTGAATATCAATTTCAGTTATTTATATTTGAATTTAGTGGGCTAAGTATGTTAATTAATCATATAACATTTGCACTCCCTAAATTACTAACCACGCAATTATATTTGCAGAAACTAAAAAGCGGAAATAAAGATCTTACGCTATTACATTTGGGAGAGGGGTACATTAGTCCTTTAAAGGGGGATTGCAAAAAATAAAAAATGCGGAAAATTAAACCTAATGAACTACTACATAGGAGGAACAATTACATAATCAAAAATAAAAGCGGAAATATAAATTATTAATCCTATAAGAAAATAACTAAATAAAATCAAACTTAAGAAAAATAATTAATCGTTTTTTAGAAAGTCATGGTTCATTTAGAAAACTAGGGTTTTTTTATAGAAAAAAAATCAGGATTTTAAGAAAATTAGGGTTTATTAGAAAAATCTTAACCTAATTACTAATTAATTTACAATCTAATTAAAATCAAAATTAATTTATTTACAAGAAAACTATTATTACTATTTTTTTTAAATGGTTAAGAATTTATTAGTAAGTTTATTGAAATAAAATGAGGTTAGTGGGTTAATTAATTAGTTAGTAAGATAATTAGTTAATATAATACAATAATATAATAATTAAAACATAAAAATAAAAAAAAGAAAGAAAGGAAAAGCGCTAAAAAAGAATATGGGGGACCTGGGAATCGAACCCAAGCCCTTTACTTCATACGCACAAGGCTTTACCACCAGTCCACCTGCATAGTTTGTGAAAATAACTGCAAATAATAATTAATAAAATAAGCCAAATTTTCAAAATCCAGCTTCGCGCCAACGCCTTCTTCTTCAACCTCTGAGTTATAACTTTGGCTATGGTTTTGCTACCAATTAGCTACGAAAAATTCGTAGCTAATTGACCTGCGATTTTTGAAACTTTCACATCCTGCAAAATCATACCAAATTAACAACATAAAAGAGTTCCCTATGTCTCATACAATCCAAACATACTCCTCAAAGAAATTTAAATGGTCCCAATCGTAAAACCCCAATTTTAAGGTGGAAACCCTAATAATGGTAACTCGCGCGTTTGGTCATGAAACTTCAAAAGAATTTTCCAGGAATCATCCCTAGCATACAACAAACACAAATCAGTCATCAAATGCAATTTATATTATGTGTATATTTGAAATTGCAAATTAAAAAAAAAACAAAGAAAAAAGTAATTCGGATTATGCGTTTTCATGGCATGTTGATGATGGCAACGAATTTAGAACGCAACAAGGAACATAAAGTGGCCTTTCAAACCTTTTGAAACCTATGGGAATAGTGAAACCGAAAATCAATTTTTTTGAAGAATTTTGAGCTTTGAAAGTGAAACTTTATCCTCTGATTTTCGTGCCTTAGCCTTGTCTTGTTATTGTGTACATATAGTAATGTGATTAGGTCAAAAAAAGTTGGGCCTTGGATGTATTTTGGTGTTACTTGATCATGAAGAAACATCCTTGCCAATTTTGTCCAAAAGTTAAATATATCACTTCCATAATGGTTTTGCACGAATTTTGATGGTTCCAATCACCTTTAATATCATATATTTGATCCCAAAATAAGTTATGAGATCAAATATTTGATTTTCATATTTTATTTCTATTAAAATTGAATTTTAATAATAAAAATCGAAAATAATATAAAATAAATTATAAAAATCAGAATAATTGGTTATTGGGTCATGCATGGCTTCATCTTCATGTTTGGGTTGCGATATTATGGGCCCATTTGGAAAGAATTGAAGTTATGATCCTTTTTGCTTCATACACCCCTTAAAAATCATCCAACTTTGACAATGCATAACTTCCTCAATTTTGATGCTATGAAGGTGTTCTAGGACATTTTAGAAATCTTAGAGTGTCCTCTAACCAACCCTTTTTCCCATGTCCATATCATTTACCATTTTTAAATTATGAGCTTTGGAAAAAGTTGACTTTTTGTTGACTTTCAAAAGGACCTATAATGTTCTAGCTCATACCTTCCAAATGAAGCAATTTTAGGCTTGGCTTGTGAGATACAAAGTTGTAGAGAATTAAATTTCCTTCAAAATGAGATTTGGATGGGAAATTTTTTGATGAAGTATGTGAAAGTTATGGCTGGTCAAAGTTCAGTTGACTTTTAATATGAAAACTCTAATTTAGAAACTTCTTGATTCTTGATGATCTGAGGTTTCCTTGATGAATCATGATCAACCCTTGATAAAATGATGAATTTCACCTTATAATATTGATGTTGACCAAAAATATTTAAGTTTGACTTTGAGTTGACCATAGTTGACTTTCTGACCAAGTTAACATATTTTCAGGTATCTGAGCATCTGACTGACCAAACTTGTTGGGAAAGCTTAGAAACTTGACATGAGGATTATTTAAGGCATGTAGGATGTTATGAAGTCTAATTGAGGCCTTAGAAGTCCATTTTTCTTGGGGAAACTCAAAACCCTAGTTCTAAGATCCATTGTTCAGGAGGAGGCTTTGTCTGGTGAAACCTTCAATCCTTTTGACCAATTGAGAATCCTGTGACTATTAAGAGACCTCTTGAACTATATGATCTTGAATGTGGGAGGGAAAATTTTGGGGTACAACAGGATTGAATATTCTTGTTTTTGCGAAATTATTGATTAATCGATTTTGTGAATGTTGTTGTTGATTTGATCAATTCTGGAAAAAAATTGGATTTGGGACGAAGACCCGGTACTGCATTGCAGAGGGTGGTGCAGGCCACCCATTGTTCTGAAGAGGGTGGCGCAGGTCACCCACAGTTTTGAGAATGAAGTGGTATGTGGCGCCAGCCACATTAAGGTGGCTCTTACCACCATGAATATTAAACATGGCGCAATCCATGAGATCCATCATAAAAGGTAGCGCAAGCCACCCATATAAGGGGGAGACAACTTTTTTTGTTGTTGTTTTATACTGTAACTACTTTAATTAAGTTATGGCAATTTTGTAAGTTTTAAAATAAAGTAATACATTATATATGTTGCAAGCCACACTGCATACGTTGAGATCCACATTAGTGTGTCTTATAAAGGATGGCGCAAGCCACCCATAAAATGAGGGAGAACACTTTATTACTTTATACATTAATTAATCTCTTCCATCACATAGTAATTTTATGAATCGTTCTTGAATAAATTAATATTAAACCCATGCATATTTCTCTATAGTAACTGAGTAGGATCATTTAAATAAGATTTTAGGTTTAATGCATTTGGACAAGTTCTATCAGTTGCGAAGAGAAACCAGTTTGATAGCAGTAGTGTTTTTGAGTTTTGTCAGAAAAATAAATTTGTAGATTTTCATGACAGCAAGTGATGTTTAGCTGTGTAACTGTATCAGAAAAATAAATTTTGATAGAATTTTCCAGAATAACTTCGTAGCAGTCACAGAGTGTGAAAACAATATAGTTTTTAGTCGGTTTAACGGAGTTAGCCGGAGAAACTAGTTACCCGAAATTTAACGAAAGTCGTCGGGGTAAGTCGGGTGGTATAGTAGGTGATTCTTATTGATTTATTTTGTTGAAATTATGTCGTAAAAGTTGGTTTGCAGGTACAACTGAGTATGTAGTTTCGTTCCGATTTTCGGACAATTGTAAGTTGTAGGCTTGATAGCCAATATTGAATAATTTGTTTAAGTTGTCTGAGTTATTTACGTTGTTGACATTGTTAAGTTGGTTATGTTGTTTAATTTTCTTATGTTGTTGAAGTTGTTGTGTTGTTTACGTTGTTGAGTTGTACATGCCATGTAGCATACTTACATTTTTATGTCGGAGCCATTGCTCATACCACGTTGGTCTGGATTGACACAAGTTGAAAGTTGAAGGCTTATGCCTTGATGCCTCAGTAAATTGGCAAAATAATTAAGTTTAAGGCTTATGCCTTGCAGATACCTCGATAACCTGGTATATTTTAAGTTGGGAGTTTTACTCTAATGGTACCACATGCATATGCATAGTCGAGTCACATCTTGCGTTGCATTATTTTACATTGCTTATGTTTGCTGAAGTTGATGAAGTTGTCTATGTTGCTTAAGTTGATTAAGGAGTTCATGTTGATTAAGTTGATAAAGTGGTTTATGCTGATTAAGTTGATTAAGTTGTTTATGTAGTTTATGTCGATGAAATTGATTATGTTGCTTAAGTGGATTATATGTTTATGATGACTATATCGTGCAATAGACTAAGTTGATTATGTGATCATGTTGATAAAGTTGCTTATATGATTAGGTTTGTTGAATTTGTTAAGTTGATTATGTTGAATACGTAGTAAATGTTGATAGATGTAGTTAGTTGATAAAATGTGGGTGATTGTTAAGTTGTTGTTGTTGTTGATGTGAAGTGGTGATAGTTGTATGATTCCTATCTATATATTATTTATCATACTTCGTTTATAAAATTTGATATCTCACCCCTTTTGTTTGAATGTTACCCCTATGTTGGTAACATGCAGGTTAGCCTGAAGGAAGATGGTTATCTTTGTTAGTTCGAGTCAGTGTCGATGCTCTGATACGTAACACTCAGGGGATGAACACTTAGTTATTTTTTTGTTGTTTTAAGTTGTTTCAGTTTAAAATATGTTGTTACAAAATTGTTTAAGTTGAATAAAATGTTATACCATGTTTAGTTGAATATTTGAGAATCTGCTGCGTAGTTATAAAAGTTGTTTTGGTTTCAAAAAAATGAATAAAAGATTGTTGTTATAATTACATCCGAATTCAAAAATGTTACGTATCGATGTATTATTTGATTAAATGAAAAATTGTTTTGAAGTCGAAATGTGACATCCTACTTGTTATATTAAGTTAAATTTTACTACTATGATTTTATTGTTAATTGCCGGGTAGGAATGGGGTGTTACACCTTTCGACTAGCTCTTTTTCCAGCTTCAATATGGAAACTCTTTCTCCAAGAGCTGAGCATTATCGACATACCCCATGGTCCGCCCCATCTCTAGGTCCAACTCAGTATCAGGCGATTCTTTTAGCTCTTCGATCCTTTTCTCAGCAGTGGAAACTTTGGCTTTTAGCTCTTCGATCTGTTGCTTCCAAATGTCGATGTCTTTTTTGAGAGAGACCCTTTCTATTAGTCTATCAACTTTAGCCTTCTCTAACTTCTCCACAATAGCTCTAGACTTAGTTGCCTTCGACCAAGCTGAAGCCTCAAGTCCACCAATTTTCTCAATAATATCTTGAATGTTGGGGAGCTTCTTAAAGTCTTCAGTCAGTTGGTTCATAACTAAGGCTAGCTCCAGCAGGAAGCTAGAGATTGTTAGTGCAAGGGTAGAGAGGTCAAACTTCTGAAAGGTGTCCTTCAGGAAAAGGTGGACAGTTTGATCTGAGTCAAGAATTTTGAGGATACCCCCCCCCCTTAAAGAACTTATTCTTGATAGTTTGAAGGATGAGGCTGACAAAATCATCAGAAGTAGGAGCCTCAAAAGTAGTCGAACCACTCACATTTTTCTCTAAAGAGCTCCCTCTCCTCGCAAACACTAATTTAAATATTCCCTGGGATTGGAGGTTCTAAGATCATTCAGCTGAGCATCAGTCATAATGGCTGTAGAAGTTCAAATTATATAACTTTCATCCTCCTCATATTCCTCCTCATTTCTACCATCACCCCCTTGATCACTTACAAGTTCAGACGAAAGTTGAGAACCTTTTGCACCATCCATGAAATCTGCCAGAGGCTAATTGACAAGATGAATGCAAGGGGAGTGTTCATCCTCATCTAGAGCTTGTTCTTGGTCCATGGGAGTGGGATCTTCGACCATGGGGTCTTGTTTATTTTGGAGAGTCTCCCCTTCATGGTCAGACCCAATTATGTGGGATTGTTCAGTAGCAGTCTTGGCAGGAAAACCTCGATTCACTACTTAAGGAGAGGAAACTGTAACAAAATTAGGTTTGTTAATCTCACTCAAAGAACTTCACCCAGAACTAGGATCAAAAGTAGGGTGGTAAGTGGGTTCGCCTCTGTTTTTTAGAAGAACACTTGGAGTAATAGTTGTTGGTTGTGGTGGAGAAGAGCCACCAACATTGGCCTGAAATAGAAAATCAAATGATTAGGCCAAGAAACAGTCAACCAAAGAGTTCATATAGAAAGTAATTCAAGAATAAAACTTACCTGAGTGCCATCTTCATCATGGATTGAGTTATTATTTTCGTTTGGGCCAGCGATCGCCTTCGACGTGGCCCTAGGAGTTTGTCTTTCGACGCCCTTAGAAGGGGGTGTCTTCTCTAAAATTTTGACCACCTTCGAGGAAGATTGGCCAGCAGTGTCAGGATCTTTGACATACTTTCTTTTCTTTTAGATAAGTTTGCCCTCTTTAGGGGGAGACAAGTCCTCACTGTTATCTTCATGGATGGTAGGTAAGGCACCCATCCTTGACTTTTTTGTTGGAGTGGGATGAGGCTTTCGAGCGGCCTGATGGGCCTCAGGAGTAGCCTTCACAACGGTGTTCTTCGAAGAACCAATCTTCTTAAGTACTACTGAAATTAAAGCACAAACATGGATTAATAAAGAAGTGATTAGGTAAAGATCACTGAATCGAAGGCCCCAAACCTTCATATATTTTGGATTCGATGTGAACATCTTCGATCCCTATATGAAGGTGCCCTTTGAAACCGTCCAACGTCTGTTTAGTCGCAACCACCCTTTAAGCTTTGGGTTGAGACTATTGTCGAAGGATTTTAATATAATCCCCACATACAAACCAGTCTGGAAATTAAGGGGTAAGAGCCACACCAAATTCAACAGTAGGCAGTCGAGGAACCTTTGGAGAAAAGAGTTTGAAAGCTAGTTCATAGCGTTTCTCAGGAGCAATGTTAGAAGGGAGTTTTAGTTTCTCCATTTTTTATAAAAATTTCTCCTTCAAAGCGACAACAACCTCACTAACGGTTCGACCAAGATCATTTGGTCGATAAACAGTTTCAAAGTACTTTTGGAAGGCTTGAATCTCTTTGACATGAGTAGATTTACCTTTCTTGGCCTATTCCTGCACATTAGCAAAAGATTGGTTAAGTAATTGGAAAAAGGTAGAAGCATAAAAAAATTTCTCTTGGTAGTTTTTCGACCACCATTGATAGAATTTTTGTGTGCAAAGAAAGTTAGGGTCGAATTAGACTAAGGAAAGTTGGGCTGGACTGGCAAGTCGAGCGAGGCGGAGAGAAGTGGCCTCTTCGTCGAAGTTGACATCAAAAAGGCTTATATGTCCTTTCTTGTTATATAGACACT
The DNA here is from genome assembly GCA_963966055.1 of Lathyrus aphaca. Classification (NCBI taxonomy): domain Eukaryota; kingdom Viridiplantae; phylum Streptophyta; class Magnoliopsida; order Fabales; family Fabaceae; genus Lathyrus; species Lathyrus aphaca. Next base: position 131,883,348 of record OZ014521.1, on the reverse strand, counting down.
TAGGATAGCTTTGAGCCAATCCAAATTATCGAGAGACTAGATTGGGTTGGTAGGAAATTAAAGATGTTGCGCCTCTTTGATGGTTCAGTTTGTGGATCAACAACCTAGGAACCAAAAAGACCTCCCAGATTGCTTTCGATTCTTCTTGGTGACTTTTGGATGTAAGGGAAATGGTCTAGTGAACCATTATAGTCCATACTTTCTCCTAACAAAAGGAGCCATGGTGGGACTAAAGTCGTATCTCTTGGCAAGCATCATAACATAGCCAGAGATAGATTTTTGAAGGGATCTCCCCTCATCAGTATGGGTTAACTGTCCCAGGCGAGTCCCTTCGACTCTCCTGTCTTTAATTTCATTAGTGTTTTCATCAATAACTCATTTGATGGGTAGGTTTGCCTCGAAAGTGGCATTGAGCCACAATTGAAGTAGCTAGAGGGTCCAACCAATTGGAGAGCTCCAGTCGAACTCACGTTCTTCAGGCCAATAACACTTTCACTGATGGATTCATAAAGTGAGGCCAAGATTACCTCACTGAGGCATACTCCTGCATTGTTGTGCAATTGGTTGGCCAAAGGCAAATATTTCTTGGCTACCTGCAGGAATTTAGAGCAAAAAACATATTTACAGAGCCACATATTTAAAAAGGTAATGTGCTCTTCGTCCGAAACGGTTTCAATTGAAGCTTTGAAGTGATGCTTCATTCATTTTCCGCAAGTAGGTTTGCATGAATTAAAGCATATGGTGTCTTCATTGTCAACCTCTGGATCATAGGTGTGACCAGTGAGTTCAAGCCCTATTGATAAGGGCTATGTTGAAAAGTGTGGGAGTCAACATCCCACAAGGTAAATTAAAGGTATAATGGGTGATGTCCCAGAAGTACAAAGAAGCCATCAACATGTCCGAGCAATAGAGGAGATCAGTATTCGACAACATCAGAAGGTCATAGGTCCCTATCTTTTTCCATTCATTAGCTTTGACCTTTTCCACCTTGGCCAACCAGCGATCGAAACCTGGAAAGGAATGAACCACTTTCACTAGTTGAGAATTTCCATTCAGAAATGAAAAATCTAGGGCAGATTGCTCAGTTGTGGGTTCACCTTCAATAGTTTTGTTCTTTTGCCCTAAAGGCTTAGTCCTATGGTAGGAGGGGAAAAACCCAACTTGGAGTCATCGGCAGGAACATTGGACAAGGGTCCAGAAATAGTAGTTTGTTTATCAGAAATGATGAAAGGAATTATTACCTAGGACTCATAGATGTGTCTCTTTTCCTCTTGAAGAGGTTCCAGTGTGAACTGTTGGTTCCTCACTAGCTTAGGCCCAGGAATCTAGGTAAAAGGAGGTAGTGGAGTAGTACTTGGAGAGCTTTTGTTCTTTGAAGTCTTCTTGTTTTAGGAAGATGTTTGGTTGGAAGCCATTGAAGAAAGTTGGAAAATGAAAGATGTTACTGAGTTCTTGAAGTCCTGAGAGAAGAAAATTAGGTTGTAAAAGTTTGGAAGCGTAAAAGTGTTAAAATGAGAAAAACAGGATATATAGGCTTTCAGAAGACTAATGGTTTTTAAATCTCCATTAAGACAAAATTGTGTTAGTGAGACGCGTGTCCTCTTGTGGTGTTTCTTTGGATGGTGGCAATTATGACGTGGCTGCAGAGACATGGTTTCAAGGCAAAACGCAATGATGACTAGTGATATAGTGGCTGTTGAGAAGACGTTTTGTAAAAAATCATTATGACGTGATATCATAAGCGTACATGGTAGAAACTGAATAATTTCTTGATCGTGGGTTGGTCAGTTATGACCATACTTTCGTGCCGTCGAAGGATGGGTGTCGAAGCTGTGATAAAAAAATGAGCTTTCTGTCAACTAGGTCGAAAAGACATTTTTGGGGGGCAATTTGTTAGCTCTTAATTTCGACACCTAGTTGACTTTAGGAAACATTGACTTTAGCGTCATGTTTTGGTAAAAAGGAAAAGACTTCGACTAAATCAAAGCTGAAGAAACCTGAGTTGAAGATGCAAGGAATATAAGGACGTGGACTTAGAATATTTTCTAAGTATAAAAAAATTAACTCCGACCGAGTATCCTTTGAGTGACAAATGTGCAACAGTTGAGATCAATAGTGGAGGGAAAATTATGTTTCTTTCAAATTTGAATAAAGACAAACGACGCACATTGGAAGTCCAAGAACATGCAAAGTGCCAAGTGACATATTTTTAGGAGTAAACTGCCAATAGTGGTTACTTTCGACTAATATAAATAAAGTAGTTCTAGTGTTAGAATTGTGTGTGAATCATATTGTACAACTTACTCCCTAAACACTCAAAGTACATGTGTGTAGAGAAACGAGTGCAAGCGAGAATGTACGTGATGAGATCACCACCCTTTTTTTCATATCAATGCAATTTATGTTTAAGCTTTTATTTTGAAGTCTTTTTAACTTACATTCTCTTTACTTTCAAGCAAGTTTATCATTCAACCTTTTATTGTCTTTTTACTTGCTTTCTTTACACTTCCTTGCCATTTACGCTTTATTGCACTTTACTTTTGACTTCAATTGTTGTTGAGTCTTGTTTCGTTTTTATTTTCTCTTTTTACCAAAACACTTCATAAAGTCTGTCGAAGAGTTTATGATACTATTCATGAAAAACCAATTAAAACTTATTTATAACACATGTCATAAAATCAATCTGGCCGATCCTGTGAGTGACTGAGAACATTGTGTTGTTTTTAGAGGACCAACGGTTGTTTACAATTTTCACACATATTAAGAAAAATGATAAATGAAGGAAATATAATGATATTTTTACTAAAGTATCCTTATCATGTATTGGGAATGACAAAAGTAATATTAACTTGAGGGTAAAATTGAAAAAAATACATTGAAAATTGAAATAGATAATTTATTTTGGGAGACTAATTTATTACAAAAGGAAATTGGATAGCAACCCCTTACTTTAAACTCAAGAAAAGACAGTATATGTGGACCTGAAAGGAACATAATAAACACACCTTAAAAGCCCATTAATAAATTGCGCACAGCTATGTGAATCATTTTGTCCAAAATCCAAAATCATAAACATAGAATTTGTGTTAGAACAAAGCCTTTTCCTTAATCCACCGTCGTTTTGTATTTGTTGCTTATTGGTTTCACTCCCTTCACCAAAGCCCTCCGTAGACTTTGAATATGGAAAATCTCTGCCCCATTGACGACTAAAGTGCAAAACTTTGCATCTCTTTTTCGTCGAAGGAGGCGAGGCGCAACTGAAACCGTCCACCCTCGACCAATATGCAACCGTGTCTGTAACGCTACCCATTTCAACTACCTCCACAAGCTTCGTTTTTTTCTTTCTCAATCGCAGTTTTTGGGTGATAAAATAGTGGGAAATTGAGGAATTGAAAGTTGGGGGTAGAATCAATTGATGGGTCTCGTTTCGAATCAACGAGGCTCGAGAACAGAGACGAAAATCCATGAGGGTTTACCGGTTTCCGTTTCGCCAGTAGGTGGTGCAGCGGTTGCGAAAAAGAAATGGTCGAGTTTGTTGCCTTTATGTGTGGCTCTTGTGGTTATTGCAGAGATCGCGTTTTTGGGGAAGTTGGATATGGCGAAGAATGCAGCTATGGTGGCTGACTTGTTCTATCGGTCTCGTGTGGTTGAAAGTGATGATTTGGGGCTAGAGATGGTGATTGGTGAGAGAAATTTGGAATCAAAGAATGAACGCTGTGAAGAATGGTTGGAGAGAGAGGATGCTGTTACATATTTAAGGGACTTTGTTAAGGAACCTGTTTTTGTTTCTGGTGCTGAACAGGTTTATTTGATTCTGCTTATCATCTTTTTCTTTTAAGATTAGTAGTTGATCATTATTATCTTTTTGAAAAAAACAATCTAGTTATGATCTTGCTCATATGTGATTGTTTGACTTTTGATTAGGGTACTGTTAGCATATTAGTCATATTATGCTCTTAATATGGTTTATAGTTTAGTCAACGTAACACCGACGCCTCTGAAAAAAGGCATGTCCGTATCAGTGTTGGATACTAACACGACACTGACACTTGTGATTAAGTTCAATTTATTCATTTTTTTCAAATTATTACCAATGTCAATGGTGTCTGGAGTCCATGTCTGTGTCTGTGCTTCATAGAGTTTATTTTCTCATAGAGAGGGGTCAAATAGCTAGAGGTCAAGGAAAACTATAAGAGAAGTTATTAAGAAAGATCTCAGCTTAACCATTTAGATAAAAGCATATTCCTAGATAGAACATAATGGCTAAAATTGATCTATGTAGCCGATCCCATTTAATAGGACAAGTCTTGGTTGTTGTTGCTGATGTTGTAGTGAGCTATAGACTTATAGTTCTGTGATTATAAACTGCAGGTTTTGAATTTGTATTGTATATGACATTCTTTATCTGAATAAAATGTTCTATTTCGGCAACCCAAAGATGTATATTTTGATTTTGAGAGGCAAGATTTTAGATTTATCATGGGTTTTTTACTTTTTAGCATAGCGCGTTCAAACTGTTTATGAATGAGAAAGCTACAAAAACACCGGTTTGGCCAGTATATGTTGCCTCCTGAATATTGTTCTTATAAAAATTTTCTTGTCTGTCTAATGTTATAAGTTCATTCAATTGCAGGAGTGGAGGTCATGTGCGGTAGGATGTAAGTTTGGGTTAAGTGGGAACCAGAGACCTGATGCTACATTTGGTTTACATCAACAAGCTGGAACGGCAAGTGTTCTACGATCAATGGAATCGGCACACTACTATCCAGAGAACAATCTTGCCATGGCACGACGGTGGGTAAGCACTGTTGTAAAGTGTTGAATTGGATAATTTGTTTTGTATATGTTGCGTAATATTGTATTGCATATTTTATGATGGTTTTGTATTGCTCTATAGCTCTACGGAGATATACGGAAGTGTTGATAATTAAGCTGATATTACTATGTTAATGTATATTAGGAAGGGATATAACATTGTAATGACAACTAGTCTATCATCTGATGTTCCTGTTGGATACTTTTCCTGGGCTGAGTATAACATCATGGAACCAGTAAAGCCAAAAACTGAAAAAGCTCTGGCAGCTGCGTTCATTTCTAACTGCGGTGCTCGGAATTTCCGGTTGCAAGCTCTTGAAGCCCTTGAAAGAACTAACATCTCTATTGACTCTTACGGTGGTTGTCATAGGAACCGTGATGGAAGAGGTAAATTATAGTAATTTTGATAAACTTGTATATTAATCTCTTATTATGATGTTTTCGAAATTGAAGTTGTATCATCCCCTTTGTTTCTGAGTTATCTTGTTTGAAATACTGAGGAAGAATGTCATTGGATTGCATATTTTAGAAGTTGAAAGATCGTATCATGGTTGCAATTGCTTCCTAGTTTTGAGATTAATGTTGTCGGCTTTTTGTTAATGAATATTTGTATGATGAATATTTTGTTTCTTTAGCAGTGAACAAAGTGGAAGCACTGAAGCACTACAAATTTAGCTTAGCATTTGAAAATTCTAACGAGGAGGATTATGTTACTGAGAAATTCTTCCAATCACTTGTCGCCGGTATGGAATTTATTCATTATCTACTTTCACCTCTCTTCCTTTGATTTACTAGATATTCAACATATATAAAAAATCATTTGATATCCCGAATAAGTACATTATTTTGGTTCTTGCTTCCATTTGGTATCGGCAATACCCACTTACGAAGCTTCTTGTGCAAATTAATCTCTTATTGCAGGAACTATCCCTGTGGTTGTTGGTGCTCCAAATATTCAAGATTTTGCTCCTTCTCCTGGTTCAGTTTTACATATTAAAGAGCTAAAAGATGTCGAGTCCATTGCCAAGACCATGAGATACCTAGAAGAAAACCCAGAAGCATATAATCAATCAATCGGGTAAATTTACACGATGAAAACAAACTAGTTTCTTGAGTTATCCTTCCTTTCCTGCATTCCTCTCGCGTTTAGAACAAAGAACTTAACTCGTTCCTCTCGTGTTTAAATTGTCCTGTTATTTATTTACATTGCACCCAAGAACTTAACACCAAAATTGAATCCTATGTTTCTGAACGAGGCATCTTGAGCTTATCTGATTTTAAATCGTGAATGAATTTTTGTTATTTTTCTGTATTTCACGATCATCTCTGGATGAATTCTGAATTATCTTCTTATTAATAGGTGGAAGTTTGACGGCCCATCTGATTCCTTCAAGGCCCTTGTGGATATGGCAGCTGTACATTCATCTTGCCGCCTTTGCATTCACTTGGCCACATCGAGTAGAGAGAAGGAAGAAAAAAGCCCGGACTTCAAGAAACGCCCTTGCAAGTGCACGCGAGGGTCAGAAACTGTATATCATATCTACGTGAGAGAAAGGGGGACATTTGAGATGGAGTCCATTTACTTGAGGTACACTCCTTATTTTGGTTAGCATATTATTGTGTTTGGTCAGATTTCAGAGAAATGATAATAACTCGTAATTTTTACAAATCGGCAGATCCAGCAATTTAACTCTGGAGGCCTTAAAGTCTGCTGTTCTTGCGAAATTCACATCCCTGAATCATGTTCCTGTATGGAAGTCTGAAAGACCCGAAGTTCTAAAAGGTGGCGATGAATTAAAGATTTACAGAATACACCCTGTGGGTTTGACACAAAGGCAGGCTCTTTATACGTTCGAGTTCGAAGGGGATGTTGATTTCAAGAGTCACTTGGAAAGCAATCCTTGTGCCAAGTTTGAAGTCATTTTTGTGTAGCATGTGATGATGATGATAACATCCCTGCAATTTACATGATCATGTAACAGTAGAACTTTCACTTAACTGAGGGATACAGTTTTAGGCCAGCTCATTGGGGATTTACATTCAGAAAATATATATGACTCCAACCATATTCAAACCCCCCTTTTTGTAAGATAAATGAAAATCCATATTGAATGTTGAGTTATAGTGTTTTATTTTTATTTTATTTGATTATATGTAGAAACAGTGATAAGATGGACAGGAGAAGATAGTGTTTTGTATACTCTGGGTGAAAATTTTTAGTAGAAAAACTGAATGTTTCAACCAAGAACACATGTTTTGTTTGAATGCAGAATGAAATAAAAGAAGGAAAAAGATTCAAATTGATGTAGTTGCAGTAGGGTGGTAATGCTAAAATACCCTTATAAGGAGACTGCAATTATGATTGCAAACTACTTTTAAAACCATGCTTTCAATCCATTGTTAGAATAAGCTATCTACCCTTTAAAAGTTATCTCTTACCTTTCAATACGCCAATACCTTAGCTATTGTATAATGATTGGATTTTTCTTTCTCTACTTTTTGTAAAATTGATTTGGATTCCCAAAAATTTGACAGTATACCAAGATATCCATAACCATTACACGTAATGGAAGCATTCCAAGATTTCCATAACCGTAACACAAAATGACAGTATACCAAAAGTGGTTCCAAATACACTCAAGACCATTAAACAACATCTTAAATACAACTAAATTTTTTTCTTAGGCGTGGTCCTCTTACTTGGAGTTGTCCTCTTTGTAGTTGGGCTAATCACATTCTTGACAACATTTAGTCTTGTAGTAGGTCCAGGAGGAACAAAATTTGTTGATGGCCTCATACATGACAATGCATGAACACAAGGCAATCTAGTAAGTTCTCACCTTCTACAATAGCATATCCTTTCTTTTAAATTCATAACAAATATATTTGCAGGATCTTCAACACGCCTAACCTCAAATATGTGTTCAACATACAACCTAACAAATATATTTGCAGGATCTTCAACATGCCTAACCTCAAATATGTGTTCAACATACAACCTACATTAACAGGCATATGGAGATAAATGTTTAACAGACATCCCAAAAACCAGTTTATCAGACAATAACATACATATATACAAAGTATAAGAGACATACCTCACAATCCATAATTTGGTGTAACTACTAGTTTTTATCAACCTTCCTTCTTATATTAGGCAAGACACCATCATCAATCAGATTTTGAAACCTCATCCTATTTGTTGCCCATTTTTCCATACAATATGTTATGATCTCTTCCACCATGGTCACTAAGGGTTTGGACATTGACTCAAGAATAACATTGCAAGATTCTGACATATTATTGAGTACAACATCACATTTGTTAGTTCCCCTAAAATAAGATTTACTCCAAAATCTTAGAGGTGTCTTCATCATATGGAGATAAGCTTATCAACATAGCCTCTTAAGAAAACAACCATCAAGTCCTATGATCATTTTGAACACCACAACTATCATAACTATCACACCCACTAACTAGATATTCATTTTAATTATCACTCCCTTTAAATTCACCACTGCCTTCTTCCCATTTCTCTTTTTGTTTTTTGGATTGTCCCTTATCTACCTCTTCAATACACTGTTCATGTTTAAGTAGATTTGCCAACTCATCTTCATCTATATAATCATACCCATAAGAAGAATTATAAAAAGCTACCTCTAGAGCACCATCATACTTGTACAACTCATCCTCACTATCATCACTACTTAAAGCATCATCCCCCTCACCACTTTCCATAACAACATTTTCAACCTCCAACACAACCTTTTCAACCACCAACACAACCTTATCAACCTTCATACCAACCTTTTCAGCCTCTAACACAACCTTATCAACCTCCATACAAACCTTATCAGCCTCTAACACAACCTTTTCAACCTCCATACCGACCTTTTTAGCCTCCAACTTAGCTTCATTGAACTTATCTTCCCCATTGACTACTTCTTCATACAATTTAGAAAGCACTTCTTTAACTACATCAGGCTCCTTATTGACATTGGCAACATTTTCTATTTCTGCTTCTATAGGCCAATCATAATAATCAGGCTGATCAAGTGTATGTTGAATATAAATGTCCACACCTAGGTGAACCCTGGAAAGATCATCTATTTCTAACGCTCCTACATCATCAATCAATGCATTCATCCCAAATGTTAGGTCATTGTAATAGATTTTCTCAAAATCCTTATAACCTATCTCCTTCAGTTCACCTATCAACTCAAAGTAACTTCATTTGTCAACATCCACTTTCAACTCATCAAATTTTCCTCATTCATACACTCTAAGACCACCATCAATGAATTCACCACTATGATGAATTCTTAGTACTAGAAACTCGTCAATTTCACCTAGTTACTTCAAATTCAAAGCAAATTGTTACAACGCCCTAAAGCTATAAAAAACTAATTTCTCAAATTGTAAACATGTAAATCCCTAAAAGTACCATTCTCAGATTGAAAACATCAAAAAACCTAATTTCTACCACTACCAGAACTTATACAAAACATCAAATTTTTAACTTGTTTGCAATGATGCTTTCAAACGTTCGCTCGACCTTTGATCTCGCTTTCAAGAACGATGGATTTCACCTTCACTGTTCTTCATTGCACGATGAGTTTTCTTCTTCACTTCACTTTCTGAAAAATGTTTTTGTTCACAAAAGTGGACAATATAACATGTAATAGCCACATAAGCCATCAACCATGCCACATGGACACTCTTTCTGAACTTTTACTAACAGAAACAAAAGGAAGGACAAACGTGCTCCATTTTTAATACTTAAAGGATCAATTTGAATATTTTAAAAATTAAGGGAACAAAATAAACCCCGAGATAAAGTTAAGAGACGAAAAATGATATTTTACCTATTTAAAAAGTGCTCATTTTCTTATCAACATCTCAAATTAGATATTTCTAAGCCAATATAAATCAAACAAATCATTTGCTAACCAACCATTTTTAATAAATATTGCATCTATAATAGCCAAATAATACTAGTGACTCACCAATAGTCTCCAAATATTAATTACGTGAGAATAATCCAAAATCTATTTGAGAAAAAAGAAAATGCAAACCAATGACAACCATATCTGTATCAGAATAAAACATATTTTTATTTTTAAAATACTAATATTACGTGACAATTGTAGATATTTTAATTGATTGTATGTGTGCAAATTCAAATTATTTTTAACACACTTCAACGTCCAAAAATATTCAAATTAAAAGACCCATGAAAATTACGGCCGTTTTATTGTGCTATTACGAAGGTTCAAACCGCCATAATTGACCAAAAACTGCATGTCTTAAAAAAATTGAAAAACTAAAAATTTGTCTAAATATTTATTTTTTAATGCATGAAACTTATGGCATGTGTTTTCATTTTATTACTAAACATGTATATTATGCATGAGACATTTTTGAACACTTGTATAAATATTTTGAACAATAATTATTATACCTTTGAGTTATTCCAAAATTGTTCTTCAATTCTTGAATATTTATTGAATGATGTTTGAAGCTTGATCCAAATGATTCTATTCCTTTTTGCACATACACATTTGAGCATGATTTGTTGTCTTCATCAAAACCAAATACTTGAAGGAAGCTTGTCTTCACATCAAGTTGGCCACAAAATGAAATGGTTACTGTTTAGACAGAGAGTCTATTGGCCAAACATGCTTAAAGATTGTATAAACTTTGATAAATGATGTCAAGAGTGTCAATAACATGCCAACATCCAACGTGTTCAGACCAGTGAATTACATGTTATCGTGAAGCCATGGCCGTTTAGAGGATGAACTTTGGATGTGATAGGAGAAATTCGACCTGCCTCGTTGAAACAATAAAAATTCATCTTGGTAGGGATATATTACTTTACTAAATGGATAGAGGCGGTGCCTTTAGCAAAAATGGACCAAGAATCTATTATCGACTTCATCCAAAACCATATAATATATAGGTTTGGGATTCCCGAAACCATAACCACCGACCAAGGTTCAGTATTTATGGGTCAAAAGGTGCAAGAGTTTGCAGCGGAAATGAGATTAAGCTCGTCACGTCGACACCTTACTACACACAAGTGAATGGGAAGGTCGAGGCTACAAACAAGGCGGTGATCGGGCTCATTAAAAAGCACGTTACCAAAAAACCTAGAAACTGACACAAGACTTTGGACTAAATCCTATGGGCATGTCGAACATCCCCAAAAGAGTCAACGAATTCGACGTCGTTTCGTCTGAATTTCGGTCACGACGCCGTCTTACCCTCAAAAATTGGCTTCCAATCGATAAGAGTTAAATTCCAATTTGAGATCCCGTCGAAATAGTATCGCAACATGATGTTCGACGATATCACAGACTTAGACGAAAAGAGGTTAAAGGCACTGGGCATTTTGTTGCGTCAAAAGGAGAGAGTGACCAAAACGTATAATAAGAAGGTCAAGGCAAAGGCCTTTAAAGTTAATGATTATGTGTGGAAGGTCATCTTTCCCATGGATAGGTGAGATCGAACACTAGGGAAATGGTCACCCAACTAGGAAGGACCGTTCAAAGTTAGTCAAACCTTTAGCATCAATGCCTATGAGATAAAAGAAACAGGTTTTGATGAAAGAATCTTGTGAGTAAATGGGAAGTATCTAAAACGATATAAACATATGCTACAAGAAGTACACATTCACGTATAAAAACTTTCATTAATAATGGTCAAAATAGACCAACTACCAAAAATGGCATACAAAGAGGGCTTAATGCGTTACAAATTAAGCATAAAAAGCTCGTAGGTCATCAGAGTGCAGAAAATGAAATGAAAAAAACAACTAGACGGAGTTTGGAAAAAAACTGGTTATTCATCCATGACTTTCCATGCTCCTGAATTGAGGAAGTTCATCCAGTCTTCATCAGGGTCTGGATCAAAGTCATAACTTTGAGGTAGCCTTTTCTTGGGAGGTTTCATCTGGGTCACCGATGTCTTCCTAGAGATTTTAGCCCTAGTAACTGGTGCAGTAGCCTTTGAAGTGGTTGGTTTGGAGGGCTCTGGATCTTTCTTGGCCACCTTCTGGTCTGCGAGAGAATTTGAAGAAGAGTTCATGGCAAATTTGAATGAGTGTAACAAGAAGATACATAGAGCCACGCCTTTTATAGGAGCAATATTCTTCGAACAAATCACCTGGCGGGAGGGTAGGTGCTTGAAAGGCGTGCAATCAGTCTTGGAAAACGTTCCGCCAAAAAAATAGCCCTTTCTAGGTCTTGGAAACGGTGTCCATACTGTTCAATTAATGTAAATGACCGATTTCGAGGAAGTGAATTCAGACCATTATCTCCATCCAATTGCAAACGAACTAAGGGAGATGATATTTATTTCCAAGGCCATGCGACGCAAGTTTTTTTGTGTGGGTTTTGAGCTATTTTAGTGGAAAGATGGAAGATCCCCACGTCGTAAGAAAGTTGTGGCGTCAAAAGTGGAATCTTGACAGATGTGACAGTCTGTCTTAGTCTGACAAAATGTGAATAGTTCATTGGTGCAAATCGACGATCAAAGAATGCGTCAAAATCTCTCAGGAAATTCCAAAAGGCCAAGCTTCTTGATCGACTACCCCTCTACCGAAACTGGTCTTTTGGGGAGAAATTTGTTGGCTGGAGATTTCGACTTGTTCAAAAAAGTATGTTTGGAAGAAAAACCATGAGAATGTCAAATGGAAGGATTTCGACCCAGCCAAAGAGAAGGAAAAGACAACCATGGGTCGACAACCAGAGGCAGGAATCCAGAAGAGAGTCGAAGCACTTCGATGCATCCCACAGACACCACCAGGTCGAAGGCATTTTAACAAAGCCATTTGGGAAGACGTGAAAAGGAAAATGCTCCAAGTAGTGGGACAAAGTAGTGGGTGGTTACCAGGAGAATGTGTTGACAGGTGTCAAAGCCTGATTTATTGGAAAGTATTCGATGTAACACCCCAATTCTACATGATAATTATTAACGAAAACAAAGTATAAAACATCAACAAATTAAATTGAGATGATACATTTCAACTTTAAAACATCATTCAACACCAGATAGTCTTTGAAACAAATACTTTGTTACCACACAACGAATTCATAAAATTCAACTTAGAGCAACTTAAATTGTATTCGACATCAAAACAACTTAAGAAAACAACAATTCTTTAATTGGACAACTTAAAATTCAACAACTATAAAAAAAGTCAATATCAACATAAACAAGCGTTATCCCCCCGAGTGCTACGTATTAGAGCGACAACACCGACTCAAATCTACTAAGGTACTCCGTTCTACTATGGATTACATGCACGTTACCAACAGAGGGTAACATTCAAACACAAGGGGTGAGATATCTAAAAATATAATCAAGCGTATGATAAATAACATATTAAATTAGATTACATAAATCACCACTTCACAACTTAACAGACAACTCAGAATCAACATAAAATACAACACAACAACATAATATACGACTTGATATGCAACTTAGAAAAATGCGATGCATGTGGTACCATCGGATCAAAACTCCCAACTTATAATATTTCCAATTAATAGAGGCTTCAACACAAGGCATAAGCTTTCAACTTTATTTTTGCCAATCCACGCCAACTTACCGAGTAACAACTCCAACTTGAATAATGATATTCTATGCGACTCAACATGATTATCAAACAACAATAACTATAACAACATAACATCACAACAACATCTAACTTTTCCCAAAGGCCTACAACTCATAATTTTTCCATTTATAAGACACTGCAACATACAACAACAACCAACAACTTTTCAACTTACAATAACACAACATAAGTACAACCAATTATACCACACTCTTATTTACATAATCCCGACTAAATAGATTAATTAAACTAATTAATATGCTCTATTATTACTACTAATTATTATTAATTCATTAGCATGCTTCTGATAACTCCATCACAACAACCAACATACCACCTGCTACTGATCTTACTCCACTGTTAACTAGTTTTCTTCTACTAATTAATTTTTATATCACTTATTAACTCTCTATTAAATTGATTATTAGAACCTATGATACTTCAAATAATATTCTCCAACTTAATTATGCTACTGGAATTAAATTATGACAGACCAAAATTAACAAACAATAGAAAATACAACACAGAAGCCAAAACAACGAATTCTCCCAACCCCGTGTGACCATCATCATACTTTGTGTGACCCTCGTCACAAATGGCTTGTGAAGATCATCCTAGAGACGTGGCGGACGTCACAGTTCCCATACGGATATCAGGAATAAGGGATGATCGTCCCACATCCCAAACTTGCAACGCTTTCTACTTCTCTCTGCTTCGTCTCTGCAACACTTCTTAGTCCAATCCCTTCTCCGATTATTTTACCAATAAATCAACATACAATTTCAACAATAACCCAACAAAATCATCATTTTCTTAACCATCTAAAACAACTTATTTATCAACACTACTTATTCATCAAAACAACTTATTTATCCAAAACAAACAACAATTGACAGTAACAACTTATGTACCCAATTCCATACGAATTCATCACATAATCCCGATTATAAAGTTAGAACCCCACCATTACCTTTGGATTGAAGGCGACTCTAACATTTTTTGATCGGAACCCTAGATTGCCTCTCTAGGAACTTCACGTAACCACCTTTTTCCAACTTCTTGTTTTTCTCCTTACTGATAACCTATTTCCCCTAATCCCAATTAACTTATAGTTTTTATTTTAATTAATCTTATCAATTCTATTGGGCCTAAACCACCCCCCCCACAATTGCTATTTCTAATTACCAAACAAGTCCACTTATCAATTAAAAGAATTCTACTAATAACCCACAACTTAATTAATTTAACTTAGTCCAAGTAACAAAAATACAACTTAAATCAACTCAATCGACTTATTCAACTTAATTAAATTAATTCAACCACAACTTAGCAACTCGACACAAAACAACACCATCCACAATACAATATTTAATTAAATAAATAATTAAATAAACAGGGCTTTACATTCGACAGTTATTTTATTTGTCTATATAAGTAGATTTTATTTTCATGATCTGAGGTCGCATTTCTTCACATTGTAAAAAGGACACACTCAAAGTACCGAGCGTCAGAGAAACGAGTTAACCCCCTATGCAAATGTATGATAGCGTCCAAACACTTATGTATTTCAAGTCAATTTAAAATACTTGTCTTTTATCTTTATCTTTTTTATCCCGCTTTTCTTGTCTTTTCATTCAAGCATTCCGCGTGCATTTGCTATAAAAACAAAATTACCAAAAATATACATAAGAACCCCCATTACCATTCTACATTACAAGAGTTCATAGCATAACTAATCGGACAAAGCAGTCCTGGGACTTGTTTGGCCGGTCCCGCAAGTAAACCTCTCGCAGAGGAGGCCAGCGAATTGTTCGCGCGAAATCCACATGCGAACACCTATCTCCTCCAGTTAACCTATCAAGTCAAAGTAACTTCATTTGTCATCATCTACTTTCAACTCATAAAATTTTCCTCCTTCATACACTCTAAGATCACCATCAATGAATTCACCATTATGATGAATTCTTAGTACTAGAAACTCGTCAATTTCACCTAGTTACTTCAAAATAAGCAAATTGTTACAACACCCTAAAGTTATTAAAAAACTAATTTCTCATATTGAAAACATGCAAAGCCCTAAAAGTACAATTCTCATATTGAAAACATAAAAAACCCTAATTTTTACCACTGTCAGAACTGATACAAAACATCAAATTACTAACATGTTTGCAACAATGCTTTCAAACGTTCGCTCGACCTTTGATCTCACTTTCAAAAACGATGGATTTCGCCTTCACTATTCTTCACTGCACGATGGATTTTCTTTTTCACTTCACTTTCTGAAAATGGCTTTGTTTACAAAAGTGGACAATATAACATGTAATAGCCATGTAAGCCATCAACCATGCCACATGGACACTCTTTCTGAACCTTTACTAACAAAAATAGAAGGAAGGACAAACGTGCTCCATTTTTAATACTTTAAGGTTCAATTTGAATATTTTAAAAATTAAGGGAACAAAATAAACCCCGAGATAAAGTTAAGAGACAAAAAATGATATTTTCCCTATTTAAAAAGTGTGATTTTCTTATCAACATCTCAAATTAGATATTTCTAAGCCAATATAAATCAAACAAATCATTTGCTAACCAATCATTTTTAATAAATATTACATCTATAATAGCCAAATAACACTAGTGACTCACCAATAGTCTCCAAATATTAATTACCGAGAATAATTCAAAATCTATTTTGAGAAAAAAGAGAATGCAAACCAATAATAAATGACAACCATGTATGTATCAGAATAAAATATATTTTTATTATTAAAATACTGACATTACGTGATAATTATAAATATTTTAATTGATTGTATGTATAAAATTATTAATTTGTATAGAATCTGTTAAAAGAAATTAAGAACTACCTTCTTAAAAAATGCAAGTCTTTCCTTTTACAATAGTAATAACAAATATTTAATAATAAATACTATTTAAGAGTACTTACAATAAGAAAATAATAGATATTTTTCAGTTAAATTCAGAAGACTTGCATTTCAATTCAACTCTAACTGTTAAATATCTTTTGAAGAAATTTTTTCTATCTCCAATTTATAAATAAAAAATGGTTGCAACAAATAAACATTAGCATGAGTCATTCACTATTTGACTCTTGGAAACCCCATAAGATATATGTAATTATTTATCCTTGACCAATCCACTTGGGGGTTGCCATACTATGTCTCCCTATGATTTATGCGGCGACTGGTAATTCAATATTCAAGAGAGGCCAACTTTCAACAACTCCAATATTAATTCTATTTTTTTAAATTACTATAATATCTTTGTGACAGAGATTGACTCATAGTACATATCATTATGGAATACCAAATAAACATGGCCCAGTTGTAAGAAACATGACGTTAGGGTTCAATTTCATGTTGGCTTCTTTTTCTAATCTTTAAATGACTTGTAATTTTCACACCTCATTTTTTAAAAATAAATTTAACTTTTAAATTAATTTTGAATTAATTTGGATTATGTATTTGGTATCTAATAAAATTCTAATAATGAATAATATCTTTATACACAAATTTAACATCAAGTTTCTACTTTGGTGAGTTTATTTGATGAATATGAAGTGAGCAATATAATGTTGGATTGTGTAGGTATAGATTGTAGGGTTTGATGGTCTCAATTTCGAGTTTTTGAGAGTTTTGAAAAGATATTGAAAGGGGATTTTATGAGATTATTGCATGAGTTTTATATAAATGATAAACTTGTGAAAGGATCAAATAGTAGTTTTATAACTTTGATTCCAAAAAAAATCAAGTTCTCAAGAGTCTTTCAAATTACCATCCTATTTCTTTTGGTTGAATGTATGTACAATTTTTTTTCCAAAGGTTTTGGTAAACTGATTGAAATTGATAATTGGTAATCTCATATCAGATATGCAATTCACTTTCGTGATGGGTCGATAGATTCTAGACGATATTCTTATTCAGGGTCAGTCTTGGGCCCGAACAAGGCGATCTATGTCTCAGGATCTCCAAAAAGTAGGGGTCTTAATTTTTTTAAAATATTATAAATTTAAAATAAATATATAAATATTAGTTGTTGAATTTAATTTAGGGTTAAATAAGTTATTGGTCCCTGTAAATATGACAATTTTGAATTTTACTCCCTCTAAAATTTTCCTTTAAGGTTTGGTCCTCACAAAATTTTCCGTCTCAATTAAGAGTCTCTGACGTTAAACAACCCTAACAGTTGCTGATGTGGCAGGATGAGCTTGGTAGTGGGGGAGACAATGATAATGCTAATGAAAGGCCTCAAGTGATAAGATTCAAAGAAGATGAAAAACATAGCAAAGATTTCATGTTTAAAGTGAGAATGAAATTCTCTTCCTTGAAGCAATTAAAGAAAGCCGTGCTTGAGCATAATGTGCTGAATTGTAGAGAGGTGGTGTTTGCAAATAATGATGAGAATATGTGTAGAATTATTTGTAAGGACAAACAAAAATGTAACTACACTGTATTATGCAGTAGGGTTTTGAGAACCACAACATTTAGGATCAAAACATTATTTCATAAGCATAAGTGTGGTAGAAAATTCTTCAACAAAAATGCAAATGCAGAGTGGGTTTCTAGAGTGATAGTTGACAAATTGTAGAACAATTCAGGTATGAAATTGAATGAAGTGGTAGCTGATGTGAGACTAAGGTTTGCTACAGAGATAACTAGTTGCAGGGCACTCAAAGCAAGACAACTAGCTAGAAGGATGGTTGGAGGGGACTCAGCCAAGCAATATAGCATGCTCTGGTCCTATGCAGTTGAATTAAGGAGGGCATCCGTTGGAAACACATTCAAGCTGAACATCTCTGGTATACCCCCTTCATTTGACATATGCTATATGTGTTTTGATGGTACTAAGAAGGCCTTCAAGTTAGGTTGTAGGCCATTTATAGGCCTAAATGGTTGTCACTTAAAAAACAGATATGGTGGAATTTTATTGATTGCTGTTAGTAGGGATACCAATGATCAATATCTCCCACTTGCATTTGGGGTTGTAGAGACTGAAATAAGAGACAATTGGAGTTGGTTCATGAGGTTGCTACTTGATGACATTGGTTCTGACCAGAAGTTGTGTTTCATGTCAGATAAATAGAAAGTGAGTAAACATTTCTGACTTCATGTATTGTTATAACATTTCTGACTTCATCAAATTGTTATAATATTTTTTTTGTTAACAGGGTCTTGTGCAAGTTTTTAAAGAGGAATATCCTGAATTTGAATACATATTTTGCTTGAGGCACTTATATGCAAATTTTAAGAAGAAGTATGAAGGAGGCACACTATTCAGAGATCTTATCATGGTTGCAGCAAAAACAACTTTTTCTGAAGCACATGAGGAGAAAATGAATCAAATTAAGGAGGTAAGTCAAGATGCTTATGAATGGCTTTGTGCAATCCCTAAGAATAAGTGGTGTAAACATGCTTTCCCATTCTACTCTAAGTGTGATGTTCTCATGAATAATCTTAGTGAGTCATTCAATGCAACCATACTAATGCAAAGGGATAAACCTATTATTGCTATGTTTGAATGGATTAGAAACTATCTAATGGGTAGGTTTTCCACCCTTAGAAAGAAGGTAGAAAATTACAAGGGAGAAGTCATGTCCAAACCACTTAGAAGGCTAGATAGGGAGATTGAAAAAAGTGCAAACTGGTTGCCAACATATGCAGGCATGTTAAAGTTTCAAGTGTCTCATGTCATGTTCACAAATTCATTTGTTGTAGACTTAGCAAACCACACTTGTTCTTGTAATTTTTGGGAACTGGTTGGGATACCCTGCAGACATGCAGTTGCAGCCATACATAGGAAGGTTGATGATCCACTAAAGTATGTTAACAAGTGTTATCTTAAGGTTACTTATTTGGAATGTTACAATCAAGTCATTACTCCTATTAATGGGCAAAACAAATGGCCAAAGACCACTGATCCAGAAATCTTGCCTCCAAGTTACAAGAGGGGACCTGGAAGACCAAAGAAACTACGTAGGAGAGAACCTGATGAGGTATCAAAAACTAGATGGAAAAGGAATAACAGTATCCATAGATGCAAGGTTTGTTTTGAATATGGCCACAACAAAAGAACATGTAAGAAAAACAAACAGCTGGTGGTTGTTGATGGTGAATCACCAAGAGTTTTTGAAACACAAACTAGCCAGACTCCAGCAGTAGAGCCAATACGAAATAAGAGGGTAAATACTATTATTGAAAGTAATACATTGTTATATTAACTGTACATTGTTATACTTATTTGTCAAGTACTATTGTTGAAAGTAATACATTGTTATACTAACTGTACAGGGTAGGCCAAAAGGCACAACAAGGAAGGGAGTTCATACTAAAAAGGCCAAAACTGTAGGGAAATAAACTGAAGAAAGAGAAACTGAAGGAAGAGAAACTGAAGGAAGAGAAACTGAAGGGGTACAACCTGAAAGGAAACAAACTGAAGAGGTACAAACTGAAGAGCAACAAACTGAAGAGGTACAAACTGATAAGGTAAAAACTGATAAGGTACAAACTGATAAGGTACATAATGATAAGGTACAATATGAAGAGGTACAACCTGAGGTACCAATTTCATCACAACCTACTCAAACTTCTGCTGAGGCAATGAGGATGTACTGTGGTATTAATCCTGAAGATTTGGCTACTTTGTTGGATGATGATAAAATCCTAGACATTCAGCCACTTAATATGGATACCTCACCATCAAAAGTGCCAAGACCAATACCTACTGAGCCTATACCCGTTGCACCAGTACCATCTATGCCAAAACCTAAAGTTTTCTTTGGCCCAAGGCCTAAAGTGCCAAAAACAAGACCAAGACCTGTTGCACCAGTACCATTTGTGCCAAGACTTGCTGCACCAAAATCATTTGTGCCAAGACCTGTTGTTTCAAGACCTACTATGAGTGATCATATCAGTTTGATACATGTTACTATTGTATTTTGTTTCAATGCCTACTGTGTGTACTGTATTTCTAACTACTTTCGGATATAATAGGTGAAGGAAATGTTATCTCCAAACAAGAAAGGAAAGAAGAAGGTTGCAATTGAGAAAAGAAAAAGTAACAAACTTAGGACACTTAAGACCCGTAATATTGTGGGACCAGGCAGGGCTACAGAAGATCCATTAGTCATTCCTGAGGATGATGCAAGTGTTGGGAGTACAACTTCTAAGAAGATTTGTGATGACATTGAGAGGAGCCTAACTCAATGAAGACTAGTGTGTTGTGGAGCATATGTGTTTTGATTTGGTCTTATGTAATCTGAACCTTAGTAGTATTTGTATGAACTTATGTCTTGTCTTTTGGTTTTATGTAGTATGCACTACTGTATGAACTTATGTATTTGTATGAACTTATGTATTCCTTCTGTATTAACTTATGTTACTATCTAGCCATTCCCATCAAAAAATTTGTTTTCATATGTAATTATTAACTATTGCAGCAATAATCAACTTAACTACAACACATACATGTAGTTAACAAGGTTACTCCATTTCATTGCATAAAAGAAACTACATCACAACACTGGAGAACAACATCAACTTCAATTCCTTACATAAAAATCATCAACACCTAGTACTTGCTTACATAAAACAACATCAACACCTACATTTAATAACAAAATATACATTGAACAAAAATGAGATAACAAGACAAAACAACTTCAATCTTCCATAATATGTCTCTGTTTTCAGCTTGCTCTTCAAGATCTTGTTCTTCTTCCTTGTTTCCTCAACAACTGACTTCATATACCCAATAGAGGCCATGACTTCCAAATCTGAATTTGTACAACTTGAATCATCATTCTCAGTTTTTTCTACAAAATAATCATCCCATATGAAAAGATTAGAAGTATCAGCATTCCTCCAATTCGGACATCTCCAAAATAACCTTCCCTTGTTCGGTCCCTTTTTGCAATGATATGAAACCATGCGAAATTGACAACCACAATATTTCTCACATCTTGATTTTACGGAAGCAGAAGACATTGAAGGAAGAAAAGGGTGGTAGAAAGAAGATGAAGAGACTAAAATGGTGGAGCACACGGACGAAAATGGTGGAGAAAGAAGGATGAGGCACGTGAGAATTAAGTTTCAAATGAAAAGGGGAAACACCTTTTTTATTGAAACATTTACACGCTGGCTACAAAAAGAAATAACAAAAAAAAATAATAATCCAGTCATCCTGTGACATCAACAACCTTTAGGGTTGTTTAACGTCAGAGACTCTTAATTGAGACGAAATTTTTTGTGAGGACCAAACCTTAAAGGAAAATTTTAGAGGAACTAAAATTCAAAATAGCCATATTTATAGGGACCAATAACTTATTTAACCCTTTAATTTATAATGCAAGTTAGTTAACATAATGATAAATAAGTTTATTTTTGACTCAAAGGTCAATTGGTTCAAGCCTTAATACCTACACTTTTACTCTTTAAATATATTACTTTACAAAATAAAGATCCATTTTTAAAATTGGACCAGGGCCTCCAAATTCTCAGGACCGAGCCTGTTCTTATTGCAAATTGTTGTACCCCAAAATTTTCCCTCCCATATTCAAGACAATGTATCTAAAGAGGTCTCCTAATAGTCACAAGATTCACAATTGCTCAAAAGGATTCAAGGTTTCATCAAACAAAGCCTCGTCCTAAGCAATGGATCTGAAACTAGGGTTTTGAATTGCTCAAAGCAAAGTGGACTTCTAAAGCCTCAAGTGGACTTCATGACATCTCACATACTTCAAAGAATCCTCATGTTAAGTTTCAAGACTTTCCCTACAAGTTTGGCCAGTCAGATACTCAGGACATCAAAAATCAGTTAACTTGGTCAACAAGTAACCTGTGGTCAACATAAAGTCAAACTTCAAGATTTTTGGTCAAAATCAATATTATAAGGTGAAATTCATCATTTGATCAAGGGTTGATCATGATTCATCAAGGAAGCCTCAGAATCATCAAGAATCAGGAGTTACTAAATTAGGATTTTTACAGGAAAAGTCAACTATACTTTGACCAGCCATAACTTTCACATGCTTCTTCAAATATTTCCCATCCAAAGTTCATTTTGAAGGAAATTAAATTCCCTACAACTTTGTGTCTCACAAGCCAAGGCCAAAAATTCTTTATTTGAGAGGTATGAGCCAAGACATTACAGGTCCTTTGAAAAGTCAACAAAAAGTCAAAATTTTCAAAAGCTCATAACTAATAAATGGAAGATCAAATGGACATGGCACCAAAATTAGTAGTTAGAGGACACTTTAAGCTTTCTCAAAAGTCCTAGAACACATACATGGGATAAATATTGAGAGAGTTATGCATTGTTGAAGTTGGGAAATTTTGAGGAGGTGTATGAAGCAAAAATGACTAAAACTCAAGTTTCTTCCAAATGGGCCCATATTTTTCCAATCCAAAATCAATTATAAGGTCATGCACGACCCATAGATTATAATATCTGATTTTTTATATTTATTTTATATTATATTGGATTTATTTCATTTAAATTCAATTTTAATTAAGATAAATATTGAAAAATCAAATATTTGATCCTAGGTCTATTTTGAGATCAAATATTTGATGTTTATGATGATTGTAAGTGTCCAAATTTGTAACACCCACTTCCCATTTATAATAAAATAACTATTTATTTAAAATAAAATCAGAGTTTTTATCAAAAGTGGAATGCTACATCTCAACAAAAATCAGTTAAAAATAATTATTTACTGAAACAGCGAAAAATCACATTTTATTTCATCATACGACAACTGCCAAATATAATATAATCACCAATCCTCATATTATAATTTGCCACATAGTTTTGATACGTAACTAATAACAATAATAAATGAACATCAACAATCCCCTAATCCCGTGTTACGTATCAGAGCGACTCCTAGGACTCGACCAAACGACTTGTACTCCGAGCTTACTCAAGTACCTGAATCATCTGTACTTCCGAAGAAGCACAGTTGCAACCACACGCAACAAAGGGGTGAGATACTATCATCATCAAAAGGGAAAAATAATAAGAATAAACAAGTATCATTAACTAGATCATCACCTCCAAACAACAACAACTGCACAACCACATCATATATATAACAACATTATATACATCATCAACATCATACACCACAACAATAACAATTATTATGCAACGAGACTCTACTTGACTCTATGCATGCGGTACCGATTCCAATCTCTATTTCAAGATCCAGTTCCCGTTGGAACTCTCGACCCCTCTTTCATGGTCCAATATGACCCCTATTTCATGATCACATCCTCGACCCCTATTTCATGGCCATGTACGATCCCTATTTCATGATCGCACCAACATTACAACAACGACATACCCCACCTTGATATGTTATACAACTATGCAACATATCACTCAACACCGATGACATAAACAATAACCACAACTTCAACCCCACACAACAACATCATTAACGACATACAACAACATCATTACCATGCATTGGCATCATCAACAACATACCACATTAATAACATGTATCAACAACATACAACATCAACGATATCATGCATTAGCATTATCAACAACATACCAAATTAATAACATGTATCAATAACATACATCAACACCGACCAACTAATACATCATACTACCACGATTACAACAACAACATTCAACAACATTAACAACTTACACCTATGCCCCACAATTATCACGACTTATAACTACTAGGGAAATAACAACTCAAAACAACATCATATAACTTCTATCAGCATCTACGTCATGTGTCGTTAATTACAACAACATACACCAATAACAAATACTAACATCACCTACAACAAGCATCTTCAACTATACCACATATAGCAACCACAAATCCTATCACCACCTACAACATGCATCTTCAACTATACAACATATAGCAACAACTCATGACATATAAACAATACCAATTCCATGCATACATCAACAAGTATATTAACATTTATCAACACCAAGTCATGCACTGACAACGATAACAACTACAATATATAACAACAACAACCTTCATTTACGTTATACATATTTAGCATACTATGACATAGGTCGACATGAGCATCCTCTCTTTCATAAACCTTAACTAATCATCAAAACAATCATGTTATATCATCTGTACATCAACAACCAAATCGACTATAAAAATCGGCACAAATAGGTCTTACGAATCATCATAAAACACAAAAAAAGACACTGGACACGGCCTACCGTGTCCTGTGACACGGCCCGTGTCAGGGACACACGCCACCACCCTTCACAACTCAGCAAAACACAAGACACAGTGGTCTGACACGGCCGCCCGTGTCCTGTGACATGGCCCGTGTCAGGCTTACTGTAGCCCAAAACTTCACTTTTCTACACACAGGGGGCTGACACGGGCGCCCATGTCCTGTGACACTGCCCGTGTCAGGAGCTCTGCACTCCAAATATTTGTTTTCTCCATTGTTTTCCTGCTACGATTCAAACCCCAAAAACCCCAATTTCTCAAGTTTTCATGTACTAAAATGCATCACATAAACCACTAATTAAACATATATCAACAAGTACCAACCCACTTCATTCTATTTCATAAATTCATACCTTCCCAACTCAAGTTATATCATCAAACACCTCAATTTACTCAAAATACACAACCTAATATATTCATAATCCAACATTACTTTTATCTTCATCTATTTCATATAATTAGTATACATCAACATTGAATTATCAACTAATCAACTCAATTCACGTTCAAACACCAAAACCCCAAACCCTCTAATCAATAACACAACCTAATTCATATTATAGAACCCTTAAGAGACGGAAGAATCCCACCCTTACCTTAGTTTTGATGAGCAATCTCTTCTTCTCCGCGGATTCTCCTCAAGCCTTTCACTTTCTCCTTTCTTCTTCTCTTTTCACGATCGGTGTATCGCTTCCCAAAACACGTTTCCCTTTTCTCTTTTTCCTTATTCCAACATAACCCCCTTATACCCAATCTATAAACTTCCACCTTTATCCTTACTAATTTCACCAAATGGCCACCTTACCCTTTACCTCTTATTATTCCAATTATATTATTATTCCTCAAATAATTATTCCATCTAATATAATTCTTATAATAAAATATAATATGGAATAATAATTCCTTCTTCCCCCACATAAAATACCACCAATCCAAATTAAATGATTAATTAAAATTTGGGGAGTTACAAAATTCGTGCAAGTCCAAAAGAGTATGACTTCATTTAATTTTTTGACCAAATTGGAAACATCTTTTCTTCATCCTCAAGTAACCTCTCAATCCATCACAAAAGCCCAAAATCTGACCTAAATTACATCCTCTATAAATACCTATCATCTCCACAAGTCAAGAGGACGAAATTTTTGATCAAAGAAAGCATACAAAACTTCAAAAAACTCAAGAGTAACTTGGATTCGGTTTTAGGGTTGCAACCACTCTCAAGGAGGTTTGAAGGTCCAAGAACATTTCTTAGACTCTTTTGAAGGCGTACCAATCATCACATTGCTCCAAAACCTCATAAAACGCCATAACCGAATTTCTTTTTTTTTGTTTTTTTTTTAATTTTTCGATTTCATATTTATACGCATGATACATCTAATCTCTTTGTATATTTGTGTTTTGTATGATGTGAGCAAGCTATCTGGGCGATCAAATTGAAGTTTAGGGCACCATGGAGAACTAAACTGTTGGTTAATCTGCTGTAATCCATTTCCGCCAATACTTTGAAGGCTGCAGTAGTGATAAGAGTTCCAGTCTGACAGGTAAGTCAGGTAAGTGCTACTGTTTCGACCCTCAAAATCGCAAATTCCTCTTTTTTCTATTTTATTTGATTTATTTTCTATTTCCATATTTTCAAAACAATCTGAAAAAATTTGTGCGCTCTTTATTTGATTTTATTAGATTTTTAGCATCATTTTAATATTTTTTAGATTTTATTTTAGTCGCTTTTCTTATTTTCTATTATTTTAAAATCTGCAGTGATTTTATCTGACTCTGTTTATTTTTTTTATTCTTCTAATAGCATGATAAAAAAACATATCCTCCTCTCATCTCAAAGACTCAATATTCTTCTGATCTTTTCGTTTTGATTATTTTACAATTTATAAAGATAATGTAACTGCTAAAGCCTTGTAATAGTTTAGGTTTATTTTCCGCACTTTACATTTTTTGTCAGGATTTTTTATATTTATGTATCTCTCCCAAATCCATGTAATAGTTTAAACTAGGGTTTATTTTTCTGCACTATAAACTGTTAGATGTATGCTTAATAGGATTGTATGGCAAGAATAAAATAAGACGTTAGCTAACCCTAATTCACAAGATAAAATATCTGAAATTAATATTCACACACGTAAGTCGATCGTTTTACGATTGCCATCTGCACCTCCTAGGTTTTCCTCTCTTGGTTGCCTTACAATAAACATGGTCAAGTCCCTCAAACGTGGGGGTTGTAACCCGGTGAACTGACTTTAAACAATGTTGCGGATAGCAAGAGTCGCCACCGACTTTTATTTTATCCATAAGGAAAGGTTATAAAAGAACAGGAAAGACCTTAGAGATATTTTTGGGTCCGGGGGGTAGGTTATGAAAAGGGAAGGTGTTAGCACCCTTTTCATCCATGGTTATCCATGGGCTCTTAGGTACTTAAGCTCACTTTAAATTGTTTTGAAAGTGTGGTGTGTGAATAGCAAAAAATTTCAGAATAGTTTAATAATAATCCGTATATGGATGTGTAAAAAACTTGTTTGAAAATTTTGTTTGAAAATGTTAAGTGTTTGGAAAATTTTTGAGATGAGCTTAAGTATTTAAAAGCAAACTACCCTAATGTTTAAGGCCTTTCTTATTCTTTTTTTCCTTTCCTTAGTAAGACTATCCCTACTATAATGGAGTAGGTAGTCCTTACTTTGGATGTTAAGGGACATGTGAGGGACAACTTGATTTTTAAGGCAATGGTGGGGTGTAATAAGCATATTAAGGGACTATCATCATTTTTTTCCGAAGGGACTTGATTCGTATAGGCAACATAAGGGACTTTGATGATTTTTACTCGAGGGACTTGCTTTATACACCCCACTTAACCATTTATTCGTAGGCAACAAGAGGGATAACCCTAAGGAGGTGAGACGGCGATTTAAAATCGACTTACGTGTGTGAAGTGTTTAAATTAATTATCTTTATTAAAAATTATCTAAATTGATTTTAATATTACATACATGTTAACACTCCCTAATTACTAACCATAATGACAATAATAATTAAAATAATTATAAAAAATTACAACCAAGAAACAATTACAAAATAATAATAAAAATAGCAAATTTAAGCAATAAAGAATAAAATATAAATATAAAGGGGTTAGTCATAATAAGATAATAATAATAATAATCAAAAATAATAAACAAGGTTAGAAATATAAAATAATAGTAAGATGGTTAAAAATTAATTAAGAGGTTAATAAAATTATAATAAGCAAAAATTAATAACAATATAACTAGCAATAATAATAGAAACCAAGAAATTAACATGCACAACCAAATATTTTTTAATTTACATACTAATTATTAAATCATTTTTTAAATAAATTACAATTACAAAATTTTAATCATTATAAATATATATTTACAATTTATATAAATATTATAAGAAAAAGATGAATTTTTTAAATAGCATATTAAAATTTAATTTCTTTTAGTCATTATATTCACAAATTATTTTTAATCATTAAATTATTTCTAAATATTAAAAGAGAATTAATTTGACTTATAATTATATTTACAAAAATTAACTATATTAAAAATTATATACATAATAAGGATTAAAAAAGTAAATTATTAAGAAAAATAGAATTAGGTTTTGAAATATAAATTAGGGTTTGTTAGAAAAATATTTTTTAGGGTTTTAAAAAAAATTAGGTTTAATTTATATATACAAATTTATTTTTAATATTTACATAATATTATTTTAATTAGCATAAACTATATAAAATAAAATTTTAAATAAAAAACAAGAGTATTATTTTTTCTAGAAAATTGTTTTTTTAAGAATAATTTTAACCACCTAATACCTATATACATATTTTATAATAATAATATTATGATTATTTTAAATTAATTAAATCTAACAAAAGAATAAAGGATAGAAAAAAAGAAGAGGAACCTGGTGGGGCTGGGGTTTGAACCCAGTCCCCTATGCTTGCTTTCAGGTGAGACTACCACTGGGCCATTGGGTGCGCAGGCAAGAGAGGAGAGCAAGAGATTTGTTTTACTCTTTGTTTTGAGAAAATCCAGAAAAATATCAAAAACAAAAGGCCTGGGGGAGGTTTTGATCCCAGGACCTTTTGTTCACAAGACACACGCGCTACCGCTGGGCTGGGAGAGCCAATTCTGCTAGCTGAATGACTTTATCTCATTATATTTTATGCCTTCCATAATCCTGAAAAAAATAACAAAATAATAACACAAGGCCAGATTCGAACCCTGGCCCTATGTCCAAACACGCGCATGACTTACCACCAGGACACAAGCATACTTGTGATATTTAAACAACAACAATTCAAAAAATATATTCATAAATATTTGAATTTCCAGCGCGCGGGAAGCAGTCATCCCCTACCTCCAGCACTGCAATTTTTGCTGTGAAATTAGCTGAGAATTTTCCTGCGGATTTGAAACCCTAGCAAAACCTGCGAAACTCGATGATCAACCAAACCCTACAATTTTACAAAATTGAAAGCACAAATACAATCCAGAGGTCAATACAAATCCAGCCATGGTCTTAGAAACCATTTATATTCAATGGATCATAAAACCCTAAAACGAAGGTCATGAACCCTAAAATGGCACTATGTGATTCGGCCATGGTTTCTTCGATTATCTTGCCCAGAATTCATCACAACCCTTCATAGAACACAAATCATCAAACAAAATTCAAAAATAATGCATAAATGTTTAAGAATGAAAAATCATGAAAGTGTGAAGAAGTTTGAATCGGATTTCTTCATATATGATGTTATGAGGCAATGTTATGGTCTGGTTATATTCCATGATGATCAAAGAGTCTAACCATGTCTTTATTTTACCTTTTAATGGCTTGTATGTGAAAATCCGAATGGAGGTTTTTTGGTTGATTTTTGAAGTATGAAGCTTACCTCTTGGCTGCTGAATTTCGTGCCTATGCATTAGGTTTTATGATCAGTATATATGTGGGAGTATTTTAGGTCAAAAATATGGATAGCTTGTGTGGATATTTGATCCAAAAAAGATTGAAAAAGATGGCATTGTAAAATTCAAATATTTGCTCTTGAATGCTTGCTATATTTGGACAATTCATATGATTCTTTTCTTCTTTTAATCCAATCTATAATTATGAATTTTTAAGAACAAAATCTTCACCCAAAAATAACTTTTCATATTTTTTATTTATTTAAAATGATTTTTAAGAGTTAAATCAATAATAAATAAATAAAAAATAATAAAAATGATGATTTTTATTCAATTGGGTCGTGTGTAGTGTTTGGAGATGGATTGGGTCATGAATTAGGCAGCCCATTTGGAAAGAAATACTTTTAAGCCTCCATTTTCAACATAAACCATCACAAAATTGTCCAACTTTGCAAAGACACATCTCCCTCAATTTTAAGGGTATGAGGGTGTTCTTGGACTTTTTGGAAAGCTTGAAGAGTCCTCTAAACAACCCCATTGGTTTCAGGTCCATATCATTTACCAATCTCAAGTTATGCCCTTTTGAAGTTGTTGACTTTTTGTTGACTTTTGAAATGACCTATAATGTCTTAGATCATATCTTTCAAATGGAGCATTTTCAGGCTTAACTTCCAACATCAAAGTTGTAGAGAATTCAATTTCCTTCAAAATGAGCTTTGGATGGAGACTTGGTGATGAAGTATGTGAAAGTTATGCCTGGTCAAAGTTCAGTTGACTTTTACTGAGGAAACCCTAATTTAGAAACTCCTGATTATTGATGATCTGGAATCTCCTTGATGAATCATGATCAACCCTTGATCAAATGATGAATTTTACTTCATATACTTGATGTTGGCAAAAAATCATGAAGTTTGACTTTGGTTTGACCACAGTTGACCTCAGTTTGACTTTTTAACTGCATTGACTGATTTTGACTTATCTGATCATCTGACTGAGCAAACTTTTGAGAAAAGTCTTGAAACTTGTCATGGGGGTTCTTATATACATATAAGATGTTATGAAACTCACTTGAGGTATTGGAAGTCCATTTAGCCTGATTAAAGTCAAAACCCTAGTTTTGGATGCACTGCTTAGGAGGTGCACTGTCTGAGGGAATTGTCAACTTCTTTGACCAATTGTGAACTATGTGAACCTTGTGAACCTTCATAAAATGTCTTGTGATACTCATGAGAGATATTGTGAAGCTTGTGAACCTTGTGAACCTCATGAAGTGTCTTTGTAGACCTCATGATCCTCAGGAAAGCTTTGTAACCATTGTGAAACTTGTGAACCTTGTGAACCTTCAAGAAGTAACTTGTGAACTTCATGAACTTCATGAAAGGTCTTGTAAATGTTGAGAAGCTTGTGAACCTTGTGAACCTTCAAGAAGCAACCTAGGGACTTCATGAACCTCATGAAAGGTTATATAAGCATTGAGAAACTTGTGAACCTTGTGAACCTTCAAGAAGTGACTTATAGACCTCCTGAACCTCATGAAAGGTTATGCAAGTGTTGGAAAACTTGTGAACCTTGTGAACCTTCTTAGAACACAAAGTCTTGTATTGTGAGGGCAAATTTTGGGGTGCAACAGCTGCCCCTGTTCAATTTTCTGAAACCTGAGGGGTTAGATTGGTATATTTGCCAGTCGTAACCTGGAAGGTTGAAGGGGATTGAACACAAAAGCCCAAAAATTTGCACTCACCAGTGCATAGAATGATATTGATGGTTGGTTGAACATGATCGAGTGGGCTTAAAGATGCCACTAGGGGAAAATTCTTTAGTAGTATAATGAAAGCTGTCAGGAGTCCGGAGTAATACTGATGTAACAGCATGTCTTCATGCGAATAGAGCAATGGAATTCTCTAAAGCAGTCTTGAAGTAATGATTTCAGGAGGATGGAGACATCAATAATGACAACTCCAATGCAGTCTTGAAATAATAGTGTGATATGTCTTCAGGAGGATAGAGCAATCAATAATGATAACTCCAATGCAGTCTTGAAGTACTGATTTCAGGAGGATGGAGACATCAATAATGACAACTCCAATGCAGTCTTGAAATAATAATGTGATATGTCTTCAGGAGGATAGAGCAATCAATAAGGATAACTCTAATGCAGTCTTGAAGTACTGATTTCAGGAGGATGGAGACATCAATAATGACAACTCCAATGCAGTCTTGAAATAATAATGTGATATGTCTTCAGGAGGATAGAGCAATCAATAAGGATAACTCTAATGCAGTCTTGAAGTACTGATTTCAGGAGGATGGAGACATCAATAATGACAACTCCAATGCAGTCTTGAAATAATAATGTGATATGTCTTCAGGAGGATAGAGCAATCAATAATGATAACTCCAATGCAGTCTTGAAGTACTGATTTCAGGAGGATGGAGACATCAATAATGACAACTCCAATGCAGTCTTGAAATAATAATGTGATATGTCTTCAGGAGGATAGAGCAATCAATAAGGATAACTCTAATGCAGTTTTGAAGTACTGATTTCAGGAGGATGGAGACATCAATAATGACAACTCCAATGCAGTCTTGAAATAATAATGTGATATGTCTTCAGGAGGATAAAATAACCCTGAGGTTACAATAAAGCAGTCCCAAAGATCATAGGTTTGCTTGTTGGATACTTAACCTGAAAACAAAGTAGCATTCTGTATAACAATATTAGTTTATGCTTTATGTATGCATGTATGATATGATGTACTTAAGTAATGTACTATATATCTATGGGTATGTATGCTATGGTATGATGTAAATGATGTATGTATGATATGACACAGCCGGAAGCGTCTGGATATCTTTGTATAACAACTGCTGGCCAGGGAAAATAAATCCCGATTCGTTGTTGAAGAATATATAACCCTCCGTCTGCTGGGGATAACAGAGTATAAATATAACTTCCCGTTGTTGGGGATAGTAAGGTATATGTAACCTTCGTCTTCGTTTGATAGTAGGATAAGTATAACATCCCGTCTTCGTTTATCGTACCCTTATTGGAAAGTAATTTCCCGTATATCCGTATGAGGATAAAAGAGATGGATATAAATTCCAGGGAGTTTAGACATAACATCCCGTCTTCGTTCGTCGTGCCCTTATTGGAAAGTAATTTCCCGTATATCCGTATGAGGATAAAAGAGATGGATAT
This sequence comes from Lathyrus aphaca, assembly GCA_963966055.1. Lineage (NCBI taxonomy): Eukaryota > Viridiplantae > Streptophyta > Magnoliopsida > Fabales > Fabaceae > Lathyrus > Lathyrus aphaca. The sequence continues at coordinate 131,850,514 of OZ014521.1, read as the reverse complement.
AAATTCCAGGGGAGATGGGACTTTATGAAGATGGATTCGTCATACTGAAGGTTTTGTAATTGTCTTGTAAAGGTGAACTAGTGAAGCTTCATTGAAATCCTCCCCTCGTTCGTCCTTAGTAAATACTATTACTGCATTTTCATGCATTTCTGGTAAACTTCAATCATAAAAAACATACATGCATTTCTGGTAAACATCAATCATATTCAAAGGCATACATACATTCAAACACAACCAATGGACGTTTCGCTTATGTAAATAGGGTAAAAGTAAATCTGGACTCAGAGGGAAAAGTAAAGCTGAATTTGAAAACAGAATTGTTTCAACTTCGAGAGTGCATAACCAATTGGATTTAGAGCTCCTGAAATCCATAACTTTCCTGAATACCTTCCCAGAAATCTTCATAGCTGAGTCTGAAGACATGATACTGACACCATCTGATACTACTGGTATAGACACTTAATTCCCACAATGACTTGTGCTGAGAATTCCAAATCAAGGTAGAGGAATGTGTCTTCAAGTTGTAATGGACCATGTACTCTCCGGATACTAGATTGGAAAAGAAAGCATTGCCCCTTGGTTGAGGATGAATCGTCCCATAAATGGAAGTATCTGAATGTAGCTACCTCAAGAGAAACAAGCAGAATGCCCTATCAGCATATGCCCCTGGCATTGTGAACTCTGTAATGTCACCTTTGGTGATTCAACTGTATGAGGAAAACTGCCCCTGGCTATTAAGCATTGTTGAATCTGGACCTGATTGCCCCGAATGAGTTAGGAAGTATCATGGCCTGCCCCCTTGATTGGGGAATAATGACTATGCCCCTGGCATACATGGACTTTTGACCCAGAAAGCAACTTTGTTCATTGGAAGGACTTTGGTTCATTGAACATTCATCCTGTAAGCTTCTCCATTTGTCAAACACTTAGGTATATGCAAACAAATATATTCACAAATGCAATGCTTATGTCTGTCTTGAACTTTTGAAACAAATTATTTTTAGAAATTTTTTTTTTTTTTGAAAACTGTGATATTAACTCAAGTTTTATAATAAGCCCTAAAGGAGTCAGGATACCTTTTTGTAGCAGTACGCTTTCGAACTAACCATGCTTCAGTTAGGACTTTTAAAGGGTTATAACGTGGCCTGGTTCATGGTTTAAGAAACAAAGGATAAAGGCTCAAATTTTATTTGTACCCAACCCAATCTCCATGATGTTCTTCAGTCCTATGCTCAGTTAACTTATGCATTGAAGTTCCACCGAAGGGTGGTATTGTAACATTGATATTTTGTGATGGTTTGGCAACCAAAAGTTTTATTTGAACCTTTAGTCATTTTTCTTTATTGAGGATCCATAGTGACCCCTTTTTTTTTCTTTTTTACTTTATTATCCCTTCTTTTTTTTTTGCCTGAACTGCTTATTTCAAGGTTACAGTCAGCGGGATGTCTTAATGTTCTACTAAGTCTTTTTCATAGGTTTTGACTTAGTGAACCATTCTTTTGCTGGATATTGACTGTCAAGTTTCATGATTACAGAGAACCATCATTGGTTGTGTACAACACATATAATTGGCATATTTTGAGTTAACTGAGTAACTACCCTGCCCCAGGTTATGAATAAGGGTTTTAACTTGTACGAGAATAAAAACTCCTACTTCACAGGCTCAAAAGGTTTGACTAGGGATTAACTTCCTTATATCTCCACTGTTTAGGAATTGAAACAATGCCTGTACATCGTCAGCATAGTCTGTTCAAAAGCATACTGCCTAATATTATGGTATTGTTTTCGTCATCCTCCCTCTACAGGCTTATAGCTTTATCAGGAGTTAAATATCACAGGATAGAAATAAGAAGCATAATTCAAAATATAGTGGAACGAATGGATTAATTCAAGACAAACATATGCAATGCATTAACGAAAACAAAAGTTTAACATAATAGTAAGTGTTCAAACAAATAAAAGAAATTACAAATGAAAATTCAAATGAAAAATTCAAATGTTGTCCCATCCAGTTGGCTGAATGTCTTCAATTGCAATCTGTGAACTTTGAGGAGCAGTATACTTCACCATGAAATCAAATTTACCACTTGGATGCCCCAAGGTGCCCCATATCTCCACAGGAATAGGTAGACTTCCTTTCTTGTTACTTTGGGCAACTTGTCTTGCAGCTTCGGTGTTTGATGGACGATAGTAGAACTCAACTTGACCTTCTGGAGTAACCTCTAGGAGTCCTTCATCAATCAGGTCTTGAATCTTTTCTTTCAATGCCCAACAGTTATTTGTATCATGTCCAGGACTGTTGGAGTGGTACTCACACCTTGCCCTGGGATTATAGCGAGGAGAGGAAGTTTTAGGATTTTTAGGAGACTTTTCCAAGGAAACCAGCTTCATCTCCAACAGGCATTGCAAAACTTGTGACATTGGAGTACTGAACTTGATAAACTGCCTTCTACCTTTCTGGTGTTGAGGTGGATTGATCTTATCAGGTCTTTCTTCTTCAATTGAAGAATAGTCAATGGCAACCTGTCTCTTACCCTCTTTTATCCTCATCCTCCTTTCAACCAAATCAACTTGTTTTAACGGGGGTTGACCGACAACTATATCCCTGGCTCTATCACTTTGAAGTTTGTGGACAAAGGTTCTCAGCTCTTCTTGCCCCTGAGCTAAACTTTGAATAAGATCCCCCTGGCCATTCATCTGGATCCTCATTCTTGTCATCTCAGCTTGTAGTTGTTTCAGCCGATCATCCTTGTTATCCTCAGGATTCTTCTTCTTAGCCAGCAGTGTCTTCAATTCATCTTGCCCCTTGGTCAGGTTCAGGATCAACTCTTGGAACTGTGCATTTTGTGCCTGGAGATCCTTAACTGATTGTTCAAGTGCCATTGCTGAAATAAACAGCGAGAAGATGAGAAACCTGTGCACAATTATAAACCTGTGATGCAATGAAATGGTATGGGAATGCGTATGCAATGTTTTCAAGGACCGCAGGATTTAAATTTGCTTAAACAAACAAAAAAAGTAACTTTTTATTAGTAATAACTTGTTTTGCCTTTTAGGCTTACAAAAATGAAAATGAAATAAGTACAAAAGATGGGGTTTTAAGTCTCCCATGGACGTTTCCTCTTTGTGTTGAGGTAAGAGTTGAGGTTCCGTTCCTCATGAAGTAGCTTTGTTAGTTCCAGAACCTTTTCTTGGCTTGCTTTGTAATGAGCCTCGAAAGTATCCCTTTGCTCCTTCAGTTGGATCCATGATCTCTGCAAGTCTTCCATATCAGTAGGCATGTCTGGGTGAAGGATGGTATAAGCCGTGTCTCCTTCAGCAACAGGTTCCATGGTAACTGGTAGGACGGCAGGATATGGCATCATGAGTGTCTGAGCACGAGATCGTACCCATCTGAGATAAGCCTCCATAGGAATAGTGTACTTAGGCTCCAGTGTCTTGCTGTCAATCCTGTTTACCTTTCCCCAAGCTCGTATGAATCTCTGACGGTAACCCTGAAGATCGTTGTCGTAATCAAACACAATGCCCTGAATCAACATGTCATGTGGGCCATCGCTCCGAGCGTAACCAAACTGTCGTAAAGCTAGAGAGGGGTTGTAGGTGATGCCTCCTCTTATGCCTAGAAGTGGCACATTAGGAAACTCCCCACAACGGTCAATGATGGTGACATTCTCCATAGATCTGGAGCACCAATGGATGTCTGAGTGAGAAAGTGACATGATCCTCTTGGACCATCTGAACCCTTGCTCATTCTTCATTACTGAGCGAGGAAGGTGAGAAATAAACCACCTGGAAAGTAAAGGTATACAGCACATCAAAGTTCCTCTTGCCCTTGTAGTACGGGTGTGAAGAGAATGTAAGATGTCTCCGAGCAATGTAGGCACTGGATTGTGACTCAGGAAAATGTTGATGGCATGCACGTCAATGAACTGATCTGGATTGGGGAACAATACTAAGCCATATATCAGCAAGGCTAAGATCTCCTCAAAAGCATCATAGCTCATGGCCTTCAAGAACATTTGAGCTTTATCCACTAATACCTTAGCAAGAATACCCTTGACTCCACTTCTTGTCTCTAAAACAATGTCAGACTTCTTCAGATGTAGAGCTGCAGCAATAACCTCTGGTTTAAGTTCCTTCTCCAAACCGGTGAATGGTTTCTGATCAAGAACAGGGATATCCAGAAGTTTAGAGAACTCCTCCATGGTTGGAACTAACTGATAATCTGGAAATGTAAAGCAATGGTGCTTAGGGTCAAAGAACTGAAACAGCACACTCATCATGTCTTCACTGAACCCTGAAGTGACTAGATCCAATAGGTGACCATGTCTCTTGTTGAATCGGGAGTGATCAGACACTTGAGAAACCAACTCTTTAAGCTTGGGAGGTATCCCCACAAAGTTGATCCTGATGGTGTTTCTACGAGCAGAAGCCATGACCTGCAACAAAGAACAAAGATAAATCCCTTGGTCCTGGAAATGGTTAGGGAAAATGGTATGCTCATGATGCATGATGATGTCATGATGTTATGCTCAATCACAAACATGTGGCACACACAAACAAGTCACACAATTGCCCTAGGTTTAAAGGCTTGCATGAGGTTCAAAGGTAAGTACCCTCCCCTGAAGTTAGATGGTTCATCCTGTCCTACAAAAGTAACTGGGTTCTAAGGGATCTCAATATCATTGATCCTTCACAAGGGTGGTTGTTCAGAAGGCAACTTACTTGCCAACCAAAACCCTCCAAGTTCGAGATCTCAATGAGCGTAGTATCGAGTGTCAACCAACTTCAGTCTGCACCAAAGCCGGTTACCTCACTACTTTCTAAAGGCCAAGATGAGTTAACTAGGGTTCTAAAAGTTAGTTAGTGCATTGACAACATATGGCAGCCTCAATATTATCCTCAACTTGACTTAAGGAATATAAGCACCAACCAAGAAGTCGCACTAACTATGGCCACCAGATCAACCGTATCGATATACGTCGTACAGTTTCCTTGGTCTATTGCCATTTACCTAAGGTACACTAGATCCGGGTTAGGACCTTTCACACATAAGGACACCCCAACAAGTAATATAAAACAAACAAGGCAAACAATGTAAAGTGATCTTATTTCCTAAGGGTACCCCTCTTAAATAGATCCCCAGCAGAGTCGCCAGTTCTGTAACCCGGTGAACTGACTTTAAACAATGTTGCGGATAGCAAGAGTCGCCACCGACTTTTATTTTATCCATAAGGAAAGGTTATAAAAGAACAGGAAAGACCTTAGAGATATTTTTGGGTCCGGGGGGTAGGTTATGAAAAGGGAAGGTGTTAGCACCCTTTTCATCCATGGTTATCCATGGGCTCTTAGGTACTTAAGCTCACTTTAAATTGTTTTGAAAGTGTGGTGTGTGAATAGCAAAAAATTTCAGAATAGTTTAATAATAATCCGTATATGGATGTGTAAAAAACTTGTTTGAAAATTTTGTTTGAAAATGTTAAGTGTTTGGAAAATTTTTGAGATGAGCTTAAGTATTTAAAAGCAAACTACCCTAATGTTTAAGGCCTTTCTTATTCTTTTTTTCCTTTCCTTAGTAAGACTATCCCTACTATAATGGAGTAGGTAGTCCTTACTTTGGATGTTAAGGGACATGTGAGGGACAACTTGATTTTTAAGGCAATGGTGGGGTGTAATAAGCATATTAAGGGACTATCATCATTTTTTTCCGAAGGGACTTGATTCGTATAGGCAACATAAGGGACTTTGATGATTTTTACTCGAGGGACTTGCTTTATACACCCCACTTAACCATTTATTCGTAGGCAACAAGAGGGATAACCCTAAGGAGGTGAGACGGCGATTTAAAATCGACTTACGTGTGTGAAGTGTTTAAATTAATTATCTTTATTAAAAATTATCTAAATTGATTTTAATATTACATACATGTTAACACTCCCTAATTACTAACCATAATGACAATAATAATTAAAATAATTATAAAAAATTACAACCAAGAAACAATTACAAAATAATAATAAAAATAGCAAATTTAAGCAATAAAGAATAAAATATAAATATAAAGGGGTTAGTCATAATAAGATAATAATAATAATAATCAAAAATAATAAACAAGGTTAGAAATATAAAATAATAGTAAGATGGTTAAAAATTAATTAAGAGGTTAATAAAATTATAATAAGCAAAAATTAATAACAATATAACTAGCAATAATAATAGAAACCAAGAAATTAACATGCACAACCAAATATTTTTTAATTTACATACTAATTATTAAATCATTTTTTAAATAAATTACAATTACAAAATTTTAATCATTATAAATATATATTTACAATTTATATAAATATTATAAGAAAAAGATGAATTTTTTAAATAGCATATTAAAATTTAATTTCTTTTAGTCATTATATTCACAAATTATTTTTAATCATTAAATTATTTCTAAATATTAAAAGAGAATTAATTTGACTTATAATTATATTTACAAAAATTAACTATATTAAAAATTATATACATAATAAGGATTAAAAAAGTAAATTATTAAGAAAAATAGAATTAGGTTTTGAAATATAAATTAGGGTTTGTTAGAAAAATATTTTTTAGGGTTTTAAAAAAAATTAGGTTTAATTTATATATACAAATTTATTTTTAATATTTACATAATATTATTTTAATTAGCATAAACTATATAAAATAAAATTTTAAATAAAAAACAAGAGTATTATTTTTTCTAGAAAATTGTTTTTTTAAGAATAATTTTAACCACCTAATACCTATATACATATTTTATAATAATAATATTATGATTATTTTAAATTAATTAAATCTAACAAAAGAATAAAGGATAGAAAAAAAGAAGAGGAACCTGGTGGGGCTGGGGTTTGAACCCAGTCCCCTATGCTTGCTTTCAGGTGAGACTACCACTGGGCCATTGGGTGCGCAGGCAAGAGAGGAGAGCAAGAGATTTGTTTTACTCTTTGTTTTGAGAAAATCCAGAAAAATATCAAAAACAAAAGGCCTGGGGGAGGTTTTGATCCCAGGACCTTTTGTTCACAAGACACACGCGCTACCGCTGGGCTGGGAGAGCCAATTCTGCTAGCTGAATGACTTTATCTCATTATATTTTATGCCTTCCATAATCCTGAAAAAAATAACAAAATAATAACACAAGGCCAGATTCGAACCCTGGCCCTATGTCCAAACACGCGCATGACTTACCACCAGGACACAAGCATACTTGTGATATTTAAACAACAACAATTCAAAAAATATATTCATAAATATTTGAATTTCCAGCGCGCGGGAAGCAGTCATCCCCTACCTCCAGCACTGCAATTTTTGCTGTGAAATTAGCTGAGAATTTTCCTGCGGATTTGAAACCCTAGCAAAACCTGCGAAACTCGATGATCAACCAAACCCTACAATTTTACAAAATTGAAAGCACAAATACAATCCAGAGGTCAATACAAATCCAGCCATGGTCTTAGAAACCATTTATATTCAATGGATCATAAAACCCTAAAACGAAGGTCATGAACCCTAAAATGGCACTATGTGATTCGGCCATGGTTTCTTCGATTATCTTGCCCAGAATTCATCACAACCCTTCATAGAACACAAATCATCAAACAAAATTCAAAAATAATGCATAAATGTTTAAGAATGAAAAATCATGAAAGTGTGAAGAAGTTTGAATCGGATTTCTTCATATATGATGTTATGAGGCAATGTTATGGTCTGGTTATATTCCATGATGATCAAAGAGTCTAACCATGTCTTTATTTTACCTTTTAATGGCTTGTATGTGAAAATCCGAATGGAGGTTTTTTGGTTGATTTTTGAAGTATGAAGCTTACCTCTTGGCTGCTGAATTTCGTGCCTATGCATTAGGTTTTATGATCAGTATATATGTGGGAGTATTTTAGGTCAAAAATATGGATAGCTTGTGTGGATATTTGATCCAAAAAAGATTGAAAAAGATGGCATTGTAAAATTCAAATATTTGCTCTTGAATGCTTGCTATATTTGGACAATTCATATGATTCTTTTCTTCTTTTAATCCAATCTATAATTATGAATTTTTAAGAACAAAATCTTCACCCAAAAATAACTTTTCATATTTTTTATTTATTTAAAATGATTTTTAAGAGTTAAATCAATAATAAATAAATAAAAAATAATAAAAATGATGATTTTTATTCAATTGGGTCGTGTGTAGTGTTTGGAGATGGATTGGGTCATGAATTAGGCAGCCCATTTGGAAAGAAATACTTTTAAGCCTCCATTTTCAACATAAACCATCACAAAATTGTCCAACTTTGCAAAGACACATCTCCCTCAATTTTAAGGGTATGAGGGTGTTCTTGGACTTTTTGGAAAGCTTGAAGAGTCCTCTAAACAACCCCATTGGTTTCAGGTCCATATCATTTACCAATCTCAAGTTATGCCCTTTTGAAGTTGTTGACTTTTTGTTGACTTTTGAAATGACCTATAATGTCTTAGATCATATCTTTCAAATGGAGCATTTTCAGGCTTAACTTCCAACATCAAAGTTGTAGATAATTCAATTTCCTTCAAAATGAGATTTGGATGGAGACTTGGTGATGAAGTATGTGAAAGTTATGCCTGGTCAAAGTTCAGTTGACTTTTACTGAGGAAACCCTAATTTAGAAACTCCTGATTATTGATGATCTGGAATCTCCTTGATGAATCATGATCAACCCTTGATCAAATGATGAATTTTACTTCATATACTTGATGTTGGCAAAAAATCATGAAGTTTGACTTTGGTTTGACCACAGTTGACCTCAGTTTGACTTTTTAACTGCATTGACTGATTTTGACTTATCTGATCATCTGACTGAGCAAACTTTTGAGAAAAGTCTTGAAACTTGTCATGGGGGTTCTTATATACATATAAGATGTTATGAAACTCACTTGAGGTATTGGAAGTCCATTTAGCCTGATTAAAGTCAAAACCCTAGTTTTGGATGCACTGCTTAGGAGGTGCACTGTCTGAGGGAATTGTCAACTTCTTTGACCAATTGTGAACTATGTGAACCTTGTGAACCTTCATAAAATGTCTTGTGATACTCATGAGAGATATTGTGAAGCTTGTGAACCTTGTGAACCTCATGAAGTGTCTTTGTAGACCTCATGATCCTCAGGAAAGCTTTGTAACCATTGTGAAACTTGTGAACCTTGTGAACCTTCAAGAAGTAACTTGTGAACTTCATGAACTTCATGAAAGGTCTTGTAAATGTTGAGAAGCTTGTGAACCTTGTGAACCTTCAAGAAGCAACCTAGGGACTTCATGAACCTCATGAAAGGTTATATAAGCATTGAGAAACTTGTGAACCTTGTGAACCTTCAAGAAGTGACTTATAGACCTCCTGAACCTCATGAAAGGTTATGCAAGTGTTGGAAAACTTGTGAACCTTGTGAACCTTCTTAGAACACAAAGTCTTGTATTGTGAGGGCAAATTTTGGGGTGCAACAGGGGTATCTTAGTAAAGTTGCCTACGAATAAAAATCATTAAGCCCCTTCAAATAAAGATCATAGTCCCTTCGAGTTGCCTACAAACAAATGATCTTGTCCCTCGACGATCCTACGGAAAAATGATGATAGTCGCTTTCGAATTACTAAGATACCCCTACAGGTTGCCTTCTATAACCATACAATGACCATACGCTCGTCCCTAACATCCAAGGTAAATACTACTTACTCACTAATAGTATGGACAATCTTACCCCTAAAGGAAATAAATAACAAGAAAGACCTTACAAACTCAGGGTAAGTAGTTCTTAAGTATGTGCTCACTCTTTTCAAAAAATACTTTTTACACCCCACTTTTCAAATACTTTCACTTTGTATATATCCATACGAGGATCATTACAAAGTTAAAGACTTATGAAAATATTTTCTAAACACACACTACACTCTTTTTCAAACAAAAGTAAAGTGAGCTAAGTGGTTAAGAGCCCATGGATAACCATGGATACAAAGGGTGCTAACACCTTCCCTTTGTATAACTTACCCCCGAACTCAAATCTTTTTAAAGGTCTTTCCTGTTCTTTTATTCCTTTTCATTTTTTTTGGATAAAATAAAAGTCGGTGGCGACTCTTGCTATCCGCAACATAGTTCTTGGAAACAAAAACGCCCAAGTCAGTTCTCCCACCGTGTTACAGAACTGGTGACTCTGTTGGGGAGTACTAATTAAAAGAGGGGTTACCTTAGAGTTATGAAACTTTACTTGTTTGAATTGATTGCTTTACTTTTAAGGGTACTTGTTGTGGGGTTACTGTGAGAAAGATCCTAACCCGGATCTAATGTACCTTAGGTAAGTAGCAATAAACCAAAGAAACTGTACAACATATACCGACATGGTTGATATTGTGGCTATAGTTAGTGTGACATCTTGGTTGGTACTGATGTTCTTCAAGTCAGTTGAGGATAATATCAGGCTACCATATGGTGTCATTGACACTAACTACCCTTTAGAACCCTAATTGATCCATCTTGGCCATTAGAAAGTAGTGAGATAACCGGCTTTGGTGAAGTTTAAAGTTGGTTGATACTCGATGCTACGCTCATTGAGATTCTAATCTTGGGAGGTTTTGGTTGACAAATTAGTTTCCATACTGAACAACAACCTTTAAAAAGAATCAGTGATATTGAGATCCCTTAGAACCCGGTTAATATTACTAGGACAGGTTGAACCAACTAAACTTCATTGGGGAGGGTACTTACCTATGAACTTCATGCAAGCCTTTAAACCTAAGGCCATTGTGTGACTTGTTTGTGTTTGCCATCTGCTTGTTTGAACATGACATCATAACATCATAACATAGCATTTTCACTATCCATTTCAAGGACCAAAGGATTTATCTTTTTTCTTTGTTGCAGGTTATGGCTTCCGCTCGTAGGAACACTATCTGAATCAACTTCGTAAGGATACCTTACAAGCTTAAGGAATTAGTCTCAAACGTTTATGAAAGCTCTCAGTTCATCAAAAATCATGGTCATCTACTTGATTTGGTTACTTCAGGGTTTGATGAAGATATGATGAATGTTATGTTTCAGTTCTTTGATCCTAAACATCACTACTTCACATTTCCCGATTATCAGCTGGTGCCCACAGTGGAAGAATTCTCCAAATTTCTTGGTGTGCCTATCCTTGATAAAAAACCTTTCACAGGCTTAGAGAAAGAACCTAAACCTGACGTTATTGCAGCAGCCTTGCATCTGAAGAAATCAGACATTGTACTGGAAACCATAAGTGGAACTAAGGGTATTCTTGATAAGGTATTGATAGAGAAGGCTCAAGTGTTCTTGGATGCTATGAGTTACGATGCTTTTGAGGAGATCTTGGCCCTGTTGATTTATGGTTTGATGTTGTTCCCTAATCCATACCAATTCATAGATGTACACACCATCAACATATTTCTGACTCAAATCTTTTTAAAGGTCTTTCCTGTTCTTTTATTCCTTTTCCTCTTTTTGGAAAAAATAAAAGTCGATGGTGACTCTTGCTATCCGCAACATAGTTCTTGGAAACAAAAATGCCCAAGTCATTTATCCCACCGTGTTACACTAATGAAGTGGTTGACGATGTTAAAATGACTAAGAAATAATTTATTATGTTTAAGGTAGACTTAAAAAATGCTTATGACCCTATTGACTGGAGTTATCTAGAAAAAATATGGTTAAGATGGACTTCCCTAATAAGTGAAGATGTTAGATTAAGGGGTGCTTAAGTTCATCTTCATCATTAGTTCTTGTCAACAGTTGTCCAATAGAAGAACTCATGTTGGGAGAGGATTGAGGAAAGGTGGCATTGTTTCTCCTTTTTTATTTTTTATAGCTACCAAAGGTCGTTCGATGGTGAAAGCTTTCGTCAATATTGGGTTGTACTCTGAGTATTAAATTAGGGCAGTCAATCTAATTAAAATATCACATTTATAATTTGTAGAAGATACCTTGATCTTGGGTGAGAATAGTTGTGTAACATAAGAGTACCCAAAGCCAACTTAAGATTTTTTGAGTTATTTCTAGGACTCAAAGTCAGTTTTCATAAAAACCATTTGGTAGATGTTAATGTTCCTCTGTCTCGACTAGTTGAAGTGACACATGTTCTTAATTGAAAAATTAGGGATTTACCTTTTACTTATCTTGGGCTCCTATTTGAAAACTCTCACGAATCATATTTAATGCATGCTTATGATTGATTGAATAAGAAAAATGCCCTCAGGGTGGAAAGGTCGTCAATTATCTATGGGTGGTAGATTTGCCTTACTCAAATTTGTCTCACATTCTTTCTCAATTTACTTCCTTTCCTTCTTCAAGACTATAATAATTATTATTTCTAAAATTGAATCTCTATTTAAATATTTTCGGGGGGGGGGGGGGGGGAGCGAGGAAGCTAAAAAGGTCCATTCAAGGTTTTAAAAAATGGCCAGCGACCGCGAATACCGCCGCGACAAAACGGTTTTGGAGCCTTCCAATACCGTTATTCACCGTTTTAACTATGAGACAACGACACGACCGCGACCATTTTTTTAAACCTTGAGTCCATTGGATTTATTGGGACACACTTTTTCTTGATCAAGACGAGGGAGGCTTTGGGGTGAGGAGGATACATGAGTTCAATTTTATCTTATAGTAAAATGATGTTGAAGGCTTATATTAGATCAAAGGGTTTTTGTTTGTTTTGTTTTGGGTTATGATGCATAAGTATGGTAGTGTGAAAGGTAAGGTGCAAGCAGATGTGAGAAAGATGCCATGGTGATGGAAAGATTTGAATTTTATTAGAGAAGGAGTATATGTGTCTAGGGATAAGTGGTTTGAAAAGTCTCTTTTTAGGGATATGTGGATGGAAAAAGAACTTAATTTTGGAAAGATCCTTGGATATATGGAACATTGTTGAGAGATAAATTCATTAAGTTGTATTAACTTTCTCAAGTTAAAAAGGCGTCAGTGGTTGATATGTGCAGATGGGGGTGGTAGGTGAATGATGATTGTTGTATGAGAGGAAAAATTAATTTTAGATTTTGGTATTGTTTTTATAGGAAATTAAAGAAGATAAATGAATTTGGTTACTTATTAGTTATTATGAGAATCATGTTAAAAATATTTATCAAGTGTTTCATCAGATTTTGGAGGCTGATTCTAGAGTCCTTATTGATACTGTTTGGAACGAGTTAGTCCCGTTGAAATTTTCCTTGTTTGAATGGAAACTCTTATATAATAGAATTCTTATTAAAGGCAACTTGAACCAATGTGGGATCATTACCGAATATTCCTTAAGATTCTTAGGAGGTTGTGGAAAGAATGAAAAATTTAGTCACCTATTTTTCGAGAGCTATTTCTTCGGGGGGATATGATATAATATTTTGAAGTGGATGGACATTTGTTTTGCATATCCTAATGATCTAAATGTTCACACATCTTTGTTTTAAAGCCTCATCTCTAATACAAAGGAGATTCACAAAAGCTTTTATGTCATTTGATTGACGAGTACTTACCTAGGATTTAGACGCTGATTATACATTCATTATTTATAGTGTTTGAAACGAGTTAGTTCTTTGAAAGTTTCCTTGTTCTCATGGAAACTCTTATGTAATAGACTTCCAATCAAATACAACTTAAACCAATGTGGGATTTTAACGGCTCTTTAATATGCTTAAGAGGTTATAAAAAGAATGAAAATTTAAGTCACCTATTTTTCGAGTGCTCTTTATTTAGTGGATATGATACAATATTTTAAGGTGCATGCCATTTTAAGTCACCTATTTTTTGAGTGCTCATGTCATTTGATTAACGAGTTCTTGGATTTTACAAAAATAATGAAATAAGAGGTTATTTAGTGAGAAGGAATCATCAATTGTGGAGATTTTAGGTTAAATCAAAATCAAAACTTGATGGTGGCTTAGGTAAAAAAAAACTTTCAGCATGTCTTAAATATTTGGCTATTCAACCCTATAAGTTGCTCAAGACACATCAACTTTTGATGTCTTGTATTTGTTTGTTCCCGTCTCTGAATTATGTATGTTGCAAGTTCACTTTTATTGACACTATCTTTTGTACTCTTTGTGCTGAGATAGTCTCAATTAAATAATAATATTTTAATTGGCTTTTAAAAAATATATCAAGTTTCTACAATTGTTAAATAATTAATAGATGTTCCACCCTATCTACAATAGTAGACGGTCAACACCTCAACCCAAAGAGATACACTTTATTTCAGGAAAACTTGTGGAAAATAAATCTTCCAATAACACATGAAAATGCATCATCGAGCTTCAAAGTCGATTGACACCATAACACAAACATTAAACCGACTTGACGGGTTTTCTCAAAATACATGATGAGTTGTAACATGTAAATGAGTTTGATCGACCAATTTAGTGCAATTGACATCATATTCAACAAGCTTTATAAGCACATTAGATTATATACGACAATCATTGAACCATATAGTGGGATATTATTGGGTGTACTTGCTAAATTTATAATGAGTTACAATCCTTAATTGTGTAGGGTTGTCTGAGGCTTTTAGGGTTATTGTTGATATAAAGGAATGTCATACAAGGATTGTGAGAAGTTCTATATCTATGTGATTTCATAGTGAATTAAATGTCCTACTCAATTCTACAATTGAGGATTTTATAGAGGTCTATCAGACATGGATCCTTGGACCCATGAGATGATTATTTTGTCCCTCTTAGGAGCGTGAAATGTTATTTCCCCAAATTCTTCAAGAGGACATGGTTCCCCGCTTTGAATGAGTTTTCATATAGTGCCCAAGGATATGTCATTCCTATATTTCGTAAGTGGACGACACATGATTTTTACCCTAACCCAATAGAGGTCGAATGATTCACCAAATAATGGAAGATGTAACCAATAAACACACATTATGATCCATGGACACCTATAACCACAACTTTGGACGACGAGAGGTGTTAGCCATACGCTTGCCTTAACTCACCCCAACTGCCTTGCCTTACCCTCCTTTGGTTTTAATTTCTTTGAGGTAGAAGGGAATTATCCTAATACATTGGAATTCTCAAAAGAGACAAAGTTGAAGTCATGAGATTTCTAAAAATACGGATAATTTTTACATTATATGATAAATTCAAGTAAGCCTAAACTAGGTTATTGATAGTTTAAGATACACTTACTTACAAATCATTATTGAATGACCTATACTAAATGCACTTGGAGTCATCATGCCAAAACAATAACTGGTGATGGAACTCTCTAAAAATCATCACCATGCATGCAAATCAACAAATGACTAGACAATATCATGTCAATTTTCCTAATTATGTAGCTTTTTGGAAACCTATTCTAGTGTGTCTTAATTCAAAACTATCTACTTGGATTGGTAGGAATTTATCGATTGGTGGTAGAGTTACGCTAATTAATTTCATTCTTCCAATTTGTCAATCCACCATCTTTCCTTTTTTAAAACGCCGTCGAAAATTGTGAAATATATTATTGCTATTCAGAGGCATTTTCTTTGGTCCTGGTCGGTAGAAAAGAAGAGTATTGCGTGGGTGAGTTGGAAGTGTGTTTGTAAACCTAAGAATAAAAGGGGGCTTGGCATCAAACATGTTGGTTTATTGAATAAGGCTTTGATTGCAAAGTGGCTTTGAAAGTTTATAAAGAGTGGATGTGAGATTTGGAGGCCTATTCTTTCTTATAGATATGGCATATTGTCAAGGAGGGTGTTGGATGCTTCAAGTACTGATATGGCAGGTTATTTTTCCCTTTGGATGCGAGATACTCTATCAGTTGGTATTGTTAATAATGTTGACAGGTTCTCTGTTAATATTAGTGCTAAGCTGGGGTGTGGTAATTTGATTCCTTTTTGTTCAAAGATGAAGTTTGTAATGTTGACACAATTTTCTTTCGTATTGTTTTATTATCTTCGAGATGAATAACTGTAGGATATAGAAACCGTAGATTATGTAGTCTTTATGAGTGGACTAAAGATCATTTGGATTATTTATAATGTGGTATGTTAGTTTTTGACTCTGTTTTATATTGGATTGGAGAAATCATTTTTCTCCCTTAATTTAATATTTTTTTTGGTACACCCTTAATTCAATATTTGCTCATAAAAAAAAGTATATTTTATTTAAAATATAAATGATATTATTAACTATAAACTTCGTTTCCAAATATACATTCAAAAGTTAAAGACAATCTGTCTCGTTAAATCAACTTAATTGATAACTATGCAGATATATCAGATGCGAGAACGTACATTCAAACTCATGACTTCACACTTATTTATATCAGATGCGAGAACGTACATCCAAACTCATGACTTCACACTTATTTATCTTTAGATGCTGGAATTCTAACCATTAAATTATTAGAAGAAAAAAACAAATTACCACATTCAAAATTTAGATGGTGAAATTCTAACCATTGGATTATTAGAAAAAACAAATTACACATTTAAAATCATGATTAAACAATTTATACAAATGATTAATGAGTTGCCCTATCATACTATATTCATTAACACTAAAATGTAAGGAACCTTTTTATTTTGACTTACAACATGTGATTTTCACAAATAATTTAGGACAAGTAAGGACAATCATCCTCAATCACTACATACTAAGGCGACCCTTAGCATCAACCAAAGGACCATCATGGAGTTCACAAACAACCTCTTGCTTACTCCTAAGGTCCTCTTTTCATTCTCTTCCTCACAATCTCATCCTACAAAGATGTCCAAATTTCTCTCTTTCCCAACACACTCTCTTTTCCAATGTCTTCCTTCTCTGTTCATTTTCTCACCCCTCCATCCATCTCTCATCCCAAAAACACATGGAAACTATCAGCTGCAACTCCATCACTTGCACCTCTTTCAACACAACCAGATACATCAAGGTTGGACCCTAGAGTCGAGGAAAAAGATGGCTACTGGATCTTGAAGGAAGAATATAGAGGAGGCATCAATCCTCAAGAAAAAATCAAGATTCAGAAAGAGCCCATGAAGCTTTTCATGGAAGGTGGAATCAATGATTTGGCTAATATGTCTCTTGAAGATATTGAAAGCTCGAAACTCACCAAAGATGATATCGATGTTAGACTCAAATGGCTTGGCCTTTTTCACAGAAGAAAACATCACTGTAATTTTTTTTTTTTTTTTTACTTTCTTTACAAGTTAACTCAAATTCAAGCTTTGTTTTTACTTTCTTTCTACATTTTATACTAGATGGTAGATTTATGATGAGATTGAAGCTTCCGAATGGAGTAACGACGAGTGCGCAAACACGATATTTAGCGAGTGTGATAAGAAAATACGGCAAAGATGGGTGTGCTGATGTTACAACAAGACAGAATTGGCAAATACGAGGTGTAGTGTTACCTGATGTACCAGAAATTCTGAAGGGTCTTGCTGAGGTTGGATTGACAAGTTTACAAAGTGGAATGGACAATGTGAGAAACCCTGTTGGTAACCCTCTTGCTGGTATTGACCCTTATGAGATTGTTGATACAAGACCTTACACAAATTTGTTATCACAATTCATCACTGCAAATTCACTTGGCAACACAGCCATAACAAACTTGTAAGTCTACACTTTTCTCGTCTTAATATTTGATTCGCGACGACGAGTGTTTATGTCAGCAGATAAACTCAAATAAGTCGGTTCAATTTTGGTGCAGGCCGAGGAAGTGGAATGTATGTGTGATAGGTTCGCATGATCTTTTCGAGCATCCGCACATTAATGATCTTGCTTACATGCCTGCTAAGAATGAGGAAGGTAGATTTGGATTCAATTTGTTGGTGGGTGGTTTCTTCAGCCCCAAGCGATGCGCGGAAGCTGTTCCGCTTGACGCTTGGGTCTCTGCAGATGATGTTATTCCACTTTGTAAAGCTGTTCTTGAGACCTATAGGGATCTTGGCACAAGAGGGAATAGACAGAAAACCAGAATGATGTGGTTGATTGATGAACTTGTAAGTTACCACTTTTCTTTTAGTAGCAAGTATGTACATGAATGAGATGCTTTATTCGTAGGTTTGTCATCGATTAAATCGCACTAATAACTATTTTACAATTGTCTTCGGTCCTTCGAGGTTACAAGTTCAAACTCTTACCACTGAACGTTAGTTCTTTTCGGTCGATCAATTTAGTCTCGTAAAGTGTCACTAAAGAAACATAAAATTTTCAAATCTAGAGATTATTTAGAAATTTTGCTCATTTGAAGAAATTTTTGCAGGGAATAGAAGTATTCAGGTCAGAGGTTGAAAAAAGAATGCCAATGAAGAAATTAGAGAGAGCATCAAAAGAAGAACTAGTTCAAAAAAATTGGGAAAGAAGAGACATCTTAGGAGTTCATCCACAAAAACAACAAGGTCTAAGCTATGTTGGCCTCCACATTCCAGTTGGTAGAATCCAAGCCGACGAAATGGACGAGCTAGCGCGTATCTCAGACCAATACGGATCAGGCGAACTCCGACTAACCGTGGAACAAAACATAATAATTCCAAATGTAGACAACTCAAAACTTGATGCATTACTTAAAGAGCCTCTCTTGAAGCAAAAATTCTCACCAGAACCATCCATCCTAATGAAAACGCTCGTGGCATGCACCGGTAACCAGTTTTGCGGGCAAGCGATAATCGAGACAAAGGCAAGAGCTTTGAAAGTGACAGAAGAAGTTGAGAGACAAGTGGCAGTGAGTAAGCCAGTTAGAATGCATTGGACTGGTTGTCCTAACACATGTGGTCAGGTTCAGGTTGCTGATATTGGTTTTATGGGATGCATGACTAGAGATGAGAATGGTAAAGTTGTTGAAGCTGTTGATATTTTCCTTGGTGGGAGAATTGGAAGTGATTCTCATCTTGGGGAAGTTTATAAGAAAGGTGTGCCTTGTAAGGACTTGGTTCCTATTGTGGCTGATTTATTGGTTCAATATTTTGGAGCTGTGCAAAGGAATAGAGAAGAAGTGGATGATTAAAGAATGAAATGACTTGAATATTTGGAAAGGACATTTTTCATTGCTATTTTATAAGTTAACACTTTTTAATATGTTTCTTAGTTTCTTATAATGTGACATGTGCAACAGAATGTTGACTACATTTTTAAACACTTGATCATTGTCAGAATTCATAAGTTCAACCTTATTTTTAATGGAAATAAGTTTGTTTTGTTTTTATAGATTTTATATACTAAAATGGAATAGAAAATCCACATGCAAGTCAACTTGTTATAAGAATTAGTTATTATAACATTGTAATAGTTTAATGTTTGACAGAACATTGTAATAGTTGTGTATCATGGCTTACAAGTAAATGAATGTTACAAGAATCGGATAGAATAGAGTGATGTATTTGTATCGATAGTTGGAGTTGGATTTAATACGGAGAACCCCAGTTTGATTTTCAGCAACTCCTATCAGAAATAGATTGAAATCACCTGACACTTATATGAATAAATTCTTATAATTTATTAAAAAGTTTTTATATTTATTAGTCGAAAAGGTTGGAATTGCACTAGACGTTTGAAAAGAAAAAAAAAAACACCCTCATAATCTATTAGGCATAAGTTTGTTGATTTTTTTTTTTTTCAATTATCTTAAATGGATGAAAATGGAAACGATGGAGTTCTAGAGATTTTAGACCATTCTTCACCCCTAAAAAAATATATATAATAACATTTTTTTCTGATCATTTGAATTTTATAAACTTCCACTAGCATATCATTAATTTATTTTTTGTAGACATTTCCTACCTGAATATAAGAATTATCATAAACACAAAATATTGATGGAAAACACTATATTACTGTAGTAACCATTCATTCTGATAAAAAAAAAAACAAGGGATCGGGTATTCCTTGAATTTGGGACAAATAATTTTTTATTTACCTATAAAATTATCCAAAATTATCCGTAGTCCATTTAGATAATGTTTGCAATTAATTATACTATTAATTTTTTAATAAGAAACAATAATATAATAATATAAAAAGTGTTATATATATATATATATATATATATATATATATATATATATATATATATATATATATATATATATATATATATATATATATATATATATATATATATATATATATATATATATATATATATATATATATATATATATATATATATATATTGTTTTGTTTTGTTATCAGAAGATCTATTATGATTACATTTATATATTAAAATAAGTAATTTATTTTTATATAAAAATATGAATATAATATTATGAATATAATTTTATTAAGAATATGATAGTAACAATAGTAATAGTGATGTCGGAGAAATGAAAAAAAATATTAGGAATAAAAATATATGTCAACAAAAATCTTATAGACCTCCAGAGCAGCAATGATGAAAGAATTAAAAAATAAATAAAAGTCTCATATATCTTGTATTCCTGTTTCATATGAAAAAATATTTATATTTATATTAACCAATACAAAAATTAGAAAGAAAAATAGAATATATCAATAAAAAGAAAATTTATAAATGAGTAAAATAATAGGGATATAGATATGTACTTACCCGTATATATATATTAGACTTTCCAAGCAAAAATAACATAATAAAATTTTATCATCATCTTCTTTTGATTCACATGAAAAAAAGTCATATCTACGTCAACCAATAAAAAAATATAAAAATAATTAGAATAGGAGACTGATCAAAATTATATAAATATAAACATAAGTTTAAATATTTGTAATAGAATAGTTCGAATTTCTATTATGTCTCAAAACAAATGGCAAGACAAATATAAAGTGAAACAAAAACAATTATAAAAGATGCGAGGAGCACCACCAATCATGAACCGTGATTTGTTTTCATATTGAAGAAATTGAAAACGTTAAAAAATTGTCATTATGATTAACATCACAAATTATACTTTACACAATAAAAACATTTAATGGGTACAATTTTATTTTTAATATAATTTATTATAGAAGTAATACTCAATAGTCGTAAATTATTGGTCTGTTATAAATAGAATAGTAAATAAGATTAATTATATTTAAAATTTTAAAAACGTTACATATAAAATTATTAGTTGTAATGGTTTAAAATGAATTAATAATGTTAATAGTTAGTTAGTCCAACGGTGATTGACGATGATCTTGGTAGTGAGAATCACGTATCGATCCCCTATAACTGCGATTGGGAGAGAGTTGGACACATTTGATGTCAGAACTGACACCTGAATCGGACTAAACCGGTGGTGATAAAAAAAAAAAGAATTAATAATAATGCCTTAAAATAAATTAGTTATAATTAGCTATGATAATATAAAAACGTTATACATTAAAATAATTAGTTATAATGCTTTAAATAAAATATAATTTGAATTAGTAATATTATTATTATTATTATTATTATTATTATTATTTAATTTGGTAATAACATTTTTAATTATTATTATTATTAGATGAATATTATATTATAATCTCTTATTTATATTATTATTATTATTATTATTATTATTATTATTATTATTATGTATATTGATAATAATATTTTTAATTGTTATTATTGTTAGATGAAAATTATATTATAATTTTTTATTTATATTATTATTATTATTATTATTTATACAATAAAACATTTAATGAGATACCGTTTTATTTTTAATATAATTTGCTTTAGAAGTAATACTGAACAATAGTGAATTATTGGCCTGTTATAAATATAATAAATAGTAAATAAAGTTAATTATATTTAACATTTTAAAAATGTTACACATACAATTATTAGTTATAATAATTTAAAATAAATAAATAATAATTAGTTCTAGTAATATAAAAACGTTACACACTAAAATAATTAATTATAAGGCTTTAAATAAAATATCATTTAAATTAGTAATATTATTATTGTTATTATATTGTTAATAGTATTTTCAATTGTTTTTATTATTAGATGAATATTATGTTATAATTTATTATTTATATTATTATTATTATTTAGATAATAAAAATATTTAATGGGTTACTGTTCTGGACTGGACCTCTAAGACATAACTGGGGCGTATGCCCAAAACCCCTTAGGACCAAGGCCCAGTTACGTCGGGCAGAACTAGATCTCACGAGCATCTCACGAGGAGGTCGGACAACCACCCTGATCTATCACATAGGCGCTTGGGAGACCATGTCTTCCCCTCGTACACCACGTCACCCAACTGTCCCCATTTTATCTCCTGAAAGGTAAGGGCAGTTGGACCAGACATAAAACCACATGCTAGGTTTTACACGCTCCTACGCGTACCTTGGGCCTAACTAATCCAGCCCAAGAAAGGACCTTGACCCAGTGCTGGGGGCTCACTATAAATACCCTTTTTCACTAAAGGGTCAGGTATTCTGATTCACTCACTCTCTTACCTTTTTTTGTACCCAATCTCACTTAAGCTTCAGAGTGTATTGCAGGTACACCCCCTCCTCTCTCCTGCCTCATTTTGTTCGTGTTCGACCTCTGGAAGGCCCTTCTGATCAGGTAAGATCAATGGCACCGTCTGTGGGAACTAGTTATCCCCTTCTTCCACAATAGAAGATCAAAGCTCAAATCCGTCTTCCATCCTTCCAGCATGGTCGGAGAACACGGTGACAACCACGACATTTCCCTCGTCGACTACACGATGGAGGACAACCAAAACTACAACGAAGCTGACCCCAGGGACGGGCAACCCGCCACCCCGCCGCCTGAACCCGAAGATAATGGGGTTCCGCAACCGCAAACTCAACCAACTATCCCCTTTCAACCTATCCCAGTGCTCGTCGAAGGAGATGTCACCATGACAGCTATGGTGAACGCCCTCAACCAGGGCAACCTCATGCTCTACTAGCAGCAGGAGAGGATCAAGGCTCTAGAAATTGACCGGCAGGTAGATCATCCCCGACAGGGATGCGGGGCGCTGCATGAGAAACGACATCTAGAAGCTACGAAGAAACGGGGACGTTCTCCTCCTCGAAGGGGTCGGCGCTCCCCCGAACCAAAGAAGAATAAATCCAGGATACGCCATGAGACCGACCGATCGAGGTCTTCACCCCGATGTGAGAAGAGTCCTGGAAACGACGCCTATTCCCCGTTGAGAAGTGACGAGGAAGATCCACATTGTCCGCTCTCTCGAGATATTATGAAGGCACTACTCCCTAAGGTAATGGAGAAGCCCCCACATTTGGTTGTCTATGATGGGAAAACTGACCCTGAAGATCACATCGACAACATCAATGATATGCTCGACTATCACAACGATATCACCGGGCACCTCAAATGCAGTCTGTTTTCGAAACCTCTCGGGAAATAAGCCATGGCCTGGTACAAAAGCCTGACCCCTGAGTCAATCACGTCCTGGAGAGTCATGAAATCCGCATTCACGAGGCACTTCACGGCCTCCCAACGTCATCCCAAGACTGAGGCGACCCTTGAAGCCATCGTGCAGAGGAAAAATGAGACGTTGCGCTCGTACATCGAGCGGTTCAACCAAGAAGCTGTCGAGGTAGATACAACGGACTACATGAAGAAATATCTCCTCGAGAGGGGGCTCCTCCCTGGAAGCGAACTCAGCAGAGCAGTCAGAATAGAACCTCCCCGCACCCTGGAAGAGCTCCTTCACAAAGCCCAAGCTTACATCAGATACGAAGAAAAGCAAGTTTCTCATAATGCCCGAAGCAACCGCAGTACTGATGATACCAATAATTCCAAACGCGAGGATCCCAATGCTTCCCTTCGTAACAGGATAAGCGAAAGGAGGAGAAACCCCGCGAAGCCCGGGAAGGAAGAGGACCCGCAAGACGTTTCAACAAATACACTATTTACTGCTCCCCACGAACGCATCCTCTTCGAATGCATCGATTCCGAGTTTAAACAGGGCAGAGTGAGGTTCCCCAAACCTTCTGCACCCAAGTCCCGTACGGACAAGTCCAAATACTGCCGTTTTCACAGAAGTCACGGGCACGTGACCGAAGAATGTGTCTATCTGAAGGATGCGATTGAGATCCTGATTCAAGAAGGCCATCTCAAACAGTACACCAAGAGGAACGATGCTCCTCGGCATGAAGATCAAGTAGCAAAGAGAACTCGCAAAGACACACCGCCAGGCGATTCCCCGTATCAGGTGGCTATGTGCGTATCCCACCCAGAGGATTTCCACCTCTCCAACACCTACACGGAGGAACAATTTGCTGCCCTCAGCCCCTGGGAGAAATTCCCAGTGGCTTTGGTTATATCATGAGGTGGAATGAACAACGAGAACGCTGCTATTTCGGTAAAACGCAAATTCGACGAGTTCCTATTGACAACACCCGAGCAGTTGACGACCTTAACAAAATATCGGGGAAAATCCAACCCAATATCTTTCTTCCTCGAGGAGCTGCCAGGTGGGTCACCTAATTCAAGCATCCCCTTACTGATAAGGGCCAAAATGGCACATTTTGATGTCCGACACATCCTAGTCGACCAAGGAAGTTCAGTGGACATCATGTATGTCCACCTATTCAAGACTCTCAAGTTGGACAGAACCAACTTATCCCCATACGTCGGGTCTGATCTTCAAGGATTTAATGGAGCCACTACAAGACCATGGGGATATGTTGAACTCCTCGTCACATTTGGGGAGCAAGAGACAGCTAGGGAGGTCAAAGTCCAATTCATGTTGATTGAGTGTTGATCTTACCAAATCAGAAGGGTCTTCCAGAGGTTGAACGCGAACAAAATGAGGAATGAGAGAGGAAGCAGTGTACCTGCAATACACTCCGAAGCTTAAGTGAGATTGGGTACAAAAAATGGTAAGAGAATGAGTGAACCAGAATACCTGATCCTTTAGTGAAAATGGTATTTATAGTGAACCCCCAACGCTGGGCCAAGGTCCTTTCTTGGGTTGGATTAGCTAGGCCCAAGGAAGAACTGCCAAGGTACGCGTAGGAGCGTATAAGACCTAACACATGGTCTTATCCCTGGTCCAACTGCCCCTACCTTTCAGGAGATAAAAGGGGGACAGTTGGGTGACGTGGTGTACAAGGGGAATATGTGGTTACCCAAGCGCTTATGTGATATGTCAGGATGGTTACCCGACCTCCTCGTGAGATGCTCATGAGATCTAGTTCTGCCCGACTATTATGTGCGTCTGCCCGATGTAACTGGGCCTTGGTCCTTAGGGGTTTTGGGCTTGCGCCTCAGTTATGTCTTGGAGGCCCAGTCCAGAACAGGAGCCCCCCAAGTCGAGGCTCTGGGACGGAGCGATGAGTTAAGAAAAAGTTAGTCGCGCACAACTGCTATGTCGGGGGATGAACTCACGTCATGTAAGTAGCCGGGATCGAACGTCCGCCCAGAAAGGATTCGGCCTGTCGAATTGAGGAATCGTTCGAGGAACAGATTCGGTGAGTCATGACGAGAATCATTTCTTGTTGTGAAGTTTTTTCAGTGTACGACATCTATAGGTGTCGGGGATACTTGTGGTCGCTCGACGTCGTTCAAAATTCCTCAAGGTGACGTGTTAAGGAATTCAATGCGTGTCGCTTCGTTTCTCGTGCCATGATGCATTGAATTCCGGCTGACTTAGGGAACCTAGATAATGATTGCCTATGAGCATTCTTTCACGCGCTCCTCTTGTATATATAGTGGGGGGACCATTTCATTTCACTTTTTCACTCCTACGATTAACCGGACTTTCAGCCAATAATTTCCCTCCAAAGCTTAACTGTCGATGTCGCCTCCGTTCACTACCGCTAATTCCCCGTGCGCCGCCGCTATCTCCCCGCCGTCTTCATGTCAGGTAACTCTTCTAATCCTCTTCTTATGGTAATGTTTACGCTCGGTAGGTAGCCGTAGTGGAGATTCTTCGTTGAGATAGGTAGAATATCTATTTTATGCATTTTTAGGGTTTTTTGCGCACGAGTGTCTCGGGCATACCATGAATGTGTCGGGAAAAATATGCGTGTTTGTATGAGTGTACTGATCAACATATGAATACGCCGGGAACGCTTAGAAATTTGTCTTCAACGCCTGAGTTTTTTTCACACACACTGTACACAAAATCAGCCTGAGTTGCTCGGAGATCTCTGGGCGTCCCTAGATCGTAAGACCCTCGGTTTATTTTCTTTGGGTCTCCTGGGTATTGTCTCAATATCTCGGGCAGTGTTAGTATGAGTATCTCAGGATTTTTCCCCTCCGCCCTTTCACTTGAATTGCGGTGGAAGGGTGGATTTGATGCGACGTCGAATTCACTTTTTCCTTCTGCTTTTCAGGTAACGCTAATCGGACACATCCTGCAGGAGGAGGTGCGTCCTCTTCGTCTGGGAACGATGATCTCTCCTGGGTCTCCGAAGAACTAATGGAAACGAAGTCCATTTTCTTCGATGGAGACGTCGTCGCTTATGTGCAGGTCGAGGATCTAGGACCCGAGGAGACCGCTAATTGGCAGTGTTTTGCTCCTATCGCCGAGCAGCGGATATGCTCGCATTTCTTGGGAAAGCGCTTCCCAATGTACGAGTTCTCCTTCCACGAGGCCGAAATACGACTCCCTTTCAACGGCTTCCAAATGGGGGTATTTCGATGGCTCAGACTGGCGCCCTCACAGCTTCATTCCAATGTTATCTCGTTCATCCGGACGTTCGAATTGGAATTGGAAGTGTTTCGCTCCTACTGTCGAGCAGCGGATATGCTCGCATTTCTTGGGAAAATGCTTCCCAATGTACGAGTTCACCTTCCACGAGGCCGGAGTACGACTCCCTTTCAATGGCTTCTAAATAGGGGTATTTCTATGGCTCAGACTGGCGCCCTCACAGCTTCATTCCAATGCTATCTCGTTCATCCGGGCGTTCGAATTGGTGTGCCAGCATCTGGAGATTGGTTGCACCTTGCCCCTATTCTTCCGCGTCTTTCACCTTCAGCGTTCGGGCAACGAAGGATGACATAACTGGGTCTCTTTCAAGCAACCTTCGAGGTTGTTCAAGACCTACGTTGACTCTACCCGTAACTTCAAAGACAAATGGTACACGGTGAATCCCGTGACCCAACGTGCCCATAGTTTGTATTTTTTGAAACGGGAGGCCAATGACGAGTAGCGCCTGATGTCGAAGATTCCCCTTAGGTGGCAGCCATATCATTTTGATCTACTGACCAGCCACTATAGGGTCAAGCATGATAACCTAGGGGTCGAGGACATAATAATGGTCTATAAAAATTTGGTGGCTTATGTCCGGGGTTTTAGTCTAGCAACTTGGGTAGATCGACAAGACCAATCGATACGGGGTGACGATGGTTTTCCCATCTTAGAGCCTCGACTGATCAACACTAAGGCCGTGCTTGAGTGTGGTTCCAATGAAGAGGCCATTAAGTTTCTAGGTAGTATCTCCTCGATCTTCCTGCCTTTCATTTTTTAATATTTTGTCTTACTGACTTCCTTTTGTTTTGTAGGAGAAATGCATACGCTTCGGGAGCGACCACTGAAACTAGAAGCTCAGGCTAAGGCCCCCCAAAAATCAAAGAAGAAAAGTAAAACCTGCATTTAGCAGGTGGTCGTCGAGCAAGCGGATGGTGGGTCGGGTAGCACTAGCCTGGTCCAGCACTCGCCCAGGGCAGATACTCCTCCGGTGACTCCCGTTCCCACTGAGATGGTCCTTCTGGATGATTCTCCCCGGGCCAAACATCCCCTCCCCGATGGTACTACGCCCAAGGGTTTTGCCACCGGTCAAGGGACCTACCTCCTATCTCCCTTCCATACGGAGCGAGAAGCCTTCAGCTCGGAGGATTCTTTTACTGTGTTGTCTGCTAAGAAAAAAGGCTATCCTTGAGCAAGAGGTGGCGAGAAGACATGTTAATCTCGCTCGGGATATTGCTTCTGTGATCCGGGTCATGGAGACGACCATGGTCTTATCGGACAACTCTTGCTCGATGTCTGCATTGAAGGGTGCTGAGTAGGCACTCCGGGCAGTTACCGCCGAAAAGAACCTGCTCTCCCAAAACTTGCTGAATTACAAGGAAGAGTACATGCTTGAAGGAGGGTTGAAAACCGAGCTGGACGAGATGAAGCGCGAGCGCGACGCCCTGGCCGAGGAGAATAAGAAATTGAAGGAGGAGAAGGCCAAGTTTACTAAGGTCGAGGAGGAAAATGGGAACCTTCAGGCAAGGGTCGCATTATTGGAGCAGATGGCTCTTCCCGGGGATAATGAGACTGAGGAAGATCTGACTCTGAAGAACTGGGCTGACCTGATTGCTCGGATCAGAGGGCTCGGAAAGGATTTGTTGGGGTCTTCGAGGAGGGTTTCAACAACCAATAGAGCACCTCAAAATCGTCAATCGCGAGCTCGTGACCGATGGAACAACGTTCAACTATACTGTGACCGACGAAGAGATTATCTGCCCCTATGCTGCTGAAGAAGAGGAGGAAGGTGACGGGGAAGAGAATGACGGAAACCCCGAGGAGGTGTAGGTCTGGGCAGCGTGCCTCAGTTTGTTTTGAATTTCTGGCCTGCGTGCCTATTTTGATTTTGTTGTAATGGCATGCGTGCCACTTTTGTATGTACTTTAACGTCCAGGTTTTGGCCGGGCTTAAATATGATATTATGTTCGGTTTTTTATGGTGTTTGTTAACTTTGTTTGAACTGATGTTTATTTGAACTTGTTTGCTCGACTGTATAGGCTCGTCGGTTTAGGGAACCGACGAGGTGGCGGGTTTTACGTCCGCTACGAATCGGGACTACGATCACGGTCGGTCATCCTGATCCCGGGGCTTGGGCTTTCCCATCGCGAGTTGGGTGCCCTTACAGCATGGTACTGCGATGTTGGGGCTCTTTTGAGATGTCCAACGTCGGGGAATATTGTGCTCGCCTTACGTGAGCGTTGTCCTCCCTTTCGATCGGTGATGAAGGTTTGTGATCGTACCTCCCGCGCCTTCATAAACTGTTTAGCTATAGTACTGCTTAAGTTTTTCTGCATTCCATGGTCGAGCAAGCTCTTCACCTTGAAGGTTTTCAAGGTAATAGGCCTCGTTGCCCGTCTTATCTCGGACACGGTACATGCCTTCCTAGTTAGCGGCTAGCTTTCCTTCTCGTGGGTTTTTCTGGTTCCGCCTGAGGACCAGGCTGCCCACTTGGAATTCTCTTTTCATGACTTTCACGTCGTGGCGTAAAGCTACTTTCTGTTTAAGTAAAGCTTCCCGTAGGGCTGCCTCTGAGCAAATTTCCTCAATGAGATCCATCTCGACTCGCAGAGCTTCGTCATTCAGTTCCTCGTCGAGGGGTGCTTCTGTGCACCGTGTCGGTTCTCGAATTTCTACCGGGATGACTGCCTCGGTCCCGTAGGTCAACCTAAAAGGAGTCTCACCGATTATGGAGTGTGGGGTCGTGCGATATGCCCAAAGAACGTTGTGTAGGTCCTGTAAACACCCCAAATTTGCCCTCACCCATTCACCATGGCTTGTGATCATCTCATATGCATAAACACAATCATATCACCTCATATCTCATTTTTGATTCACTGGATAGTTTCTAAGTCATCTGCATCTAGGGTTTGTGATCTGAGCAATCCAAGAGCATCTTGAGTCACTCCAAAGGCAACCAATCACTTCAAAAGGATCCATGTGTGTTCTTATATCATACTACATCCTCTCAAAATCAAAAATGCAAAAGAATCACAAGAACTAGGGTTTGAGTGGATGCAGAGCCAAGTTTGACTGCACAGTTGACCTAAAATTAGGGTTTTGGTTTCAGAGGCCATAACCCCAAATTTTTTTAGTCATTCTTGTTTCCATTGGTCTCTATATGGTATAGGGAGTATGCATATCAATTTTCATGAAGAAATTCCATGGGGAAGTCATCTGATCAAGGGTTGACTTTTCAGACAAGTCAGTGTAAAATCAGGGCATCTGAGGCCCCCAATGACCCAACCAATGGTTGATCTTCATCATTTTGAGTGTATATGATCTTTATTTGATCATGGAAGAAGGTTGAAGTTCACAAAAATCAAGAATTAGGGGTTTTTGCAAATGTTGACTTTTTGGGCATAGTTGACTTTTCAAGAATGCTTCATTTTAGGTCATTTTTCAAGCCTTGATTCTTGATCCAAAAATGCTTCAAATGAAAAAACCTTGGTCATGAAAGTTGTAGATTATATCTTTCCCTTTTCAAAAAGTACAAGAACATGATCAAACTCTTCTTGGATCAAAAGTTATGGTGTGACAAAGTTGGCAAAAATCATTGATTTTCAAGGCATGCTTCAAATGAGAATTTTGCAAAATCATGAACCAAGGCCAATTGCAACTTCCAATTCATTTCAAACCATCACATAAACATCCTATAAGTCATAAAATTCAGAATGAACCAAGAATGCCCATGGTTTATGGTTGGTTGGACAAAGGAATCACATGTGAACCAAAGTTGCAACAACTTGCAAAACCACTCATCACTCTTCCTACAACTTGTGACATAGGATGCTGACTTTGGCTAGCCTTTCCCTTCACCCTTGCTGCGCAGCCCCATGCCATGTACTTGCCTAGATCATGAGCCATACTTGCCTTACACAAAATTTGACTTTTTGCAAAAGCAAACTTACCAATCACTATAGGCCAGGTCACATCATCTGACCTATAGGATTAAAATACATTATCATTTGGCAAGCCAAAGATATCAAGAGGCCAGGCTGAAACTCTCTCATTCATCACATACACCAAAACACACCAAGCTGCATTTGTCTTCGAAACTCTCTGCCCAGCCTTCAAACACAAAAACCATTTCCACACTTCAACTCACCATACTTCATAGACCTCAAACCACCAAGAGCCAGGCCTGAAACAAGCAAGAACACCCCATTGCCATTTCTCACTTTAACTTGCAGTTTCATTCGAAACTCTTTCCATAGCTCACAAACATCCAAACAAACACCACAGACCTTCTCCACTCATTGTTCTGATCACAAAGAACCATTCACAATGACCTGAAACTGCCTGAAACTCCATTGCCATTTCTGACTGAGCTTGAGCAGAAGCTTGTCAAACTCATCATCCAGCCAATATAAATTCCTTTTGAGCATTCAAACATCATCTGGGGATCAAGTGGAGTGGATTGCACAAGGAGAAGTGGCCAGAAAGTCATCAGAGTGAAAGCTTCGAATCTCAGGTAGCTTGAAAATTATTTTTCCAGAAATCATTTTTCATGTTATAGACTTGTTCTCTATGCTTCACTGAGTATCCTGGTGCTTTTGGTTTTTGAAATGGTGATGAAATGAACATTTAATTGATCTCTGAAACTTGCGTGCCCTAGTTCTTATTTTCTTCGATTCAGCTTTGTTAGGAAGAATAAATTTGTTTTGAGAGAGGGTTTTGATTCGTGAGTGGTTGGAGAACATTTCCCAATTCTTAGATTTCATTTTAGTTAGCTTTTTAGGGTTTTGGGGATTTTTCAGGGGAGATGCTGGCCGGAGAAGACGACCGGAAGTCTTCTCCGGCAGCCTGAAAGTGTTTAAGCCCTAATTATGTAATTAATTGCCATTTGAATTCTGGGCGTTGGATGCGTTGAAATGTTTGACTCCCCGCGCGAATGGATGGTTCAGATCAAGTCATTATGCCCTAATCCACGTGTTTAACTTAATTAATCCATAATTTAATTAATTTGATCAGAAGCAATCCTGGCCTTTCAAAAACGCGCGTGGTCAACATGTTTGAATCCAGACCCAATCCTGGCCTTCCATCTTGATTACTTTCCCTTTTATTTGATTTTAATTCATTTTCTTTTCATTTTATTTGCACAATTAATTAAAAATAGCAAAAATGTCTTAAAAATTATGAAACTTTTTCTTAAAAGTTTTATTAATTTTTAAGACCCAAAAATATTTTTATTTTATTTTTTATCATTTAAAAAGTATTTTAGAATATTTAAAAGATTATTTTTAATTGATTAATGGAGATTAATTAATTAAAAATACTTTTAGGTATTTAAAAATCACCAAAAAATTCATGAAATGTTCTAAGACATTTAGAAACATTGTCCAACCTTCAAACCAAATTTCTTTTTTGATCTTGATGCATTTTGAGAATTTTCCATTGAATTAAATCATTTTTTATGCATTATTTTGATCCTAACTTCAAAAATTCATTTCTGCCTATCTAAGAAGAGTTGGACATTGATTCTTTTTGCATTGCATTCTATTTGGCATGTAGTTTTTGAGATAAAAAGGCCATGATTTGATCTTGCATTTTCAATTTGTTTGGCATTTCTTTTGTTTAGGAACCCTAAAAACCCTAATAACTTAGAAAATCATAACTTGGGATTGGTTAAGAGTTGAGACCTCCCCTTTGGACCTTGGTTTAGTATAGGTTTAGGGTTTCTTTGGTTGGCATTTTCCATTTTTTATCTTAGGTTTTGTTTCTGTTTTGGGTTTTTGTTTGTTGTTTGATCCATAAACCCTAATTTGGGCTTTCATTTGCATCCTTCTTGCATTCTCTTGCATAACATGACTTACCATGACATTTCAAGCATCCATGTGATTCATTGGACATCATAAGACATATAGAAAGCATGTTTGATCATTGCATCACATATTTGCCATGTCATTTGTCTTGTATGCTTCATAACTTTCCATGTGTATCCATGCTCCTAAGCTTGCACCATTTGCATCCATGATCTTGTATGAACATCTCCATGCCTTGCTTCATGTTTGCATCATCTCATAGCATCATTGTCATCTCATATTTGCTTCTGGTTTTGGTTTGCATCATACCATTTCATCTCATTTTGCATTGCATTGCATTTCTTTCTAACCTTTCAGGTGGTAAGTAAACTTGAGAAGTGAATTTGCCTTCACTTCTCATAACTTTTCTTTTCATCTCTCTTGCATCCATTGCTGCATTTATGTATGTGTTTGAGATTGAGCTTGCTCATTCTTGTTCCTCCCACTTTCTTTCTTCAAAGTGACTTGACTTCTTGAATGAAGCAAGTTGCTTTGCTTCTCTTGATCTTGTTCATCTGCTGCCTGGTGGTTCCATTGAAGATTGTTCTTGAAAACCTCACAAACCTTAGGAACAACCAAGCATGACAATGATTAGGGTTTTGATTAGTCTCCCCTCTTAGTTTCACCTTTGTGTCTCTTTTGAGTCTTCTCTTCTCATCTCATAATCAGGGACTAAACCCTAAAGGCTTTAAGGCTTTGTGATTCAGCTTATGCATGCATCCTTCTATTAAGATGGAGTGTATAACTTTAATCCTAAGTGTTAAACCCTTAATGTGTTTAAATCTCTTAATCAATTCACTTAATAATCATCAAGACATCACACTTGTAACTTGGGCCTTGTATTAGGGTTCTAATTCTTCCTTAATTGGTTAAGAAGGACTAACCCTAGTGTTAATGGACAAGTCCCCCTCAAGTTGTATCACAAACCCTAAAAATCACTTCATCATCATATCATTAAGTAAAATCCATCTAATAAGGGCTTGTTTTGTCATGAGTTTAATCCCTAATCATGGATTAAGTTGAGGAGCTTTCCTCAGCTTAAACATTCTCATCTATTATCCTTCTATTAGGATGGTGTAATGGGTCTGTTTAATCCTTGATTATGGCTTAACCTCATTACTTAACACTAAACAAAAACAACAAAAACACCTAAATAATCACAAGTAGGTTAATGACCTTAATCCTACACCAAAGGTGATTAAGTGTGAGAATCTGACTTCACACTTAAGGTACTCTCATTACCCCTAATCAGAGGGAGGATGTGATGAGTTTACTAAATCCATTGGTTTAGGCTTAAGCTCATTAACTTATGACAAATTCAAAAGCAATAAAAGACTGAAAACACAAAAACAAACAATAATCGTCTCCTTCGGGATTCTTTTCTCATCATCTTCACTCACAAACGAGAACTTGCTTCTTCCGTCTAATGCAAGACAGTTTGCACCTGAGCCAGACAGGTCATACACTTGAGCATAGACAAGCAAGCAGTTCATCAGTCAATTCATCTTTTAGTCTCTTTGGGTCGAACTACGGTGTTCTGACTTCCTCATTGCACAAGAGGATACGTAGGCATAACTTAACAGTTATCGAACAAAAGTCTCTGTATATTCCCCCTCTTTTTTAGCTATCCTTTAAGCCTCATACTCCTGAGCATTTCACTCTTGTTCTTACACTGACACTGTGTATATTACACTTCACACTTCACACTCTTTTACACTGACACCTGTACATTCTTTCCAGCTATTTTATACACAGATTGCACTGACACTACCCCTTTAAAACACAAATCTTTCAAGCGTGGATCTCGTCGAGTACGACGGACAATCTGGGTGCTAATACCTTCCCAGGTTGTAACCAACCCCCTTTCTCAGTCTCTCTGGTTCGCAACCGTCTTATCCATCCTTTTCTAGGTCTATGCAGCATTGCCTTTCCTCCGGGATAAAAATGCCTAGCTGGCGACTCTATTCATCTCCAGTGAGTTCACGGCTGTGTGTTCTCATTGTCCCTCTCGCCGACCGTTCGCGTCTGTACCCTATCTGACTTAGCCTCATTTAGTGGGAGCGACAGCTTGGCGACTCTGCTGGGGAACCTTATATTGCAACCAGGGCTTCTGGTTCTTTTTGTGGGTTCCTCCTAACGCTTGATTGATTTGTGTTTACTAGGGTGTTATGTGCTTATTTGTGCTTGTATTTATTTTGCTTTATGTACAGTTTGTTTTACTGCTCTCCTGATTGCTTTTGCATTATATCATACTGTACTGCTGGCTGGATCTGGTTGTTTACTTTGGTGGGTGGGTGATTCATTGAGAGTTAAGGTCCTATACCTGGGACCTGAGTGACACCTAGGCTAGAGTGAATCATATTCTTTCCCATTCCATTTCGGTCTGGTGCGGGAATATGAAACACGGTTCAGATATGGGTTTCTTCTTGAGAACTCTGTGTTGCAGATTTCCTGCAATGCTAGGGCTATCTGGGAAGCCTGCTAAGTCTGGATGACCTTTTAGTATTGACCTTCAGAAACTGAGGTGAATTAGAGGAGGAACTGTTATGGTTATTGTAAACACTGTACCTCTGGGGTGGAAGTGTTTACACTTCTCATAACTGATCCAAGTCTGAGGATCCTTGTTCTAGAACACCACCTGTGAGGGGGTTGGGCTGTTTACAGGTTTGCAGGTACCCTGACCTCAGAATACCTTGTTACTTTGGTTTGTTAAGAGTACTCCATTTTGGGTCAGTTCTTGTGATTCTAAAACCCTGGACTTGTGGCTCTTTATTTGAGCCCCCTACCCTGGTTACTGGATTTATAGACCTCCATCTGGAATTCTTGAACACACTTGGACCTATATCAGAACAGTTTGATCAGATCCAGCTCAGTCACAGACCCTTGCATTTCATTTGCATACATAATCATTGCATCATATTGACATGTGCTTATTTGTTTCAGGGTATCCATTCTCATCTGGCTTTGGTTTTGACCCCATCTTCAGTATTTGACCTATCTTCACCAGCATCTGCTTCAGTTATCACCTGTACCAGCTAATCAGTGGCCCACTTCTTCAGCATCATCACCAGCACTTGTCTCTACTCAGTCTCAGCATCATGGCTCCTAAAAAGAGCAACATCACCTATCACTTCTTCCAGCCAGAGTTATCAGATATCAGGAGGATTCAGACCCTGATCACTCCAGATCACATACCTTTGTTCAGGGAGCATTATGGAGATATACTTGACATGGTTATGGATCTGGACCCATCACAGAGAAGCCTGATCCACACCTGCATTCAGTTTTATGACCCCCCATTGAGATGTTTCACCTTTCAAGACTTTCAGTTGGGCCCCTTGTTGGAAGAATACTCATCATTGGTTGGTTTGCCTATCAGGGGTGGAATCCCTTTCAACCCTGAGATGGTCTTTCCCAGTAATGGAGAAGTAGCAAGAGCTTTGCATCTGGAACCTGTTTTGATTGAACAGCATATGACCTCTAAAGCTGGGATCCCTGGTTTTCATCTGGACTTCTTAATCTCTCAAGCTAGTCTGAAGGCTTCCCTGGGGGAGTGGAAAGCTGTTTGTGCTTTGTTGGCCTTAAGTGTATATGGAATTGTGTTGTTCGCAGATGAGCCTCGATTCATTAGCAAGAATGCAATCCATCTGTTCATCCTGAAGAATCCAGTGCCCACTTTATTGGGAGATCTCTACTATTCAGTGCATCAGAGGAATGAGAAGCAGAGGGGGAGATTAGTGAGGTGTTGTGCTCCATTGTTCCACACTTGGCTTCTCAAGCATCTACCCAGGACAGATGCATTTCTTAACCCTCATCAGCAAAGCAACTGGGCTAAGAGACTCACTACTCTAACTTCAGCAGATATCAGATGGTGCACTCAGAGCACCAAGGGAAGGGATATCATCACCAGCTGTGGGCATTT
Source organism: Lathyrus aphaca (assembly GCA_963966055.1). Classification (NCBI taxonomy): domain Eukaryota; kingdom Viridiplantae; phylum Streptophyta; class Magnoliopsida; order Fabales; family Fabaceae; genus Lathyrus; species Lathyrus aphaca. The sequence continues at coordinate 131,814,136 of OZ014521.1, read as the reverse complement.
TCCCAATGTGCCCCTAATAGGAGTTAAGGGAAGTATCAATTACAATCCTCTGCTGTTCAGGAGGCAACTAGGCTATGCGCTGGTCCATACTCCTAAGGCACAGGACTTGGTGGAGACCCTTTACTGTGAGAACAAGATTAGTTTGGCAGTTGTTAGGCAGGCTGCCTGGACCTGGGATCATGTTCAAACCAAGGGAGTCACCATTTTGGGGAAGTGCAATAATGTGGCATCAGCACAATATTATGAGTGGTCCCGTGCCAGGGTTCAATTCTCTGGAATGCCCTTTACCATAGAAGACATGCCTGAGTCATCTTCAGCACCACCCCCTGCCACTATCAGTTTGGAGGAGTTTGAGGGCTTGAAAGAAAGAAATGAGAAGCTAACCCAGGCTTTGCAGAAGACCCTCCGGGAGAGGAGTGAAGGTATGAGGGAGATTGAGAGATTGGAGAAGTTGAGAGTGGAGCATCTAACTAAGATTGAGAAGTCTGGAGACTATATCAAAAAGTCTAAGGCTGAAGAACAAATCCTGAAGAATGCTTGCAAAGAAGCCCAGTTCCAGAGAGCAAGGACAGACTTGTATTTGAAGGAGAGTCAAGCCCGGTGGGTTAGGATCACCGAGGCTCGTACCCTGGAGGACAAGAGAGTTCAAGACAAGATGGAGCAACTAGAAGCTAATGCAAAAGAACAGCAAGAAGCCCTGGCAGCAGCCCAGAGGGAGATATCAGAATTGAAGATCAAAGCAGGGGTGAAGAGGTCCAGGGACCAAACTCAGCACAAGAAGCTAGCAGCAGCTATTGCAACCCGAAACCTCCTCATCCGGAATCTTACAGAGCGTCCGGCTGATCCTGTGACCGAAGCACTTCTCAAGGAAGTTCGTGAGGATGAGTTTGGCCTTGGTGTTTGACCATTTGCTTGTTGTTGTTTCTATTCCATGTACTTTTCCTTTTTTTTGTGATGTATTTTGACCCCTAGGGGGCTTGTGTTGTAAAATGAACAAGTTGAATTATTTCACCTTCTGTAATATATTCGTGTTAGTTTGTTCCATCCAAGTTTACTTCGGAAGCAACATCGGCAACATCTTCAAGGGTCTGGAAGGGTCAAAACTGAAGGCCAAACCGGATACCTTGAAAACAAATAAGCATAACTGCATTGCATGCTAACCCTTTGTTTGTTTTGTAGGTTTTGTTTTATTGTTGCTAACCTTTGTTGTGACATCTCAGGAACTATTGCTAGGCGCCGGGTATTTCCCCTCAACCGTCCGCACCGTTATCCAACCCGAAATAACCTTCCGGGAATTCAAATGGATCAGGTACAGCAGGACCTGGCAGAGGTTAGAAATCAGATGGCAAACGAAAGATTAGAAATGAGAACACAGATGACGCAGTTCATGGAAGTGATGAACAACATGGCTCAGAGCCAGGAGAGACTGAGAGCCATGGTTGAAAGGCAGAATCAAGATGAGCCCCATGTAGGGACTGCCGGCACCAGTAACAATGAAAGGGTACAACCTCATGTTAACCCCCCGGTATTTGGACCACATCTGCATCCCGAGATCAACATTCCTGCAAATGTTCAAGGGACTGCCACTGCAGCCAGGGTACTTCAAGAAGACCCCCAAGAGGACCAGTTCACAGTAATGGGTGTTGGGGAAGAAGCTTATGATAGAAGGTTGGATGAGATAGCTGAGAAGTTAAGATCCCTAGAGTCTCAAAACTCTTTGGGTTTTGACGTGATGGATATGGGCTTGGTAGACGGGGTCAGGATCCCCCATAAGTTCAAGCCTCCTTGTTTCGAAAAGTATAATGGGACTTCTTGTCCTCGAACCCATCTGCAATCTTTTCTCGGGAGATTAAAAGCTTATACCATGGACGAGAAACTGTGGATGTTCTATTTCGAAGATAGCTTGACTGGAGCGTCGAGAGAATGGTACTCTCACCTGACGAGGGCAACTATTAGATGCTGGAAGGACCTGGCAGAGGCCTTCATCAGACAGTATCAGTACAATTTAGACATGGCGCCCAACAGGACCCTCCTAATGGGAATGTCACAGTCTTCAAGGGAGAGTTTCCGAGAATATGCCCAGAGATGGAGGCAATTGGCTGCTGCTGTTCAGCCACCTATGTCTGAAAGGGAAATGGCAGACATGTTTATGAACACCCTTCAGGGAACCTATATTGATAGGCTAGCTGCCTTCTCATCCACCAGCTTCGCGGATGTTGTCATAGCTGGGGAGAGAATTGAAAGCCTGTTGAAAATGGGGAAGATTTCCGATAATGGTGCCAGCTCGTCCAGTAATGCAAGAAAGCCTTTTGCAGGCCCGAGAAGAACTGGCGAGACCAATGCCATCCACTCCAACAGGGGCAGGCCCCAATATGTTCAAAGGTCAATAGCAGCAGTCACCATTCCTGCTCCAGCTCATCCTCTACCAGTCTATCAACCTCCTCAACAAAACTATCAGCAACAACCTCAGTACCATCAGCAAAATCAGTATCCTCCAAGAAATTACAACAACAGCAACACCAATAACAACAGTCAACCAAGGCCATTTCAGCAGAGGCCATCTCAAGCTAACAGAGTGATCGACCCGATCCCCATGCCATATGCTACCTTGCTGCCACAACTTCTGAAGCTCAACCTGGTTGAGCTAAGAACGTTGGCACCTCCGGATCACAACAGTCTACCGAGGAACTATGACCCCAATGCTAGGTGTGCTTTTCATTCAAACGCACCTGGCCACAGTACAGAAAAATGCAGGGCTCTGCATATGAAGGTACAAGACCTGGTAGACTCGAAAGCTCTGAATTTCGCACCACCACCCAATGTCAATAAGAATCTCATGCCGAACCACGGTGGTCCCAGAATTAACGCTATTGAAGAAGACAAGCCGTCTTATTTAATAACCAGTGTGGGACAGATCAGGACACCATTGGTAGAAATCAAGGCTCAGCTCTTGGAATGTCAGATGTTCTCGGGGTGTGAGTTGGGTTGTGCTTACTGCAATATCTCTGTAAATGGGTGCGATAATCTGAGGAATGGCATAGATGGCCTTATTCAGAGTGGCCAACTTCAGATCACCACATCATTTCCAACAAATCCAGCAATCTCATCAGCAACGGTTTCAGAACCTCCTACAACTGCAGCAACCATTGTTCCTGACAATTCTTCGGCTTCATCAACAAGCACTTCATCCATCATCTCAACTGATCAGTTTTCAACGAATTTTCCTGCTACAACTTCAGCTTCACTCCATTTCGAACCTCCTACAACGACAACATCCATTCTTCCGCCAATATCTCCTACAACTCCAGCAACAAATCATGAAGACGTCTCGACTGTCACAATATTTTATGATCCTGAAAACAACTCTGCCTACCATTCAGAAGGTGCTGCTCCCGCCAGAGCACCAATTACAATCTTTTATGATCCACAAACAATTACAGTCCCTTCAGCAGCAGCAATCAGTCCAGTCACTGTCACGGTGCCTGGACCAGTACCATATGAAAGCAATAGGGCCATCCCATGGCACTATGGCTCTGACGTGTACTGCGAAGGAAAAAGAATCACTCTTGAAACATCAACACCTGCACCACAAGTAGACAATGTGGGAGGAGGCGGAGGCTTCACTCGAAGCGGACGCCTCTTTGCTCCACCCATTCAAAGACCTACTGCCGAAGCAGAAGCTGCTGCCAAGGCAAAAGGAAAGAGCCCGGTGCAGGAAGATCAAGCTGTTAAAGAAGCCTTGAAGACACCGTTCGATCAAGAAGTTGATGAGTTTATGAGAATCATCAAAAAGAGCGATTATAAAATTGTGGATCAGCTTCACCAAACGCCATCCAAAATCTCTATCCTCTCACTGCTTATGTGCTCCGAAGCCCATCGGAATGCACTACTTAAGGTCTTGCACGCAGCTTACGTGCCTGAAGAGATTACCGTCAACCAGTTGGAAACCGTGGTTGGAAATGTTACTGCTAGCAACGGGCTAGGGTTCACCAATACTGACTTGACAGCGGATGGCCGCAATCACAACAAAGCCTTGCACATAACCATGGAATGCAAAGGAGCTGTCCTTTCTCATGTGTTGGTAGACACAGGTTCATCCCTGAATGTCTTACCAAAGAAGGCTCTGGTGAAGTTAGAATATGATGGATTGGCATTGAGACCCAGCAACCTGGTGGTAAGAGCCTTTGATGGATCAAAGAGATCGGTTCTGGGAGAGATTGAGCTGCCTGTGACAATTGGCCCGCAGACCTTTAAAACTATCTTTTATGTGATGGACATTCAGCCCGCCTACAGCTGTTTGTTGGGTAGACCCTGGATTCACGCCGCCGGCGCAATAAAGTCTACCCTTCACCAAAAGTTAAAATTTGAGTGGGAAGGCCAAGTTGTTACAATCTGTGGGGAGGAGGATATATTTGTTAGCCATCTGGCTACTTATAAGTACATTGAGATGGATGGGGAGATCCATGAAACAATGAGCCAAGGATTTGAAGCCTTGAATGTGAATGAAGCATCTGCTGTATCTGGGATCTCCATGTCATCATACCAACAAGCCCGGAAGGTTGTTGAGGAAGGAACTGCCCTAGGCTGGGGCAAAGTTTTAGCTGTGGAGGAGAAGAAGGACAAATTTGGGTTGGGTTACAGACCAACTCAACATCAAGCAAAGGCTGCTGAGAAGCCCGGTTTTGTCAGTGGGGGGATGCTTACCCCCGATACTATCAACTGTCTGGAAGACGAGCGGGAAGAGGAGCGCAATCTGGAGAATTGGATTCGTCCAAAGATCCCGGGGAGCAGTACCTCAAACTGGTCTTCCCAGGAAATTATAAGAGTTACTCGAGCAGAGTAATTATTATTTCCTGTATTTTTTATAAGCATGCATTAAAGTCTTGCATCTTGCCCAAGATGACAAGACTCATTTTGTAATAGGGTCATCTGTACTTTTGTGCAAACAAGATCAATTAATGAAATATCAGACATCTTTTTGCAAACGAGTCTTTTTCTTTTCGTTCACTGTTTTTTCCATTTTTCTTTTTTGTACAAAAAAATAAATGGCAGTGTTTTCAAAATGACAACTTCATTTCACTTTTCTAAATAAGACTAAAATCAGATCACTAAAATGAACAAACTTAACCCTTGCAAAGAGTGCCTACCAGACAACACCGACAACAGCACGGCTATGACTTCGTATGACTTTGACAATCCAATCAATCAAGCTGATGAAGGGGTTGAAGAAGAATATGAGCTTCCTGAAGAGCTAGCCAGGTTGTTAAGACAAGAAGAAAAGGTTATTACCCCTCACCAGGAGGAGGTTGAAGTGATCAATCTTGGTACAGAGGAAAGCGTGAAAGAGGTTAGAATCGGGGCCTGCCTGCAAAACTCAGTAAAAAGACAATTGATTGACCTGCTTCAAGAGTATGTGGACGTGTTTGCTTGGTCGTATCAAGACATGCCAGGGTTGGATACCGACATTGTTGTGCACAAGCTGCCTTTGAGGGAAGAATGCCCACCTGTCAAACAGAAGCTACGCCGTACTCGTCCAGACATGGCAATGAAGATCAAAGAGGAGGTACAAAAGCAATGGGACGCCGGGTTCCTTGCTGTAACTAGATACCCGCCGTGGGTTGCTAACATAGTACCTGTGCCTAAGAAAGACGGCAAAGTAAGAATGTGTGTTGATTATCGGGATCTGAACAGAGCTAGCCCGAAAGATGACTTCCCATTACCTCACATTGACGTATTGGTTGATAATACGGCTCAGTTCTCGGTATTCTCCTTCATGGATGGATTTTCAGGATACAATCAGATTAAAATGTCACCTGAAGACATGGAGAAGACAACATTCATCACACCTTGGGGCACATTCTGCTACAAGGTAATGCCATTTGGGCTCAAGAATGCCGGTGCAACATATCAACGGGCTATGGTAACATTATTCCACGATATGATCCATAAGGAAATAGAATGCTACGTGGATGATATGATCGCCAAGTCCCTTACAGAGGAAGATCACCTGGTAAATCTGCTCAAACTATTCAAGCGTCTGAGGAAGTACCAACTAAAGCTGAACCCCAACAAATGCACGTTCGGGGTGCGATCCGGTAAGCTGCTGGGCTTTATTGTAAGCGAGAAAGGGATTGAAGTGGACCCTGATAAAGTCAAAGCTATTCAAGAGATGCCTGCACCGAAAACTGAAAAAGAAGTTCGAGGGTTCTTAGGTCGATTGAACTACATCTCACGGTTCATATCTCACCTTACAGCAACCTGTGAACCTTTGTTCAAGCTGTTAAGAAAAGAACAGACGGTCAGTTGGAATGAAGACTGCCAAAGGGCTTTTGACAAGATCAAGGAATACCTGCAAGAACCTCCAATCCTTATGCCTCCAGTTGAAGGAAGACCTCTAATCATGTACTTGACAGTATTAGAAGAGTCAATGGGGTGTGTGCTGGGCCAGCATGACGAGTCTGGTCGAAAAGAGTATGCAATATACTACCTAAGCAAAAAGTTTACCGACTGTGAACAACGTTATTCACTGCTCGAGAAGACTTGCTGTGCTTTAGCGTGGGCTGCTCGCCGACTGAGACAGTATATGTTGACCCACACTACCTTATTGATCTCAAAAATGGACCCAGTCAAGTACATATTTGAGAAGCCAGCTCTTACCGGACGGGTTGCAAGATGGCAAATGATCCTTACAGAATACGACATACAGTACACCTCTCAGAAAGCCATCAAAGGCAGTGTACTATCTGAATATCTTGCTGAGCAACCCATTAATGATTACCAGCCTATGAGGTTTGACTTCCCTGATGAAGACATCATGTTCATTAAAGCAAGAGATCATGAAGAGCCTATTCACACTGAAGGGCCTGACCCGGAAGAAGAATGGACTATGATGTTTGACGGGGCTGTTAACATGAATGGTCGTGGTGTTGGTGCAGTACTCATTACACCTAAAGGAGTTCACATGCCTTTCTCGGCAAAACTCACTTTCAACTGCACTAACAACGAAGCTGAATACGAAGCTTGCATTATGGGTCTTGAGGAAGCCATTGACCTCAGGATCAAGACATTGACTGTATTCGGAGATTCAGCTTTGGTAATCAATCAGACCAACGGAAAATGGTACACCCACCAGGATCATCTGATACCTTACAGGGATTATACAAGAAGGTTACTGACTTTCTTCACAACAGTCAAGCTTGAGTATATCCCTCGAGACGAGAATCAGTTTGCAGATGCTCTTGCTACCATTTCATCCATGATCAAAGTTCAAGCTGCCAATTTTGTACCCCAGATTTCAGTGTCAAGACTTGATAGACCAGCATACGTATTTGCAGCAGATGTTGTCAAGGATGATAAGCCTTGGTTCCATGACATTAAGTGCTTCTTGGAGGATCAAACGTACCCACCTGGGGCATCTTCCAATGATAAGAAGACTTTGAGAAGGCTTGCTGGAGGTTTCTTTCTGAACACTGATGGGTCTTTATACAAAAGGAACTTTGATATGGTACTCCTCAGATGTGTTGACAAGACGGAAGCAGATTTGTTGATGCATGAAGTGCATGAAGGCTCCTTTGGTACCCATGCTGGAGGGCATGCAATGGCTAAAAAGTTGTTAAGGTCAGGCTATTACTGGATCACAATGGATGCAGACTGTTGTGCCTATGCCAGGAAATGTCACAAATGCCAGATCTATGCGGACAAAGTGCATGTACCTCCAAATCCTTTGAACATAATGTCTTCACCATGGCCCTTTGCTATGTGGGGCATTGACATGATTGACAAGATTGAGCCAACTGCTTCAAATGGCCACAGATTCATCCTGGTCGCCATTGATTATTTTACCAAGTGGGTCGAAGCAGCCTCATATGCAAATGTCACAAGGCAAGTGGTAGCCCGATTCCTGAAAAGAGATATCATCTGTCGGTATGGAGTTCCCGAGCGAATCATTACTGATAATGGTTCCAACTTGAACAATAAGATGATGGCTGAGTTATGCCGGGACTTCAAGATCCAACATCACAATTCTTCTCCTTACAGACCAAAGATGAACGGCGCTGTTGAGGCAGCAAATAAAAATATCAAGAAGATTGTGCAGAAGATGGTAGTCACCTACAGAGACTGGCATGAAATGCTACCATTTGCCTTACATGGGTACCGCACGTCAATCAGAACGTCCACTGGGGCAACGCCGTATCAACTTGTGTATGGTATGGAAGCAGTCCTACCAGTTGAAGTTGAATTACCCTCCTTACGGGTATTAATGGATGTCAAACTGAGTGAAGCAGAATGGGTTCGGTCCCGATACGAACAACTGAGTCTGATTGAAGAGAAAAGATTGGCTGCAATTTGTCATGGGCAGTTGTATCAGAAAAGAATGAAGAAAGCCTTCGATCAGAAAGTCAGGCACCGAGAGTACCAAGTAGGAGATCTTGTGCTGAAAAGAATCCTCCCTCCTCATACAGACCACAGGGGCAAATGGACTCCTAATTATGAAGGACCATTCGTGGTAAAGAAAGTTTTCTCTGGTGGAGCACTGATGCTCAGCACCATGGATGGTGAAGATTTCCCGTCCCCTGTGAATTCAGATGCAGTTAAAAAATACTTCGCATAAAAATGACCCGCTGGACATAAAAACAGAATGAAAGTCCAGGCAAAAATAGGGCATCCCGACGAGTCAAAAACAGAATAAAAGACTCGGGCAAAAATAAGGGAAATAAATGAAAAGACGTACACCCGCTGAGCTGAAAAGCCGCATTGGACAACTCAGGCAAAAATGGGTATCCCGATGGATTGAAAACCCGAAAGGGCGATCCATGCAAAATAAGGGAATAAGCGAACAACTGCATTCTGAATTCGTCTGTATCGTTCACAACTTGGAAAGTTTCAACAGAACAAGCTTCATTCAGAATCAGCCTTCTTCAGAAAGCAAGACAAGAAGAACGTCATTGTCATACGAGTCATAGCAGAAGAGGAAGCTCCTTAAAGCGTCATCAACACTGCCAGCATTTTGTTTCTCAATTTGTAACAATCTCCTCATTTCAGGAGATTTGTTCCTTTGACTGTATTTCGCCAATTCAGGGCACATGAATTAATAAAATCAGATTTTTCAGTCATGTTTCGTTTTGTACATTTTTATTTGCAAAGGATGTCTGATGTCTCTAAAAAATCAATTGCATGAGTACAGATGTTTTTCTCCCGAAAAAATAATAATAATAAAACACATGCTTACAGGGAATATACTTACTCTCGAAAGTACTTAGCTCCTGTGACGGAATCCAGTAAAGGGTACCTCGGGACCTTTTGCGCGTTTCCTTATCTTTGCAGGATTGCGGGTATCAACAAACAGTCTTGGCACTCAGAGTGTTTTCTCCCCAGCTGAGTTGCCTCTCATTGCTCTCCCCGGCTGAGTTACTAAAAACATTCCCCAGCCATGAGGCAAATCTTTCTTCCTCGGCAAGATGTGAAATCAGGGAATCGTCTCCCCACAGAGTTTCAGCCTCTATCCAGAAGAGCAACGCATGAAGAAGTCACAACAGAGTACGGAAGGCTTCCACAAACCCCCAGCTGGGTCCTATTACAAGGATATGTCAATCAGTGACTTATATCCCCAAGCAGATACACCTCACCAGATCTATCAATGATCTCATCCCCGGCTGGGAGGTCCATTTCAAACAGATCAGCCAGAGATCTTCGCAGCAACGGGATCCGAATCCCAGTTTGATATCTTTGCATAATTATAGCATTTGCATCATACTATCCCCCCAGAGCGTAGCATTCCGTCTAATACGGAGCATTACGGCAAAAATCAAATGCATAGCATAATCATAAGCCATGTTCTGAATTAACACTTGTGAATAACAACCGTTCATCATCATTGTACAAAAATCCCCACCAGAATCCTCGGCAAATGCATCTGCCTCACAAATCACAAACACCAGTATATTTCCTTTTGATACCCGTCCGTATCAACACTCCCCAGTAAAGTCGCCTGAACACTCTTTACAAACAAGATTACCCGTATCACGGATACTTCATGACACCCGTCCGTGTCACATCACCAGCAAAAAGCCAAGGACACCCTCTTTGCACTCGCACATACCTATATATACACTTTCTTGACACCCGTCTGTGCCATATCCCCAGCGCAGTCGCTTACATCTCTACAACCCATATACTTGTTAATATCATTATACTTTTCTTTTTCTGACACCCGTCCGCGTCACCATCCCCAGTAGATAAACACTCATCTATATATATACTCATACTACTCATGTTACACTTATACAGGTACTCGCCCGTATCTTGTATACACCCCTTACGTCCCAGCAGATTCGACAATAGTCCTTGTTCTTTGTTAACCAGATGGTACTCGTCCGTATCATCATCTCAGAGCATTGCGTCTAATGTTTGTTTCTACATGATACTCGTCTGTATCATAGTCTTAAGGATGCTCGTCCGCATCTTTAATCCATACACCGTGTCAAACACTTATGTCTTCTTGAATATAGACACTCGTCCGTGTCTACTATTCCCCAGAAGAGTCCCTTCAGATTCAACACTCGTCCGTGTTCTTTGTTAACCCGTTGATACTCGTCCGTATCATCATCTCTGAGCATGTGTCAGTTTGTTTCTACCCGATACTCGTCCGTATCATAGTCTTAAGGATGCTCGTCCGCATCTCTAATCTATACACTAACATCTAAACACGTATACCTTTTGTTTCTTGGATATAAACACTCGTCCGTGTTTACTTCTCCCCAGTAGATCGCCAACAAAGCAATTTTCTTTTTTATCTAACACTCGTCCTGTGTTACGATAACCCTGAGAGCAGCCGTACCCTGCTGAGTGGCCGTCCTCCACTTCTTGATGGTCGTCCTCCATCATGCTCATCCGATGGCCGTCCCCATCGTTGATATTTAGCAGCCGTCCCCTGCTAGGTGGTCGTCCTCCACCTTTTGATGATCGTCCTTCATCATTTTATCCAATGGCCGTCCCCATTGTTGATTTTGGTTATCTGGCATTCGTCCTATGTCATGATAAACCTTGAGAGCAGCCGTACCCTGCTAGGTGGTCGTCCTCCACCTCTTGATGGTCGTCCTCTATCATGCTCGTCCGATGGCCGTCCCCATCGTTGACCTTTTCTATCCGATGGCCGTCCCCATCGTTGATATTTTCGGCAGCCGTACCCTGCCAGGTGGTCGTCCTCCACCTTTGATGGCCGTCCCCATCATATTGCTTTTATCCCCAACAGAGCAGCCGTCCCCTGCTAGGTGATCGTCCTTCACCTTTGATGGCCGTACCCCATCATCTGTTTATTTCATTTATTCTTTAACCCGATGGCCGTCCCCGTCGTGGTCCCTTTTCCTTTTAGCCCGATGGCCGTCCCCATCGTTGGTTACTTTACCTTTTTGAACTTGATGGCCGTCCCCGTCATGTTTCATTAATCCCCAGAGAATTTTACAGCTTTATCTTGATGGCCGTCCCCATCATAATCTCATTTCCCCAGCTAGTCGGCCGTCCCCGTCTTGGCTTTACCTTTTCCCAGCATGTCGGCCGTCCCCGTCATTGCTATTTACCCAGCAGTCGTCCTCTGCTCGACGGTCGTCCTCCGTCGCCCACACTTTACAATATACTTTATTTTTCTTTACAATCTATATCCCTTTTCTTCTTCATTCTGTGAGTGCAAATTTTGGACTGTCTTTGGTATTCAACCACAAGTTATCTTGTTCGCCTGTTAAGCCGCTGCTTACATCCTGCACAGCTAACTCGTGTTTGAATAGGGGCAGCTGTAAACACCCCAAATTTGCCCTCACCCATTCACCATGGCTTGTGATCATCTCATATGCATAAACACAATCATATCACCTCATATCTCATTTTTGATTCACTGGATAGTTTCTAAGTCATCTGCATCTAGGGTTTGTGATCTGAGCAATCCAAGAGCATCTTGAGCCACTCCAAAGGCAACCAATCACTTCAAAAGGATCCATGTGTGTTCTTATATCATACTACATCCTCTCAAAATCAAAAATGCAAAAGAATCACAAGAACTAGGGTTTGAGTGGATGCAGAGCCAAGTTTGACTGCACAGTTGACCTAAAATTAGGGTTTTGGTTTCAGAGGCCATAACCCCAAATTTTTTTGGTCATTCTTGTTTCCATTGGTCTCTATATGGTATAGGGAGTATGCATATCAATTTTCATGAAGAAATTCCATGGGGAAGTCATCTGATCAAGGGTTGACTTTTCAGACAAGTCAGTGTAAAATCAGGGCATCTGAGGCCCCCAATGACCCAACCAATGGTTGATCTTCATCATTTTGAGTGTATATGATCTTTATTTGATCATGGAAGAAGGTTGAAGTTCACAAAAATCAAGAATTAGGGGTTTTTGCAAATGTTGACTTTTTGGGCATAGTTGACTTTTCAAGAATGCTTCATTTTAGGTCATTTTTCAAGCCTTGATTCTTGATCCAAAAATGCTTCAAATGAAAAAACCTTGGTCATGAAAGTTGTAGATTATATCTTTCCCTTTTCAAAAAGTACAAGAACATGATCAAACTCTTCTTGGATCAAAAGTTATGGTGTGACAAAGTTGGCAAAAATCATTGATTTTCAAGGCATGCTTCAAATGAGAATTTTGCAAAATCATGAACCAAGGCCAATTGCAACTTCCAATTCATTTCAAACCATCACATAAACATCCTATAAGTCATAAAATTCAGAATGAACCAAGAATGCCCATGGTTTATGGTTGGTTGGACAAAGGAATCACATGTGAACCAAAGTTGCAACAACTTGCAAAACCACTCATCACTCTTCCTACAACTTGTGACATAGGATGCTGACTTTGGCTAGCCTTTCCCTTCACCCTTGCTGCGCAGCCCCATGCCATGTACTTGCCTAGATCATAAGCCATACTTGCCTTACACAAAATTTGACTTTTTTCAAAAGCAAACTTACCAATCACTATAGGCCAGGTCACATCATCTGACCTATAGGATTAAAATACATTATCATTTGGCAAGCCAAAGATATCAAGAGGCCAGGCTGAAACTCTCTCATTCATCACATACACCAAAACACACCAAGCTGCATTTGTCTTCGAAACTCTCTGCCCAGCCTTCAAACACAAAAACCATTTCCACACTTCAACTCACCATACTTCATAGACCTCAAACCACCAAGAGCCAGGCCTGAAACAAGCAAGAACACCCCATTGCCATTTCTCACTTCAACTTGCAGTTTCATTCGAAACTCTTTCCATAGCTCACAAACATCCAAACAAACACCACAGACCTTCTCCACTCATTGTTCTGATCACAAAGAACCATTCACAATGACCTGAAACTGCCTGAAACTCCATTGCCATTTCTGACTGAGCTTGAGCAGAAGCTTGTCAAACTCATCATCCAGCCAATATAAATTCCTTTTGAGCATTCAAACATCATCTGGGGATCAAGTGGAGTGGATTGCACAAGGAGAAGTGGCCAGAAAGTCATCAGAGTGAAAGCTTCGAATCTCAGGTAGCTTGAAAATTATTTTTCCAGAAATCGTTTTTCATGTTATAGACTTGTTCTCTATGCTTCACTGAGTATCCTGGTGCTTTTGGTTTTTGAAATGGTGATGAAATGAACATTTAATTGATCTCTGAAACTTGCGTGCCCTAGTTCTTATTTTCTTCGATTCAGCTTTGTTAGGAAGAATAAATTTGTTTTGAGAGAGGGTTTTGATTCGTGAGTGGTTGGAGAACATTTCCCAATTCTTAGATTTCATTTTAGTTAGCTTTTTAGGGTTTTGGGGATTTTTCAGGGGAGATGCTGGCCGGAGAAGACGACCGGAAGTCTTCTCCGGCAGCCTGAAAGTGTTTAAGCCCTAATTATGTAATTAATTGCCATTTGAATTCTGGGCGTTGGATGCGTTGAAATGTTTGACTCCCCGCGCGAATGGATGGTTCAGATCAAGTCATTATGCCCTAATCCACGTGTTTAACTTAATTAATCCATAATTTAATTAATTTGATCAGAAGCAATCCTGGCCTTTCAAAAACGCGCGTGGTCAACATGTTTGAATCCAGACCCAATCCTGGCCTTCCATCTTGATTACTTTCCCTTTTATTTGATATTAATTCATTTTCTTTTCATTTTATTTGCACAATTAATTAAAAATAGCAAAAATGTCTTAAAAATTATGAAACTTTTTCTTAAAAGTTTTATTAATTTTTAAGACCCAAAAATATTTTTATTTTATTTTTTATCATTTAAAAAGTATTTTAGAATATTTAAAAGATTATTTTTAATTGATTAATGGAGATTAATTAATTAAAAATACTTTTAGGTATTTAAAAATCACCAAAAAATTCATGAAATGTTCTAAGACATTTAGAAACATTGTCCAACCTTCAAACCAAATTTCTTTTTTGATCTTGATGCATTTTGAGAATTTTCCATTGAATTAAATCATTTTTTATGCATTATTTTGATCCTAACTTCAAAAATTCATTTCTGCCTATCTAAGAAGAGTTGGACATTGATTCTTTTTGCATTGCATTCTATTTGGCATGTAGTTTTTGAGATAAAAAGGCCATGATTTGATCTTGCATTTTCAATTTGTTTGGCATTTCTTTTGTTTAGGAACCCTAAAAACCCTAATAACTTAGAAAATCATAACTTGGGATTGGTTAAGAGTTGAGACCTCCCCTTTGGACCTTGGTTTAGTATAGGTTTAGGGTTTCTTTGGTTGGCATTTTCCATTTTTTATCTTAGGTTTTGTTTCTGTTTTGGGTTTTTGTTTGTTGTTTGATCCATAAACCCTAATTTGGGCTTTCATTTGCATCCTTCTTGCATTCTCTTGCATAACATGACTTACCATGACATTTCAAGCATCCATGTGATTCATTGGACATCATAAGACATATAGAAAGCATGTTTGATCATTGCATCACATATTTGCCATGTCATTTGTCTTGTATGCTTCATAACTTTCCATGTGTATCCATGCTCCTAAGCTTGCACCATTTGCATCCATGATCTTGTATGAACATCTCCATGCCTTGCTTCATGTTTGCATCATCTCATAGCATCATTGTCATCTCATATTTGCTTCTGGTTTTGGTTTGCATCATACCATTTCATCTCATTTTGCATTGCATTGCATTTCTTTCTAACCTTTCAGGTGGTAAGTAAACTTGAGAAGTGAATTTGCCTTCACTTCTCATAACTTTTCTTTTCATCTCTCTTGCATCCATTGCTGCATTTATGTATGTGTTTGAGATTGAGCTTGCTCATTCTTGTTCCTCCCACTTTCTTTCTTCAAAGTGACTTGACTTCTTGAATGAAGCAAGTTGCTTTGCTTCTCTTGATCTTGTTCATCTGCTGCCTGGTGGTTCCATTGAAGATTGTTCTTGAAAACCTCACAAACCTTAGGAACAACCAAGCATGACAATGATTAGGGTTTTGATTAGTCTCCCCTCTTAGTTTCACCTTTGTGTCTCTTTTGAGTCTTCTCTTCTCATCTCATAATCAGGGACTAAACCCTAAAGGCTTTAAGGCTTTGTGATTCAGCTTATGCATGCATCCTTCTATTAAGATGGAGTGTATAACTTTAATCCTAAGTGTTAAACCCTTAATGTGTTTAAATATCTTAATCAATTCACTTAATAATCATCAAGACATCACACTTGTAACTTGGGCCTTGTATTAGGGTTCTAATTCTTCCTTAATTGGTTAAGAAGGACTAACCCTAGTGTTAATGGACAAGTCCCCCTCAAGTTGTATCACAAACCCTAAAAATCACTTCATCATCATATCATTAAGTAAAATCCATCTAATAAGGGCTTGTTTTGTCATGAGTTTAATCCCTAATCATGGATTAAGTTGAGGAGCTTTCCTCAGCTTAAACATTCTCATCTATTATCCTTCTATTAGGATGGTGTAATGGGTCTGTTTAATCCTTGATTATGGCTTAACCTCATTACTTAACACTAAACAAAAACAACAAAAATACCTAAATAATCACAAGTAGGTTAATGACCTTAATCCTACACCAAAGGTGATTAAGTGTGAGAATCTGACTTCACACTTAAGGTACTCTCATTACCCCTAATCAGAGGGAGGATGTGATGAGTTTACTAAATCCATTGGTTTAGGCTTAAGCTCATTAACTTATGACAAATTCAAAAGCAATAAAAGACTGAAAACACAAAAACAAACAATAATCGTCTCCTTCGGGATTCTTTTCTCATCATCTTCACTCACAAACGAGAACTTGCTTCTTCCGTCTAATGCAAGACAGTTTGCACCTGAGCCAGACAGGTCATACACTTGAGCATAGACAAGCAAGCAGTTCATCAGTCAATTCATCTTTTAGTCTCTTTGGGTCGAACTACGGTGTTCTGACTTCCTCATTGCACAAGAGGATACGTAGGCATAACTTAACAGTTATCGAACAAAAGTCTCTGTATATTCCCCCTCTTTTTTAGCTATCCTTTAAGCCTCATACTCCTGAGCATTTCACTCTTGTTCTTACACTGACACTGTGTATATTACACTTCACACTTCACACTCTTTTACACTGACACCTGTACATTCTTTCCAGCTATTTTATACACAGATTGCACTGACACTACCCCTTTAAAACACAAATCTTTCAAGCGTGGATCTCGTCGAGTACGACGGACAATCTGGGTGCTAATACCTTCCCAGGTTGTAACCAACCCCCTTTCTCAGTCTCTCTGGTTCGCAACCGTCTTATCCATCCTTTTCTAGGTCTATGCAGCATTGCCTTTCCTCCGGGATAAAAATGCCTAGCTGGCGACTCTATTCATCTCCAGTGAGTTCACGGCTGTGTGTTCTCATTGTCCCTCTCGCTGACCGTTCGCGTCTGTACCCTATCTGACTTAGCCTCATTTAGTGGGAGCGACAGGTCCTCGACCCATGCTTTTTTCGCTTCGCCCAGTCTACGTTTCAGCCCTCGTAGGATTACCCTGTTGTCTACTTCCGCTTGGCCGTTAGTTTGTGGGTGCTCAACGGACGTGAAGTGCCCAAACTGGAGACTAAGTCCTGGAATCTTCTATCTGTGAACTGTGTTCTGTTGTCGGTGATGAGGACTTGGGGTATGCCAAAGCGGGCAAGGATATTTCTTTTGAAGAACCGGAGAATGTTATGTGTTGTGATTTTGGCCAGGGCTTCGGCTTCGATCCAATTTGTAAAATAGTCTACCCCTACGATGAGGTATTTGTTCTGGAATGAGCCGGTCACGAAAGGTCCGAGGATATCCATTCCCCACCACGTAAAGGGCCACGGGAGGAGAGTGCTTTCAGCTTGTTGGGGGGAGCGAGGTGCATGTCGGCGTGTCTTTGACACTTGTCACATTTCTTGACATGTTCTTTGGCGTTTTGCATTGTCGGCCAGTAATAGCCTGCTCGCAAAGCTTTACGAGCGAGTGACCTCCCGTTGAGATGTTGAGCGTTGACCCCCCTGTGGATTTCGCCCAGGATGTCAGGGACTTTTTCCTCTTCGACGCATTTGAGTAATGGAATGGAGAAACCTCGTCGATATAGCTTGCCTTCGAGGAGGACGTACGAGCATGACCTTCTTTTGGTCGCGGCCGCCTTTTTAGGGTCCGTTTTATTTTTAATATAATTTACTTTAGAAGTAATACTGAATAGTGGTAAATTATTGGCCTGTTATAATATAATAAATAGTAAATAAGGTTAATTATATTTAAAATTTTGAAAATGTTACACATAAAATTATTATTATAATAATTTAAAATAAATTAGTTATAATACTTTAAAATAAATAAATTATAATTAGTTCTAGTAATATAAAAACGTTATACACTAAAATAATTAGTTATAATGCTTTAAATAAAATATCATTTGAATTAGTAATATTATTATTATATTGTTAATAGTATTTTCAATTGTTTTTATTATTAAATGAATATTATGTTATAATTTATTATTTATATTATTATTATTATTATTATTATTATTTACATAATAAAAACATTTAATGGGTTACGTTTTATTTTCAATATAATTTATTATAGAAGTATTACCAATATTATATTATTATATATTATTTATATGATTATTAATATTGTGGCTGAATAATCCTGCTAAAATATAATATTGATATTATTATTAAGATTAGAAAAAATTTATTATTTATATTATAATATTTTCATTATTATTTATATTGGTGATTTAATATTCATATTATTTTTATATTAATATTATTTTTATTGTTATATTATATATATTAATTATATGATTATTAAAAGTGGTGGTTGAATAATCATTTTATAATGTAGTATTGATATTATAATTATGATTGGAAATAATTTATTATTTATATTATTTATATTATTTTTGGTTATTTAATATTAATATTAATATTATATTAATATTATTATGCATATTATAATGCTTTAAAATAAATAAATTATAATTAGCTCTGGTAATATAAAAACGTTACACACTAAAATAATTATTTATAATGCTTTAAATAAAATATCATTTGAATTAGTAATATTATTATTATATTATTATTAGATGTATATTATATTGTTATTGTTAATAGATGAATATTATATTATAATTTATTATTTATATTACTATTATTATTATTATTATTATTATTATTATTATTATTATTATTATTATTATTATTATTATTATTATTATTATTATTATTATTATTATTATTATTATTATTATTTACATAATAAAACATTTAATGGGGTACCATTTTATTTTCAATATAATTTATTATAGAAGTATTACCAATATTATATTATTATATATTATTTATATGATTATTAATACTGATGGCTGAATAATCTTTCTAAAATATAATATTGATATTATTATTAGGTTTATAAATAATTTATTATTTATATTATTATTATTATTATTTATATTGGTGATTTAAAATTCATATTATTATTATATTAATATTATTATTGTTATATTATATATTAATTATATGATTATTAATATTGGTGGCCGAATAATCCTTTTAAAATATAATATTGATATTATAATTAGGATTAGAAATAATTTATTAGTTTTATTATATTTATTATTATTGGTTATTTAATATTAATATTATTATAAATATTATTATTACACGTAGACAATTAGGGTTAGAAATAATATTGAATATACCAAGAAAATGCCACATAGACAATTAGAGTTAGAGAAATTGCCATGTAGACAATTAGGGTTAGGGTTGTGACCAAAATTGTCATTATGACAACCTTGGATGTAGATTAAGTAGATAGATTGATGCTTTGTTGTGAAAAAAGAGGAAATTACAAGTACAACAAAGTTATGTTGTTACTTGTAGAAAAAATGTCAGGGTCATTTTAAGTTGAAATAAGTGTCAATAGGTGGTAGTTGGATTATAAAGGTTAGTGGGGTATTCACATTCATGATCTTACAAAGACTTTAAATGCTCATAATGATGGAAAATTAACACATCAAATATGTAACGAATATAAAACTCCAAAACTCGTAGGAATCTTGAAAATCAACAACAAATATAAGACGGTAAATCGAACAAACAAAAGACACAAAAGAACACTAATATTTTTAACGTAAAAAACTCCTCAATATGAGAGTAAAAATCACGAGTCGTCCATACCAAAGAAATAACTCCACTATAATCAATTAAGGGTACAAGAGAGTCTTGAAGTGATTCATAAACGGGTGCTATCAACTGCAAATCACAAAGTAAACTAGCTTACAATTAAGAATAAAAAACTGAAAATTTTCTCAAATCTACCGCTTCAGTGCAAAACATATAACTCTCTCTTCAGATGTTTTGAAATTCTGAACGGTCAAAAGTTAGACATATGTGTTGCGAACCTTCCCTCCAAAGTTGAGAACTCAACGATTAATGAAATGAGGATTGTCGATTTAGTGAGACTGGTTGCAGAAATACAAGAATGCATTTCTCTTCTCTTTTCTCTCTTTTGAATCCTTATTTTTTTCTCTATCTCTCTCAACCTTAAATTGATCCTCTCCACTTAAATAAGTCTGACAATTGAGTTAATCATATTTGGGTCTTTCTCCACATAGGAAGGGAGTCAAAACCCAACAAATCTCCCCCTCACAACCATGTGAAGGAAATCGCCAAACCGGTGATATCACAACAAGCACAAAATTTCCCTCTTGGTGTTGTTTTAGTCATCATATCATAACCATTATCATCTGCATGAACTTTAGCTAACCCCAACAACTTAGCATCCAAAACATCACGTATCCAATGATCGCATCAATGTATTTGGACCTATTATGAAAAGTCAGATTCTTACCAAGATGAATAGTGCTCTGACTATAAACAAATAAAACATATTTGTCTTGAACAAAATCAAGCTCTTGCAAAAATTTCTTCAACCATATCAGAGTCAGAGTACCCCACTAGAGTAGGCTTATTTCCTCCAAAACAAAGCCTCGTAGAAGTAGTACCACGAAGATACCTTAAAATCCATTTTACATGATTCCAATGCTCTCTACTTGGATTTGACAAAAATCTATCGAGTATACCAACATCATGTGCTATAATCTGGTCTTGTACACACCATTGCATACATCAAACGACCCATATCAGATGCATAAGAAATACATTTCATATCAAACGCTTCATCTTCACTTGAAGGACTTTGATTAGAATTCAACTTGAAATGATTTGCGAGAGGAGTGCTTACCACCTAAGAAATTTCCATTTTGAATCTCTGCATCACTATTTCAATATAATTTTCTTGTGACATCCAAAGTTTTTTCTCTTTTCTGTCATGCATGATTCTAATGCCAAGAATCTGTTTAGCTCATCCCATGTCTTTCATGGAAAATGACTCTCCTAATTGCTTCTTTAACATGTTAATGTTAGAAATAATATTCCCTACAATTAGCATATCATCAACATATAACAACACGATAATGAAGTTATCGTAAGAAAATTTTCTAACAAAGGCGCAATGACCTGAAGTAGTCTTCTGGTATCCTTGATCACACATAACATACTCAAACCTCTTGTACCACTGTCTTGGAGCTTGCTTCAACCCATATAAATTCCTTCTCAATATACACACATGATCTTCTTTAATTTAACTTGAAAACCATAGGGTTGTTTCATGTAGATCTCTTCTTTCAAATCACCATGAAGAAAAGTCATTTTCACATCCATTTTCTCAACCTCTAAATCAAGAGTAACAACCAAACTTAACACAATTCTAATTGACGACATATTTATAACATGTGAGAAAATATGATTAAAATCAACACCCTTTCTTTGACGGAAACCTTTCACCACTAATCAGGATTTATATCTTGGAGACTTAGAGTTGCTCTCATGTTTAACTCTATAAATCCATTTGTTTTCCAAAGCCCTTTTTCCTTTAGCCAGCTTCACTAAATCATAAAAGTGATATCATGCAATTATTTCATCTCATTAGACATTACATCCATCCACTTTTAAATTTCATCACTTTCCATGACCTATTGAAAACACTTGGGGTTCACCCTCATCAATCAAGGCCACATACTCATCAGAATTATACCTTGTAGAAGGTTATCTTTGTAACACCCTAATTCTTCTAGTAGATGTTTTGATGTTTTATTTGTAGAATATGTTTTTCATGATGTTTTCGATTATTGTATGATAGTGGGTTATGTGTCTCTAAGTTGGGAGTGAAAAAGAATATTATAGGAGAATGGATTAATTGGTTAATGTGTGAGAATCAGATTATTGGTGGGAATATAAGTTCTTAAGTTATAATTATTTAGAATAATTAAATAGTAGTAATAATTTATGTGGTTTATTAATAAATAATAAGGAAAATAATATAATTAGAAGTGTAAAGAGTTATGGAAAAATGAGATAATTATAGGAGAAATAAGTGAGGGCATATGAGGGAAAGCATAGAAATGGTCTAGTGTTACTAGATAAAAAGGGAAAATAGAAAGAAGTGCGATCATTTTTGTTGGTACGTAAAAAGTTGAGAGAAAAGAGAAAGAAGGCTAGGGCAAGGAGAAGTCAAGAGAACATTCATCCATAGAGCTTGAGAATTAAAGTTGCTAGGAATAACAAGGTAAAGATGAGTAATGGTTTTCAATTGTGAATAATGTGAGGGAAGGATAGACATAGAGTTTTATCATTATTGGGTGTTGATGATTCTTTGATGATAGATTGTTGTGGGGTTGATTGTTGATGAATTATAATGATAAATTGTTGTATGCGAATCCTTGAGGATTTATGTCTATAATGATGAACTGTTATGTTGCAATTATTGATCCTATGAGATGATGAATTGATGATAATATATGAATTAATGTTATTGTTATGTTATGATGTAATCCATGAGTAATACAATATGATAAGTGATTTTAGAATGATTAGATAGCAGAAAAAATTGATATGAATGAATGAATTAGCAATTACAAACAATGAATTAATGACTAAAGATTGATTAATATGCGTTGTAGTTTTGAAGTATGGTTAATCCTTGATCTCATGATATAATCTATGGAATTGGGATGATAAAATATTAGAAAATTGATTTATTGTGATAGGAATTCGTGGGATGAGTTACTGGTATGTAAATTGGGGTTAAAATGATTAAAAACAGATTTTTTTGGCTAAAACAACAATATGCATAGACCTAGACACTTTATGCATCGACCCATAGCCTCCAGAAATGCATACACTCAGATTTTGCCAAAAATAAATGTTAGTACGATTTCAGATATAACTTTTTAACCGTATATCCAAATGACGAACCGTTTAAAGCGTTAGAAAGCTAAGAAATATTACTTTAACATGGTATACGTAGATGAATTATTTGCCTAGTATTTATATGTTTGATATGTTTAGGAATATGATTATTACTTGTTATATATGGTATGAAGTCTTGTTGTAAGTGACGAACCTTGATTGTTGTTACAATGATGTTGTTGTGATGTTAATGATGGTATTATGATGATGTTTTAATGATGTTATTGTAGTGTTCATGATGATATGATGAAGATGCTTTAATGATGTGCATGGTTAAATATGTGATACATACTAGATGAGATGATTATGTGAATGATGATGCCATTGACTAGCCGTGATTGAACTTTTATGTGACGTTGTTGTGCATCATACATTCATAGAATTTTTTGATAGTGGTCCACTTATGATGATACTCAATCCCATTGTGCATATTGGAAGCGAGTTGCTAGATCCTTGTTCGGGTATTTAGTGAAGCGTTACTATGGTGATGGTAACAATTTGGTGTGCTCCGGTTCTAAGAGGAAATCGATCCTATAGTTAGGAACATGGAGAAAAATGAACCAGATGCTCATAATTGGTACCACATGTGCATTGCGTCAGTGCCATTGCATTAACATTCTATGTGGCATTTTATGAGTTTCAATGGTGAAATAATGAAGTGATGTTATTGGTGTTTGTTGTGTGGTTATTCGTGACAAATGAGTTATGTGAAGTACTTTATGATGAATTGAAGGTGTGAGTACATGTTATATTGATGTTGTTGAATTGTATACTATACTTGTTGAAGTTTACTTTCTCTTATATTATTTATGATTGATTATGATTACTCACCCTTATGTTTGAATGTTGCCTCCACGTGGGCAACTTGCAAATACTCGGGATTAGCTTGTTGAAGTAAGAATGATATCTCGTTAGAGTAATTATTAGTTATCGTTAATTAAAGGTGTCTTAATATGATATGTAACATCAGGTAGAGAACGCTTGATTGTATTCCTTTCATTATAACTATGTTGAAGCCTTTGCAATGATTGTTGAATGTCGAACTACTTTATATTCAAATCTTTTATGAGACTAGATGTCATGAATTTGAAATTTGAGAATATTTATTATGAGACTAGATGTCATCAATAAGATACTTCACTTAAGACAAACATCATATAATGCCATATTTAAATGTTATGCAACATCATTAGACTCAATGCATGCGGTACCGGAACATCACTGATGACTTAGTCATCATTATCTCCAAAGATCCACACCAATAGGATCAATTCCTGCTTAGAACCAAAGTACATCATAGTTTGCACTTAATTTGCATAATAGGATTAAGGCCATCACTGAACCTAGATGTCCTATAATTCGTCATTGGATTTTCATCCTGCAACACATCACTTGACATTTCGTCCTAACAAATGCTATGAATGCATGATGCATATAACATATAAAATACAACCACGACTAGTCAAGACGCATCATCATTCATCAAAAATCATTATAATTTCTTCATATATTTCATACATGTACATCATAGTTAAAACATCATCATTCATCATAACAAACACTTAAACAAATCACTTCAAGACATATTCATTCATCATATTTTGTCTTCATACATCCTACACATAATTCACACGTATTAATGTCAGCACATCATCAATGTAGTATCACATACATCAATTAGTTCACTTCTCAAAGAATTTAGAATTCCATGCAAATAGGCACACATACAGTAACTTCTACATACAGACTTTCCCTTTAATCACAACATGGTAACTGGATATTTACATCCTATAATGCATATTATTCTACTGAAATATAGATTATTAAATTATCTTTCCAATGTTTCAAACTGTATTGAAAACACACTTACAATTTGGATTTTATAATCATCTAAAGAAATGAGAAAAAAAAGAAACAAAATTGAAGTCTACAGGGTGGCACCCGCCACCCATGGTCACGTGGCACTCTCCACTCGGTGGCCATCACCATTTAAAATTTTTATAGTGGAGCAAACTACTTTTTATCAACAGTGACACTCCCCACCCATTCCTTTCCCCAGGGTGGCAGTCGCCACCCGTTCTTTGTGATTTCCCCCTCACTCAATTTACCATATAATCAGTCATCAATTACATTCTTCGATACGGTTAAGGTTTCTAGTTTATCACCTATTTTCAATTAACTCGTCCAAGACTCTTTGATTATCGTTCATCGATTCAGAACTAAAGAAAACAACTACCAATAATCTACCACTTAATTCAATCATAATAATGATAATTACAAACCCCTTACCTTTTATTATCGTCGATTATTCGAATCTTCTTCGTGTTCATCCAATCCTCTTCCGATCTTCCGTTTTTCCTCCATGCCCTAGCTTCCTTGTCTTCTCTCTCTGCCTCTTCTCAAACATACAAATGTACATAATGAATTAAGAAAACTCCCTGCCCTTGTGTAACCCTTATGACTAAAATATTTCTTTTCCAATAATACCCTCACTTATCCTCTCACACATTACCATAATACCCTTGTGGTCTCCCAATCACATATTATTCTATTTTCATAATTAATATAATTCCAAACAATCATTCCAATTATCCAAGTATACTAGATAATTCCTCGACGCACTTAAACATCTCATAAACTAGAAATTATTCAAAATCATCACATAATCATCATCAAATCATCACTGAACTCAAATACTTCACGATGACTCATGATATTCATATATTCACGCCCAATTAATTAAATAAATAATTAATCTAGAAATCCGGGTGTTATAAGTGCTTTGATCTTGATCTTGCCTAATCCGAGTGAGTCTTTTCTAGTATACTATGATGCATCAAAGATGGGTCTTGCTGGTGTACTAATGCAGAATAGTCAGGTCATTGCTTATGCTTCTGGACAATTTAAGGTTCATGACAGGAATTATCCTACGCATGACTTAGAATTTGCAGCTGTAGTGTTCGTGTTGAGAACTTTGAGACATTATCTTTTTTGCTCTAAATTCAAGGTGTTAAGTGATCATAAGAGTCTAAATTATTTGTTCGATCAGAAAGAGTTGACTATAAGGAAGAGAAGGTGGATTAAACTTCTGAAAGGTTATGATTTCGATTTGAGTTACCATCCTGGTAAAGCGAATGTGGTAGCTAATTCTTTGAGTAAGAAGTCATTGCATATGTCGATGCTTAATGTGAGAGAGTTAGAATTGATCAAGCAATTCAGAGACATGAGTTTAGTGTGTGAAGAGACTCTTAACAGTGTGAAGTCGGGGATGTTGAAATTGACTAGTGGTATTCTTGAAGAAATCAAAAGAGGTCAAAAATCTTATTTGATATTGCTTGATCAGTTGACCTTGATTAACCAAGGTAACGAAGGTGAATTCCTAGTCGATGAGACTGGTGTGATGAGGTTCATAGATAGAGTGTGTATTCCAGATTTTCCAGAAATTAAGTAGAGTATTCTTGAAGAAGAACATTGAAGTAGGCTGAGTATTCATCCCGATGCTACAAAGATGTATCATGATTTGAATAAGTTATTTTATTAGCAAGGTATGAAGAAATATATTGCTGAATTTTTTTACATATCTTTGACCTGTCAAAATTCAAAGATTGAATATCAGAAGCCTTTGGGTCTGATCAAACTGTTGAATATTCCAAAATGGAAGGGAGATAGTATTTCCATGGATTTTGTGTTGGTTTTGCCAAAGAATGCTAAGGTAAATGATTCTATTTGGGTTATTGTGGATAGATTGACTAAGTTAACTCATTTCTTGCCGATGAAGATTAATCATTATGTGCAGAAGTTAGCTGACATGTACATTGAGGAAATCATGAGATTGCATGGGATGTCTTCGAGTATTATGTTAGATAGAGATCCGACTTTTACGTCGAGGTTTTGGAAAGTTTGCAGAAGGCTTTGAGAACTAAGTTAAGATTGAGTTTTGCTTATCATCCGCAGACGGACGATCAAGAAGAGAGAACCATCAAGTATTTGGATGATTTATTGAGGGCTTGTGTGCTAGAACAAGGAGGTGCTTGGGATAGCTACTTTCCATTGATTGAGTTTATGTACGACAACGATTTTCATGCTAGTATTAGTATGACGCCATGTAAAGCGTTGTATGGAAGGAGGTGTAAGACTCCATTATGTTGGTATGAGTCAGACGAGAGTGTTGTGCTTGGGACTGAGATTGTGCATGAGTCGACTGATAAGATCAAGATGATCTAAGAGAGGATGAAAGCTTCGCAAAGTCGTCAGAATATCTATCATGATAAGAGGAAGAAAGCACTGAGTTCCAAAAAGAAGATCACATGTTTTTGAGAGTTACACCGGTAACTGGTGTTAGTCGAGCTTTGAAGTCTAGAAAGCTCACATCATGTTTTGTTGGCCAGTATCATATTCTATAAAGGATAGGAGATGTCGCCTATCGAATTAATTATTCGCCGCCGCTTGCTAATCTTCATGATGTGTTTCATGTGTCTTAATTAAGGAGATACATTATAGATCCATCTCATGAGATCCAAGTGGATGATGTACAATGATGTACATGTGAAAGATAAACTGACTGTTGAGACATCACCCATGCAGATACAGGGTCGAGAGGTGAAGCAGTTGCAGGGTAAAAAGATTGTCTTAGTGAAGGTAGTGTGGGGAGGACCAGCTGGCGAGAGCATGACTTAAGAGCATGAGGATCAAATGAGAGAGTCGTATCCGACTCTGTTTTCCTCTGGTAATTTATGGGGATAAAATTTAGTGTAGTGGGGGAGAGTTGTAACACCCTGATTCTTCTAGTAGAAGTTTTGATGTTTTATTTGTTGAATATGACTTTTCATGATGTTTTCGATTATTGTATCATAATAGGTTATATGTCTCTATGTTGGGAGTGAAGAGGAATATTAGATAAGAATAGATTAATTGGATAATGCGTGAGAATTGGATTATGAGTGAGAATATAAGCTCTTAAGTTATAATTATTTAGAATAATTAAATAATAATTTATGTGGTTTATTAATAAAGAATAATGAAAATAATATAATTAGAAGTGTAGAGAATTAAGAGGAAATAAGGTAATTACAGGAGAATAAGTGGGGGCATATGAAGGAAAGCATATAAAGGGTATAATGTTACTAGATAAAAAGAGAAAGTAAAGAGAAGTGAGTTCATTTTTGTTGGTGCGTGAAAAGTTGAGAGAAAAAAGAAAGGAGGTTAGGGTAAGGAGAAGGCAAGAGAACATACATCCATAGAGCTTGAGAATCAAAGTTTTTAGGAATAACAAGGTAAATGTGGGTAATGGTTTTCAATTGTAAATGATGCGAGGGAAGGATAGACATATGGTTTTTTCATTATTGGGTGTTGATGATTCTATGATGATAAATTGTTGTGGGGTTGATTGTTAATGAATTATAATGATAAATTGTTGTATCTGAATCCGTGATGATTTATGTCTATGATGATGAACTATTATGTTGCAATTCTTGATCCCATGAGATGATGATTTTGTGTGTTGATGATGATTAAGTTGTGTGTTGATGATGATGAATTTATGATAATAGATGAATTAATGTTATTGTTATATAAGAAACATACATCTCAGAGCTTTAGGTTTCGACCTTATCTTGTCTAATGTGAGCATATGCTAAACAACCAATAACTCTAAATCTATTGAAATTAGGTGGATGTTCTAACCATACTTCTTTCGATGTCTTTATCCCCAAGGTTGTCAAGGGGCACCTATTTATCAGGTGTGTTGCATTCACAACAACCTCAACCCTAAACACCTTCTTTAATCCAACACTAACCAACATGCATCTAACCTTTTCCAGGATTGTTAGATTAAATCTCTTAGCCATAATATTTTTTTGAGGAGTACATGCGGTAGTTTTTGCCTTGCAATACCAGACATACTAAAATAACTTTCAAAATTTACATTGCAGACCTCAAGGCCAATATTGATTATGAACCTCTTGACCTTCTTGTCATTCTGATTTTCGACCAAAGTCTTCCAACTTTTGAAATTCTCAAAAGTTCCATAGTTGGTCTTTTGGATGAATACCCATAACTTTCTGGAATAATTATCAACTGTGGATAGAAAATACCTTACACCCGAGTGTGAAGGATTCCTTTCAGCCCCCAAAGATCAACATTAATGTAATAAAGGGATCCATGTGTTCTTTTTTTTCCTTTGTTAAACTTCACTCTACATGATTTACCAAACACACAAGGTTCATATAATTCAAGATTTTCGCCTTTGTCACCACCTAGTAGATTTGTTTCCCTAGTTCGATAAGACCCCTTTCACTGACATGGCCCAATCTCATGTGTCATAGTTCTATCTTCAACACATGTTTCGTGGAGGCAAAGTTTGTTAATCCACTTACAACCTCATCCTCAGGGGTATACAAGTCGTGTTTCTTCACGCCTCTCAAGACTTCTTTTGACCCTTTCATGACTTTTAGGATACCTTGCTCTCCTATAAAAACATATCCTTTTCGAATTCACCAAGAGAAATCAAATTTCTCTTCAGACCAGGTACATACCTGACATGAATCAACAACTTTATTGATTCTTCATTGACCTTGAATCTTACAAATCCAATACCTGTAATTTTGCAGGCTTTATTATCCACCACCTTGAATCCATAATCAACTCCTTGTTAGAGTCGCTGCTTGAAACCACCAGGACATCAGATGATTCATAACCATCTTGCATAATGGTTGTATAACCATTATCCTTACCACACTGATTATTCAGAAGTTCAGGACATACCTTTCTTATCTGACCCTCCTTCTTACAATGATAACACCTTATAACAGAAGCATTATCACCGCAAGAATTTCGTATAACTTTACCATTCTTCTTCTCAAACTTGCCATCTTTCTTTGAGAATTTTACTTTAACAGATAATCCTTCACCAACAAACAATGGATTGTGCTTCTTTCGTTCGTTCAAATCCTTAAAATACAAGGCCGATTGAAGTTCTTCAAAGGCAAGAGACTTTCTTCCATACTAGAATGTTTCTTTGAAGTGAACATGGCATCTTAGCAAAGCACACAACAACAGAAACACTTGATCTTCGTCATCAATCTTGACCTCGTTATTCTCAAGATCAAGAATCAACTTGTTGAACATATCCAACAGCTCCGCCAAGACTTTGTCTTCACTCATCTTGAACGAACACAAAGCTTGCTTCAGGTACATTCGATTTACCTGAGATTTAGTCATGTACAACCCATCAAATTTGCTTCACATACCTACTTTTGTCTTCTCCTTTGAGACTTGTCGGAGAACCTTATCACCAAGACTCAATATGATGGCACTGTGGGCTTTCTCAATCATCGTCATCTTCTCTTTCTTTGTTACCACAACATCCATCTTCTTCGATCCTTTCAACGCTTTTAAGAAACCCTATTCAACTAGTAGAGCTTGTATCTTCAAACGCCACAAATCGAAATAATTCACATTGGTGAATTTCTTAATCCCATACTTCATTGACGACATCTTGATCCACGCTCATTTCACCGGTTTGTTGTGACAATTGCCGCACCAGGAACAAATAAAACTTGAGAAAAATTGAGTTTCTTGAACAAACACAAGAAACCCTATTTTGGGTTGACAAAAGAGAGAGAAGAGAGAAGAAGAAAAAAAAGATTTGGTTAAAACCGTTTTACCATTTACTTTACAATTAAGAAACATTGTTTACAAGCAAATATCAATCCACCTTAACCCTCTCTCAACATGAGAGAACAACTTATTTATAGAGTACAAGTTAACTTAAACACTGAACAAACTCAATCAACAAACTAATTTATACAACTGCATATTAGAACAAGTTTTGACTATAACACGCACATCTTCGACTCATACATACTTGAACAGACTTCGATTACATCATACAACTCCTATCAAAACTTTCGAGACTAGAATTCGATTTAAAGTTCCACATAATGTTACTCTTGACGTGGCTTTAAATAGTGAGGTTACAGAGGGAAAAAAAACGTTGTATTAATCCAACTGAATTAGTAGCTGCATAAACATCCAAAATGATAGAACTTCATTTGTGGGTGCTTTTCCTTAGGGATTCATAGAGTGCCACGACATGAAAATCATAGCCTCACAAGAAGCACTTGTTTGTTCACAAGCCAACTTTTTCTTGGCTAAGGCAATGAATGTGCAAGAGAAAAATCCATCTAACTTCTGTGAATTGGAACATAGGTGGATGACACGGATATGCAATGTCTCCAAAAATAGAATATCTACAACTCTATAGATTTTGTTTATCTTTTTCACCCTAAATCATCATGGTCCATATATTTGAAGCACCCTCTTTTCTGTTTTATTCCCTTTGTTTTTATCTGCTGTCACTATATTTTGTTCGATTATCATCTTTCACTTTTGCACCCTCTTTCCGTTTTATTTGACTTTGGAAAGCAAACAAGACCCTACAATAAATTCAATGACCTCCTCATCATATCCATTATCAGAGTGATTAAGACCATTGTTAAAAGTAGTTCCATTTGTTTGATGTGAGGGAAACAAGGCTGCTTCTGAGCATTCAATAAAGAAGCACATTCTCCATAATTAGATAGTTTTGGATAACAAATTTCTATATCTACTTGTGTTTAGACTTTAAAACTGATAAGCACGGTTAATGCTCACATGACATATGGCTTATAATAAGTCAAATATAGAAGAAGTTTGCCACTTCACTTGGTCTTATCTTTGTGGAGGAAGTTTAGTGGTATACTAATGTTTTAAAAATAAGATTGGAGATGGAATTTGGTGAGATATTTATAGGCTGTAAGCCAAAACAAAGAAAAATAATCTATTTTATTTAATATAATAAGTCTTAATATATAAATAATAGTTTTACAAAATATACAAAAAGTTCTTTACTTGAAAATTCATAATAAGAGATTTATTCGACTATTTTGAGATGCAAAATCATTTATATTCACATTAATATTAATGTTCTTCAACATATCCTTCTTAATTGATAAAGTTGTCAAATCGTTTAATCTCTCTTATATTATTTATGATCTCAAATAGGTTTTAATCAACTTTATTTTTGAAAAACTTCCTTCAGTCAATGGTACAGTCATGGGTTTTTGGAAATTCACCAAAATCTATGGAGAATTTCGTTGCACAATTGATAATGAAAAGATGAATTATGTTAGAAAGGAAATTAGGGTTTTGGAAAAAAGGGGAAGAAGATGAATATTTATGCAAAGTTTCTCTTTGCACTTCAAACATAAGTTTTTATTCAAATATGTTATTGCATTCACTCTTATTTTTAACAATAGGGGTTACTCCTTATTTATACATTGAGTTTGCTTGCTCACTAAGCAAAAACTCCAACTATCCTAATTCTGCTGAAATTACAAAATACACTTAAGTCGAAATCTCTGTCGAGCAACATGCTTTGATATTTCGACATTAGCGTTTCAAGATTTCCTTGCTTCTATCGAGCAACCTGCTTCAACAGAAGGAATTACAATTCAATACACCACCTAATTCATTGTGTCTAAACTATATGCATTCATCAAAGACCTTAATTTCTTGAACACTTCGACTAATACGCATTTCTTCATAATGTCTTCCATCTGATTCTCAGTTTTGTAGTGTTCTAAGTTCAGGTTCCATTTTACAACTTGCTCTCGAAGATAATATAACCTCATTTGGATGTGCTTGCTTTCTCCATGCGCTATCAGATTCTGATCCAAATTGATAGCAGACATCTTGCCGATTTTCATGGTAATTGTTCCATGATTCTCCCCTGTAATCTCTTCGACCAAATTTACCATATGCATTGCTTGACATGCACCGAGGGAAGCAGTTATGTACTCTGCTTCAAACGACGATAATACCACTACTAGCTCTTTTCTTGAGTTCCAAGCAGCTAGTGAACCACCTAGCATAAACACATAGCCAGTTGTGGATTTTCTATCCTCAACATCACTGCACCAACTTGGGTCGGTGTAACCCACTAGTTTGCATTCTTTTCCTTTATTAGCTACAGGAAACAAAATGCATAATCGAGAGTTCCTTTCATATACCTTAGTATCCTCTTCGTCACTCCTAGGTGTGATACCTTTGTCTTTTACATGAATCTACTCACCATACCTACATTGTATGTTATATCAGGAATTGTATGACAAATACATCTTAATGAACCAATAAGTCTTATGTATTATGTTAGGTCGACACCATCTTCATTTGAATCTTTCGATAGTTGCAATCTTGGTTCAACAGGTGTCAAAGTCGAATTGCATTCTTCCATCTTAAATCTCTGGAGTATCTCTCTTGCATATCTTCTTTGATGCATCATCAAACCTTTATTACTCTTGAAGAATTCAATGCCAAGGAAGTATGAAATGTTGCGCAATTAAGGCATTTCGAACTCCTTGCTAAGACACCTTTGAAGTTTTCGATCTCTTTCTGGCAGCTACCTTTTATTAACAAGTTATCGACATAGAGACATAGTATAAGAAATTCACTATTTCTTCTTCTTACATATGCTTCATGCTCAATTGTGCACTTCAGACATTCCTTCTCTCTTAGAAATCTATCTATCTTCTTATTCTAAGCTCTTAGATATTGCTTAAGTCCATACATGGCTTTATGCAGTATGTATACCTTGTTTTCTTTTCCTTCTTTCACAAACCCAACTGGTTGTGCAACATAAACTTCTTCATCTAAAGGGTCATTCAAGAATTCATATTTCACATCCATCTGACACATATTCTAGTTGTTCATATTTCCTAGACCAACAACTAACCTGATTGTTTCGATCCTAGAAACATGTGCAAAAACTTCATCGAAGTCTATTCCTTCTTTCTGAAGAAATCCTTTCGCCACAAATCTTGCCTTATGTTGATTTACTTGTCCTTTAGGATTACACTTCACTTTGTATGCCTACTTCACATTGATTTCATTCTTCCCTTGAGGAAATTCGACAAGTGTCCAAGTGTTGACTACAATGGGCTTAATTTCTTCATTCATTTCTTTCACCCACTTTGAATCCTTCAATGCCTCAACTGCGTTGACCGATTCGTCATCTATATAGAAAGCATAATGTATAAGCCCATCCTCATCATTGACCACATCATCTGATGTAATCACACATTCTTGCAACCTTGTAGACATGTGTCTTGTCCTTTGAGGTATGCTTGTGTTTTCTTGACATCTAACTTCGTTTTGTTAATATTCTCTTTCTACTTCACTTGTTGGTTTTTCACATAAGATTCTCACTGAATTTTCATTGACATTTTTAGTCCAATCCCATTCCTTAAGCTCATCTATAACCATATATCTGTTGATCATTACTTTCTTGTTCATTGGGTTGAATAAGTTGTATCCTTCAGACGAATGATATCCTGTTAGGACCATTTAACTCGACTTGTCATCAAGTTTTCTCCTCAACTGATCACACAAATGTCTATGTGCTATAGATCAAAATATTTTCAAAATGGCTAAAGCTAGGCTTGACACCAGATCAAATTTCTTCTGACGTGATTCCTTATAGCTTCTTCGTTGAGCATCTGTTCAGTATGTATGTTGCATTCGATACAACTTCTCCCCTTAATTCTCTGGGTAGGTCGTTGCATTTTAAGATACTTCTCACCATATTCATGATGATTATGTTCTTCCTTTCTATAGTTCTATTTTTTCCGTAGAATGTAGGGTGGAACCACCTCATGTACAATCCCGTCTTTCTCACATAATGTGTCAAGATCATTAGACACATATTCTCCACCACTATCAGTCCTTAGTCCTCATAATCTTGATTTTTCGACCACTTTGTCTTTCGACCATAAATTTAAACTTGGCAAACCTTGACACTTAATTTTTCTTCTTGATCATGTAAGTCTACAGTTTTTGAGTGAAATCATCTATAAATGTGACAAAGTATTTATTACCTCCAATAAAATCCACCAGGATAGGCCCACACACATCAGAGTATATGACTTCAAGGATTGCCTTCGACTTGCTTCCTGCATCTTTGTTGAATTTGTTCTTGTGATTCTTTGCCTACACATATTCCTCACAAACTTCATTTTAATGTCAATTTTTGGTAACCCTGAAACCATATTTCTTCTTTTCAGATCTGTTATGTCTTTGAAATTGAGATGGCAAAGTCTATAGTTCCATATCCATTCATATCTGCTAGCAGGAGTGTCAAGGTAGTTTTTCTCCATCAAATTAAGTTTAATCTTAAAGGTTCTATTATGAGACATGGTAGCCTTCAAGATTAACCTTTCACTTAAGTTAAGAACTCCAATCATCTTTCCTTTGATCAACACTTTGTATTTTTTTCTCCAACTGCCATATGCTGGTCAAACTACTCTTCCTGCTTGGTATATAATACATCGGAAATTACTGATCTTTTGTCATCTTTCCTCATAATCATAACATCACTGATACCTTTAGCTGCTAGAGTATTTTCATTTGCAAATTTCATAATGTTCTTCATTGGGGGTTTTATGTTGAAAACCCAATCTTTCCTACCAGTCATGTGTGATGAGCATCCTGAGTCTAAGTACCATTGGCCCTTTAATCTCTCTTCATATCTTGTTGTGTCCATAAACAACATCTCTTCTTCTTCATGTTTACCAATTTTTCATCATTATCTTTATTCTTTTGTTTTTCTGGAAAATCACTAGAGTAATGACCATACTTCTGACAATTGAAACATCGAATCTGACTTTTATCATATTTTGGACCACCACCTCTTCCTCTACCAGCAACACCACCTCTATGGTTACTATGGTATGAGTTCCTCTCTGGTTTAATGCACTTTCTTCTTGCTAGTTTCCTTTACAAGTTTAATTGTTGTAGCCTCATCTACCTTTGTTGTTGAACCACTTTCCATTTGCCTCTCATTTCTCTTGATGGTTGCACTTGCAAAGCCACATCTTTTTTCGACTTGCTTGCAACTCTTTCAGTCATTCTTTGTTCATTATATTCAAGTGTCCCTTGAACCTCTTCCTTTCTCAATGTTGACAAATCCTTTAAATCTTCTATGGCTAATACCATCTGGTCGAACTTTGGATCCAATGAAACAACTGATCTTGATGTCAATGCTTCTTCACATATAGTGATTTTATTCACTAGTTTCACAACCCTAGTGAAAAAAATCAGTCATGCTTTCACTTTCTTCCATTTGAAGAAATTCATACATTCATTTGTGAGTTTGTAACCTCACATATTTCACCATTTCAGCGCCTCCAAACGATTTCTCCAGAATTTCTCATTCTTCTTTCGCTGATTCTATATCATTGACCTTTTCAAAATTGTTCGGATCAACATATTAATGAATTATAATGAGATATTTATAATCTTTCTTCTTCAATTCTTTATATGTAACCTTTTCTTCATCCGTCACATTTTGTGCAAGCAGTGTTACTCCTTCCTTCACAAGATTCCAAAGATCTTGATGAAAAACAATCTTAACTTGCTTGCATCGATCTCATAATTCTGATTCTTCAAAATTAGGAGACTTGCTGGAATATTCTTGTCTGAATGATTCATCGCGTTATGCTTCCTAAGAATCACACAGACAGTGCTATAGATAACAAATGTTGGAAATTCACTAAAATCTATGGATAATTTCGTAGCACAATTGATAATGAAAGAGGAAAGGAAAACATGAATTGTGGAAGAAAGGGAATTAGGATTTTGGATAAAAGAGGAAGACAATGAATATTTATGCAGAGTTTCTCTCCGCACTTCAAACTAAAGTATTTATTCAAATATAAAACTGCATTCTCTCTTATTTTTAACAATAAGGGTTACTCACTATTTATAGGTTGAGTTTTCTTTCTCACTAGGAAAATACTCCAACTAACCTAATTCAACTAAAATTACAAGATAAGCCCAAGTCGAAATCTCTATCGAGCAACATGCTTCAACGTTTCAAATGTTTTGACATTTCCTTGCCCCTGTCAAACAACATGCTTCGACACATGGAATTAAAATTCAACGATGGACACTGATAGTAAAATTCTATAAGAAATTGATACATTTAAATAATAATTTATAAGTTTAACAAATTTAAATATATCAATAGCTGACATTGTTTAATTTAGCAAATTATATTGTAGCATTCCTAATTCAAAGAAAAGATCATCTACATCACATCCGTTAAATTGTCATGATAAAAATTTAAGTGAAATTTAATATACCATTCTTTCAACTCATTATCATACAATAACTTTAATTTTTGTGAATCATATAAAAATTCATAGATACTTTCAAATGTCTTCAAATCCTCATTTTTCGAAGAAGTAATTGTCATATCAACAATAATAAGAAATATAGTCGACTTTAAATGACTCTTCTAATGATTGATTTTTATGTATTCATTGTTCTATCCAAAATGTTTTTTTTCCTAATCACACGACATTTTTTTGGAAAGATGGGCTCAACATTCATTTCAAGTGCGTCACTTTTTGCAAGATTCATAATTTTTATAAAATGTTCCTCTCGATATTTTTCAAAATATGATAACATATCTTCCATTTATTTTATGGATTCGTTGATGCTCATAGACTTAAATTACAACTTTTTCTGACCATATTAATAACAAATAAAATATCATAGCAAATAACCATACCAAGAAAAAATTCAAAACTTTCTTGTACATTAATCAAACTCTCTGCCTCATTCTTCGTCATTGAATCATTATAAAAACATTCATGTAAATCCATTAAAGTTATCTTATCTAGGGACAGTGCGGGAAACAATGTTTATGTGTGATGGTAATAAGGTTCCAGGTACGGATGGCTTTACTTTCAAATTCTTGAAAGTTTGTTGGGTTTTTGTTGGTGTTGAGTTCGTTGGGTGTGTACTCGAATTTTTCAGGACAAGTTTTCTACCTAAGGTGTTTGTGTCCTCTTTTATTACGTTGGTGCCTAAAGTCGTTAATCCTCAATGTTTTGTGGATTTTAGGCCTATTAGTTTATTAGGATGCATCCTTAAAGTTATATCTAAGTTGTTATCTTTATGGCTGTCCCGGGTTGTTAGTAAGTTAATTTCGCCTTCCAAAACAACTTTCATACCGGGAAGGCAACTCCTTGACGGAGTTCTTATGGCGAATAAAGTTATTGATTTGGCCAGGAGAAAAAGGAGAAAATATTTGCTTTTCAAGGTAGATTTTTCCCAAGCGTATGATTGTGTAGAGTGAGACTTCCTTTTCGATATTATGGTTGTTATGGGGTTTGGACCTAAATGGTTGGTTTGGTTGAAGGGGGTTGTTTGTAATAGTTTTATGTCTGTCATAATTAACGGGAGTCCGTCTAGGGATTTTAAGGCTTCGAGAGGGTTGAAACAAAGAGATCTGTTATCTCCTATTTTGTTTGCTATAGTTGCTGAAGGCTTTGGTTAGAAAAGTCGTCGCTTTGAATATTTTGGCATATTTCAAGCTTATGAAAGACGATTCTATTAGTTTGATGCAATTTGTAGACGATACGCTATTGGTATGTGATGGAGTATATTCTAACTTGTGGGTTATTAAACTATTCTCCGTGGTTTTGAAATGATCTCGAGCCTTAAGATTAACTTTGTAAAGAGTTGCATTTTTGGAATTGGTGTTGATACTAGTTTTCTTAAGGCGGCTGAAATCTTTTTATGTTGCAAATCGAGAAATATTTTGTTTAAATTTCTCGGAATTGTTGTTGGAGGTAATCATAGAAGGGTTGCTTTTTGGAATCCTATTCTTGTGTGCATTAAATCTAGAATGTCCTCTTGGATTGGTAGGAACTTATCGATCGGAAGAAGGGTCACATTAATCAATTTCGTTCTTTCTAATTTGCCAATACATCAACAGTCTTTCTTTAAAACACCATCGAAAGTCATGAATGATATTATCGTTATTCTGCGGCGATTTCTTTGGTTTGGGTCGATTGCAAAGAAAATTATTGTGTGGGTGAGTTGGAAGAGGATTTGCCAACCGAATGATAAAGGGGGCTTGACATCAAACATGTCGGTTGTTCAATAAGGCATTAATCATAAAATGGCTTTGGAATTTTTTTGAAATTCTGGTATAAGATATGTGATGTTGAAAGAGACGTCATAACATAAATATCTATACATTAACAAGGTAAATAAAACATAAAGTAAAAAGGGAAGTCACACAAGTAATTGTTAACTTAGTTCGGTGCAAACACACCTACTCTGGGGGCTACCAAGCCATGAAGTAAATTCATTATCAGTAGTATCAATTCAGAATTAAACCACCCTGTTTACACTCTTCACTTAATCACTACCCGATGAAATGTCTATCTAAGAACTCTTAGATAAGCAAACCCCTCTCGCTCCCCCTCAATCACACATTGTGATAATCAAACAAAACCTTATAAAGAAAGAATACCACTCTTCAGAGACAAAAACTTGATCTTGCTTGAATGATTCAATCAAGAACAAACACTCATGCTTAACAGCTTAAAGTGGGCAACATACAACTAAAACATATAGTCCAACCCTAATATCAGAATGATAATAAGAAAACCCTAAATCTCAAAAGCATTAAGGTTCACAATACACATATATTCCACATCTTTCAAGCATGTCAGAGACATCTTACAAGACATCATAACACATGATAATGTTTTCCTAACACATGCAGCCAAACCAAGAACCTACAATATCCCTCTTTGAAAAATTGTGGCTAAAACATTATCAGAATAAGTCAACCAGAAGGAACCAACAAAAACATAGAGAAAAAAAATTATGGTCTCACGAGATAGAACATCTAGTAAGACAACACCCAATCAGAACACCATCTCTCCTTAAACAGTCAACCAGACACATCAGCATAACAAACATTAGCTCTCCCTCTTTTTAGCCGTAATATGACAACCATATTCAAAGCTCACAGGATAACCTTTCACAGGAGTGAGAGCATACACCAACTTCCCATATTAGTAGAGGAAACATCATTATTGTCATAAACAACAGTCTTCTTTGCAACAACTTTCTATATAGGGATAATGTTCTGAACATCATTTTTATCATCATAGTTTGAGTTATTAACATACATAACAACATTTTTCAACTTGCTCCTAGCAGAGGATACATCAACAACATATTTGTCTTTCCTTGTCTTTATTCTCATGTAAACACCAGGATTCACATTCTTGATCAATTCATCATTAGATGATGTAACACCATATGATCCAGCAGTTAATCTAACATCTTCCATAAGTACATAATAGAGATGATGTGGGAGAAAACAAAATTGAAACATTTGAACAAATTGCAGTTGGAGAATTGAAATAACTTGACTAGTCTTCCCACACAACATTAATTGCTATAGATCCTCATTGATGCAAATCCCTAACTTACCCTTCAAGATTTCAAACTGATTGGCATCCAAAGCTTTAGTGAAAATGTCAACCAGTTGTAAATCAGTGGCTACATGTTCTAAAGCAATAATTTTTTCTTCAACTAGCTCTCTAATGAAATGATAGCGAATATCAATATGCTTGGTTCTACTATGTTGAATAGGATTCTTGGAGATGTTTATAACACTTAGGTTGTTATAGTAGTATCATGACATATTGTGGGATATTATATTCAGTCAACATCTGCTTCATCCACACCAACTAAGAACAGCTGCTTTCAGCTGCTATGTACTCAGCCCCATTTGTAGATAGAGACACACAATTTTGTTTCTTGTTGAACCAAAATATCAGGTTATTTCTCAAGAAGAAGCATCCACCAGATGTGATTTTTCTATCATCAACATAACCTGCCCAATCAGCATCACAAAAACCACTCAACACAGAATTTGATCCTTGTGAATATATCATGCCATACTCACACGTGCCATTGACATACTTCAAAATTCTCTTTACTTGGTTGATGTGACTTATTTTGGGATCAGCTTGATATCTGGCACAAACACCTACGACAAAAGCAATGTCAGACCTGTTTGTTGTAAGATATAATAAGCTTCCAATCATGTTTCTGTAAATACTTTGATCCACATTCACACCTTTTTCATCTTTAGACAACTTCAAATAAGTAGGAGCAGGTGTCCTTTTGTGGCTAGAATTCTCCATTACAAACTTCTTAACAATAATCTTGGCAAATTTACTCTGAGATATGAATATATAGTATTCCATCTATTTGACTTGAAGACCAAGAAAATAAGTTAATTCACTAACAAGGCTCATCTCAAATTCAGACTGCATTTGTTTGACAAAATGTTTAACCATCTTCTCAGACATCCCACCAAACACAATATCATCAACATAGATTTAAGCAATCATGAGCTTCTTTTGTTCTTATTTAACAAAGAGAGTCTTTTCTATGGTACTTTTTCTGTAGCCATTTTCAACAAGAAATTTTGCAAGTTTATCATACCACGCTCTTGGAGCTTGTTTCAATCCATATAGAGGTTTCCTTAACTTGTATACATGATTAGGTAAATTAGGATCAATGAATCCTTTAGGTTGTTCCACATAGACTTCCTCATTTAAGTAACCATTCAAGAAAGCACTCTTAGTATCCATTCGATACAATATGAACATCAGAATGCAAGCAACTCCGAGGAGTAATATAATAGCTCCAAGTCTGGCAACAAGAGAAAAGGTCTCATCAAAATCAATTCCCTTAACTTGAGTGTATCCCTGAGCAACCAGTCTTGCTTTATTATTGGTAACAACTCTCTGTTCATCAGATTTATTATTATACACCCACTTGGTTCCTATCACATTTGTTCCTTTAGGCCTTGGGACAAGATCCCACACTTCATTCCTCTTGGATTGAGATAACTCTTCTTGCATGGCATTGATCCAGAACTCATCAATTAATGCTTATTTAACATTCTTTGGCTCTAACTTTGACATAAAATAAGAGTTAGATATTATTTCCATTGATCTGGTAGTGACTCCTTTATCTAGCTCTCATATGATAAGATCTTTAGGATAATATTTATGAATCCTGATGGAGGGACCCTTATTAGTCTGACTAGCTTCAGGCTCAGACCTAGAGGGTTGTTCAACAATACTTCTGTCTTCACTTTCTGCTGGAGTTGCATTATGAAAATCTTCAACATCGTCCAGGACATCAGCTTCTTTGTTCAAGTCTTGATCATCAACAACAACATTTATAGATTCCATCATTACTTGAGTTCTGAGTTGTAAACTCTATATGATCTACTATTGGTAGAGTATCCTAGAAATCTCCCTTCATCCCTCTTTGGATTTAATTTTCTTCTTTGTTCACGACCTGCCAGAATGTAGCATTTACTTCCAAAGACATGGAAGTATTTCACAATAGGTTGTCTTCCTTTCCATAATTCATACAGTGTAGCTGAAGTACCTTTCCTCAAGGTGATTCTATTGTTAATGTAGCAAGCAGTGTTCATAGCTTCAGCCCAAAAATGATAAGGTAATTGTTTTGCATGTATCATGGTTCTAGAAGATTCTTGTATAGTTCTATTCTTGTATTCTACAATTCCATTTTGCTGAGGAGTAATAGGATATTAGAATTCATGACTAATCCCTTCAGAGGAGGAAAAATTCAGCAAACCCGGTATTCTCAAATACCTTCCAATGATCACTTCTGATTCTAATAACATTGCTTTCCTTTTCTCTTTGGAGTTTTTGGTAGAGATATCTGAAAACTTCAAAAATATTTGACTTTTCTCTGATGAAGTTTATTCAAGTGTATCTTGAATAATCATCCACAACAACATAAGCATATTTCTTTCCACCAAGACTTTCTACCTGCATAGGTCCCATAAAATCCATGTGAAGAAGTTCTAAGACTTTTGAAGTGGTAAGATGTTGGATCTTTTGATGTGACATCTTAGTTTGATTTCCTACTTGGCATTCTCCACATACTCTTCCTTCTTAAATTTTTAGCTTTGGAATTCCTCTAACAGCTTCCATGGATATGATTCTCTTCATGCCTTTCAGATGCAAGTGTATAAGTTTTTGATGCCAGAGTTTAACTTTATCTTCTTTGGCAAGGAAACAATAAGAGACATAACTTGAATCTTAAGGCACCCATAGGTAACAATTGTCCTTAGACCTGACTCCCTCCATGATCAATTTACCTTTCTCATATGTAACAAGACATTTAGATTTGGAGAAATTAACTTTCAGTCCTTGATCACATAGTTGAATGATGCTAATTAGATTGGCAATCAACCCCTTTACAAATAACACATTGTCAAGTTTAGGCACTCCTGAGCACTCTAGTTGTCCAACTCCCTTGATTTCACCTTTGGCTCCATCGCCAAAAGTTACAAAACTAGTAATATGGGCTCTCATATTCACCAGCAGATTTTTGACACCTGCCATATCTCCTGAACACCCATTGTCAAAATACCAGTCATTGTTTGCTGAAACTCTGAGAGGTATGAGCTATCAAGCTATTGGTACCCACCTTAGGAATCCATTGTTTTTTGTCCTTAGGTATGTTCTGAATGAGAACATGTTGATGGGAAGGCTTAGTGTAACGCCCGTTTATTTAATTAATTTATTTAATTAAATATAAGTGTATTGTGTTGTGTTTATTTGCGATGTTTTGTGTATTTGAAGTTGATTTAAGTTGATTTCTAAAATATCATAATATTCTGTTGATGTTCATAAGTTGGTTCAAGTTGAATTGATTAATTAAGTTGATATAAGTTGTGATAGACGATATGAAGTATCTTCGTTTATTGTGGGATATGTCGATCAGGTCGTTGGACCATTTGGTTAATAATCGGAAGATAATCTAATTAAGTCCGGAGAAAATAATTATATAGTGAATTATTAAATTAAATTTTGGTGTTGTGGTGAATTAAGTCGTTAAGTCAGAAAAATAAGTCGGAAGCCATAGAAATAATATCGGAGTTAATATTATCGTTGTTGTAATGGATTTAATTAGTGGGCTTGAAACCGTGTTGGAAATAGCAATTAAGGGGGTGTTGCAGTTGGGCCCATTAGTTATGATTGGATTATTATTATTATTATTATAAAAAGAAAAATAAAGAGGAGAATTAGTCAAGAGGAGAAGTTGGAATCAGTAGAAGTTGAGAAAAGGGAATCGTGGAAATTAGGGAAAGCAAGGAAAAAGTCTTAGAGAAAAATAAAGGTTTTAGAGGAAAGAAAACAACTTGGGAGAAAAGAAGGAGAAAGAAGGATTCATGTTCATATCTTAATTTTCGCACATTCGGTACAGCTTCCACTAAACAGGTGATAACTTTTTACTCGTAATTCTGATTAAAGCGATTCTTGAATTTCTGGAAAGCTTACAAAATTCCCTTCGATTTGATATATAATTTCGTGTCAATAAGTTCTGTATTGAAGGAGAAAAACGCATTTGAAGTTTGGAAGTTCATGCTGAAAATTGGTCAAATAGTAGTTACGGGATTGATGGTGATGATGGCTAAATTTTGGTCAATATAGGAACTCAATGGCAGCGTATTCGTATTTCTAATCTCCATGGATGAAAGAGGAGAGGAAAAGGGCCGCATATGCAAAGGGGTTGGAAATTCGATCGGAAATTCGAAGCGGTCATCGATTAAGGTAAGGGTGGGGTTCAAACTCTATAATCGGGACTATGATAATTATT
Source organism: Lathyrus aphaca (assembly GCA_963966055.1). Taxonomy (NCBI): domain Eukaryota; kingdom Viridiplantae; phylum Streptophyta; class Magnoliopsida; order Fabales; family Fabaceae; genus Lathyrus; species Lathyrus aphaca. The sequence continues at coordinate 131,769,790 of OZ014521.1, read as the reverse complement.
ATGCGGGATTGAGATTTTATAATTCCTATACTGTCCATGATGATTTTTGGTGTGTTGTTTGTGTTGATTTATTATTGCTAAGAATAATCGATTTGGCATGATTGTGATTGGAATTAATCGATGAGAAATTGTCCTGAATTTGGAAATTCTGAAAAACTAGAACTTGGAGACGGAACCCCTAAGTAGAAGGTGGCCCAGGCCACCCGTTGTCCAGGAAGGGTGGCGCAGGCCACCCATTGGAAATATATCATGGCGCAGGCCATCCCTTTGTTGAGTGGCCACCTAACATGCCTACGGCCCAGGCCGCACCTTATGGCCCTTGCCATGGTTTATTAACTAGTGTATATTACGTATAACCTTTTTGCTTAAAGGAATAAATAAATATAATAAAAGTCGTACTAATTTTATAATAAGAATATACTTAAAGGAATATTATTCAGAATAACATTATACTAAGTATTAATTATAGTATATGTGTATAAACATGTTTAGTATAATTAAATAATACTATTAATTGGTTTTTAAGATGTGGAGTATAAAACAATAAAGTTTGTCTGTCTAGCCGAATAAGTGAATTTAAGCGGAGAAATTAGTTGTCCGGAATTTAACGAAAATTGTCGAGTTAGTTCGGAATAATAAATAAGTGATTTTAGTCGGTGTACTTTGTTAATTAGTGTTGAATGTGTGTATTTTCGAGTATAGTTGCATATGTTGTTTTGTCCCAGTTTGGGAGCATTTTTAAGTTAAAGGTCGAAGGACCCATGTTGATTATTTGAGTTGTAGGTCGTAAGACCAATGTTGATGTTCAAGTTGTAGGTCGTATGACCAACGTTGAAAGTTGTGGGCCTATGGCCAAAGTTGAATCGGTGTTGAATTAAAGTTGTGATGTTGTTTGTTGTATGTTGTTAGAGTTGATTGTTGTGATGTGTTGAATCGTTGTATCATGGCATACACTGCATTTTTAAGTTGGAGCGGATGCTCACCACGTTGGCCTGGATTGGCAAAATATTTAAGTTGAAGGCTTATGCCTTGCAGATACCTCGATAACCTGGTATATTTTGAGTTGGGAGTTTAACTCCAATGGTATCACATGCATATGCACAGTCGAGTCACATTTCGTGTCACATTAATTATGTTGTTTGTGTTATTTATGTTGCCAAGTTGATAAAATTATTTTTGTTGCTTACGTTGATAAAGTTGTGTACGTTGCTCAAGTTGAATAAGCTGGTTATGTATATACAAGTTGATTATGTTGTTAAGTTGATTATATTATTATGTTGGACAAGTTGATTATGTTGTTAAGTTGATTATATTATTATGTTGGACAAGTTGATTATGTTGTTAAGTTGATTATATTATTATGTTGGACAAGTTGATTATGTTGTTAAGTTGATTATATTATTATGTTGGACAAGTTGATTATGTTGCTAAGTTGATTATATTATTATGTTGGACAAGTTGATTATGTTGCTAAGTTGATTATATTATTATGTTGGATAAGTTGATTATGTTGCTAAGTTGATTATATTATTATGATGGATGAGTTGATTATAGGATTATGTTGCTTGGGTTGTTTATATATTTATGTTTGTAATGTCGATTATGCTGATATTGAAGAAGTTGAATATGTTGTAAATGTTCATCGAAGTTGATGAAGGTTTGTATGCTAAGGTTATAGTTGGAATTGATTATGTTGATGTGTGAATTAAGATGATAAAGTATGTTGGTTGTTTGGGGTGTTTAGTAAGACGTTGTTGTGGATAGTGTAAAAATTGTATGATTCTATCTAGCGTATTAATTATCATACTCTTGTTTGCATGGTTCGATATCTCACTCATTTCTGTTGTTGAATGTTACCTTGATTGGTAACGTGCAGGTATTCCAGTTTAGAGTTGCTTACTTTCATAATCAAGTCGGTGTCGTCGCTCTGATACGTAACACTCGAGGGGATGAACGCTTAATTGTTTTGTTGTTATATTTAGTTGTTATTTTAAGTTGTCTCAATGAAAAACATGTTATTACTAAGTTGTTAGGTGGAAAAAGTTGTTAACTGATGCAAAGTTGAATATTTGTGGATCCGCTGCCTATTTGTAAAAGTTGTTTGACTTCAATGAATTGAATAAGAGTTGACCTTATAGTTTCATCATGTTTGAAAGTGTTATGTATCGATGTTCATGAAATTAAATGAGTTTGTTTAAGTGGAAAAATGTAGCATCCTGTTTTGTTGTTGAATTTTTGAAACTCTGATTTATGAATTGCCGTCGGGTAGATTTGGGGTGTTACACTTAGGATATCCACTGAGTTTGAAATAGTAAGGTTTCAAGTGACCAAACTTTCCACAATAATGACACCTCCATCTATGGAAATTTCCTCTTCTGTAATTTCCAAGTTTTCTGTTATGATGTTGAGACATCTGCTTCAACATCTTTGGTTTGAGCTCAGAGTAAGAAAGATCTGAGACAAGTTACTTTCCTTTGTCAAACCCTAGACCAGTCACATCTCCAACCATTTTTCCAACTTGCAAAATCTCCTCTAAAGTATCTGAACTAATATTCAGCATCCTGACAGACTTGGTCATTTGATCAAGTTTAAAGTTCAGCAATGTTACCTCATTCTCCAGCTTGGAGATAGTTTCCAAATGCTCTTCCTTCTCAATCTTCAGTTGAGATATGGTTTTCTTCTGTTTCTCATTGCTGGCACACTTCTTTACTTTTAAGGCATAGTTCTCTATAGAAAGTAGCTAACTCATCATATGTAACTTCATCATTACTGAAATAAGAATAATATCTCCCAGTTAGAGCAGTAGCATTCTTAGAACATTCTTCTTCAGCTTCACTTTCAGAGTCCTCATCAGACCAAGCCATAATAAGGCACTTTTTTCTATTTCTTGAGATGTGTGGGGGCAATCAGATATGATGTGGCCAAAACCTTCACATCCATAACACCGAACTCCTTTTCCTTGAGAAGAGTTCTCTTCAGCCCTTGTCTTTCTTCCAGATTCATTTGACCTACTAATGTCAGATGTGTCATTCTTGCATCTGGTCTTGACTTCTTGTCCATCTTTTGCATTACTTTGTTAAACTGTCTCCCAAGAAGAACTATAACATTAGATATGCCTTCCTTAGTATTCAGATCACATTTTTCTACTCCATCTTCAGTGTTAGAAGAAAAGGCAATATTTTTGTTTTTCTTGTCTGATTTGTCACTTATGCTTATCTAAAAATTTTGAAGAAATCCAATAAGTTCATCCAATCTCATCTTGCTAATGTCACGAGCTTTTTCTATGGTAGTCTTTCATGTCAAATCTCCTAGGTAGAGATATGAGAGTTTTCCTTACTAACGTTTCTTCAGACATTGTTTCTCCAAGGGCACTGGATGCATTAGCTATCTCAAGGACGCTCATATGAAAATCATGAATACTTTCATCATCTTTCATCCTTAAGTTTTCAAATTTTGTGGTGAGAAATTGAAGTCTTGACATATTAACTTTGGAGGTACCTTCATGAGTAGTTTTGAGAATATTCCAAGCATCTTTGGCTACAATACAAGTATTGATCAATCTGAAGATATTTTTGTCAATTCCATTGAATATGGCATTCAAGGCTTTAGACTTTCCCAGAGCAAGATCGTCTTCTTCCTTAGACCAGTTCACTTCTGGCTTCAATTCTGTTGTATCCTTCCCATCTTTGTCCTTTACAACAAGATGTTCCCGTTCTCTCAGAACAACTTTCCAAGCCTTGTTATCCAAAGACTTCAAGAAGGCAACCATCCTTGGCTTCCAGTAATCATAATTAGATCCATCTAGAATGGGTAGTCTGTTCATAAATACCACGTCCTTATCCATTATACCAGAAAGTAACTTCCCCAGATCTCACCCAAACACAGAGCAGGATGCCTGCTCTGATACCAATTGAAATTCTGGTATCAGATATGTGATATCGAAAGAGATGTCACGACATTAACATCTAAACATTAACAAGGTAAATAAAACATAAAGTAAAAAGGGCAGTAACACAAGTAATTGTTAACCCAGTTTGGTGCAAACACACATACTCTATGGGCTACGTACCAAGCCAGGAACGAAATCCACTATCAGCAGTATCAATTCAGAGCTAAAACACCCTATTTACACTCTTCACTTAATCACTACCCAATGCAATTTCTGTCTAAGAACTCTTAGATAAGAGAACCCCTCTTACTCCCCCTCAATCATACACTGTGATAATTAAACAAAACCTTACAAATAAAGAACACTCTTCCAAGACAAAAACTTGATCTTGCTTAAAAGCTTTAATCAAGAATAAACACTCATGCTTAAAAGCTTAAAGTGGACAACATACAACTCAAAAACATAGTTCAACCCTAATATCAGAATGATAATAGAGTGGCTCACAAAAACACACACACAAGAAAACCCTAAATCTCAAAAGCACTAAGCTTCACAATACACACATATTCCAAGTATTTCAATTAGATTAAACATCCAGTTTTATTGAGAATTCTAAATGGGCATGGATCAGATCAGAAACTTTCACAAATGAGATCACATGATAAAATCTAAATTAAGGATAAAAATATCTTCAAAATATCCAAAAAAACAAACACAGAACAACTTCTGTAAAGGAAAATAAAACTTCCTTGATTTCGCAAACACCTGAGCAATTCACAAAAATAAACACCTGCTAAAAATATGCAGAAATCAAATCAAAACTTATTGCATTAGGATGTCCCAGATCATACATAACAAATGTTATAACATTTGATCTAACATCACAAACAAAACCTGCACAAATGTTCTTCAAGCATGTCAGCGAATCTTACAAGACATCAGAACACAGGATAATGTTTTCCTAACACATGCAGCCAAACCAAGAACCTACATTTTTGAAGAATGGTTGTGAGATTTGGAGACCTATTCTAACCTTTAGATATGGCATGATATCTTCGAAAGTGTTGGGTGCTTCAAGCGATAATTTGGTAGGTGTTTATTCTCTTTGGATGCGAGATATTTTAAGTGTTGGAAGGGATGTGGGCGCTGAGTGTTTTTCTGTTAACATCAAGGTTAAGTTGGGAAACAATGTTTCATCCCCTTTTGGAATGTTAATTGGACTGGTAATGCAGCCCTTAAAAGTCTTTTCCCTTCCTTCCATGCAAAATCTAATAGTAAGCTTTGCACAATTACTGAGATGGGGGATTGGGTGGTGGGTAGGTGGGTGTGGCGAGACTGTTTGCATGGCTTTGTTGGTGCGCCAACTGACCTGGAACACTTCTAGGAGCTGTTATCTCAGGTTATGCCGAGGGATGACAGAGAGGAAAATAACAAATTTCACCCTAATAACAAGGAGTTTCATATAATTAACCCTTATTTTAATTTATATTATTTTTGTAAACAGTTTTATTCTTAAATTATTCTTTAAAATAATATTGTATTTAAAAAACTCTAAATGAAGATGTTTGTGTTTCATCATATATCCTTAGAAATCTCTTTCAATATCTAACAAAGACGATTCATTTTTGGCTCTTTGGATTTGTCTAGTGACCTAGCTATCTTACTAGCTTAGCTCTTGCAAGCATGGTGGAAGAATACTGCTGTAGGAGATGGATAATATCAAAGCACTGATATTTTATAATTTTGAAAGAGATCGATGATGATTTTAAGCTCCTATTTTTCTTCCCTTTTATGACGGCTGGATAATATGCATCGTTGAATTTATCTTATTACATTCTTTTGTTTCTTCTTTGAGGCAATAATAGTGACAAATGGAATGCATCATGATCGATAATGAAAAACATTCCAACCCATAAAGGAATGGTACCTAATGATTAGAATAACAAGAGGTTTCCATTTATTCACGTATATATTCCTTACATTCCACTTCTTTTTGTTTCGTTTCGTACGAATAAAAACAACTCTTGTATTTTTTCTTTCTTTCAGGGATGAACTATAGTCATCATTTTACTAACCAGTTTTATAAAAATATGTTAACCACAAACACTAATTCTAATAGATATTATAATATATTTAAGATCTATATATTGAACCACGCATCAACTTATCTTTTTTTTAACATTTGTTCGCTCTACATGAAAGTGATAATACACTTTTTTACACTCAAAGCATTGGACATGATTGTTCTTCCACTTATAAATTTGAGTTCTTGTTTTATCTCTTATAATGTGTGACACTTTTAACAGATATGTACTTAAATAATTCTCACTAATCATAAGGATGACTATTATTTATATGCTTGTCTAATATGGATCTCTCTAAAAGAGTTTAAAGACTGACTCTAACTATTTTTAATAAAATGATATAATAGAAAAATAAAATATGTTATGTTTTATTTAGATGCTATTGGTCGGAGACTTCTTCGGTATTTTCTTATGGTAGTCAGTGATTAATTTTTGAAGCTAAATCTTTTGAAGGCGAACTCATTCATAATTTCTATTATGGGTGTGAAGGTTTCACCAATTGGTAGAAGCCTCATGATAGATGCTACGTCAAACAAAGTTGGCCTAAGTATTCCACATGGAAATTGGAATGTGTTCGTCGAACCTTCCCAAAAGAAGATCGACGCAAGCAACATGACAGGGCTATACCTAGGGTCAAATCTAGATATTTAGAGTAATGAAATTTTGAAGAAATCCTTTGGAAATGGTAATTTGCATCAAAGTTATAATGATGACACTGATGTCAGGAAAATGGTTTTGAACAGTGTCCAAAATAATTTCAAAAATGCAACTTTCTCCTTTTTGATTAAAAGGAAAGTCGAAATATATCATTTTGGGGGATAATTTATTCCCTCGTATTTTTTACACAAGCTTTGATTGTAAAGAATTTGATAAGTTTTCTTTGATTTGTTTTGTTTGGGCTTTTTAGCTAGGTCGAAGTGGTCAAATATTACCATAGAATTGGAATATGCATTTCTTTGAAGTTGTCTTATCGAAAAATGATGTTAACTTTGGTTGAATTTTCAAGCAGAAAGTTAAAGACCAATGATTTGTCACTTTTGGGACTTAATGAAGTTTAGAGTTTCCAAAAGTGTTATTCCCCACGAAGTCGAATAAGACATGGGTGGATAATATCAAACAATTATTCTAGAACACGTGGAAGCTTGTCGGAATAGAATATTGCATGGAGACGAAGACGTGGCATAATTTGCTTAACCGACTGTTATATACGGTTATGTTAGGACTAATATATAAGTAGCACTCACTTATAGTTTTAGAGGTCCGCAACTGTACATAAATTTTGTAAACTTAAAGTATATGTGTTTTGTGAGAAAAAAGTTGTGAGAATGTATGTATCAACGTTCCCCTTTACGAATTAAAGTTTTTATTTTTCAAGTTATTTATTGCTTTCAATTATTTTTACATTTCTTTCAATTTCGACTTTGATGTCAAATTCATTTTAAACATATGATTTTCACATATGAGATCTTTTCAAGTTTAATCCCTTAAATGAAATGAAACTTATTTTTATTTTCTAAATTTTATAGTAAACATCTAACTAATTTTAGTTAGATATTACATAAATTACTCACAATTCTTCAAGACAATGTTTAAAACCAATATATAACTTGTACACGTAGAGTGTACTAAATGACATCTCTACCATGAAAGAGAGCTATAAAGAGTCACAGTTGTCTCTCAGAGTGAAATTGTGAGCTATAAAGAGTCACAGTTTTGCCTCTCAGAGTGAAATTGTGAGTGAATTATTTCTCTAATGTCTCTCTCCTTATATAGTAAATTTGACATAGCAAATCGGAAGGTCCAATTGAAAATATTTAATGTAGAGGATTTCTTTTTCCACCTCTTAGTCACTTTATGAATTTTTAGAAATGTCTTCCGTTTTCAGAGATATATATCCAGACGTACATATATTTCATTTATTTTTGAGTCAAACCTCAATTTTCTAAATATATTTACTCCGAAAATATATCTTTAGAATATCCCACAAATATATTTCTGGAAACAACAATTTTACCTGATATCACTACCTTACGTAATTCTACTGTAGGAATATGCCTCAAATTCAATTTGCATTTTTTAAAATTGCTTGCAGCTACCATCAAAGGGTCAATACCCTCTATATTTGGTGATTCCACATGTAAGGATTATAAGTTGATCTCAAATTGTTGACTGATGCACTCGTCGAAATGAGGACAATGAAATTCATCATGCTGAGTATCACTAACACTACATTAGTGATCTGCTTTCGCTGAATTGCTTGAAATATATGTTTTCAGGAATATATTTTCGAAATTTTTCTGGAGATATATTTCTAGAATAAATGTATTCATAAAATTGGGGTATGACTAAAAATTGAATAAAATATATGTATTAAGGTGTATCCGAAAATATATCTCTAAAAATAAAAAGTGCTTTTAGAAATTTGCGAGGCGGCTAAGAAATAAGGAAGATAATTTGACATATCCTAAGTGGTTATCCACAAAAATACTCACAATAAGAGCTTAGATAATTAGCAGGTATGAGTGCTGATATGTGCACCTTAATACCTACTCCGTCTCATACCCGTATAATATATTTATTTATATATTTTAATTTATATTATTATATAAAAATAAATATCTATTAATTTTTAATACTATTTCAATGTCAAACCATTACTTATTTATAAATGCGTGTTTATTCACAATTCAACAATAAATTTTTTGAAAACTTTTTGATGAATTCAAAGGCAACCAAAACTAAATATCTGGAATATACATAACTAATCTTGAATCTTCTGATTTATCTATATTTACAAATGTAACCAATACCCTTCTACCCTATCTTGGATGTAATCTTATTTTGTCAACTAACACTGTAACTAAAACGGAAAAAGAATGGCATAGAAAACTCTACGTAGTGCCGACTACCGACCATATAATCTGTCCAAATCACCTCTCTCTTTCTACATCTCTCTACGCATATATTATATGCCTCCTTTTATATCTTACTAACTCAAACCCAAACTCTATGCTATTTCATAATACTATTAAACTACTCTACACTGTTTCCCATAATCCATGCTACCTCTGGCCTCTATATATATCCATCAACCTCAACACAAATGCCTCATTCATCATTCTTTGACTTCAACCTTAAAAACATATTCTTATGGAGATTTTTGCTATTTTAGTTTGCATCTTGCTCTTTCTCTTATCTCTTATAATCTCTTATCCATTCGTTAAGAAACACAAACCATCATCCAAGCCTAAGCTTCCTCCAGGTTCAATGGGTTGGCCTTATATAGGACAAACTCTTCAACTCTATTCTCAACACCCTAATATCTTCTTTGCTTCTAAACAGAAAAGGTTCTTTCATCTTTATTTTCTTCCTTAATTTTTTATTTTATATACTACTAACTTTATTAAATGATGATAATCAGATATGGAGAAATATTTAAAACACATATACTAGGATGTTCATGTGTCATGTTGGCAAGTCCTGAGGCTGCAAGATTTGTGTTGGTGACTCATTCTCACTTGTTCAAACCTACCTATCCCAAAAGCAAAGAGAAACTTATTGGTTCTTCTGCATTGTTCTTCCATCAAGGAGATTATCACACTCGCATTCGGAAACTTGTTCAAAACTCTCTTTCGCCCGAATCAATCAAGAAATTGATCCCGGATATTGAAATACGAGTCATTTCATCTTTGGAATCTTGGGTTTCTAGTGGACAAGTCATGAATGCTTTCCATGAAATGAAAAAGGTTGGAGTCTTATTTCATACTCTTTCCGTCTCTTTCTGTACAGAGTGCGTACAGAATGAGACGGAAGAGTACTTTAATTTATTGCATAGTGTTGAATTTTGTTTTTATTTGTCATCATCATTGTTTGGTTTGGTTGATTTTTGTCAGTTCTCTTTCAATATCGGGATCCTCTCCGTCTTCGGTAACTTGGAAGACAATTATAGAGAACAGCTTAAGGAGAATTACAGCATTATAGAGAAAGGCTACAATTCTTTTCCAACTAGAATACCTGGTACTGCATACTCCAAAGCACTTTTGGTATGCCACACTGCAACTTTTGATCTATATCTGTTACTGCATACTCTCTTTTCTCAGTCTAATTGTTTTTTTTCTGGGTTAAATATTGTAAAGGCAAGGCAAAGAATTCATGAGATAATAAGTGAGATAATTTGCAAGAAAAGGGAGCAGAAATTGATTGAGAAGGGTCTGTTAAGCCATTTGCTAAACTACAAGAATGAAAAAGGAGAAATGTTAACTGATGAGGAAATAGCTGATAATGTAATTGGAGTACTATTTGCAGCTCAAGATACTACAGCAAGTGTTTTAACTTGGATTCTCAAGTACCTTCATGATGACCAGAAACTTCTTGAAGCAGTAAAAGTAATAGTTCTTATTACTCCTCTTAATCAAACTGTCATCTCATAAAACTTATTAATTAATGAATCAACTGATTAAACTGTATTGTACTATTGTAGGCAGAGCAAATGTCAATATATGAAGCCAATGAAGGAGGGAATATCCCATTGAGTTGGAATCAAACAAGAAATATGCCAATCACTCATAGGGTATGTTATTATATATTAGTGTCAATATCAGTGCGGATGTCGTGTTTTCGATATCTGTGTTTTATGTTGAAAGCAATTTCATGAATATATTTCTTATGAAAATCTTGTTATATTGTAGGTGATATTGGAAAGCTTGAGAATGTCAAGCATAATCTCATTTACTTTTAGGGAAGCTGTGGTTGATGTAGTATACAAGGGTAACAATTTTAGACACTAAAATCTTTTGTATATTTATAGGAAGTTTCATTTTCAAAAGCTTTTATAATTTTCTACATGATTAATTTCTAAAATGTTCTTTTATGCAATTATTAAGGATACTTAATACCTAAGGGTTGGAAAGTGATGCCACTGTTCAGAAATATCCACCACAATCCAGAATTCTACAATAATCCTCAGAGTTTTGACCCATCAAGATTTGAGGTATAGTACTATACTAATATTTAATGATTTCTCTACCACTTGATCAAATTAATAATAAATAAATCTCTAGTTATTTTGGTTTTGACTTTGAATACATGTTCATTTTGATTTTGGATGGTTATAGGTTTCTCCAAAGCCCAATACATTTATGCCATTTGGTAATGGAGTGCACTCCTGTCCAGGAAATGAGCTAGCCAAGTTGAATATGTTGATATTAATTCACCATCTAGTAACAAAATTTAGGTGAAATTTTAACTACACCAAGTTTGATATTATTTTTTCACTATATTTAAAAAAGCAATACTAGTATATATCATGATCATAATATTCAGTGTTTGATGATTCAATTGTGTTCAATTTATTTGGTAATTTGTAGGTGGGAGGTTGAAGGACAAGAAAGTGGAGTTCAATATAGTCCATTCCCAATCCCAATGCATGGTCTACCAACAAGATTTTTGAGAGATTAGCTAGATTAATGACAACAAATTAATATATTATCCTTTATTAATCATTCATGTAATTTTTAGTATGCGGTCCTTCCTAACTTTGATTCAATATTTTCTTTTAGAGTAACATCATGTCTATGTTTCAAAATAAATGTCTTTTTAATATTTATTTTTTTAATCAATAAAATATATTTTTATTTATTAATTTTTACGTTTTTTAACTAATCCCCTAATTATTATAAATAAGAATATTTAAAAAAATAATAATAAATTTATCACTAAAATCAATATATCCAATATTTTTTTAAGAATCGTGCAAAGTTTAAATAAAACACTTATTATTAGACAGATGGAGTATTATTTAATAATAGGTCATCTAAATTAAAATTTGTTGAAACACTAGCATATATGATGTTCAAACACCAGAGGATTAGAGAAGAATGATAGAGCTTCATTAAAGTGTACTATGATGAGAACCAAATACACTATTATTGAGTAATGAGTCAAAATAATCATTGATGTGAATTGATTACTAATAGGACAAATTTCTACTAATAATCATAACTAATTTAATTAATTAACTTTGAAATTATAACATAACAACTTACTTGCATAACAAACAATTTATTGACTTATTATTAATATTGAATTACACGCAACACAACAGTCCCCTAATTTATGTTTGTCAATGTACCACTTTGTCACATTCCTCAAAATTAATTCCCAAAATACTCTCTCGTCTCAAAATAAAAATCATTTAAGGTTCTTAACATATAAAATAAGAAAAATAATGAATAAAAGAATAAATATAACAATTTTACATAAATGTCCTTAATTTTTATTGGTTACAAATACATATTTATAAATGTAGAGAGTGAATCAATGCATTGAGAATAATGCAAATAATATTAATTAAGAATAAAATTGATTCAAATGAATTAATATTGCATTGAAAAAGTAAATTAACAATTATTTTGGGACAAAAATTTTAGACTAAAAAGACACTTATTTTGAGACGGGTGGAGTACTATTTAGTGGAAAGAAAATCTAAAGTGACACGATTTTTTTTTCCTGTAGTGACATATTTTAATATGTTTTCTGCACACTCTATTCAAGATGATAGAGACAGACACCTAAAAGGGATCGGTCATCCTAGATGAAATCATTTTTTCGTTTTTAATTTTAGATGGATTTTAATGTTTTTTTTTTGTTTTTTAATATTTTAATTAGTAAAATAATATTTAATAATATAATAATCATAAAAATTAATTAATTTTAATATTTATTTATTAATAGTATTTTTTTTCTAATATAGTTTTTTTCCACCAAAACTATTTATTAATATTATGTTTTCCTCGAATTGATCATCTATAAATAGAGGTGTCTAGTATATAAAAAAATATAATTTTTCTGGCTTTGTCTATTTATTTTTTCTATTTCATAATCATGTATATGGGGTGTGTTGTTTTTTTAAACAGATAAACACATGAGACTTAGTTTGAATCCACAATGGAAGTTTAGAATATTGGTATCTGCCATCAACATGAGATTTCGACAGCTTGGCGGTCCAATTCGACGTGTTAGGAAAATCGAATATTATTGTCTATACATAACTTTGACGGATAATAACCTAAATGGTACCTACCTCTATTATTGGGATCGTGTAGAAAATGATTTGGATGTCGAATGGGTGTTTTTCGTACATAGTGGAGAAGTCAACAAAGACGTTGAGGATCCACTGCTTAGTTGTTATCATTTAATATGTTAGCATGATTATTGGATTGATATTGTTTATCTGTTTTAATGTTATCATAAGTTAGTGTTTTGTTGTATTAGTAATTGTGTTTTTTTTAAGTCATTTGTTATGTTGTCATTGTGTATGTGTTGTAATCCATATGTTGTAGCTCGAAATAAAAGATTTTGTTGGAAAAGAAAATACATGATATTCATAAATATAAGGACGATAAAATAAAATAAATGTTTTCACACAACTAACTAGTAGGTCCCGTCTTGTTTGGTGGGTTTTTGGTGCAACAACCACCTCATCGATCAGTAGATGGTAGACGAGTAAGTATGAGTTAAAAGGAAGATTTAGAAGCAAATATCATTTCTGAAAATTCTTCTAACAAGTAATACATATTATGATAAAACTTTCATCTCATCTAACAAATAACTAAAGTATAAATTCAAGGCACACTTTCTTTTCTAAATTACAATATATTCTTTCGATTTTTACACACAATCAAAGGTTAAACTAACTAAGGGACACACTTTCAATCCCATCAACTGTAATTTATATATATTTTTTCTTTTATAATGATCTCATTCTTCTTTATTTAATTTTTTATTTATATATTAAGTCATTTATTTCTTTGGTTAATCGGGAAATATTACTCATTTTCTTCTATAAAAGTATTTATTCATTCAATTTTGCCCATAATCTAACTCATTTTACCGATCAAATTCCTAAATATTATTCTCTAAGATGGATTACAAGAGAGTAAAACATTTAAGGTTTCTTAATTAGTTAACAAATTGCAAGGTTGTCATTAACTACTACATAAAGACTCTTTCACCACAATTGATAAAGGGATACCCACGATTAACAAATTGTGGTAAGATAGAATGTAGTTGTAAATATCATGGGCGGTTTTAAGGTCCGGCCAGTCCGGGCATGTGCTTAGTCTCTGGCCCAAATTTTTCCCTTCTTTTCACTAAAAAAAAACTAAAAATTGCAGCAGTTACAAAGTGTTATTATGGTCTTTTATACTGTCACAATTAGTGAAAATTAGAAAAATATAGATTTAAACCACAAAGAAGAAAGTGACGGTTTTTTGTCGTTGATAATGGCAGTTTTAACTGCCATATTAAACAATTTTCACAAATAAAAACATGAGTTTTTTAAACCTTTTTATGTATTTAAGTTTACATTACATCAATTTTTTTATATTATAATATTTAGATTTGACTATATTACAAAAGTGTAAGAATTGAAATAAAGAATAAAGTTGTAGTTTATGATCAAATAAAAACTAGGGTTAAATATGTTTTTAGTCCCTATAAATATCTCAATTTTAATTTTTAGTCCCTATTAAAAAATTATATATTTTAATCCCTACAAAATTATTATGCACGAAGTTTTAGTCTATCATGTTAAACCAATGTGTATTTTTAAATGATTATTTTACCGACATCTTTAGAGTGTTATAAAAAGTTTATCGGGAAAAAAAAAGAACTCAAAATTTGATTTTTAAGTCGAGATTTTTATTACTTTTATCATTATATTTTTAAATTTAAAAAATTCATATTTAATTCTTCTCATTTTAAAAAATTCTAAAATTTAGTAAAGAAATATTTTATAGTATTCTAAACTTGGATGAAAAAAATTATTCAAAAATTTAAAAGTTTAAGGGTAGTTAAACAGTTTTCAAAATTTTAAAAAACAACAGGGACTAAAATTGCATGCATACAAAATTTGTAGGGACTAAAATATATTATTTTTTTAATAGGGACTAAAAATGAAAATTGTGATATTTATAGAGACCAAAAACATATTTAACCCTAAAAACTAAATACTCAGTAGAAATAAATATTAACATAACAGTAGTAGATATTAAGATTTATAAAAATGTAAAGGTTGTAAAATAGAAGAAGAAAAGAATAAATTTTATCCTCAAATAATATAAAAATATGTATTACGACTTTGTACAATTCAATAGTTCAATTTCCACAACTATAAACGGAAATATTCGATTTACAAAAACAATAAAAAAAAAATCACCGGAAAGCAAAAGACTTGTCAAAATAAAGGCGGTAAAAAATCGTCATTTTTATATTAACATTACGTCAGTTTATAAACCGTCATATTTCACTGTAAATAGTGGCGGTTTTATTAAACGTCATTTTAGTAACGTGTTGTATTTTCTATAAATTATTCAAATAGTAATAAGATGGTTGAATGCCATTTGAACTGGTTTATCATGATTACTTTGATGCTTCAAGGCCAAGTAAAAGTAATATACCAATAACTGAAAGATTAGTTTCTTATAACTGAATTAACATTCAACATTTTTAATCTCTTAAAGGTATCATAACCTTTTGATTTAATATATTTATTTAAATCTAAATAGATTTGAGTTTAACAATAGATCGTGCTCTGAGTGGTCAGCTAGTACCATCAGAGTCAAAACCTAGGTACTTTGTACATATATTTAACCTTTTGATTGTTTGAGAAAATTTAAATTTATGGTATCTGTCATGCTTATATTTTTCTATTTGTACGAAGTGTTGGATGCAACATAAAGTGGCACCATGAAAGAAGTTTTGATATGTACATTGGCTCTGTTTGATAAAATTAGTTGATATCTGATAAGCTAGTTGGTAGCTGGTAGCTGATGACTTATAGCTGATAGTTTATAGTTGGTGAATTATAGCTTATATCTGATAAGTTAATATGAGTGTTTGGTAAATTAGCAGTTACACTAGCTGATAAATACAAAATGACATAAAAGGACATTATTAATTAAAAAAATTAGTGGTCCTATTTATCAAATTAACTTTTATTCAACAAAAAGAAACATATTAACAATGAAATGAAAATTTTAAATATAACTATAAAATTAAATATAATACAGAAATATATTAAACACTTACATATAAATTTTGTAATGAAATTTAAGTATCTAAAATAACAACATTTTCATTTGATCTTATATTTCAATAAAATGCATACTTTTATCTCTTTTCTTTTTTTCCCTCAAAATCCATGATATTCCTACTAATAACAAAACGGAAGATAAATTGTTTTAATTCCCTCAAAAACGGAAGATAGATTGCTTTAATTCCGTAAAAATAATGAGTAATCTTTTTTATTCCCTCAACTAAATACAATTATTTTAATTTAAATTATATTAATATAAAGGGTAAAATTGAGTTTTTGATAAAATAATGAAGGTATAAATAGAAGAAAAACTCATAAGCTAAAATCTATAAATTCAAAAGTTACTTCAAATAACTTTTGAAAAGAAAGTTAAAAAAATTACAAGCTAAAAACTAAAAGTCAGTTACCAGAAAGAGTTTTTTCGTTGATATAAGCTGAAAAGCTAAAAGTTATAAGTTTAAAGTTTTTTTTTATGTCTTACCAAACAGATTCATTATAGTTATCTTGTTCAAGATATCAATCGGTGAGTTCAAGTTTTGCTTTCGGTTCTATATTTATATGATACAAACACTTGTTGAATTTACGGTCTTCAAATTTTTGCTCAGACTTCAAAAAATCTCTCGTTCCGTCACTGGTAAGTATGATACACCACGAGTGTGTGAGTGTAGCGACAAACTAGATAGCGCGCTTCCAAACCATTCATATTTCAGCGTTGAAAAAAGATATAAGCATCCAGCAATTGGATTTGGCAGAGTACATTACTAATGTACTTTGACATCAAGAGCCCTGTGGAAGACTTATATTGGTGTGGGAATCAATCATAGCCGTACTGCCCTGAAATATATCTTTTACAATCTTCCTTTATTTGCATATTACTATTAATCAAACAACAATATTCATTTTTGAATCTTTTGATGAGGCTCATGGTGGCTACCTATGATAGATATGTTGCACAAAGTTACAAAGTGAACGTGGCTGGCTGGCCGTAAAGTTGAACATGATTGCAAACAAGCGTGGAGGAAGAATACTGATATACTTGGATAGCAACATATCTAAACACTTGTTTTTTAGCATCCATATCTTTTTGCTTATGGTCAAAGACATGATTGATTCGCAGCTTTTCTCACTGTTTGACATTATGCGTCATTGACTCTTGCTTTCTTCCATCCATCCATTTTTTTTCCTTTCCTTAATGTACTTCTTATTGAGAACAGTAGTGCATTGACGTTGGGAATGAATGGATCATGATAGTTATGATCAAAATTCCAACCCATAGTACTACACTATTTTACTGTTCCCCCTCATGCCAACTAGTACAAACATTCCTATATATATAAACACTATTGCTTCTTTTAAGAAAATAAAAACTCTAGCTAAATTACAACAAATTTTAAAAATACTAATTGTTATATTAAATTTATTGATAACTATAATTATTTTTATCACTTTTAAAAGAGAGAATTAATTAATGTTTCTTTAGAAGTATTTGTTACTTAATTATAAATATATATATATATATATATATATATATATATATATATATATATATATATATATATATATATATATATATATATATATATATATATATATATATATATATATAAGTTAATTAGGTATATAATAATAAATAAATAACTAATATACCTAAATATTTAAAAAAAAGTCTTATAAAATAATCAGTAAAAAAATTAAAAAGATCTTTGACAAATAAGAATATATTAATAACGTGAAAACATCAAAGTACAACAAAAAATTTCTAGAAGTACAAGAAATGTCAAATACTACAACAAAACGCGCACACAAAAAAATCAAGATAGACACTCGATCTCAAGCCATCAAATCCACCGTAAATTAAAACATACTAAAAGAGTGCCAACATTAAATTAAAATCCAAAATCTATCTCAAAATCAAGATAGACACTCGATCAGTTATAGATATAGATACATAATAAATTATGAATTCACTTAGTAAAAGTACAATAGTTCATCTCTGATCTACTAGAAGACATTTTCAAGCCAAAAATACTCATATCCTATACTTTTTTCATTGATTTTGTGAATCTGTTAAAAAATACTTCATTGCGAGTTTTTCAAATGGATCAAACTACAATATGTGAAATGAGGAGATAAACTCGAACAACATCCTAGTGTCATTATGGATAACTACCAACCACCCCAACCACTTATAGATTTTATACCATACAAATAAGGCTAGCTCACAAGTAATAAAAAGATGGGAATTTATTCTTACCAAATACTCATATATGGAACATGAGATAACACTATGATTAGAAAACACTCATATCTTAGGCAAGTTCTCTCTAGACAGGAGTCTATCTTGCAATAATTGTCAAGAGACTACCAATACCTTCAAATGAGCCAAACTAATTCAATTAAAAGGGAGAAGATGACCCCCTCATGGAAAATAGCCAAATATGATATCAAATTGACACTCTGAACTAGATAAGCAGAGGCTAGTGAAAATGTACCCTATGTAGAAAACTTTTAAATCTACTTATCTTTATCTAGGGAAAGAATGACGTCTTGGATTCTCGACAAGAACCCATAAAAAAGGAGAGCTCTCTAAGGAAGAAAGGTATCTACCACCTAAGATTCCAATTCAAAACCCCATTATCCACTAAACAAATATTTCCACTACCACAAAAAACACACACATGTTACCGCATGCGCAGAGTGGATTTTACCTCGATGATACAAGCAACGTAACAAAGGGCGTCATAAAAACTTGTCACTTTATCCGCCACTTTGCCCCTCGATTTCTGATTAAGCGAAGAGATAGTTGAAATGATCATTGGTTTGATTCTCAACAACATTTTTACATTTTCAATACTAGCGCCACATGCCTATTGGTTTATGACCAAAATTAAGAGAAAAATATTGTTTTTAACAAATTACATTGTTTACCTAAAATATTGA
Source organism: Lathyrus aphaca (assembly GCA_963966055.1). Taxonomy (NCBI): domain Eukaryota; kingdom Viridiplantae; phylum Streptophyta; class Magnoliopsida; order Fabales; family Fabaceae; genus Lathyrus; species Lathyrus aphaca. The sequence goes on along the minus strand of OZ014521.1, from coordinate 131,750,781 downwards.
ATTAAATTGTTCACACAAAATATTAAAATAAAAATATATAAAGAATTGAATATGATTCATCGTCATCACTGTTAGTGAAAATCAAATGTTGGATCCTCGTTTAATTGAATCTTGGAGAAGATAAAATGTTGGATATGTCATGCATTTGTTTCTAATATAAAACAAAAAATAAGTCACATAAATAAAATAAATATTCAATTATATGATCATTTAAGAACTCAAACCTTTAACCAAAATATTTTTCTACTCTTGCAATCCATCATTGAGAACAATATTTCAATGTTTCTTATATAAAACAAATAAGTTTCATTGTTTTCATGAAAAATGATTTCATGATGACTTTTTGATATTAAAAATGTTTTTATAGTGCGGCATGAGCCTTCTGAATAAGATTCTTTTAGGTTTCACGTGGATCATTAATGGCAATGTCTTGACCATTGATACTCACTAAATGGACGACAAAAATTTGTTTATGGATTACGAAAAAAACTCAATAAACCCGCTTATTTTTCCGTTCAGTTATTACTTATGTTCTTGTTAAACACAATAAAAGGTTGACTTCCCCGTTCTAACTCGAGGAGAGTCTTAAATGGTTGGTTAAAGTGTATATGATGTATGTTTATGGTGGATTATTGGTTATCCCTTTTCCTTCCGAATCCTTTCATATTTATAGGTCTCTACTTCCTCTCTTCCCTTCTATTTTTACTTTTCATATTTCTCGTCAATGTCTTTCAAGTAATATTTGTCTTTTCATATATTCACATGTCTACATGATCAATCCATACCACATGTCTGCATGATCAATCCATACCATGCTTTGTTTGGTGTTTTGCCATTTGATGACCTTTGCCAAAATGCTTCATGATCCTTGCTTTAGCCTAAGTCTAGCAAATTATCCTGCAGCAAGTAGATTTAAACACAGTCACATACACAAATTCAACATGTAGCCAATCGGAAAACTGCATTGCTAACATGGGTTATAACAAGGTGAATTCTTAATTACCCAACTTAAAAAGTTGAATAAAGTTATCTTTAGTGTAAAAGGCATTGGAAACAACCAATAATTATAGTACTATTTTATAAATAATTAAATAAGCCAAAATTTAATTGTATCATGTGACTGGTTGAATGTACACTACCCATCGTTTTGTGATGGATTGAGAAATTGTCCCCTTAAAATAATTTACTCACACTAACATATCCAAAAAGATATTCAAGGTGCAATTCAGGTCAAGAAACAACGAATTCAGTCCAAAACATTTCACTAACATCATCATTCATAAGTTAACAGATTGATACCGTGCTACACATTTTTGACAAATTAGGCTCATGCTAAGATTAACAAATATTGAATGAATTCAACTACCAGTCAGCATGATTCAACTCACTAGCTTCTTCACATTTAACCGACTAAATTAATTGAAACTTAATCGAACCATCAATTGAGAATTTAATAAAAGTAGATGAAGTTACATGACCAAATTAGACTGGAGTTTCACAAGTTCGTGCAGTAGAGTCTAATGAGTACAAAATCAAAACATAACAGATATTTGCTTCTAATTGAAAATCATGAAGATTGTGTATTCAAGTTCAATAACATTTTGAACTACAACTGTTATGCAGCTTTCTCCATAACATATGTTAAAACTGATACAACTTCAAAAGCATTGACAGGTCCAAAATATCACTTGATTATTAAGGTATAACACAAACTCAGGATTCAGATACAACTCATAGAAGAGCAGTAGTATACTAAGGCATAAATTGTAAGTTGTAGTTACACACAAAGGTTAAATGTTAATGCAAATACTTAACTAATAGGTCCTAACTAACTAAATCTAGGCTAAGTACTCTATTAACCCTAACTGAATCTAACTAACTAACAAAGTCATAACCTGTAACTGACTTGAACCTGGAAAAGTTAACCGATTAACAGCATTGACATTTCAGGTCACTATATATTGATTCCTAAATCTCAAGAGAAGGGGGATTTGAATCCCATTTCAATCATTCTTCGTCACACTCCAATAATCTCTCACTCTCATCACAAATTCTCCCACTCTCATTGAGAAATTCCCACTGCAAAATCCCTCATGGCTCACACAATCTCTTGTTCCTGCAACTCTACTCAATCTCAATCAAAATCACTCCTTAATCTCTCATGTGTATCAATTGAAGCTCTCTCAGATCATCATGCACGAAGAAGAGGAGAATTGTATCATCAGAAGCAAGTAGTTCAAGTGATTACCTCTTGGAAACATATCTGAAGATTGTGCAGTAGCATCGTCTTCTTCGATGTAAATTCGTCCTAGTCGATAAGTGTCATCTCTCCCTCCTTTTGAGCAGTGTCGTCCAGCATCATGTAGGGTTAGACGTGAGGAATCAAAGCCCTGACGTTGGAGGCTTTGATTCCTCTTCTGCGCAATTTAATTTTTGTTTTTGGCTTTAGGGTTCATGTGGTTTCTTGCTTGATTTGGATTCTATGTTGAGAATTAAGGAGAGATGAGGACGGATTATGAAAGAGGCTGAGGAGATGATTATGTTGATGTGAGGTTTGCAAGGAATGGCCCTCCGCCGCCGGACGCAATTTCTGGCGCGGCGGAGCTGAGGAATTACGACCAAAGCTTTTTGATGTGAACACACGCGTTTGTGAACTGAACTAGAGCTGACTGAATTCAGATTGCTGAACCCTTCTCACCCATTATTCTACTTGCGATCCCTCAAATTATATCTCGCACCTCACTTTTTCATAATGGCAGAAATGACCTTAGCATATTTATATTAATTCTTCGAACAAAATTCTTAGTTAAAAAAAATTCTGGTAATGAAACAAAATTCCTGGTAGTATATTTCAAATCCCGGGTATTTAACAAAAAAAATCCGAAAATTTGAAATTACAAGTTTATACCGGGAATTTAACATACTTTGAAGTTTTCGGTAGTTATATTTTTAGGATTTTTTTGAACGGTCACGATTTTGCCGACAATTTTGTATGGTTGTAATTGTACCGACAATTTGTATAGTCCAGAATTGATGCACATTTGTATAAATAGGGGTTAGAATTTCTAGTTAAACACATCTAGAAAAAAAATGTATTTTCCTGAATATTTGATTAAGGCATAAGTTTACTTCAACGGAGCCTCTCGTCCTATAGAGTTCAAGTTCCCCGATGGCACCACCTCCTTTGCCAGCCTTACGTCGAAGTTGAAAGAATTGTTGCTTGATGGCGACAATAGAAAGGTGAGAAAGATCGAGTTTCGTGAAGATTTGGAGGATACAGATGGTAGGGTGAAATATAACTTGATTGAGTTGAAGAACAATGAAGACGTCACCGAAATGAGGAGGTAGGGTGAAATATAACTTGATTGAGTTGAAGAACGATGAAGACGTCACCGAAATCTGAAGATCATTTCGCCGTAGGCTAATAAAGGATCTAATCGAATTAGATGCGGAGCTGTCAATATCAAGATCAGTTGATGACATAATGGAGATGTTGAAACGCCTTGAAGCATCTGGTAATGTTTAGGTTTTTCTTATTGATTAATCATGTTGTAATGTTAAATGTTATATGTTTAAGTTTTTTAATCAATATCATTGCAATGTAAGGAAAGTATCAAAATAATATAATGTTATGTCATAGATGTTTGGGTAATATATATATATATATATATATATATATATATATATATATATATATATATATATATATATATATATATATAATATAGATAATACAAATAATATCTAAATAGGTCCCCCACAAGCTAAGTGTGTAATCCGAGTTAATCCAACAGAAATACCACCATCTGGGTCTACCATATTGTTGCATCCCAAAATTTGCCCTCCCCTAGTCAAGGCATTGTGTACCAAGGTGTCCCAAGAGGTTCACAAGGTTCACAAGGTATCCCAAGAGGTTCACAAGGTTCACAATTAGTCAGAAAGCTTGGAAGTTCCCTCAGACAAAGCCTCCTCCTAAGCAATGCACCTTAAACTAGGGTTTTGGATTTCATCAGGTTAAATAGACTTTCAAGGCATCAAGTGAGCTTCATAACATCCTACATGTCTTCAAGAATCCCTATGTCAAGTTTCAATGCTTTCCCAAAAGGTTTGCTCAGTCAGATGATCAGATATGCAAAAATCAGTCAAAGTGGTTAAAAAGTCAAACTGAGGTCAACTATGGTCAAATCAAAGTCAAACTTCATGATTTTTTGCCAACATCAATTTTATGAAGTAAAATTCATCATTTGATCAAGGTTTGATCATGATTCATCAAAGAGATTTCAGATCATCAAGAATCAGGAGTTTCTAAATTAGGGTTTTCATAGGAAAAGTCAACTTAACTTTGACCAGCCATAACTTTCACATGCTTCATCAAAATTTTCCCATCCAAAGCTCATTTTGAAGGAAATTTAATTATCTACAATTTTGTGTCTCACAAGCCAAGCCTAAAAATGCTTCATTTAAAAGGTATGAGCCAAAACATTACAGGTCATTTCAAAAGTCAACAAAAAGTCAACATCTTCCAAAGGGCATAACTTGAAAATGGTGAAGGATATGGACATGATACCAAAAGGGTTTGTTAGAGGACTCTCTAATATTTCTAAAAAGTCCAAGAACACCCTCATAGCCTTAAAATTGAGGGATTTGTGCTTTGTCAAAGTTGGGAAATTTTTGGGAGGTATATGAAGCAAATGGGGCCTTAAAACCAATTTTTGCCAAATGGGCCTACCAAATTGCCACCCAATCTTCATGATAGCCTCAAGCACGACCCAAACCAAGCATTATCTGATTTTTTATTTTTTATTTAGTATTTATTTGAATTTTATTCATTAAAATGCAAATTAAATCAAAATCAAATATAAAAATCAAATATTTGGACATGATTTTGATTCTAGAAGGTCATAAACATCATTTAAGGTTGATTGATCACATCCAAATTCGTGCATGATCAGATTGGAAATGTTAGATTTGATTTTTGGTGATTTTCAAATATTGGTTTTCTTCATGATCAAGCTATCCAAAAGCCCAAAGAATGGATTGATTTTTTGACCTAAATTACTTCCACTATAAGTATGTAACACAAGCCAATGCTCAGGGGAGGAAAAATAGGATTCAAAGATCACTCTTCAACTTCAATTTTTTGATAAAAAATTCAAACTCGGATTCCACTCTAGAGGCCTCTCCCAAATGATTTGAAGGTTGATACAGTCTCCTTGAAGCATGTAGAGTGTATTTGAATCATCACAAGCATCCAAAACGTGACAAAACGCATAAACCGCATTCATGTTTTGCTTGAAATTTTTGAATTTCGATTTCTGCCATACATGCTATATAACTTGAATTTGATTGTATAATATTGTTTAATATGATCTTTGCAATGTTTCTGGGTGGTTTAATCCAAGTTTCAGTGCAGGTATAACCATTCGCCATTAATAGGGTTTCAGATTCAAGTTTTGGGAACTTTTATTGAGCGCGATTTCAAGGGCAATTGATGGACTCAATGAGTTTATAGGATGATTTGCAATGAAAAAATGTCATTAGAACCAATTTATTTAACGTGATTTGAGTTTTGAGATTTCCAGGTGTTTTAGTGACGAACAAGAATCGTCACTAAAACCTCTAGCGACAGATGGGTGTAGTTATTGCCCTAACTGGACGGCCAGAGCTCGAGGATGAAGCTTGGCGCGTTCGTAAAATTTGAATTTCTTTTTTAATATATATTGTTTGTTTCAGGGCATATTGCATCAAGATACTGGTGGTTCAGTTGGTTATAGCGCGCGTATGGGAACCTCATGACCTGGGTTCGATCCCTAGGTTTCTTTCTTTTTGTTAACATTTTTCTTTATTTTACATGTTCAATATATCTTAATGTTTGGTCACATGATTCATAGCTGCGCGTGCGTAGCCTGGTGGTTATGCTTCTTGTTGGTAATGGGGAGGTCTGGGGATCAAAACCAGCCCCCCCCCCCCCTATTTTTTTGGTCCTTTTTCATATTTTTATATATTTTTTAATATTTTCTTGTTTTTACTAATTAGTTAATAAATCATTATTTTTTTTCTAAAAAATTAACTTTTTTTTTCTTTTTCATAATAATTAGTTTATTTAGAAAAATATAGTTTTATTATGTTTAGATCATTTAATAAAAATCCTAATTTTCAAAAAATGTTTTTTTTCTTTATCCAAACCCTAATTTCTATAACTTAGACTTTAACCTAATTTTCTTAACCTGATCTTAATCTTTTCTTATTTAATTTGAAATTTTCAATCTTAAATTATTTATGTTTCTTTTATTATTATTACCTTAATTTCTCTGATTTTGTTATTTATTTTGTAATTTATTTTCTCTGATTATTTTATAATTGCTTCTCATATGTAATAGTTTAGATTTACTTTTTTCTCTTCGATTATTTTGTATCTACCCCAAAGCGATGTAATAACATAGATTTACTTTCTTGTCCTTTTATTTATATTATTTAACTGTTTGGTTAGTAAATAGGGAGTGAAAATTAATTGTAATTAAATAAAATTTAGAAAATTAATTAAATAAGACAAATAATTAAAAACACTCACACACGTAAGTCGATCTAAGATCGCCGTCTTCACTTCTTAGGGTTACCCCTCTGTTGCCTTATTCAAATGGTTAAGTAGGATGTCTTAAGCAAATCCCAAAAGTATCATCTTGTCCCTCCCTACAGTTAAAAGACCAGGTCCCTACGATGTTGCCTACAGTGTTGCCTAAGAAATGATCTTGTCCCTTCAAAATTAAAAGATGATTGTCCCTCCCAAGTGGCTAAAGACACCCTACAGTTGCATATATACATTGACCCTACACATGTCCCTTATTAAACATCCAAGGTAATGACTACCTACTCCTTAATAGTAGGGATAGTCTTACCCTTTGAAAGAACATAAAAGAATAAGAAAGACTTAATCTAGGGTAGGTATCTCGTAGTTACTTGCTCACACCTTCAAAATTACTTTCACACCTCACATTTTCTAAAATATTTTCAAAGTAGGCTTTGTATACACCCATACGAGGGTCATTACAAAGTACTTAAAGAAATTTTTCTAATCATACACTACAAAAACAATTAAAGTGAGCTAAGTAACAAAGAGCCCATGGATAACCATGGATATAAAGGGTGCTAATACCTTCTCTTTATATAACTTACCCCCCGAACCCAAGTCTTTTAAAATTGATATTTCCTGTTCTTTTATGCCTTTTCCTTATGGATAAAATAAAAGTCGGTGGCGACTCTTGCTATCCGCAACATGGCTAAAAGTCAGTTCTCCCACAATGTTACAGAACTGGAGACTCTGCTGGGGAATTAATAAAAGAGGGGTACTCTTAGGAATTAGATCATTTAAATTATTTGCCTTGTTTGCTTTATATTACTTGTTGGGCTTTATGTGTGAAAGATCCTAACCCGGATCTAGTGTACCTTAGGTAAATGGCAATAGACCAAGGAAACTGTACGACGTATACCGATATGGTTGATCTGGTGGCCATAGTTAGTGTGACTTCTTGGTTGGTGCTTATGTTCCTTAAGTAAGTTGAGGATAATATGAGGCTGCCATATGTTGTCAATACACTAACTGACTTTTAGAACCCTACTCATCCCATCTTGGCCTTTAGAAAGTAGTGAGATAGTCGGCTTTGGTGAAGACTGAAGTTGGTTGATACTCGATGCTACACTCATTGAGATCCTAAACTTGGAGGGTTTTGGTTAGCAAGTAAGTTGCCTACTGAACAACCACCCTTGGGAAGGATCAGTGATATTGAGATCCCTTAGAACCCGGTTACTTTTATAGGACAGGATGAACCAACTAACTTCAGGGGAAGGTACTTACCTTTAAACCTCATGCAAGCCTCTAAACCTAGGGTTATGGTGTGACTTGTTTGTGTGTGCCACATGTTTGTGATTGAGCATAACATCATAACATCATGACATCATAAGCATAGAATTTTCACTAACCATTTCAAGGACCAAAGGATTTATCTTTGTTCTTTGTTGCAGGTCATGGCTTCTACTCGTCGGAATACTATCCGGATCAAATTTGTAGGGATACCTCATAAGCTTAAGGAATTAGTCTCTCAAGTTCTGAAAGATCCCATTTCATCAAGAAGCATGGTCACCTACTTGACTTGGTTACTTCAGGATTTGATGAAGACATGATGAGTGTCCTGTTTCAGTTCTTTGACCCTAAACATCATTGTTTCACATTCCCCGATTATCAGCTGGTTCCTATAATGGAGGAGTTCTCTAAACTACTGGGTATACCTATCCTTGATCAAATACTTTTCACAGGCTTAGAAAAAGATCCTAAACCTGAGGTTATTGCTGCAGCCTTACATTTGAAGAAATCAGACATTGTCCTAGAAACGAGAAGCGGAGTTAAGGGTATTCTTGCTAAGGTATTGATAGAGAAAGCTCAGTTATTCTAGAAGGCTATGAGTTATGATACCCTTGAGGAGATCTTGGCCTTATTAATCTATGGCCTAGTGTTGTTCCCTAATCCAGACCAGTTCATAGACGTACACGCCATCAACATATTTCTGACTCATAATCCAGTGCCTACATTACTTGGAGACATCTTACACTCTCTTCATACTCGTACTACAAAGGCACGAGGAACTCTGATGTGCATCATACCTCTATTGTCTTGGTGGTTTATTTCTCACATTCCTCGATCAGTGATGAAGAATGAACAAGGGTTAAGGTGGTCCAAGAGGATCATGTCACTTTCTCGTTCAGACATTCATTGGTGCTCTAGATCCATGGAGAATGTTACTATCATTGACCGTTGTGGGGAGTTTCCTAATGTGCCACTCCTTGGCATAAGAGGGGGAATTAATTACAACCCTTCTTTAGCTCTACGCCAGTTTGGTTATGCTCGGAGTAATGGTCCTCATGACATGCTTATTCAGGGTATTGTGTTCGACTATGACAACGATCTACAAGGTTACCGTCAAAGGTTCATACGATCTTGGGGTAAAGTGAACAAGGTTGACAGCAAGACTCTGGAACCAAAGTACTCCATTCCTATGGAACCTTATCTCAGATGGGTACGAGCACGTGCTCAGACTCTTATGATGCCATATCCTGCTATCCTGCCAGTTACCATGGAGCCTGTTGCTGAAGGAGATACTCCTTATATCATCCTTCATCCAGACATGCCCACTGACATGGAATAGTTGTAGAGGTCCTGGATCCAGTTGAAGGAACAAAGGGATACTTTTGAGACTCATTTCAAAGCTAGTCGAGAAAGAATCCTGGAGCTGACAAGACAACTTCACGAAGAGCGGAATCTCAACACATACCTCCATACAAAGAGGAAACGTCCATGGGAGACTTAAAACCCCATCTTTGTATTTATTTCATTTTATTGTAAGCCCAAGAGGAAAATAAGTTTATTGCTTACTAATAAAAGTTTCATTTCTGGTTGTTTAAACAAATTTAAATTTTGCGGTCCTTGAAAACATTGCATATACATATCATATCATTGCATCACAAGTTTCTTATGAACAACTATCTTATCTTCTCGCTGTTTATTTCAGCAGAAATGTCTCTCGAACAAACTGTTAAGGATCTCCAGGCTCAGAATGCATAATTTCAAGAAATGATCCTGAACTTGTCCAAGGGACAAGATGAGCTGAAGGCACTTCTGACTAAGAAGAAGAAAAATACTAGAAAATCAGTGGGCCTTATCAACCTGGGTAGAAGATTCAGAGGACCTGTCAAGACAGAAGAAGAGGTTGAGAATCTGGAATCAGAAAATTCTGAGAGAGAAGGAGGTAGTCTCCATGATATTGTGGAAGATTCTGATTCTGAGGAGAACTATTATCATGATCCTGCTAGTGAGGAGAAGTATAAGATGTTGGTAGACAGAATGAACGCTATGGAACTACAAAAATCTTTTGGGCTTGATTATGAAGATTTGAGTTTAATTTCTGGAGTGGTTATACCTATTGGCTTCAAGGTTCCTGCTTTTGTGGTGTATGATGGTGTTTCATGTCCTAAACTGCACTTGAGGTCCTATGTCCGGAGGATTCAACCACATATTGCTAACAAGAAACTGTGGATTCATTTCTTCCAAGAGAGTTTATCTGGAGCTCAATTAGAATGGTATTATCAACTTGAAAGTGTTAATAATCGTGATTGGAATGATCTTGCTGAGGCCTTCTATAGGCAATACCAATATAATGTTGATTTAGCACCAACTCGCATGCAGCTCCAAAGCATGTCTATGGGTGCTAAGGAGAGTTTCAAAGAGTATGCCCAGAAATGGAGAGACCTGGCTGGCAGAGTTCAACCTCCTCTGACTGACAAGGAGCTGGTGGATATGTTTATGAGTACACTGAATGGTCCTTTTTATAGTCACCTCATTGGAAGCTCGTCATCTGGTTTCACTGAGCTGATAATGACTGGAGAACGTGTGGAAAGTGGGATAAGAAGTGGTAAGATACAGGTGGGTGCCTCTTCATCAAGCACTGCTAAGAAGCCCCTAGTGGGAAGAAGGAGTCTAATGTCGTGTATGGTCAACATAGTCGTAACAGGAGTCACCAATCTGTGGGAGCAGTTCACATCTCTAATCCTGCCCCTACAACACCAAATCAACAACAGAACAATCAACAGAAGCCTAGATGACAGTTCACCAAGATCAACATGTCATTGGCCCAAGCCTTGCAACACATGTTGAAAGGGGAGATAATTACTTTAAGGGATCCTCCTCAGAATCCTAATACATCCTCTCCTCGGTACAATCCTAATGCAAGATGTGCATATCATTCTAATAGTCCAGGACATGACACCAACAACTACTGGGTGTTGAAAAACAAGATTCAAGACATGTTCAAAGCTAGGGAAATTGAATTTGACCCTCCTGGGACCCCAAATGTGATCACTGCTTCTATGCCCAACCATGAGAAGACTGCTAATGTTGTTGATGAAGTTTCTTATGTTTCCTCAGTAACAGATTTGACTACTCCTCTATCCATTATCAAGAAGAAGCTGGTACAGGCTGGGTTCTTTCCAGGTTGCAAGGAAGACTGTTTTTACTGTGCCTATAAACCTGATAGCTGCTGGAAGTTGAAGGATGGTATTCAACGCCTCATGGACAATTACACTATATTGTTTGAGAGGACTCCTTCTGTGGAAAGTATGTGTGAAGATCTGACTCGAAACACGAAACTTGAAGATGTAGCTATGGTTGATAAAGTACCAGTGAAGATTACCTCCAAAGGTCCTGTCAGGATCACCTCTAAAGGTCCTGTCAGGATTACATCCAAAGGACCAGTGAAAATTACTGCTGAAGGCCCTGTGAAGACTGTTGCTGAAGCTAGAGTGGCTCCCATGATCATTACCACTCCTGACCATGTTCCTTATACTTCTGATAAAGCTATACCTTGGAATTATGGTTCTGATGTGTATATCCATGGTATCAAGCAAGAGCCTCTGGCTGACCTTCCTATTGCCAACCACAATCTTGATATTGACAATATTGCTGGATCTAGTAAGGTCACCAGAAGTGGAAGAATCTTCTCCCCTCAAGACACCTCTAAAAGTACAGTTACTTCAGCTCATACCTCTAATGCTGGGCCAAGTACTGATGCCCAGGGCAAAGGTCCTGTGATTGAATCTGTGCAAGCTGAGGCACCAACTGCTGAAAATCTTTCTAAACAGATGGAAGAAGTACTGAAGATCATTCGCAAGAGTGATTATGATATTGTTGACCAGTTGGGGCATACTCCCTCCAAAATCTCCATGTTATCTTTGTTGCTGTGTTCTGAGGCCCATGCTAAAGCCTTAATCAAGTTCTTAAAGGTTACTCATGTGCCAGATGAAATTTTCTGTGGATCAGTTTGAGAATTGTGTTGCACATTTGACTAGTGATAACGGTCTGGGATTTTCTGATGTTGATCTGACTCCTGCCAAGAGAAACCATAACAGAGCTCTACATATCTCCATTGAATGTAGGGGTACTACTTTGTCTCATGTACTGGTGGACAATGGTTCTTCATTAAATGTGCTCCCTAAAGAGGTTCTGGACAAGCTCAGTCCTGAAGATGTTGTGTTAAGGCCAAGTAATGTGGTGGTAAGGGCCTTTGATGGTTCAAGAAGAATGGTACATGGAGAAGTAGACCTCCCAATAAAAGTAGGCTCTCAAGTATTCAACTCTACTTTCTATGTGATGGATATTCTTCCTGCGTATTCTTGTTTGATTGGGCGCCCCTGGATCCATGGGGCAGGTGCTGTGACTTCCACCTTGCATCAGAAGTTGAAATATCCGGTGAAAAGCAAAATTGTCACTGTCTATGGTGAAGAAGAGTACATGGTTAGCCATGTGAATACTTTCAAATATGTAGAAATGGAGGGTGAATTGGTTGAAACTCCGTGTCAAACATTTGAAGTTGTTCCTTGCTCTGCTCCTATTCCTCAGTCTGTCCCTGCTTCTGAAAGAGCTCCTGTGGTTACTAGAATTTCTCCTGCAATGGCCTCCCTCAAAGATGCTAAGGCTGTGGTTGAAAAAGGTGGTTGTGCTATTTGGGGTCAGCTTCCCAACATCCCTTACAAGTCTGACAAGGTTGGTTTGGGTTTCACTGCAGAATCTCATAGGGATGTTCGTCATGCTCGTGTTGTTCGTATCACTAATCAAGGGGTCATAAGAGATCAAATCAATGTTGTGGGTGACTATAATGAAGACTACAACCTGGATGATTGGATCTTTCCTACCATGGGTGATGGGCTCAACAATTGGAAGACTGAAGACGTCATTCCTATCTCCTTTAGTCAGGAGTAAATACTATTACTGTGTTTTGTTTTAAGTTTGTAATTTCGAACAATAAAACCTTTTAAGCCTTGTGTCTTACCTGGGGCACAATGGTATGCTTGTTTTGGGATGTCATTTCATTTGCATACTTCATTCAATAAAATCAATGGATGTTTCGTTTTCGTAAATATTATGCTCCTTATCTTTCTCTTATTATTATTTCTATTTTATCAGCTATGTGTTCTTACACACACCCACATCACTAAAATGCAGATCTTCATCCACTCTGGATCCTGTTGATAACAATTCCACTATTACCAATTATAATTTCGAGAATACGATCTATCAAGTTGAAGATGGGAAGGAGGAAAATTGTGAGGTACCTGTAGAGCTTGCTAGGTTGTTGCAACAAGAAGAAAAAGCTATACAGCCACATGAAGAGCCAATCAAAGTTATGAATCTGGGAACTAAGGAAAACAGGAAAGAGGTCAAGATAGGGGCTGAACTAGAAGATGGCGTTAAGAACAGACTAGTCCAGATGTTACGTGACTATGTGGAGATCTTTGCTTGGTCAATTGAAGATATTACAGGGTTGGATACTGACATTATGGTTCACCGTCTACCGGTAAAAGAAGATTGTCGTCCAAAGAAGCAAAAGGTTCGTCGCATGCGTCCTGAAATGTCAAAAAATATTAAAGCATAAGTGATAAAACAATTTTATGCAAGGTTCTTAGATGTGACTTCTTATCCTCAATGGGTTGAAAACGTGGTACCGGTACCTAAGAAGGATGGTAAGGTACGCATGCGTGTGGATTACAGAGATTTGAATAAGGCCAGTCCTAAAGATGACTTTCCGCTTCCACATATTGATGTTTTGGTAGACAACACTGCTCAGCATAAGGTATTCTCTTTCATGGATGGTTTCTCTAGTTATAATCTGATTAAGATGGCACCAGAAGATATGGAGAAGACTACATTTGTTACACAATGGGGCACTTTTTGTTATACTGTGATTCCATTTGGTTTGAAGAACGCTGGGGCAACATATCAGCGTGCTATGGTGGCTTTGTCTCATGATATGATTCACCATGAGATAGAGGTATATGTGGATGATATGATAGCCAGGTCCCAGAATGAGGAACAACACCTTGATCATCTATGCAAGTTGTTTGAGAGGTTGAAAAAGTATAAACTGAGGTTGAATCCAAACAAGTGTACTTTTGGAGTTAGGTCTGGTAAACTCCTGGGTTTCATTGTCAGTGGAAAAGGTATTGAAGTGGATCCTGCAAAAGTAAAAGCTATACAAGAGATGCCTGCTCCCTGTAATGAGAAGGAAGTCAGAGGTTTCTTGGGACGACTGAATTACATTGCAAGATTTATTTTCCAGCTAACTACTACCTGTGAGCCAATCTTCAAGTTGTTGAAGAAAGATCAGGTAATGGAATGGAATGACGAGTGCCAGGTAGCCTTTGATGAGATCAAGAAATACCTCCAAGAACCTCTAATTTTGATGCCACCAGTTGATGGAAGACCCTTGATTATGTACTTAACAGTATTAGACAACTCAATAGGGTGTGTGTTGGGACAACATGATGAGTCTGGTCGAAAAGAGCAGGCAATATACTACCTTAGCAAAAAGTTTACCGACTGTGAAACAAGATACTCACTACTCGAGAAACCTTGTTGCGCTTTGGCATGGGCTGCTCACCGACTAAGACAATATATGTTGACTCATACTACCTTGTTGATTTCAAAGATGGATCCAATCAAGTACGTATTCGAGAAACCTGCTCTCTCCAGACGAATAGCGAGATGGAAAATGATTTTAACAAAATATGATATACAGTACACCACTCAGAAGGCCATTAAGGGCAGTATGTTAGCTGATCATTTAGCTCATCAGGCAGTGGATGATTATCAGTCTATGAATTTTGAGTTCCCGGATGAAGACATTATGATTGTTACTAAAGAACCTAAACAATATGACGGACCTGAACAGGGATCCCGATGGACTATGGTTTTTGATGGAGCTTCTAATGCGCTTTGTAATGGTGTTGGTGTTGTGATCATTTCCCCGGAAAGTTGTCATACCCCAATTACTGCTAGACTTTGTTTCTATTGTACCAATAACATGGCTGAATATGAAGCATGTATCATGGGTATCAAAGCTGCCATTAAGATGAAGATTCAGTTTCTGGACGTATATGGAGATTCAGCCCTGGTAGTTAGTCAGATTAAAGGAGATTGGGATACCAAGCACCCAAATCTCATTCCTTACAGAGAGCATGTGTTGTCTTTGATCCCGTATTTTGAAGAGATTACCTTTGGACATATTCCACGAGAAAAGAATCAGTTGGCAGACGCATTAGCTACCATGGCATCTATGTTTGAAATCAGTTGGGATGATGAAGCTCCGAGAATTACTATTGATCGATTTGACAAACCTGCATACTGCAATGAAGTGGGTATTGAAGGAATAGAAGAAAAGCCTTGGTTCCATGAAGTGAAGAGGTACCTTGAAGCTCAGGAGTTCCCTGAAGGGGCATCTGTCAATGATAAGAAGTTTCTAAGGAGGTTTTCTGCTAAATTCTTCCTGAGTAATGGAATTTTGTACAAGCGCAACCACGATTCAACTTTGCTTCGCTGTGTGGATAAGAAAGAAGCAGTAGAGATTATGGAAGACATGCATGATGGGATCTTTGGTAATCACTCTAGTGGGCATACAATGGCTAAGAAGATTATGAGAGCAGGTTATTATTGGTCTACCATGGAAGCTGACTACTATCAACATTCCAAAACTTGTCACAAATGCCAGATTTATGCTGATAAAGTTCATGTGCCTCCAGTTATGTTGAATGTCCTAACTGCTCCATGGCCTCTTGCCATGTGGGGCATTGATATGATTGGTGAAATCAAACCTACTACTTCTAATGGACATCGTTTCATCCTTATAGCTATTGATTACTTCACAAAATAGGTAGAGGCAGCTTCATTTGCTTCTGTTACTAAGAATGTTGTGGCTCGATTCATCAAGTATAATCTTATATGCAGATATGGAATCCCTGAAAGGATTATCACAGATAATGGCTCTAATCTGAACAACACTATGATTACTGACCTTTGCATGCATTTCAAGATTAAGCATCATAATTCTTCTCCGTATCGTCCAAAGATGAATGGTGCAGTAGAAGCTGCCAATAAGAACATCAAGAAGATTCTACAGAAGATGACTGTTACGTATAAGGATTGGCATGAGATGTTACCATTTGCTCTTCATGGTTATTGTACTACAATACGTACTTCAACAGGGGCAACCTCATTCTCCTTAGTCTATGGTATGGAAGTAGTTCTACCCATTGAGGTTCAGATCCCTTCCTTGAGAATCATGAAGGATGCAGGCTTGGATGAAGATGAGTGGATTCAGACTCGACTTGACGAGATAAATTTGGTTGATGAGAAAAGGCTGGAAGCTATTTGTCACGGTCAGATGTACCAGAAACAGATGATCAAAGCTTTTAATAAGAAGGTTAAGCAAAAGGTATATCGGACTGGAGACTTGGTAATCAAGCGTATCGTACTACCACAGGGTGATCCTAGGGGCAAGTGGACTCCTACATATGAAGGACCATTTGTAGTCAAAAGGGTATTTTCAGGAGGTGCCATGATGCTTACTACTATGGATGGTGAAGATTTCCCACAGCCCGTAAACGCATACATAATTAAAAAATACTACGCATAAAAAGAGACCCGTTAGGTTGACTGGCCTAGGCAAAAATAAGGGCATCCCAACGAACCAAAAGGGTTCGGGAAAAAATTAGGGATATATATATATAAAAGATTGTACACCCGGCAAGTCGAAAATCCAAAAGGGGGGCTTGGGCAAAAAAGGGTATCCCGGTGGATTGAAAACCTGAAAAGGCAATTCAGGTAAAAGTTAGGGATTAAAGCGTATGACTATGTCTCATTGGATCACTCATGTAACCTCAACATGTTGTGCTACCTGAATCAAGTTCAAAAAGATAAAGATCAATCCAATAATTTCTATCTCGACAGCAAAGGATGAGATACTTAAAGATAATGGCAATAGTAGAATTGGAACTCAATAGGATTATTTTTCACATAGCCGCTTTTCTTTGTTTTTGTAAAACTTTTACGAAGAATTACTCTTACTAGGATTTCTGTCTCCTTGTACAAACTTACATGTTTATAGGCCATTTTCTAAATAAATTAAGTCTCGTTTTTTGAATTCAAGTTTACTTTTCCCTTGTTTACTTAAGCGAAAACATCCATTGGTTATATTTGAATGTGTGTATGCTTTTGAATATGATTGATGTTTATCAAAAATGCATAAAATGTAGTAACAATATTTACTAAGGACGAACGAGGGTAGGAATTCAACGAATCTTCGCCTCCTCATCCCCACCAAGTAAGGTTTGATACTCTAGGATAAGTCACTCAGGGGATGTCCATCTCTTTTATCCCCAATCAGGGTATTCATGAATCTAATTCTTCACTAAAAAGCACGACGAACAAAGACGGGAGGTTCTGAGTACCATATTATTAAACAAGACGAGAACGAAGTCCTCATGTTCCTCAGCAACGAACCGGGATTTATTTTCCCCAGCCAGCAGTTGTTATACAGAGATACCCAAACACTTCAGGCTACATGATTCATACATACATCATTTACATTATATCATGGCATACGCATCCATAACCCATATGACATTCTTACTTAAGAGCATCATGCTATACATGCATACATCAAATAATATTGCATAAACTAACTTTTTCTTTTCAGGATAGTTGCAGGCAGATAAACACTATCAAACAATTCAGAGATAATCGCTACGAAGATTCATTTGTGATGATCAATACAAGTTGTCCTTGAGATGGCACATAAATGGTCTATACGAAGACCTAGTGTTCAGTCCAGGATATTATCAGAAGAAATTCAGGAGTAATCGCCACGAAGATTTAATCCTGATGCTCAAGTTGTCCTTGGAAAGGTACGTAAATGATCTATACGAAGATCTAGTGCTTAATCCAGGATATTTCCAGAGGAGATAATCGTTACGAAGATTTATTTCTGATGGTCAACTATCTTTGGGATAGTGTGTAAATGATCTATACGAAGATCTAGCACTTAATCCAAGAGATTCTTTCAGAAGAAGTTCAGGGATAATCGCCACGAAGATTTAATCCTGATATTCTTTTTGTCCTTAGGAAGGTATGTAAATGGTCTATACGAAGATCTATTACCTAATCCGGGATATTTCCAGAAGAGATAATCGCTACGAAGATTTATTTCTAATGGTATGTGCAACAGTTTATCTGTGGGATGGTACATAAATGATCGATACGAAGATCTTGTACTTAGCCCAAGATATTACCAAAAGAAATTCAGAAAAGATCGCCACGAAGATTTGATTCTGATGCTTAAATTAAAGTATGTTCCTAAAGATGGTTCAGAGCCGATCTATACGAAGATCTAAGTACTGACACCTAATGAAGGATATTCTTTTCCCCCAGAGATAATGCAGAGACGATCTATACGAAGATCTAGTGCTAACATTCAACTCAAACCATATTACAAGAATGATTCAGAGACGGCCTATACGAAGACCTAGTATTGATATCCAGTGACAACCTTTTGATACTATCACCTCCTGATATTATGGATGACATCTATGAGCCCATCTCCATCTCCTCTGAGTGGCATCTTTAAGACCATTCAAGCATATACAACCAATCAACAGTGTTACTTTACACACCGGAGAGTGCTAATTTTGGGTTTTTGTGTTCAATCCCCTTCAACCTTCCAAGTCACGAATGGCACACATACCAATCTAACTCCTCAGGTTTCAGAAAATTGAACAGGGGCAGCTGTTGCACCCCCAAAATTTGCCCTCCCCTAGTCAAGGCATTGTGTACCAAGGTGTCCCAAGAGGTTCACAAGGTATCCCAAGAGGTTCACAAGGTTCACAATTAGTCAGAAAGCTTGGAAGTCCCCTCAGACAAAGCCTCCTCCTGAGCAATGCACCCTAAACTAGGGTTTTGGATTTCATCAGGCTAAATGGACTTTCAAGGCCTAAAGTGAGCTTCATAACATCATACATGTCTTCAATAATCCCTATGTCAAGTTTCAAGGCTTTCCCAAAAGGTTTGCTCAGTTAGATGATCAGATATGCAAAAATCAGTCAAAGTGGTTAAAAAGTCAAACTGAGGTCAACTATGGTCAAATCAAAGTCAAACTTCATGATTTTTTGCCAACATCAAGTTTATGAATTAAAATTAATCATTTGATCAAGGGTTGATCATGATTCATCAAAGAGATTTCAGATCATCAAGAATCAGGAGTTTCTAAATTAGGGTTTTCATAGGAAAAGTCAACTTAACTTTGACCAGCCATAACTTTCACATGCTTCATCAAAAATTTCCCATCCAAAGCTAATTTTGAAGGAAATTGAATTATCTACAATTTTGTGTCTCACAAGCCAAGCCTAAAAATGCTTTATTTGAAAGGTATGAGCCAAAACATTACAGGTCATTTCAAAAGTCAACAAAAAGTCAACATCTTCCAAAGGGCATAACTTGAAAATGGTGAAGGATATGGACATGAGACCAAAAGGGTTTGTTAGAGGACTCTCTAAGATTTCTAAAAAGTCCATGAACACCCTCATATCCTTAAAATTGATGGATTTGTGCTTTGTCAAAGTTGGGAAATTTTTGGGAGGTATATGAAGCAAATGGGGCCTTAAAACCAATTTTTGCCAAATGGGCCTACCAAATTGCCACCCAATCTTCATGATAGCCTCAAGCACGACCCAAACCAAGCATTATCTGATTTTTTATTTTTTATTTAGTATTTATTTGAATTGTATTCATTAAAATGCAAATTAAATCAAAATCAAATATAAAAATCAAATATTTGGACATGATTTTGATTCTAGAAGGTCATAAACATCATTTAAGGTTGATTGATCACATCCAAATTCGTGCATGATCAGATTGGAAATGTTAGATTTGATTTTTGGTGATTTTCAAATATTGGTTTTCTTCATGATCAAGCTATCCAAAAGCCCAAAGAATGGATTGATTTTTTGACCTAAATTACTTCCACTATAAGTATGTAACACAAGCCAATGCTCAGGGGAGGAAAAATAGGATTCAAAGATCACTCTTCAACTTCAATTTTTTGATAATAAATTCAAACTTGGATTCCACTCTAGAGGCCTCTCCCAAACGATTTGAAGGTTGATACAGTCTCCTTGAAGCATGTAGAGTGTATTTGAATCATCACAAGCATCCAAAACGTGACAAAACGCATAAACCGCATTCATGTTTTGCTTGAAATTTTTGAATTTCGATTTCTGCCATACATGCTATATAACTTGAATTTGATTGTATAATATTGTTTAATATGATCTTTGCAATGTTTCTGGGTGGTTTAATCCAAGTTTCAGTGCAGGTATAGCCATTCGCCATTAATAGGGTTTCAGATTCAAGTTTTGGGAACTTTTATTGAGCGCGTTTTCAAGGGCAATTGATGGACTCAATGAGTTTATAGGATGATTTGCAATGAAAAATGTCATTAGAACCAATTTATTTAACGTGATTCGAGTTTTGAGATTTCCAGGTGTTTTAGTGACGAACAAGAATCGTCACTAAAACCTCTAGCGACGGATGGGTGTAGCTATTGCCCTAACTGGACGGCCAGAGCTTGAGGATGAAGCTTGGCGCGTTCGTAAAATTTGAATTTCTTTTTTAATATATATTGTTTGTTTCAGGGCATATTGCATTAAGATACTGGTGGTTCAGTTGGTTATAGCGCGCGTATGGGAACCTCATGACATGGGTTCGATCCCCAGGTTTCTTTCTTTTTGGTAACATTTTTCTTTATTTTACAGGTTCAATATATCTTAATGTTTGGTCACATGATTCATAGCTGCGCGCGCGTAGCCTGGTGGTTATGCTTCTTGTTGGTAATGAGGAGGTTTGGGGATCAAAACCAGCCCCCCTCCCCTTATTTGTTTTGGTCCTTTTTCATATTTTTATATTTTTTTTAATATTTTCTTGTTTTTACTAATTAGTTAATTAGGTTAATAAATCATTCTTTTTTTCTAAAAAATTAACTTTTTTTTTCCTTCATATAATATTTTCATAATAATTAGTTTATTTAGAAAAATATAGTTTAATTATGTTTAGATCATTTAATAAAAATCCTAATTTTCAAAAAATGTTTTTTTCTTTATCCAAACCCTAATTTCTATAACTTAGACTTTAACCTAATTTTCTTAACCTAATCTTAACCTTTTCTTATTTAATTTGAAATTTTCAATCTTAAATTATTTATGTTTCTTTTATTATTATTATCTTAATTTCTCTGATTTTGTTATTTATTTTGTAATTTATTTTCTCTGATTATTTTGTAATTGCTTCTCATATGTAATAGCTTAGATTTACTTTTTTCGCTTCGATTATTTTGTATCTACCCCAAAGCGATGTAATAGCATAGATTTACTTTTTTGTCCTTTTATTTATATTATTTAACTGTTTGGTTAGTAAATAGGGAGTGAAAATTAATTGTAATTAAATAAAATTTAGAAAATTAATTAAATAAGATAAATAATTAAAAATACTCACACACGTAAGTCGATCTAAGATCGCCGTCTTCACTTATTAGGGTTACCCATCTGTTGCCTTATTCAAATGGTTAAGTAGGGTGTCTTAAGCAAATCTCAAAAGTATCATCTTGTCCCTCCCTATAGTTAAAAGATCAGGTCCCTACGATGTTGCCTACAGTGTTGCCTAAGAAATGATCTTGTCCCTTCAAAATTAAAAGATGATTGTCCCTCCCAATTGGCTAAAGACACCCTACAGTTGCCTATATACATTGACCCTACACATGTCCCTTATTAAACATCCAAGGTAATAACTACCTACTCCTTAATAGTAGGGATAGTCTTACCCTTTGAAAGAACATAAAAGAATAAGAAAGACTTAATCTAGGGTAGGTATCTCGTAGTTACTTGCTCACACCTTCAAAATTACTTTCACACCTCACATCTAAAATATTTTCAAACTAGGCTTTGTATACACCCATACGAGGGTCATTACAAAGTACTTAAAGAAATTTTTCTAATCACACACTACAAAAACAATTAAAGTGAGCTAAGTAACTAAGAGCCCATGGATAACCATGGATATAAAGGGTGCTAATACCTTCCCTTTATATAACCTACCCCCCGAACCCAAGTCTTTTAAAATAGGTATTTCCTGTTCTTTTATGCCCTTTCCTTATGGATAAAATAAAAGTCGGTGGCGACTCTTGCTATCCGCAACATGGCTAAAAGTCAGTTCTCCCACCGTGTTACACATACCTATGAGCTCATCAGCCATCATTGCAACCATCTAAAAGAATTATGTGTCCTCGGGGTGATGTGCTAGAGGAGGAGGAAGATGTGAATCATTAACAGGTCTCTAGTCACCAAAAGGTACATCCTTAACTGGCGGTAGAGTGATGTGTGGATGTGATACTGTGAGGTACCACTCCAAGTAGACATCCTCACATTGCGCAGGATACTGAACAGGTACAACTCGAGTTACGATGGCATAACTGGAGCTGAGGAAACTACAATTAAACTACCAATCAATACCGGAAGAGGGTGTATCTGGAAATTCTTGTGGTATAGTCTGAATGTATTCATACTGACACATATTACTTCGGCCTAATTTATAAGCAAAAAGGATAAAATTCACGCTTATTAAGAAAGATAATTAAGTGCATTTAATTTTCTTGATTTCATGTACGAGAGATAACATTATTACCAATATACCTCAATTAAATTTGCATCCACTAACAATGTCAAGTAATTAATGTAGGGATAATTTTGGAATATAAGCATTAAATGCAAATAGATTTGTGGATTTTTGCTTATATTTAAGGCCAAAAAAATTAAAAGACTTTTGCTTATAAATAAGGTCGGAGGAAGTGCATCTCTAAGGCAGGTGTCTGACAACCAATGTCTTCCACCACATATATCCTAAATATAAGGACGACTCCTCGAACTCACAGTGTACTCTATGAGCATAGTAGGGTGTCCATATCACGTCCTCAACGGTCGGCGCATCCAGTCGCCTTCTATACTCAGCTAAGCCATCAATGTGTGCATGTTTCGCCTTCCACATCGAGATTGTTGAAGAGAGATAAATATCGTACATCGAAATATGTACCAAACATGTCTGCAAAGAGAGTACATGTTACTACATGCGACATGTACACCCTAACGGCAACCTGATATCTACCCACTGCTACAAGCTCACCATAAATCCTCTGAAGCCAGTGCATGCATAGGTGAGCACCTCTGTTAATAGAAAACTCCTACAACACCTCTGCCCTAGTCAAACTCAGATCATGCATAACCATCTGACAAGTCGTGGTCACGCTGAGAACAAGAGTCATCCAGAATCTGCCACCAATATGGAGATGGAATAAGGCGATGACATCATCCAAATTAGCAATCATCTCTCCGAATGAAAGATGAAATTATGACGTCTCCTTGTGCCACATTTCGATGAAGGCACTAAGTAGTGGAGCATCCAACATGGTCAGTGAGCAGTGGCCAAAATGCAACAAATCGAAATCCTGTACGATCTTCTTCATAGTATAAGGCATGAGAATCTCCGGGAAACCCTTCAGCTTCATGTCGTGAGACTGGACCCTCAGTATTGGTTGCTCCGGTGCCACCAATATTTAAACAACATTGTTAATACTTAAACAATTTTTGCATAAATAAACAAAAGTTAAAATTAAACGTAAAAACCATATACTTGGCCCTACTATAGATGTAAGGCTACATGTTCACTATACTGTATAAACACGGATTGGTTGATGGGTCCTCCTGGAAATCCCGGATCAGTGTGTACCGTTGGCTCGGTCGAAGGAATTGTGACACCAACCCCTATATTACCCTCAACATCACCTTCAGCAACCTCCCTCGTATCACCCGCAACAACCTCCTCAAAAACATCTCTAGTAGAAACCTCCTTAATAACACCCATAGCAGCCGCATCCACCGGTGTAACACGGTGGGAGAACTGACTTTGTCGTTTTTGTTTTCACAAAAACAATGTTGCGGATAGTAAGAGTAGCCACCAACTTTTCTTTTATCCAATTAGGAAAGTTGGAAAAGAACAGGAATGACCTTTGTTTAGATTTTGAGTTCGGGGGGTATGTTATACAAAGGGAAGGTGTTAGCACCCTTTGTATCCATGGTTATCCATGGACTCTTAACTGCTTAGCTCACTTTGTTTTTGTTTGAAAAATAGTGATGGTGTGTTTAGAAAATGCCCAACTTTGTAATGATTCTCGTCTGAATGTATACAAAGTGGTTTTTTAAGAAAGATGTTTTGAAAGTGTGAGGTGTAAAGAGTAATTTTGCTTTGAAATTGTGAGCAAGCAGTTAAGGGTTTCCTACCTACTCAAGGTCATTCATATTATTTTCTTCTTTACTTAGAGATAGGATTGTCCTTACTATTAGTTATTAAGTAGTCTTATCTTTGGATGTAAGATACGGGCGTAGGGTCATCGAATGGTCATAGAAGGTAACCTTGTAAAGGTATCTTAGCAACTCAAAGGGACTATCATCACTTTTTCCGTAGGGTCATCGGGGGATTAGATCACTTATTCGTAGGCAACTCGAGGGGTCGTCGAGGGACTGTGATCTTTATATCAAAGGGACTATGATGATATTTATTTTTAGGCAACTTTTCTAAGACACCTCTACATTCGAGGGACTTGACCAATATTCGTAAGACAACAAGAGAGGTTACCCTAAAGGTGCAAGTGTGAAGAGTGTATTGTTTTAAGTTATTTTATCTTGAATTAAGGTTATCTAGTGTTTGCTTTTAGTCTTGTCATACATCCTATTAACACACATCTAACAGTTATATACATACACGCATACAAGTATAAGTGCGGATAAATAAAGTGCGAGAGAATAAATACTACAACTATTACAGTGCTTTAGGAGAGTTACATAATTATAATCATGCGAGAAAGTAAATTACTGAAAATAAATTACAAGTTTATTTATGCCTATACATTCATTCTAAGAATTATAAATGACAATGATAGAATCGGAAAATAAAATAAAATAACAACAAATAAATAAAGCAAAGAGAAAAGTGCACGGATTAAAATCATGACGCAAAGACGAGAATCAAAGCTGCATATGCGAAGACGTGCAAAGGCTACCACAAAAATATATCTGATCTAAATATAACAATATTTGGTCATTGAAAGTTAACGCAAATTGAAATAGAAAATAGCTACCGCATAAGCGGTCATCGCAAGTCGAATCAATAAGCAACAATCTAATAAAATCAAATTTAAACATAAAATTGCAAATCGAAACACGAATTGGTCGGCACACAAAAAGCGGATTTCCGCTAGACCAAACCATCGGACGTGTACAAACTCGAAGAGCAATAATAATCAAAATAAAAAGATTGCACATGAACCGATGAAATAAACCATTAACTTGCTACACTTAACGTGATCATCGCAATAAGGTCAAAATCGTGCGGATCTAAATTTATAAAAAATAAATATAAAATAAAAAGAGTTTTAAAAAACAACGATGTTGCTAACGCAAAATTTCGATCATCGCAACTGGCTCGGATCAACACAAATGTCACACCTCATACACACAAATGTACAACCAGCGTTTCGTCGCAATCCGATCCGGATAACATAATCAAAATATATATAAAAAAAACTTATTTAACACAATAGTTATATATTATATATTATACATTTTATAAAACAAAATATATAAAAAAAAAGTATTCACAAAATAAATTTATATATATATATATATATATATATATATATATATATATATATATATATATATATATATATCACAAATGTATATGTTATAATTAGTTTTAAAAAATCACAATATTAATATAAAACGTGTTTGTAGTTTAGAAATCACAAAATATATGAAAGCTAAAAATATGCATATAGCCTTGTATACAACAACAATTGTTTCATACACATTTAGTAGACCAAGATGCATATACCCAAAGAATTTTGTAATATCAAAACAACATGGACAGTAAAATTTATGCAAACAAACCGCACATGAAACAAATAAGATCTTAGATGCGCCATGCTTATCACTTCTTTCTTTTCTTTTTCGGTCTTTTTTCTGCCACACACAAGTTATATATATATATATATATATATATATATATATATATATATATATATATATATATATATATATATATATATATATATATATATATATATATATATATATATATATATATATATATATATATATATATATATATATATATATATATATATATATATATATATATATATATATATGGATCAATTAGGGTTAATATAATGGGCCTAAGTGTTTATTTTGAAACTCAATAAAATATTAATTTAAAAATTAAATAAAGTTTAATAATTAAAATAATTAAAATAAAAATAAAAACTAATAATCTTATTTATTTATTCTAGACCCAATGTAAAAATAAACGGACTCAAAAAATAAAAGTCGGGCGCCAAAATGCTCGAAATAATAAAACGAATACATCAAAATGATTAGCACGAAATAAACGACTCGGGAAAATACAGTGTTTGGTAGGATTTCGAAATAAAAATTATGACCGTTTAAACTGCTCAGACTGATCAACATATGACCAAAAATAGTTGTAAAAATACTTTTAGCATGTCAGATTAAACCACGTAAACCGTAGATTAATATTACTAACATTTGCAAATTTTAAATTTGACATTTTTCGTTTACTGATTTTAGACACAGTTGAAAATTAATTTGACCAGTCTGTCTGCAAATTCGAGAAATTATTCCGGCTAATATTAAGACGAAATACATGTTATGCTATGAAGATGATGCAAATGAATGCGAAACAAAAAGTCAGTTAGAGTTAAAAAAACAGAGGGCAAATTTTGGGGTACAACAACTACTATTGTTCAATCTTCTTAGACCTGAGGAGTTAGACTGATATGCATGTCAATTGTGATCTGAAAGTGGAAGAGGATTGGACATATAAGTGTCCATAAATTTGCACTGTTGGTTGACTGTATTGCTTGGATGTGCTTAAAGATGCCATATGATGAGATGACTAAAGGTTGTCGGAGATGGGCTTAAAGATGTCATCCGTAGTAATGGATATCCAAGGGGTTTATAGCAGTCCAAGATAGAGGTAGACATAATCCAGGGGGTTTATAGTAGACCAAGATAGAGACAGATGCATTCTTAGGGGTTTATAGCAGCTCAAGACGTTGGTAGATGTGATCCTGGGGGTTTATAGAAGCCCAAGATGGAGATAGATGTAATCCTGAGGGTTTATAGCAGCCCGGGAAATTGATAAATGTAATCATGGGAGTTTATAGCAGCCCAAAATATTGGTAAATGTAATTCTGGGGGTTTATAGCAACCAAAGATATTGGTAAATGTAATTCTGGGGGTTTATAGCAACCCAAGATAGAGACAGATGCAGTCTTAGGGGTTTATAGCATCCCAAGACATTGGTAGATGTGATCCTGGGGGTTTATAGCAGCCTAATATATTGGTAAATGTAGTCCTGGGGGTTTATAGTAGCCCAAGATATTGGTAGATTTGATCCTGGGGGATTATAGCAGCCCAAGAATAAGTTGTTGATGACATTCGTCTGATGGGGAATCAACCTGAAAAACATGGTTAGCCGTGTGTACATTTTGTATATATATATATATATATATATATATATATATATATATATATATATATATATATATATATATATATATATATATATATATATATATATATATATATATATATATATATATATATATATATATATATATATATATATATATATATATATATATATATATATATATATCCCTAATTTTTCCTGAATCTCTTTGGTTCGCCGGGATTCCCTTATTTTCGCCGGGATGCCCTTATTTTCGACTTGTCAGGTGTAATTTTTTTTATATATATCCCTAATTTTTGCCCGAATCTCTTTGGTTCGTCGGGATGCCCTTATTGTTTCCTAGGCATGTCAGCCTAGCGGGTCGTATTCGTGCGTATTATTTTTTGACTATGTCGGTGTTCACAGGGTGAGGGAAATCTTCGCCATTCATGGTAGTTAGCATCATAGCCCCATCAGAAAATACCTTTCTGATTACAAACGGTCCTTCATATGTGGGAGTCTATTTTCCCCTTGGATCACCTTGTGGTAGGATAATACATTTTATTACCAAATCACCGGCCTGATATACTTGATGCTTGACTTTCTTGTTAAAGGCTTTGATCATACGCTTCTGATACATCTGGCCATGACAGACACCTGCAAGCCTCTTTTCATCAATCAAGTTTATTTGGTCAAGTCGAGTTTGAACCCATTTGTCTTCATCTAAGTCTGCATCTTTCATAATTCTTAAGGAAGAGATCTGAACTTCAATAGATAAAACTGCCTCCATACCATAGACTAGAGAAAAGGGGTTGCCCCTGTTAAGGTACGGACTGAGGTACGATAACCATGAAGAGCAAATGGTAGCATCTCGTGCCAATCTTTATATGTCACCGTCATCTTTTGCAAGATCTTCTTAATATTCTTGTTGGCGGCTTCCACTACGTCATTCATCTTTGGTCGATACGGAGAATAATTGTGGTGCTTAATCTTGAACTGCGTACAAAGCGCAGTAATCATAGTATTATTCATATTAGTATCATTATTTGTAATAATCCTTTTAGGAATACTATACCGACATATAAGACTCTGCTTGATGAAACGAGCTGCGACATTCTTAGTAACAGAAACGAAAGAGGCTTCCTCTACCCGTTTTGTAAAATAATCAATAGCAACAAGAATGAACTGATGTCCATTGGAAGAGGTAGGTTTAATTTCTCTAATCATATCTGTTGATATTTGTAAATATATAGTGTTAAGAATATTTATATATAGAATAGTCCCACATCGACTATATCATGTAATTAGTTGTAATCTCTCTATATATAATAATGTCTCCGTAGTGCTTTTCAAGACACACGGTTTAATCTAAACGTCTCTTATTATCGCTTATTTCAACATGGTATCTAGAGCCTGTTAAGAGACAATTCTTTCTTCGTTGTGTTTTACCTGGTTGACCCACTGTCTTCCGGTGAGAATTTTTTGCAAACCGTGTTATCATTCCGGTTTGCCTCACTTTTCAAAATTCTTCAGTAACCTCCCTGCCGCCACTGTCGCCGTTACTGTTCCGACAAACTTCCGACGACGTTCCGGAAAATTGACCTCACCATCCGACTCGCTGCCCTCCGATCCAGCCGTCACACTTTTTTCCGCCGTCAGAAACTCACGCACACGTCCACCCGCGCCTCTGCTGCCCCGCCCGTGCCAGCGCGTCCGACGACTGATTTCGACAGTTTTTTTTCCCGCCGATACTCATGGCTACTCCTCAGAAATTTATGCCAAACTACGATGATTTTCACTAGTGGTATCAGGATTATCAAAACTCAGATTATTCTACTGCTACGGTAGCACACACTGGTAATTCATCTGTTTGCCTCTCATCTTCTCTTAGACCATGGGTCCTTGATTCTGGTGCGTCTGATCATGTTACCGGTATTAAAAATCTTTTTTCTTCCCTCTCTACCTCTGGTTTCTTACCTACTATAACTTTTGCCAATGGTTCTCAAACCCAATCCGAAGGGATTGGTACTATTCAAATTCTACCTTCTCTCTCTGTTACTTTTGTTCTCTATGTTCCGAATTGTCCATTTAATTTACTTTTAGTCAGTCGTTTAACTCGTTCTCTTGATTGTAGTGTCACCTTCACTAACAATAATGTTATCCTGCAGGATCAGAGTTCGGGACGGACGATTGGCGTCGGATGTGAGTCTCAAGGTCTTTATTACCTCTCAGTGTCATCTCAGACATGCTCAGCCAAAGATTCTCCACTCACTATCCATGCCCAGTTAGGTCATCCCAGTCTTTCAAAATTACATAAGTTGGTGCCAAGTTTATCGAAGGTATCTAATTTACAATGTGAGTCGTGTCAGTTAGGGAAACACACTCGTAGTCAATTTCCCAATCGAGTCAATAAACGAGCTTCATCCCCTTTCGCTTTAGTTCATACCGATGTTTGGGGTCCCTCACGTACTGTCTCTACTCTTGAGTCTAGGTATTTTGTCACCTTTATTGATGATTTTTCATGTTGCACATGGTTATTTTTAATGAAGAATAGATCTGAATTATTTTCTATTTTTGCACATGGTGTGTCTATCCGTACCTTAAGAAGTGACAATGCCAGTGAATATTTATCCCAACAATTTCAAAATTTTATGTCACGCAATGGTATTCTCCATCAAACATCTTGTCCTCACACACCTCAACAAAATGGGGTAGCCGAACGCAAAAATCGGCATCTCGTAGAAACCACTTGGACCTTACTTCTCCATGGTAATGTTCCACTTCGGTTTTGGGGGGATGCTGTGCTAACGGCATGTTACCTTATAAATCGCATGCCCTCATCTGTCCTTAACAATAAAATCCCTCATTCAATCCTTTTTCCCAATTCCCCACGTCACCCAATTCCTCCTCGAGTCTTCGGGACCACATGTTTTGTACACAATCTCTCTCCTGGTCTTGATAAACTATCAGCTCGATCACTAAAGTGTGTCTTTCTTGGTTATCATCGATCCCAAAAAGGTTATCATTGTTATTCACACACTCTACAACGACATCTCATATCAGCCGATGTTACCTTCTTCGGGTTTGTTCCATATTTCGAGTCTAGCCAAGCAACTTCGGAACCCCTTCAGGAACGTATTCCCACACCTCTTCTGGAAGTCCCATATGTCATTGTCCCCGATCATTCTAGGGAACCTGGTCCACTAAATACCCCTACAGTTGACCTCCATACTTCTCGCCCATTTCAAACATATCAACGTCGTCAACCAACGTCTGTCATACCTGTCCCTGAAGTCGCACATGTTCCTAAGGTCGTACCTGTTCCTGAGGTCGCACCTGTCCCTGAGGTCATTGTAGACTCTCCTCTGACGCTCTCGCCATCACCGGATCCGATCCTGCAACCTGAGTCCGATCTTCTGATTGCCCTTCGAAAAGATATACGTCAAACACGAAATCCTTCTCCATATTATATTGATTTATGTTATCATCGTCTTTCCCCTTTGCAGTATACGTGTTTGTCTTCTTTGTCTTCTGTTTCTATTCCTAATACTCCAGGTGAAGCATTATCTCATCCTGAATGGAGGCAAGCAATGATTGATGAAATGTGTGCTCTTGAAAGCAGTGGTACCTGGGAACTGGTTCCTTTACCCTCTGGGAAATCTTTAGTAGGTTTTCGTTGGCTTTATACAGTTAAGGTTGGTCCAGGTGGTAAGATTGATCGATTTAAAGCCCGCTTGGTAGCCAAAGGATACACTCAGATTTTTGGGTTGGATTATAGTGATACCTTCTCACCTGTAGCCAAGATGGCATCTGTTAGACTTCTTCTAGCTATTGCAGCCATTCGACATTGGTCTCTTCATCAACTTGACATTAAAAATGCTTTTTTACATGGTGATCTTTAAGAGGATGTATATATGGAGCAACCACCTGGGTTTGTTGCTCAGGGGGAGTCATCGAATATGGCGTGTAGGCTACACAAGTCTCTTTATGGTCTTAAGAAATCTCCGAGAGCTTGGTTCGGCAGATTCAGCGTTGTAGTCCAACAGTTATGTATGGTCCATAGTGAAGCTGACCATTCGGTTTTTTATCGTCATTAAGTCCAAGGGTGTATTTATCTTATTGTGTATGTAGATGATATTGTCATAACTGGTAGTGATCAATAGGGAATACTCCAGTTAAAACAACATCTCTCGAATCAATTTCAGACAAAAGATCTTGGTAAACTCCGTTATATCTTGGGTATTGAGGTAGCCCAATCTAAAGATGGTTTGGTGATTTCTCAGCGGAAATATGCTGTGGATATTTTGGAAGAAACATGTTTGTTGAATGCTAAACCAGCTGATACTCATATGGATCCAAGTGTCAAATTACTACCCAATCAGGGGGACCCTCTATCTGACTCCGGAAGATATAGGAGATTGGTTGGAAAGTTGAATTATCTCACAGTCACTTGTCCAGACATTTATTTTGCAGTCAGTGTGGTAAGTCAGTTCTTAAATTCCCCTTGTCAGGAACACATGGATGTTGTTATCCGGATTCTGAGATACATCAAATGTGCTCTAGGAAAAGGTCTAGTATATGAAGATAAAGGACATACTCAGATAGTTGGATACTCTGATGCTAATTGGGCAGGGTCACCCATTGATAGACGATCCACTTCTGGGTATTGTGTACTTGCAAGATCAAACACCGAGGTAGAATATAGGGCCATGGCAATGGCAACATGTGAACTTGTTTGGTTAAAACAATTGCTCAAGGAACTTCAAATTGAAGAAGCCAGACCAATGACACTTATTTGTGATAATCAAGCTACATTGCACATTGCTTCAAATCCAGTCTTCAATGAGAGGACAAAAAATATTGAGATTGATTGTCACTTTGTCAGAGAGAAGATCGAATCAGGTGACGTCGTTACAAGCTTTGTCAAATATAATGATCAATTGGAAGAAGTGTTTACAAAATCCCTACGAAGCCCCATAATTAATTATAGATGTAACAAGCTTGGTGCATTTGACTTATATGCTCAAGCTTGAGGGGGAGTGTTGATATTTGTAAATATATATAGTGTTAAGAATATTTATATATAGAATAGTCCCACATCGATATATCATGTAATTAGTTGTAATCTCTCTATATATAATAATGTCTCTGTAGTGCTTTTCAAGACACACGATTTAATCTAAATGTCTCTTATTATCGCTTATTTCAGCAATATCAATGCCCCACATTGCAAATGGCCAAGTAGCAGTCAGAACATTTAAGGGAGTTGCAGGTACATGTACTTTGTCAGCGTAGATCTGGAACTTTGTGACAAGTTCTGGAATGATGATGGCAATCACTTTCCATGGTAGACTAGTAGTAACCTGCTCTCAAAATATTTTTAGCCATTGTATGTCCACTGGAGTGAGTACCGAAGATTCTATCGTGCATATCTTCCATAATCTTTTCTGCTTCATTCTTGTCTACACAACGAAGCAAAGTTGAATCATGGTTGCGTTTGTATAAAATTCCATTATTTAGAAGGAATTTGGCAGAGAACCTTCTCAAAAACTTCTTGTCATTGATAGATGCCTCTTTAGGGTACTCATAAGTTTTGAGGTATCTTTTTACTTCATGGAACCAAGGTTTCTCTGTTACCTCATCAGTGTCAACCTCATAACAGTATGATGGTTCATCTAGTCTGTTAATAGTAATCATAGGAGCCTCATTGTCCCAATTGACTTCGAACATGGATGGCATGGTAGCCAATGCGTCTGCTAACTGATTCTCTTCTTGTGGAATATGTTCGAAAGTGATATCTTCAAATTACGATATCAAGGTCAACATAAGCTCTCGATATGGAATGAGATTTGAGTGTTTTGTGTCCCATTCTCCTTTAATTTGATTGATCACTAGGGTTGAATCTCCATATACGTCTAGGAGTTTGATTCTCAAGTCTATGGAAGCCTTGAGACCCATAATGCATCCTTCATACTCAACCATATTATTGGTACAATCAAAGCATATCTAGAAGTGAACGGTGTATGGCCACCTTTTGGAGAAATAATTACAACACCAATATCATTGCCAAGGCGTTGGAGGCTCCATCAAAAACCATAGTCCATTAGGATCCTGGTTCAGGTCCTTCATCTAGTATGGGTTCTTCATAATCAGTAACAAGCATAACGTCCTCATCCGGGAAATCAAAACTCATAGATTAATAGTCATCCAAAACTTGATGAGCCAAATGATCAGCTACTACACTTCCCTTAATTGCTTTCTGAGTAGTGTATTAAATGTCATATTCTGTCAAGATCATTTGCCATCTCGCTATTCGTCCAGAGAGAGTAGGTTTCTCAAATATGTATTTGATAGGATCCATCTTCGAAATCAATAAAATGGTATGAGTCAACATATAATGTCTTAGTCGGCGAGCAACCCATGCCAAAGTGCAACAAGTTTTTTCGAGCAGTGAGTAGCTTGTTTCACAATCGGTAAACTTTTTGCTAAGGTAGTATATTACTTGCTCTTTTCGACCAGACTCGTCATGTTGCCCTAACACACACCACATTGAACTGTCTAACACTGTAAGGTACATAATCAAGGGTCTTTCCACAACTGGTGGCATCAGTATTGGAGGTTGTTGGAGATATTTCTTGATCTTATCAAAAGTTGTCTGGAATTCGTCGTTCCATTTCACCACTTGATCTTTCTTTAGTAACTTGAATATTGGCTCACAATTAGCGGTTATATAGCAAATAAACATGGCGATGTAATTCAGACGTCCCAAGAAACCTCTAATTTCCTTCTCAGTACGGGGAGTAGGAATTTCTCGGATAGCTTTTACCTTTGCGGGGTCAACTTCAATACCTTTGCCACTAACAACAAAACCCAAGAGTTTACCAGATCTAACTCCAAAGGTGCACTTGTTCGGATTCAATCTCAACTTGTACTTTTTCAGTCTTTCAAACAACTTGTGAAGATGGTTAAGATGTTCTTCTTCGGTCTGAGACCTGGCTATCATGTCGTCAACGTAAACCTCAATCTCGTGATGAATCATATCATGGAATATAGCCACCATAGCATGCTGGTAGGTTGCCCTTGCATTCTTCAACCCAAAAGGCATTACTTTGTAACAATACATGCCCCAATGTGTAACGGATTTAGTCTTCTCCATGTCTTTAAGTGCCATCTTGATCTAATTATAACCTGAGAAACCATCCATGAAGGAGAATACCTTGTGTTGAGAAGTATTGTCTACCAGAACATCAATATGTGGAAGAGGAAAGTCATCTTTGGGGCTTGCCTTGTTCAAATCCCTGTAGTCTATACACATGCGTACTTTACCATATTTCTTAGGCACTGGTACCACATTTGCAACCCATTGAGGATAAGAAGTAACAGCTAGAAACCCTACATCAAATTGTTTTATCACCTCAACTTAGATTTTTTCTGACATTTCGGGACGCATAGGAAGAACCTTCTGTTTTATCGGGTGACAACTTTCTTTCATTGGTAAACGGTGGACCACGATATCAGTATCAAGTCCTGACATATCTTTGTAGGACCAAGCAAATATCTCAACATAGTCATGTAACATATGAATTAGTCTTTTCTTAACATTGTCTTCCAATCATATCTTGACCTCTTTCTTATCTTTTTTAGTACCCAGATTTATGACCTAAATTGGTTCCTCGTGCCGCTGTATGACCTTTTCTTCTTGCTTTAGTATTCTGGCAAGTTCTCCAGGAACTTCATAGTCCTCTTCACCTTCATCCTCGGCTTGATAGATCGGATTTCTGAAGTCATAATTGGAAGTTTCATAACTGTTATTAATGGGATCCAGAGTGGATGTGGATCTGCAATTTGTGATGTGTGTGTGTGTAAGAACACATAGATATTTTGATAAAGAAAAAAAGTAAAAGAAAGATAAAGAGCGTAATATTTACGAAGGAAAAATGTCTATTGATTTTATTGAATTAAAATATGCAATGAAATGGCATCCCTAACAAGCATACCAATGTGCCCCAGGCTAGGCACAAGGCTTAAGAGTCTTACTGTTCAAATTGAAAAAATCCAAAGTTTGAAAAATAAAATAAACAAAAAATAGCATTTACTCCTGACTAAAGGAGATAGGGATGAAGTCTTCAATCTTCCAATTGTTGAACTCATTGCCACTGGTCGGAAAAATCCAGTTGTCAAGATCATAATCGCTATCTGCGTCTTCAACAACATTGGCATGATTCTTTTGAACCCCATTGTTAGTTATACAAATAGTACGAGCACGACGTACAACCTTCTGAGCCTGTGAGGTGAAACCCAAACCATATTTACCAGATTTGTAAGGAATATCAAGAAGCTGGACCCAAACAGTACAACCATGTTCTTCGACCCCTGTTGTAGCGTCTTTTAGTGAAGTCGTTGCAGGTGGTGCTTTGGCAATTCTGGGAGTAGTAGTAGCCATTTTAGCAGCAGAAATAGTCTTGTCCACTTCAAAAGTCTGGCACGGAGTTTCGTATAATTCACCATCCATCTCGATATATTTGTAGGAGTTCAGATGGCTTACGATATACTCTTCTTCCCCATAGACAATGACGGTCTTTCCATTCACATGATATTTCAGTTTCTGATGTAGAGTGGAAGTAACAACACCTGCCCCATGAATCCAGGGGCGTCCTAGTAAACAGGAGTAGGCGGGACGAATGTCCATGACGTATAAGGTAGAATCAAATATTTGAGAGCCCACCTTGATAGGGAGATCCACTTCTCCATATACCAACCTCTTCGAACCGTCGAAATCCCTTACTACAAGATCATTGGGCTTTAGCACTACCTCTGCAGGATCAAGCTTGTCTAGTGCAACCTTTGGCAATATATTCAATGAGGAACCTGTATCTACCAGTACATGATTCAATGCAGTGCCCTTACACTCAATGGAGATGTGTAGGGCTTTGTTATGATTTCTCCCTGCTAGAGTCAAGTCTCTGTCAGAAAAACCTAGACCGTTATCAGTAGTTAGGCTAGCAACAAAATGTTCAAACTGGTCAATTGATATTTCTTGTGGTACATGTGCAACTTTCAAGAACTTCACCAGGGATTTATCATGGGCCTCGGAGCACAACAAAATGGATAACATAGAAATCTTGGAAGGGGTATGCCCCAACTGTTCAATTGGTGCCCCCTGTCTGGACGGGCTTAACCATAGGTTCTTTGCCTCAAGCTTTGGTATCTAGCTCGAAAGCAGAGATGCGAACTGGAGTGATAGCAGTCTTTGGAGAGATCTTTGGAGAGAAAACCCTTCCACTTCGAGTAATTTTACTAGTCCCAACAATATTGACAACATCGGGATTAGTAGTTTCAGCAACCCCACCAGTCAATGGTTCTTGTTTGACACCGTGACTATAAACATCATTGTCATAGTACCAATGGATGGCTTTATCAGAGGAATAAGGGATTGGGCCAGGAGCACTGATAATCAATGGAGCCACTCTGGGCTTAACAGTAATTTTAACAGGACCTTTAAAGGTGATCCTCACATGTTTTTTAGTGATTACAGATACGTCTTCAGTTGTCACTTCTTCAACTAAACCTTCCATAACCGAAATCTTCTCGAGCAGTATAGTACAATCATCCATCAAGAATTGGATGCCTTGTTTCAGTTTCTAGCAACTATAGGATTGGGATACACAGAAATAACAGTCTTTTATGCAACCCTGAAATAAACCGGCTTGCAACAACTTCTTCTTGATGAGTGGCAGAGGTGTAGTCAAGTCCTCCACAGCAGAAACATAAGAAACTTCGCCTATAGAATTTACAACCTTGTCATGGTTAGGTATGGGAGTAGTGATTACATTGGTAACCTTAGGAGGGTCAAATTCAATCTCCCCAGCATCAATCATATCCTGAATTTTGTTCTTTAGTGCCCAACAGTTGTTGGTGTCATGTCCCTGACAATTTGAATGATATGCGCACCTTGTGTTGGATTATAGCAAGGAGCAGAGGTGATGATATTCAGAGGAGGGTCTCGTAGTGTAATCATATCGGCCTTTAACATGTGTTGTAAAGCTTGATCCAAGGTCATGTCTATCTTTGTGAACTGTCTTCGGGGTACATCTTTTCTACGCTCTTATCTGCGCTGATTGTCCTGTTGTTGTTGCGGTGCGGGTGCAAAGATTATGTCTGCCCCAATAGATTGGTCATGATTGTTCTTATTGCGACCTTTTTGGCTGTAAACAACACTGGACTCCTTCTTTCCATAGGATGGTTTCTTTGTAGTACTAGAACCTGTGTCCCCCTGGATTTTTCCATTTCGAATTCCGTTCTCAACACGTTCTCCGGTCAGTATCAATTCAGTGAAGCCAGATAAGGAAATTCCAATTAGATGAGTATAGAAAGGACCAGTCAATGTGCTAATAAACCGCCAACTCTCTATCAGATAGAGGTGGTTAAACTCTTCCTGCGATATCCCTTCATTTCCGAGCATACTCCTTGAAGCTTTCATTGGGACTGATTGACATACTTTGGAGTTGCATCCAGGTTGGTTTCAGATCAGAGTTGTATTCATACTTCTTGTAAAATGCTTTAGCCAGATCATTCCAAGTACGAATGTTGGTACTCTCCAGCTAATAGTACCATTCTAGTTGAGCACCGGACAAACTGTCTTGAAAGAAATGGATCCACAACTTTCGGTCAGTAGTGTGGGGTTGGATATTACAGACGTAAGATCTCAAATGCAGCTTTGGACAGGACACACCATCTATAGAGAAAAGGTGGGAACCTTGAATTTGTTAGGAATAATAACTCCATAAGTTAGGCCTAAGTCATTGAAATCCAAATCGAGTACCTTCTGAACCTCCATAGCATTTAAGTTGTCTACCAGTGATTGGTACTTCTTGTCGTCACTAGAATCATGATAATATTCATCTTCAGAATTCTCAAGAGTACCATGTTGGCTCCTATGTGTTGCATTTTGAATATTATTGTTTGCATATAACTAAGTGTTTAATAGCAGAGAAGCTTACATGATGAACATTCAATAAACCAAAGTCCTCATGACAAACAAAGTTACCTCCTGAGCCTGACTCAGTTGGATCAAATCCAATGTATACAAGAGGAACGGTCACTATCTTCCAATCAAGGGGCATGCCATGTTATTGTCCAATTCATCTGGG
The DNA here is from genome assembly GCA_963966055.1 of Lathyrus aphaca. Taxonomy (NCBI): domain Eukaryota; kingdom Viridiplantae; phylum Streptophyta; class Magnoliopsida; order Fabales; family Fabaceae; genus Lathyrus; species Lathyrus aphaca. The sequence goes on along the minus strand of OZ014521.1, from coordinate 131,712,126 downwards.
GCAGTCAGGTCAAGATTCAATGATTCTTAATAGCAAGGGGGAATATCCTCATCTGAATTTCCATAAGTAACATTATTGAGTTCATGATGCCAGGGGCATGTTATTATGAGGCATCCCGTTTATTTCTCTTGAGGAAGCTCCATTTAAATACTTCCATTCTAGGAAAAATCATCCTCATCTATGAGCAACACTCTCTTTTCAAATCTAATCAGATTAAATTCAGTGGCAAGCTCCTTAACCATTACTCGGGGTGTACACGATCCACCGCAGTTTGAAAACACATTCCTCTCATTATATTGCCTTGATATTGGGTTTCAGAAAAATCCATTATGGAAATTAATTGTCTGTGCCAATAGTATCAGATGGTGTCAATATCATATCTTTGGATTCAGTCATGATAATTCTTAGAAAATTACACTGGGAAGTCGAGAATATCAGAAGTTATGAATCCTTTGATTATTTTGAATGAATATATGCTTTTGAATATGATTAATGTTTACCAAAAAATACATACATATAAAATTACAATAATAGCATTTACTAAGGACTCTTTGAGGTTGGAATCCCCAGTAGAGCTCATGTCCAACAGATCTCCACAGGCTCGTCCCCACAGAGTAATCTCTACAGAGTTGTTCCAGCAAATCATTTCAAGCAGTCTCTTCCCTAACAGAGATTGTATTTCCAACACTACAAAGCCCCAATAAGATTCTCTTCTCCAACAGAATTTAATCAAGCCTGATATCCCCAGAAGAATTGACACTTGGTCAGATAAGTCTCTAAGGGGAATGTTCATCTCTTTTAACCCTAGTCAGGGTATTTAGGAATTTAATCTTTCAATAAAATGCATGACGAATGATTAATTCTCCTAGAATGCCTTCATTACCAAACAAAAGTCGAAAGATCCCAAGTAAAATATTCTAAAATAAGACGGGAACGATATCTTCATATTCCTCAACAACAAATCGAGATTTATTTTCCCCAACTAGCAATTGTTACATGAAGCTACTAATGTGATTCAACTACATAATTTGTCCATATATCATCTACAACATATCATGACATTCACATCCATAACGCATATAACATTCTCATTTACATTAAGAACGCCATGCAATGCATTACATACATCAAATGACCTGGCATAAAACTAACTTTGCCTTTTCAGGATAGTTCACGATCATATGAACATTGTCATTTCCTAGAGACAGTTCATAAATGATCAAGACAAAGATCTAGTTCTGATACTTAGTTCAAGATATTTTCCAGAGACAGTTCAGAGACGATCAAAACAAAGATCTAGTTCTGATACTTAGTTCAAGATGTTTTCCAAAGACAGTTCAGAGACGATCAAGACAAAGATCTAGTTATGATACTTAGTTCAAGATATTTTCTAGAGACAATTCAAAGACGATCAAGACAAAGATCTAGTTCTAATACTTATTATAGAACAACATTCAGATAAAGTCAAGCGTGGATACATTCTGATACTTTGGATGGAATCTATAAGCCCATCTCCAAATACTCCGAATGACATCTTTAAGCCCATTCAAGCAATACAATCAACCAACAGTGTTACTTTGCGCATCGGCGAGTGCAAATTATTTGGCTTTAAGTGTTCAATCCTCTTCCACCTTCAGGTCACGAATGGCGTGCATGCCAATCTAACCCCTCAGGTTTCAGAAAATTGAACAGGGGCAGCTGTTGTACCCCAAAATTTTCCCTCATATCTTCAATATAATATGTCTCAATAGGTCTCTTAATGTTCATAAGGTTCTCAATTGCTCAAAGGAACTCAAAGTTTCATCAGACAAAGCCTCCTCTTATATAATGGATCTCACATTAGGGTTTTGTGTTCCTTAAGGTAAATTGGACTTCCAAAGCCAAAAATGGACTTCATGATATCCCATATATTTCAAAGGATCCTCATGTCAAGTTTCAAGACTTGCCCTACAAGTTTGGCCAGTCAGATTATTTTGGGATCAAATTTTGAGGTTTATTGTCATAATATATGATTCAAATTCGTGCACAACAAGAGGAAAGTCATGATAGCTCAATAATGGCCAAAATAGAAAGTTTTCAAATCTAATTTCAATCAAATCTCATCATCCCAAAATAACTTGAATCCAAGCCCACAAATTGACCTAAATCCATCCTCTCTCTCTCTCTCTCTCTCTCTCTCTCTATATATATATATATATATATATATATATATATATATATATATATATATATATATATATATATATATATATATATATATATATATATATAAAAAGGGAAGATGTCAAGAGGACGGATTTTTTTTATCAAAGAGAGCACAAAAATCATCAAAAAAATTCAAGAGTTAGTTGGATTCGGTTTTAGGGTTGCAACCATTCTCAAAGAGGTTTGAAGATCCAAAAACATTCCTTAGGCTCTTCTGAAGGTGTACCAATCATCACAATCATCCAAAGCCTCTTAAAATGCCATAAACGAATTTGTATTTTTGCTTTATTTTTCAATTTTCGGTTTCATACTTTTACACATGATACATCTAATCTCTTTACACATTTTTGTTTTGTATGATGTGAGCAAGCTATTTAGGCAATCGAATCGAAGTTTAGGTGCAAGAATCATGATCTTCTATTGTTAGGGTTAGAAGCCGTGAATTTGGGGAACCATAGCTAGAGGCAATTTTAGACCAAATTGATTGGACCATTGAATTCAAGAGACGATTTCTAACTGATCTATGTGCTTATATGGTATTTATAATGCTTGATTTTAATTTTTGAAGTTTGCAGGTTTGTAGTGACGGATAAAACCGTCACTATAAGTTTGAGTGACGAAATCCATCCCTAGGTAAAAACCTGGACAGTTGGAGGAAGAAGATGACCTGCATGCGTTTTTTATTTTCAATTTTCAATTTTAATATATAATATTTGTTTGTTAGTTCTTGACAACAGAAAGCGCGTGGCCTGGTGGATCGAATGCTTGCTTGTAACCAAGAGGACTTGGGTTTGATCCCAGCGTCCCCCCTTTCCTTTTTTGGGCATTTTCCTTTTATTTTTCTTATTTTCTTTTCTTTTCTCTTTTATTTATTTTTAAATAATTATTTAATCTAATTGATTTAACTTGTAATAGTTTATTTTTCTCGCATGATTTTCTTTTCGTTCAAATAATGTAACTGCAAAAGCCTTGTAATAGTTCTAGGTTTTATTTTTCCGCACTTTATATTTTCTGCAAGGGTTTTTATTATTATGTATCTGTCCCAAAGCCTTGTAATAGTAATTAGGGTTTATTTTCCGCACACTATAAATTGTTAGATGTATGCTTAATAGAATTGTATGGTAAGACTAAAATCAACCGTTAGCTAACCCTAATTTTCAAGACTAAAATAATTGAATTGAATACACTTGCACACTCATACCTCTAGGGTAACCTCTCTTTGTTGCCTTATGAAATATGGTCAAGTCCCTCAAACGTAGGGGTATATTAACTTGTTGCCTAAAGAAATAAATCATCATAGTTGCCTTTCGAATAAAAGATCATAGTCCCTCGTTGTCCTTCCAAGGTTACCTTCGAATAAATGATCTTGTCCCTACGAAAATGATGATAGTCCCTTCGAATTGTTAAGATATTCCTTACCTGTTGCCTTCTATGACCATAACGATGACCCTACGCCTGTCCCTTCCAAATCCAAGGATAAGACTACTTACTAACTAATAGTAAGGACAATTCTATCTCTAAGGAAATTAAATAACAAGAAAGACCTAACAACTTAGGGTAAGTAACTCTTAATGCTTGCTCACAACTTAAAAAAATATTTTTTACACCCCACTCTCTTTTCAAAATACTTTCAAACAAAGTAAACACTTTGTATACATTCATACAAGAATCATTACAAAGTTAAATCTTTATGAAATTTTTTTTTCACACACTACACTTTTCAAACAAAACAAATAAAGTGAGCTAAACAATTAAGAGCCCATGGATAACCATGAATACAAAGGGTGATAACACCTTACCTTTGTATAACTTACCCCCTGAACTCAAAATCTTTTAAAAGGTCTTTCATGTTCTTTTATGCCTTTCATAATTGGATGAAATAAAAGTCGGTGACAACTTTTGCTTACCGCAACATATTTTGTGACAAAACACTAAAAGTCGGTTCTCCCACCGTGTTACAATAGGACTGTCCTTACTATTAGTTAGTAAGTAGTCTTATCTTTGGATGTAAGGGATGGGCGTAAGGTCATCGAATGTTCATAGAAGGACCTAGTAAAGGTATCTATGCAACTCGAAGGGACTATCATCATTTTTTCCGTAGGATCATCGGGGGATTAGGTCACTTATTCATAGGTAACTCGAAGGGTCATCGATGGACTGTGATATTTATATCGAAGAGACTATGATGATATTTATCTTTAGGCAACTTTGCTAAGAAACCTCTACATTCGAGGGACTTGACCAATATTGGTAAGGCAACAAGAGAGGTTACCCTAGAGGTGCAGGTGTGAAGAGTGTGTTGGTTTCAATTATTTTATCTTGAATTAAGGTAATCTAGAGTTTGCTTTTAGTCTTGCAATACAATCATATTAGCATACATCTAACAATTATATACATACATGCGTACAAGTATAAGTGCAGATAAATAAAGTGCGAGAGAATAAATTCTACAACTATTACAGTGCTTTGGGAGAGTTACATAATTATAATCATGAGAGAAAGTAAATTACTGAAATTAAATTACAAGTTTATTTATGCCTATACATTCATTCTAAGAATTATAAATGACAATGATAGAATCGGGAAATAAAATAAAATAACAAAAAATAAATAAAGCAAGAGAAAAGTGCATAGATTAAAATCATGACGCAAAGACGCGAATCAAAGCCGCATATGCGAAGACGTGCAAAGGCTACCACAAAAATATATCTGATCTAAATATAACAATATTTGGTCATTGAAAGTTAACGCAAATTGAAATAGAAAATAGCTATCGCATAAGCGGTCATCGTAAGTCGAATCAATAAGCAACAATCTAATAAAATCAAATTAAAACATAAAATTGTAAATCGAAACACGAATTGATCGGCACACAAAAAGCGGATTGCCGCTAGACCAAACCATCAGACGTATACAAACTCGAAGAGCAATAATAATCAAAATAAAAATATTGCACATGAATCAATGAAATAAACCACTAACTTGCTACACTTAACGTGATCATCGCAATAGAGTCAAAACCGTGCGGATCTAAATTTATAAAAAAAATGTAAAATAAAAAGAGTTTTAAAAAACAACGATGTTGCTAACGTAAAATTGCGATCATCGCAACTAGATCGGATCAACACAAATGTCACGCCTCATACACACAAATGTACAACCAGCGTATCGACACAATCCGATCTGGATAACATAATCAAAATAAAAAATAAAAAAAAACTTATTTAACACAATAATTATATATTATATATTATACATTTTATAAAACAAAATATATAAAAATAGTATTCACATAATAAATTTATATATCTATATATATCACAAACGTATATGCTATAATTAGTAAAAAAGAAATCACAATATTAATATAAAAACGTGTCTATAGTTTAGAAATCATAAAATATATGAAAGCTAATAATATGCATTTAGCTTTGTATACAACAATAATTGTTTCATACGCATTTAGTAGATCAAGATGCATATACCAAAGGAATTTTGTAAGATCAAAACAACATGAACATTAGAATTTATGAAAACAAACCGCACATGAAACAAATAGGATCTCAGATGCGCCGTGCCTATCACTTCTTTCTTTTCTTTTTCGGTCTTTTTTCTGTCACACACAGGTTATATATATATATATATATATATATATATATATATATATATATATATATATATATATATATATATATATATAGGGACCAATTAGGGTTAATATAATGGGCCTAAGTGTTTATTTTGAAACCCAATAAAATATTAATTTAAAAATTAAATAAAGTTTAATAATTAAAATAGTTAAAATTAAAATAAAAACTAATAATCCTATTTATTTATTCTAGACCCAATGTAAAAACAAACGGACTCAAAAAATAAAAGTCGGGCACCAAAGTGCTCGAAAAAATAAAATAAATACATCAAAATGATCAGCACGAAATAAACGATTCGGAAAAATACAACGTTTGGTTGGATTTCGAAATAAAAATTATGACCGTTTAAACTGCTCAAACTGATCAACATATGACCAAAAATAGTCGTAAAAAAACTTTTAGCATGTCAGATTCAACCACATAAATCGTAGATTAATATTACTAACATTTGCAAATTTTAAATTTGACATTTTTTGTTTACTGATTTTAGACACATTTGTAAATTAATTTGACCAGACTGTCTGCAAATTCGAGAAATTATTCAGGATAATATTAAGACGAAATACATTTTATGCTATGACGATGATACAAATGAATGCGAAACAAAAAGTCGGTTAGAGTTAAAAAAACAAAGGACAAATTTTGGGGTACAACAATCGACTGAATAACTGAATTAACTAGGAAAACGTATGCATCCACCCCATTTGTAGCATGTGATGCAGAACGAACTCCATATCACTGAATGGTACAAGGTGGTTGGAAATGACATCGCTCTGCCTGCTCTGCCAACCGCTTATGGCGTGAACCAGTTGAGATCAACCACCCTTCCCGTACATGAGATGACTCAACATCTGGAGAACCCCTACCCCTACCACCTCCATCTAGATTATGAGCTCTCCCAACGATAATATCGTCGCAGCCTCTGGATTTAACTGTAAACAAAGGATAAACAGTAAGATAAGGAATAAAACAAAAATTATACACCTACCAGGAATTTGAAATCCCCAATATCAAACAAAATTTTATAACTACCAGGATTTTGAAATCCCTGCTATAAAACAAAATTTTATAACTACTGGGATTTTGGAATCCCCGATATAAAATAAGATTTTTTATAGTAACGGTAATTTCAAATTCTTGGTAGAAATCATAACAAATTTCCTAAAATTACTGGGAATTTCATGATTACCGGTACTTTCTACCAGAAATATTGGAATTCCCGGTAAAAAATATCGGTAGTTAAGAAATTCCATTGACTGCGGTAAAGCGGAAAGTAAATGTTTATGATTGAAAGAATTCCCGAGGGTTTTCATATCCACTAGGATCAATGGAGGGAAAGGGCTTCATTCACAATCACTATATGTCTAAGCTTGTTTGTTAAAAGGTGGTTGATAGTTAGACAACACAAAAATAAAAGCGGAAAACATAAATACAGAAAGCTTAAATGAATAAACACAACCTTGTTGGGGTTGGGATCTCATCGATCGAGAACACATGCATTCTTCTGATTATTTTATACACAAATCACTCGTTTGTCTAATATCATCACATATCACTCACATCATACATATCCTCTCGGTCCCCGTATGTTGTGAGTATTATTGTATCGATCGATAATTGCTCTCGCACATTTCCAATCAATACAATGCATTTATAACTTACGTGAATGTTAAATCTAAACCCGTCTTTGGCATCTCAATCTAACAGATATTACTATAACATTCATATCAAACTAATGATTAATTCATATACAAATCCATGAACATAATACATACAAATGCTAGCACTTCCAAAAAGTCCCGAAAATGATCTTCCAAGCTTTCGTTCATCATCCATAGGCTCCAAACATCAAAGGAAGCAATAAAACCAATCAAAACGTAACAAAAGATCATAAAACGAGAATTGAACAAGTAAAAATGGAGACTTGCATATTTATACTAAAACATATAGATTTACTATTAAAACATAAAAAAAACAATTGGAAAGTTCCACAAAACACTATCTAAAATAACTACATTTTGACACTAAACAACTCCCCCCAATTTTACTATTTTGTTTTTCGTCAAAGAAAGTATGCCCCTCATTTGAACCAGGGGATTTGATCGAGCGTAAAATTTAACCAAGAAGGATTATTGGTTCAAATTCAACATACAAAATGCGCACAAGCAATGTTCACTACTTTATAGAATCGAACAACGAAAAACAATATAGTTCTAAGAACAAATACCATGCAATATTTCAAATAACAACTAAAGTATCATGCTTGAATCACTCTAACACTCCTCTTCAAAAATAAGAATAAAGAAATTAAAATGCGTTTTCAACCGCGGGGAAATTTCACTCATCTGATAAACAATGTAAATAACAAAACAATTCATATATTCATCTAAAAATCAAAATGAAATCATGAAAAGCAAGAAGATTGCTAAGGGCTTTAAGGGTTGTAGCTTGGTTAGGTTCACAAAAAAAGGACATTTCTAAGGCCATTGAATCAAAATTTCCAATGCAAGGGAAACGACATATAAAAGAGACTTACACAAACAAGTTCATCCAAACTTTCTATTTTCTTTATTGTTCACCCTTCCAAACTTCATTATTGCACATTATTCATGGTCTATTTTTTTCTTCAAACAAGCATTATTTTTCTTTTGTTTTTCATGATCATATTCACATGTTTGTTTTTCAATGCTTGCTTGAAATTTTTCAATATTTTAAGTAACCTACCACCATTTCTTTTCACTTTCCCCAACTTGCATTTAATCAAACCTTAAGTGAATTCTCCCAACAAGGAAATCAATAAAAGAACATTTTCAAAGGTTCAAGAAAATTTTAGAATCTCACAAATTTCATGATGATGAGAAAGGAATCATCACCATATTAGGATCTAATATACTAAGGCTCAAAATAGGCTAGCAAATTCGTACTACTCACAAGTAAGTTACTTTTTGTAAATGGTTGTGATTAATATCAACAAATTCCTTGATAATTTCTAATGCTTCCACAAAAATCAAAGTAATCAAAAGATTAAGCATGAATCAAATGTATTAAACAAAGTTTATCGGTCATCCAAGCATTTAGTAAACAAAGGAGGTTTCTCACAATTTGTGGCTTTGGACCCTAAGTGAAACAAACATTCAACTAAGTTGCAAAATGAAACAATAATTACATGTTTGTAGCATATTTGCACAAAGCACTAGATTCTAATCCATTCTAACATTCTATAATGGAATAACCATATATCATGATTTCATTCATAACATTAAAATTTCTATCATTACCATCCAACTTGGGAGAATCTTCAATGAATAAAAATAGTAACTAGGGTGAAAGTGGATAAGTGGAAAAGACATTTTTCCATATCCAATGGAGCACGCTAAGAGCGAAAAATTACGGGCTTAGCGGCCATAGAAACATGGTCCTTTTTTGAAATTTTACCATCCACTCTTAACTACGACTAATTATACTACTAGATGAAAGAAATACAAACAAATGTTCCCACTCAGTGCTTCCTTTGGTGTGGCTAGTTGTTTTTATTTCCTGGCTTTGTTGATGTTCCTCACCAACAAGTATCCCTAACCAACACTTGAGCAAATGTGAACGAAAACAAGTATATACAATATAAAAAAAATATGTAAAAAGCTTAAAAACATAGAAAAATGTGATGCATTCAATATTGAAACACCAATCCCCGACAACAACGTCAATTTGTTGACTACGGTAAAAAGGAAAACTATTGTTTATGATTGAAAGAATTCTTGAGGGTTGTCGTATCCACGGGGATTGGTGGAGGGAAAAAGCTCCATTCATAATCACTATATTTCTAAGCTTGTTTGTTAAAAGGTTGTTGATAGTTCAACAACACAAAAATAAAAGCAGAATATCATCAGATGAGGTTGGGATCTCATCAATCGATAACACATGCATTCTTCTGATCAATTTTTACACAAATCACTAGTTCGTCTAATATCATCATGTATCACTCACATCATAAATATCCTCCCAATCCCCGTTATCGCAACCATATTTACCTCATTACCACGACCATATTTACCTCTAAGCACTTGAAACCAAAGATTGTCCTCTCCACTTAGATGCTTCAAACTAAACTTTAACAAACTGGCTCTATTGGTCACAACAAGGTTCCTTAAATCTAGGCCTCACATCTTTTTTGGGCTAGTGATGATGCTCCAATTTACTGTATGAATATCCTTTTCACTATCAGCATTACCCCAAATAAAATTTCTCGGGTGTGTTTGGATGAAGCATGTTTATGAGGGAAAGTAATTTTTTGAGGAAATTTGAAATGATTTGATCAAAATCCATTGTTTGGGTAAAAAAAATATGGAGAATTGTTAAAATGATGTAAATTTATGGATTATTTTATTCATGTTAAATTAAAGGAATTTAAAATGACACCAAAAAGTAAAGAATTTCAAGTTGCTTCACCACTCTATATAATATGAATGTTAAATTGTTTATCATTAAATTTTCAAAATTTTCAAAATAGTCCTCATATTTTATGAAAATTTCAAATTCACCCCCAAATTTCCACAAAATTTCAAATAAGTCCCTAATAATTTTCATATTTTACAAATTGGTCTTTCAATTTTCAAAATTTGTAAATTAGTCCCTATTTTTCATATTTTAGATTTGATCCAATTTTTTTAAAAATTATGAAAATTGCCCCAAATTTTTTAAAATGAATCATTTTAATACTCTATCCAAACAAAAGAATTTAAAATTGAATGAATTATAATTGAATCATTTGAATTACCTATAATTTTGAATTCCTTAAAAATTCTCAATTACCTCATCCAAACACACTCTTACATTGTGTTTGGATGAAACATTTTAATGATGGAAATTCATTTTTGGGGGAATTTAAATGGACTTGACCAAAATCCATTGTTTGGATAAAAAAATATGGAGAATTGTTAAAATGATTTAAATTTATGGAGTATTTTATTCAAGTTAAATTTAAGAAATTTTAAATGACACAAAAAAGTAAAGAATTTCAGATTGCTTCATCACTCTATTTAAATAATATGAATGTTAAATTGTTTATTATTAATCTTTCAAATTTTGCTAGATGGTACTCATATTTTATGAAAATTTCAAATTCACCCCAAAAATTTCAAAAAATTGCAAATAAGTCCCTAATAATTTTCAAATTTTACAAGTTGTTCCCTTCAAATTTTCAAAAATTGCAAATTGGTTCCTATTTTTTATATTTTAAATTTGACCCAAAAGTTTTAAAAATTATGAAAATGGCCTAATTTATTTTGCAATGAATCATTTTAATATTCTATCCAAATAAATGAATGAAATTCAATTGAATCATTTGAATTACTTAGAGCTTTAAATTCTCTAAAAATTCTCAATTATCTCATCCAAACACACTCTTAAGATCTTGAATTTCTTTGAGGATTTCTTTAGGTATGGCAGTGGACATCATATTATAGATAGAGATTACTTCCATAGTGTACTTTACCGAGGCCCCATGGTGGACGCCAAATGTTCTTTCTAAACACTATATGGAGAAACCTCCCTGAGGCTAGCCAAGTGTGGTTGAAATCGTCCTATTTTGTTAGGAGGAATTAGTTTTCCACTTCCTCATTGGGAAGTCTTCCTTTTATACTCGTCCATTCATCTAGGGCTATCTCAAGGATACCCCTTCATTTCATATGTTAAATCCATCTCTCGTAACGTCTGTCGTCCTCCTTAACTCCCTTGTAACATCTCTTTCATCAATTTATATAACTCACATGCAGTCATGGAGGCGTTTCGTAACCGTCGTATGTGATTGTTCACATCGTCATCTAACCCCTTCAAGAATTCGGATCTGACTTACACGTCTTACTAATCCAAGATGAGTCCGGATCCGACTTGTCCAGGATAATGTTATTCGACTTTTCTACTCTTTGTACTCAGTTTGCAAAAACTCAGCCCTTGTGAATTTCAGAATGTACAAATTTTTTATTAAAAACAATCTACATGAATTACAACACATACTAAAAATTCGTTCATAAATATATTTCTTATATTTGACCATGAATGGTTAAATATGTCCATTTCTCTAAGCAATTTATATTAAATAAGTTCTTGCTTGTATGAACCAAATTAAAATATAATGTAAGGATTCATGATTTTTGTTCTAAAAGATAAATGTGTTTAGAGTTCACTAACATGACAAACATATATAATTGGATAGTATAATTAAGAATATTAAAGAAAAAGATTTGCCAACAATAAAGAAGATTGATGAAGAAAAAAGATAGTAGGAAGAAGAAGAAAAATATATGCCAATAATAAAAGAAGATTGATAAAGAAGAAGATGCTAAAGAAAAATATACACTAAAGGTGCTGATTGTGCTATTAGTTGTGGTATGTGTGGGGAAGGAGAGAAGAATTATGAGCATTTGTTCATCCGGTGTGCTAAGAGCATTTAATGTTGGAAAAAAGTGGATGTTTGGTCTAAGTTACATCAGGTGTTGAATATTGAAGTTGATTTTGCTTCTATATTTTTTTATTTCCTCCAGGGTAGTAATCAAGATCAACTAGCTTTATTTTCAACCATGTTGTGCAATATTTGGAAATGCATGAATAATCTTATTTAGAATCAAATCGAGGATCCTCCAGAATCCATTTGTCATCGTGCTTCTTAGTTGTTGTCAGGTTGGGGAAACGCTTAACTTATCAGATCGAGCATTATAACCCAAAATCAGATAACAAATGATTTCAAATGGATCAAACCATCAGTTGGGCGATTTAAATGTAACATTTAAGCTTCCTTCTCTAATAACAAAGTTGGTATTAGAACTTGTATTAGAGATAGTAATGAGAGGTTTGTTGTGGCATGGACACAATGGTTCTCACCTAACACTGAAGTTGATATCGGGAAAGCTTTAGGTCTCTTGCACTCTATTAATTTGGTCCATGAATTGAGTTTGGACAATGTGAATTTTGAGCAGGATGCAAAGGGTGTAGTAGATAGTGTGAATTATCAGTATCCTAACTATTTGGATTTAGGTGCTATAACTAAAGATTGTAACCGTTTGTTAGCTCTCTTTTAAGAACTCTCATATGAAGTTCGTGAGAAGACAAACCAATGAGACCACTCACATTTTCTCGGATGACCTCATCTTTAATTAATTTCCATATTTTTATTGAATAACCAATATATATCCAAAATATTACTTTTAACGAAATGAATTGATATTTTCTCATAAAAAAGAATTGGAAGAATAAGAGTTAGTATTACTTAAAAGAAAACAAACTAGTAGTAAGCAGTCACATAACATTTAATTTGTCACGTCACAACTATTAACATCATTAAATCATATATACACTAATAAAGAGATTTAACTGAAAAAACTTTCTATACATTTGTTTTCACAAGGTACTAGAAGCATGATATGTTCACAATGGAAGAGAGTCCCATACTGTCACGGCTACAATAGAACTCTTCATGTTTGCTAGCAAATGGAGGAGAGTCTCACGCCACCACGACCACACCGTACTACCAGTTCCTTCTATGGACAAGGACCACCTTAATCTTGACAAGTACGTACCGACACGACAATTTCTTGATCGCGACGTGTTGCTAAATCATTGCCTCATGTTTTCATTTCGCGAATTTTCCATGTTGGCATGTTTTTTTCTTTTTCAAAACGGCTCTTGTATATTAGCTGTAATGCACCGTCGGATTTGTGTCCCTGGGTCCCTCTGGTGCTATTACGGCACATGAATTCTTGCCGCCAAAACTTTATTCGCCTTACATTACAATTTACAATGACTTTAAATTTGGCAAATCATATAAATACAACAATTATATACATACGTTTCTATAAGTCTACATTTTTTTTTTTTTTGTGTATTTAAAAGTATCTCATCAATTATTTATTATGTTAAATATTCATTTTATATTTCATTCACTTTTTTAACATTAATTATCAAAATAAATCATTTTAGTACAAGATATATCGAAGATGATAAAAAAGAAATTTAAAATTATTACAATGCAAAATTTTAAAAAAGAAACAACACATAATAATCTACAACCCACTGAATAAGAAGATAGTAAATTTAGTAAATTTTTTTTAGAATAACATAATTTAATAAAATAAATTCCAAAATAATATTGTTTTCAAAAAATTTACCAAAGTAAAATAGTTTTCATACATTTTCAACAATTGATTGGCGAACATGTGTTAATGGAAACCAATTCACCAATTGGATTGGCTAAATGGAAAAAAATTTCAACAAATTCATCATTTGAAATGGCGAACGTGTTAAAAATTTAAAACAAGTCTCCAATTGGTTTGGCGAATGAGTTCATACTAGCCATAACAATTGGCGAATGAGTACATATATATATATATATATATATATATATATATATATATATATATATATATATATATATATATATATATATATATATATATATATATATATATATATATATATATATATATATATATATATGAGTATATATATTTATATACTTATATATATATATATATATATTTGGAAAAGAATTATGATTATTTAAGTTAATAATAATTATTTAATAAATTAAACTAAGAGAATCTGACAAAGAGAAATATAATATAAAAAAAAATTAGTATTAATAATCCAACAACGGCAGTACAAAGATTAATTTCTCACCCGATCTAAATGTCCCCCAGTACCACATCCACGGGGATGATCCCGTCTTCGAGCTCTACCACGAGGTGGTTGAGGTTCCGCTTGTATTTGTGTGTTTGGTGGAGGCGGTTGTTCTTGAGTCCATGATTCTGTTATATTTGCAACCGCCTGTCCCCAATAACGAGGAGGGTTGCTGCCAAAGGCGCTGCCGTAACTCAGTTGTGTGCCCATGTTTTCAAAGCTGGGTCGGATAGGTTGGGCTGGGTTGGATTGGGTTGAGTGAGGACGATAAGCTTGACCGAATGAGGATATAACATCGTTTTGAGAACGAAACAATGGTGGGGGGCTATAGGCTGGTGTGAATATGAAAGTGGTATCGGGGGTATATTGGAGTTGGTAAGGCTCTTGTTGTTGTGATTGAGTTTGTGGCATGAAGGGGTTACGTGTTTGGAAGAATGGTCTATGGGTGTTTGAAGTTGATGGATGGAATTGGGTGGGTTGGTCATGTTGTGGGGTTGGTGGTTGGGAGTGTGCTACGGCCTGCGAGTGCGGGTCAATCAAGTATGGGTTATCAGACACCATTGTTGCGTAGTAACTGACCTAAACCAAACTAAATATTCTCTAGTTGGTTTGACATTTTGCAGCACTTGGTCAGTTAGGACATGTTGACATCAATCCCTCCATTGTTGACGTAATTCCCTTGCAAAGTCTCTCCAATCTTCCATATTCCACATGTCACTTACTCTTTTCAAATGCCATTCTCCCAAACATGTAGGAGAGCCCAGAATATCCTGTTGCATTCCGAACTGCATTTTCACCCGATCTGTTTGGTGCATTTCAATCGTAGTGAACCGGATGATTGGTGTTTTTGCTGTCCAAATTTCAACATCCTCTGGGTTAGGCTCATGGTCGAGGGCTAAATAGGGCCGCCAGATGAACTACATTAAAAAAAATAATTCGTTTAGTGGACAATTATTTTAGTGAATAATATGCATTAAAAAGAAAATATATTTTTTATATATGACAATACCTGATCGATCCCCACGTGGTCTAACAAACTGCGATATAAAACTATGGAACTTCTTGGATTTCTACTATAATCCATCCCAAGATCGGACCAGCTAAGCATAATAGATTTAAAAGCATTTAGATACAATAATATTTGAATATTTAAAATTTAATATGTTTGGAAATAAAAAATAATAGTAGACTTACTTGTTTGCGTAGGGGAACGGACATGGATTCATATTGCGTGGGGCGAGCATCGGCAGTCTTGAATACCCCAAGCTTGTAACAAAAATGCACAACCAAAAAATGTACAAGAATCCTTTGCGGCATTTTTACAAAGGCTATTGTACAAATGAGCCAAAACAGCCGAACCCCAACTATATGTATTTACATTGTTGATGTTTCGCAACAATGATAAATACATCATATTTATTGTGTTTCCGGTACCGTCGGGAAATAAAAAATGACCGAATAAAAACATAATATAACACCGATTTTTTTGAATTTTTTCGTACTTGGTTGATTCTTCGTTTAAAATAAAACTAGCATAGTGGGCTCTAAGGACTCCTAGATTAATCCCTGAACCCCTGCTACGAGTATTTGTTGGCTGCTCCTCGTCAATGAGAGGGGCACCCAGCAAGTCCTCTACTATAGAAATTTCATGGTTTACCTTACCAAAGACAGCTATACCGGATACACGTAACCCCAAAAGCATGTAGACGTCTTCCAATGTGACCGTGCATTCACCGAACGGTAGGTGAAAGGTGTGTGTCTCCAGCCTCCACCTCTCTTGTAGTGCCAAAATGAATTTTGTGTCTATAGAATTGTTGTGCACCTTTATGACTTCACCAAATCCGCATGAACGTATATACGGTTCAATGATCGGATCAAACTCTATGTAGTCGTGCACCCGACACCGAAATCTTTTTACATTCTGTAAAAATATTATTCGACATAAGTTAAAAAATGCATGAGTAAAAAGTATATATAAGTGTATATGTAAAAAAATATACATAACAAAAACTTACAAATGACTCGATATTTTCGATTGTGCCTCGATGTTGATCTCCCATTGTTAGTAGAGCCATTGGAAATATTTTAAAAAAAATGATAAGGAATAATTATGAGACTATTAGAAGAAATAAGTGTGATATAACAAGTAAGTGTGATATTCAATTTGTTGATCACGAATTTATAGAAATAATGATGCATGCATTAGCCACTTTGTTTGGCGAATTTGTACAAAAACAAACCTACATATTCGCCACTTAGATTGGCGAAATTGTATTAAACTATAGGTGTTCTCCTGATTGGTCCAACACCAATGTTGAGGATTGTCCAGCTTCAATCTGATTGGCGAATGAATGTTTTGCAGGATCACCAACCAACCTTCACATGCAAAGATTAAAGTGCAGGGAATCTTGACCATGCAGTAGGCCATGAATCTTCAATGCAAGCACGTTATCTTTGTTCAAAATTTCCAGCTTTTGCAGGTTTATACAGTTGCCAAGTTGATTGGCGAATATGTCTAGGGTTTCACCATTCCATTTGGCGAATAGGTCTAGGGTTTCGCCATTCCATTTGGCGAATAGGTTTAGGGTTTTTGCCCTTAGCCAATCTGATTGGCGAACGTGGCTTTGTTTTACGTGAGTTTATGTGAATATTTATTTAAGTTTGTCATGTGAATATTTAATATACTTTGAGAAATATTTATTATGTTAATATTTATTAAGTGATAATATTTATTATGTTAATATTTATTAAGTGATAATATTTATTATGTGAATGATAGTGTAATATTTATATTAATATTTAAGATTATAATATTTAAGATGTATGATATTATGTGAATTGTATTATATATAAAATGCATGGACAAAGAAGATAAGCCTATATGTGGAAAAATAATATAGCCTATATGCGCAGAAGATAAACCTATATGCGCAGAAGATAAACCTATAAGTGCAGAAGATAAGTCTGTATGTGAAAATAATATGTGCAGAAGATAAGCCTATAAGGCTACCGAAATGATGTTTCCACAACTTGTACACATTAATTCTAACTAGTATATATATCCATAAAATAATTTTAAACTTTTCTATTTATAGATTATTTTCGTATCTTCATTGTACCATAAACTTCAAAACATTAAACATATCTAAAAGTGTCTTTGTATTTGAACTATGTCTCAATTACCCCAGTATATGATCAACGCCCATATAAATGGCGAAATATTTGAATGTAAGCATTTTGGTTTCAACTTTCGTAACACTGAGGTTACTCGGTTCTCAATAACCCGACGATCCAATTTTGCTCATCTAAAACAGAGATTGGAAAACAAAATGCAGCGTGGTCCAGTAGACGTCATTATTTACAAAAATCAAGTATTCTATAAGGATAACCAGGTCATGTATATCCAATTAACTATATCTGATGACGAAAGTGTTCGTACTATGTTTCTAAGCCATGAGTATTCTGGTTTCAATGATATCGAGCTATATGTTACACTTAACCAACAACAAATGTCTCAGACTATTGATCCTTCGCAAGTCTTTTGCGAATCTGACAATGATTTGGCTGAAGTCGATGTTGTTGATGAGGACGAGGAAGAAGAGGAGGCAGTAGTTGATGAAATGGTCAATGAAGACGAGGTCCCAGCCAGTCATGTATATCGTCCTCCTCCACACATGACAAACTTGAACTTGGGAGGTGATGACCCATCTTCAGACATATTTTATGATCCGTATCCACAAAGACAAGGTGCATTAAAGGAGGGCGATCATTTTCGAACAAAAGAAGAATGCGTTCGAGCTATAAAATTTTACCACATGGATTTATCAGCTGATTATAAGGTCGACCGAACGAATCCTACACTATATATGATATGTTGTCGTAACATGGCATGTCCGTTTCGGTTGATAGCATCATACATAAAGAGAAGTGAGGATTGGAAGGTTGCGTCTATGGGAACAGAGCATACTTGTGTAATAACCAACTCATTGCAGGATCATCGGCAACTGAGCTCTCAGCTAATATGCAACGATATCTTATCAATTGTTGTCGACGATCCTTCGGTAAAGGTCAGCACGATAATTAAGCACATAGTTCAGAAGCACAATTATACTCCATCATACAGGAAAGCTTGGATTGCTAGAACCAAGGTTGTTGCCTTTGTTTTTGGAAATTGGGAGGACTCGTACAAAGAACTCCCAAAGTTTTTGCTGGCACTAAAGCACTATGCACCAGGGACCGTTGTCATCCTTGAGATCTTGCCGGCGTATACTTCAGAAAGTCATTGTGTTAGTGGAAATGGCATATTCCACCGACTCTTTTGGGCTTTTGACCCATGTATAAAGGGTTTTGCCTTCTGCAAGCCTATAATCCAAATTGATGTAACATGGCTCTACGACAAATACAAAGGAACTCTATTGATGGCAGTGGCCCAGGACGGCAACAACAATATCTTCCCAATTGCATTCGCTATAGTCGAGGGAGAGACTGTCGAGGGATGAAGTTTTTTCCTGAAAAATCTCCGCTTGCACGTGGCTCCCCAGTCTAACTTATGTTTGATTTCGGACAGACATGCATCAATTGAGAGTGCATGGAAGAATGTTGATAACGGCTGGCAGGAACCTCCTTCAACACATGTCTATTGCATTAGACACATCGCGCAAAATTTCATGAGAGAGATCAAAGACAAGACATTGCGGAAGAAGGTCGTGAACGCGGGGTACTCATTAACCGAACCGTCATTCAAACACTATCGTGACGAAATCAGGCTGACAAATGAATATGCGTTCATATGGATAAACCAAATTCCTTTGGATAAGTGGACCTGGGCCTACGACAAAGGATAACGCTGGGTTCACATGACGAAAAATCTCGTGGAATCAATGAACTCTGTTTTCAAAGGAATTCGCAACCTACCGATAACCGCTTTGGTGAGGTCAACCTACTTTAGGCTCGGAACACTTTTTGACACCAAGCGTTCAAAGTGGAGTTTCATCTTACAGTTGGTCAAGTGTTCATCGATAGTTTTATGACATTCATTAAAGACGAAGCGTCCAAATCTAACACACATGTGGTCACCGTGTTTAACCGCAGTAAGAGACATTTCAATGTTGCTGAGATCATGAATCACAACGAAGGGAGACCGAGGGGATCCTATCGGGTAGAACTTGATAACAATTGGTGCGACTGTAGAAAATTTCAAGCCTTTTGCATGCCTTGCTCTCATGTCATAGCGGCATGTTCGAAGGTTCGGCTGGACCCTTCAGGCTTACTATCCCCTGTTTACCAAGTGCACAATCTTTGCAACGTCTACAACAAAAGCTTTCCGGTAGTTGCAAATGAGGACTACTGGCCCACCTACAACGGGGAAATAGTCTGGCACAATGAGAACATGCGAAGAAAGAAAAAGAGGCGTCCTAACAGCATGCGTATTCGCACTGAAATGGATACAACGAATAAGATGGTGAGACTATGCAGTTCATGTCGTCAGCCCGGTCACAATCGTAAAAAATGTCCCAACGTTGGACCAAGCTCAACATCATAAATTAAACCATTGTAATTGTATTTATTTAAAATAGAAGCCTAGTTCGTTTCATTCATATCAGTAAAATCATACAACCACAAACACGAACATACATAAATAAAACAAGGAAATACATAATTCAAACATTACCGTACATAAATAAAACAAGAAAATACATAAATTCAAACATGACCATACATAAATAAAACAACTGGAACATTCAACATATCTAGCCTATCAGAACCATTAGGACAACTTCACCTCCACCTAACATCATCGAAAGAACACCTGCATCCTTGACCACTTTTCTCCATTTCGTCACACCAGACTCCATAACCCGCTTCTCAATTTTAATTATCTTTTCTTTGGGGCCGATCTCTCCTTCTAACCAGCGGTTTAATTCTCTATGCAAGTGTTCCAAAGTTTGCGGGTTCCATAATAACATCTTCAAAGGAGGCTTTGTTGCCGAGAAAAACACCAAAGCGTTTTTCTTCAAAATATCAAATTTTGGAAGCAGTTCTTCTGATGTTGAGGAAGACGGTGTCGATACAAAAGTGTATGGACGAGGAGAAGCCATGTTGTAAGAGGGAGAGATTGAAAGGAATGAATGAGAGAGGGTTTGTAAGGAAGGAGTGAGAGGAGTTTGATGTGAATGAGTGATAATCGGGTAGATGTATTTATAGAAAAAAATTACAAGGTAAACACTTTCACCAATCCAAATGGTGAATGCCTATCATCACATAACACTCATTCGCCAAACCAAGTGGCGAATGAGTACATACTATATATATATATATATATATATATATATATATATATATATATATATAAGTATATATAAATATATATATATATATATATATATATATATATATATATATATATATATATATATATGAGTATATATATATATATATATATATATATATATATATATATATATATATATATATATATATATATATATATGAGTATATATATATATATATATATATATATATATATATATGAGTATATATATATTTATATACTTATACTTATATATATATATATATATATATATATATATATATATATATATATATATATATATATATATATATATATATATATATATATATATATATATATATATATATATATATATAGTATGTAGTCATTCGCCAATTGGTATGGCTAGGATGAACTCATTCGCCAAACCAAGTGGAGAATTGTTTAGAAATTTTAACATGTTCGCCATTTGACATGATGAATTTGTTAAAATTTCTTTTCACTTAGCCAATCCAATTGGCGAATTGGTTTCATTTTAGACTTGTTCGCCAATCAAGTTGTTGAAAGTGCAAGGAAAGTATGTTACTTTGATAAATTTTTTGAAAACATTGTTATTTTGGAATTTATTTTATTAAACTATGTTATTTAAAAAAAAAATTCAAATTTAGTCTCCAAACTTGTTAATAAATTTAGTCTCCAAACTTGTTAATTAAAATCAAAAGTAATATATTTCAACTGAAGTTTCACTCTTTCTAATAACATATATAAATACTCCTCTTTATCATGAAATATTTGAATATTTTGTTCTTTCCAAAGAACCAAAATCACAAAAAGTCAAATAGTAATAATAGAATATTTTTTGAAATGTCAGTTGAAAAACTTAACCAATTTGAAATAATAGGCCACCAAAAAAAATATTTTACAAACAAATGATATCAGTCTTTATCCACGTCACAATTTCTCACATATTTTTTATTGTTCAAAGTAAGAATCTGCCGCTTAATCAAATTATTCTTCTTGGAATACGATTAAAAAAAACCGTCATACAACAATAAAAATCTTAAGTGGCACAATCTTCAACCACAAAATTTGGGAATTAATCTGATTGTTTTTGTCGTCAACTTCAGACAAGTAGTTATAAGTGAAGGGAAATTAGCGATATAAACGCAGCGAAAAACACAAATTTCTCTTTAGATATCCTTACGAAAGGTCATGATCCGTGATAAAAAAGTTACCTCTTGTGACAATGAAACCTTTGAATCTGAATCGATGGATGATCACAAGCGTTGTACGATAAACAACGCCTCTACTCAGTCCACACGAACAACTTCCTTCAGTCATAGTGCTAGCTGATTAGATTGAAGGTTTAGAGTGAGGGAGAGGGAAAATAGAATACGTCCAGGATTTTAAAAACAACTTTTGAGCTTCTGCACAAGTGTTATATTTATAGAACTACTTGTGTGGGCTTCAAACTAAAAACCCAACTCAATAATAATATTATTATATTATTATAATAACTATTATTATAATAAACATAATTTTATTATTATTATATTTTATAACTATTATAAATTTAATAATAAATATTATTATATCATATGTTAATTAAGCACATGGTACCTTACCACATTATGTATTCCATTCTAGTGCACTGTATCTTACGGTGTATCTTATTTATTCTATTTGTTCTCTAATTGTCCTTATGTGTGTGACGCTGTAGGATTTCGCGATGATGACAATTATATTAAATCATGTATTTAACATAATAAACAGTGAGCGATATCTAACAACACATCACTGCTACCCAAGTCTCAAAATTGTCATGTGATATGACAAAAAAATTTGTGATAGTATTTGTGTGTTCAATTACCCTTTTGCCCTTATGTCTATATTAAACACAAGGCATATATCATGTCATCCTTGTCCAGTTTAATATTGGACCCTTAGATATTTATCATGTTATGCAGGATGGGCAAATTCCATTTAGGCTACTCATGTCCCTCAACATGCTTTGTGAAGTACCCATCAATTGTCTTTATGATCATCCAGTTACGGACAATGTTTGATCAACAATAAAGTACTTGACTCTACATCTAGGATCCATAGTAGTTTCAGGTCGAAGAGTGGTATACACCACTATCACCATGAGAGTAACTTATGAGACTTTGCATAACATTCTATGTAGTACTCTCATATTAGGTCAATCCAGTATAAATATTACTCCTAATATTCATACCTATGTCAGGACTTGATAACTCCTTATCCATGATCCATGAGATGTGATCATTAGTCTATCTACATAATAGTCTTAATGCTTTAAGGTTGTCCTATTTCACATTAAAGCTCGACTATGGATGCTTTAAGAATAATGTCCTTATGTTTAATGGAATCTCATGATTAAGTCACACTTAATATTTCATTAAACGAACTAGCTATTCTAGCTTCACTCTAAGGTATAGGGAGTATTGCTTTTTAATATATTTTGACGTAAAGTTTAGGTAATGGGAAAATTTGGGGTTTTGGGAGAAAAACTAAGGTTGATGAGATTATGAATGATGAATTGTGATGGATTGATGTATTGTGATTGTTGTTATTGATGTATGTGTGTTAGATATAGGTTATATTGCCTTAATTTGGGTCAATAGAGGTAAAAAAAAGGCAGTTTAAGGGTGTAGAATCAAAGGGGAAAAGTGGTCTCATCGCAGGAACCTCTAGTGAGTTTGCAGACAGGGAATAGCTCGCTTAGCAAGCCCCAAGCTCGCTTAGTGAGTGGCTGCTGATAGCATTATTTCGAAAACTTTGAAAATTCATATCTTGAGCTTCGGGTGTCCGATTTGTGCGTCGTTTGAAGTTGTGCGAAGCTAAGACAATGTACTTTCATTTAAAAATAGTCCCATGTTTCTAGAAACAATTTAAATATTATGAATTGATGTTGGAAGGTGATATGTTGTATATTGAACTAAAGATATGTTGCTATAGAATGAATCTTGTTCTAATTGGGAGAATGGTGATGTCCTATAATTAGGGATGGTAAAAATGATGTGTAGGAATTAGTTATATTGATGTAGAGGTGTAGGTAATGCAATAAGGTTGTTTGTAGTGGAGTCCTATGAATAGACGATGATAATTAAGTGCTAACGACTTTGTGATGTTAATTATGTGTTGAAGGTTAAATGATGCTATGACGGAGTAGATAGAAGTTGTGTATAATTAATTTTATATATGCTAATTAACAAACATGTTGATAAGATGAATTTCGATGATTGAGTATGAAATGGAGTTATGATGCTACCTTATAATGTTTATGATTGTTATGTGACGATGAGTATATGTTGATAGATTACATGATTGATGTATATATGTTTTATGAAGAGTATGATGAAATATTTGCATGAATGTTGATGCAATTGTTGATTATGACGATTATGTTGATTTTGTTGCGTCGTTGCATTCATGGCATACCTATGATGATTGAGGCTTCAATCCCATTGTGTGGATTGGGGTGTTGTTGTTTATGTTGTGCTCCCCCGTGGAGAATAGATGGCCCAGTGTCCATCACATGTTGACATTGGTACCACATGCATATTAGGAGAATTGCATTTCATTCTTGGTGGCATATATGATGCATATGTTTTTATAGATGTTTGTTGAGTGTTTATGATATGAGGGGTGATGATTTATGTTGTATTGTTATTGATGTATGTTGCATGATTATCTTTATGAAATATCGATTATTTTGAGTTATGATTACTCACCCTGCCTGCCTTTGGTGATGGTATATTATGCCATCCTACTGATACTCAAGAATAGCTTGGTGCTTGGACGTAGCTGGAAGTATTTTTTATGCGTCGCTTATTTAGTGATATGATGTCTTGCTCTGATAGATGTAACATCGGGTAGGTCACGCTTGAGTTAACAATATGTTGTCCATTATGACGATTTTCTTGAGTTAATAGAATTAGTTATATTTATTGATGATTCTTGACAATGACCTAAGGTCTTGGTATTTTGATGAAATAAAAGAAGTTTTATGTTTATAAATCCGCTGCATACTTTTGTTGATTATTGATTCATGAAAAAAATGAATATTCTAAATATTTTGAAAAACCCGTTTGACAGTGTAATAAATGTTAAGACGTTTAATGAGGAAAATATGACACCTTTTTGAGAAGCACTCTGATTAATTAAGTGATTGTTGTGTTTTATTCTGTGGGGTTAGAAGGGTGTTACACTATGTAACACATGTTATGCAAGATTTACTATGAATGAGTCTGTTGTTAGTACTGATATATTTAGTATGTATGTTTTCAAGTGCACGCTTATGGTTGTGATCTTAGCTATTATTCATATTGATAACATAGTTTTTTATTTCACTACTCTCGGATAATTATGCCATGAAGAATGCATGTACCATTATGCATTACATATTGCATGTTGTATTTACCTAAAAATTGGCCTAAGGTGGAGTTTGTTGTTACATCTGATTGTTGTCATTTTATAGGCATCATGTGTAGAAAGATGTCATGAATTTGTGTGAGACATTATGTCTATATGTGTAACACCCCAAAATTTAATTAAATTATTTAATCATATTATTTCATATTTTATTGAGTCAATTAGTGTTTGGTGTGTTTTTTTATTAAATATGCATGGTGCTTTTTATGTATATGTAGGGCATTGATGGGGTGTAGTGACAACCTTGGTGAGGTGGTAGAAGGATTGAAATAAGTAATATAATTAAATAGTTAGAATTATAGTTATTTTTATTAATTCATAACAATAAAAGTAGAAGAGGAGATTTTGGGTGAAAATCATAAATTATAGAATATGAGGGGAGTGGTGAAAATTGTAACTTAAGTTGGTCCTTAGTGTAATTCTTAAGAGTTGGAATAATTAAGTTAGGAATAAATAGTAGTTAGTAGATTTTTGGGAAAAAAAGGAGTATGTGAAAACAAATGTTGGTGGAAATGGGCTAGGGCTTGAAGAGGGAAGAAGAACCTTGAGAATTATAAATTCTACAAGCAATATAAGGTCGAGGAGGGGGATTACTCCTAATATGATGTATAATGCATGATTAGGTAGAGCGAAGTCCTTAATCCCATTAGGGATTTCCCTACTTCTTCCTTTTTTATGAATGATTGATGAATATGATTTACATTCTATGATAACATGAATTATATGATGTATAATGTGAAAGTCGTGCATTGTTTTATCATGGAAATTATGTGTTCTTATTAATGGTGTTGGTATGAATTGGTGTTTCTATGTTTTTGTGATTTTGATGAATAAAACATGTTAAATCCATTATTAATTAAAGGAAATGCATGTTAATTGATAAATAAATAATGAATTGATGTTAGATATTATTTTCCCTGATGTTTCCGTTTGATTTGAGGGATGGGAATGGAAAATCAGAGTTTAGAATTGAACTCCATGGCCAAAACACAGATTATGCTTTCTACTTTCGGGTGACAATCGTCACCCTCATGACATGGCCTTTGAGGCGCTGACATGCGTCAACTTCCTGACGGGTAGATCGTCAAGGTCCCCATGCATAATTTTATGGGACGAGCGTCATGGTGATGACGTGGGAGGTGGAGTGGACAGATGACGAGCGTCACTCTGGTGATGGGAAACTCGTCTTGTTGCTTTAATGAGCATCATTTGCTCAGTTGCGTGGAATTGAGTGCCATTTCTAATTTTTGAGGTTGTATTGTGTTTATGATACTATTTGGCTATTGTTGGAGGTATTTTGGTGATGTTTCTTAATTGTTGTAGAATTAATCAAGTGTTGTGATGTTGTGCATAATGGTGATTATATGGTGATAATTTCTGTGATATCACATGTTATTGTAAATCATGCATCATGGTGTACGAACATCATGGTGTACTTAGGGTGATAGTTGCGAATTTTTGAGTTCTGGTTCTAAGGCGGGAATTCAGGAGAAAGATGGACATGTGTTATCCATAATGGTACATGTCGTACCCCAAAAAATACGATCCTCGCGAATGCGATCGCGGCTGGGCTGACTTGAGAGTCGCCACCTAATTTTGATTTATTCCCAAAGAGGGAAAGGGAAAATATAGATAAAACCCGGGAAGAAAGGTTAAAGACAAGGTCGTCGGAACCATTGCCTGGGTTCGGAAGTCGGTTATGCAGGGGGAAGGTATTAGCACCCCCTACATCCATCGTACTCGATGGGAACCTTCTAAGTTGTCACACGCGAAAGGATGTATATGCCTAATGAATTACTTGCTAAAAGGAGAAAAGAGTTTTAAATTTTATAATCTTTCTTTAACGAAAGGATTTAGGAGTCGAATTGCACTAAAGACTATGGGTAGTTTATTCCGAACCAACAAGCCAAGCGTCTTGCGACGGAATAATCGGAGCGAATAACGAGAGCTTGTAATCCTCCTTTCTACCACTTAAGGCTCGTGGCGTACAATATTTCTTATATTATTAAATTATTTTATTACCTAAGACCACTTGACGTTGGATCAAGGGTTTGGATTTAAAAGAACCATCTTAGTAGATCGATTGCGGGGCATAAACCGATCGCGAATGGTGAGTGCAAAATGGAGGTTAAGGGTTAATTGATTATGCGAGATCTAGTCCTAGTCCTAAGCTAACGCGGAGCCGTTGGAGCTCAAGATTAAACCAAAAGCGTCAAAATGTAGCTCTTTAACTATCTTAGAATCGATTCAAATTTAGAATCATTCTATGAGAAGTCGAACGTCACTTTATAGTCAAATGATTATTTAAATAGAAGAAATGTGATAAAAAAAATAGAATTGGTCTCATATTGATCTAAATGACGCCGATTTGTCGAAATCGAACATTTAGACCGTTTGTTATATAATCAACCATAAAAATACAATAAAGTATGAAAATAATAGTAAATAAAAGAATTGGCCTCATATTTAATTTAAATAACGTCGATTTATTCGAAATCGAATATTTAAATATTTATTCATCGGCCAAAATAATAATAAATTGTGAAAAAGTGAAATAATATGAGAAATAAAGGTATGGCCTCATATTTGTTTAGATAACGTCGATTTATTAGAAATCAAATATCTAACATTTATTCATCGGCCGAAATAATGAATTGAGAAAATAGGAAATAATGAGGAAAATAAAAATTGACCTCAAATTAGGTGATAACGTCGATTTATTGGAAATCGAATATCACCATTTATCATTGGCCAAAAATAAGAATAAAGTCGATAAATGACAATGGATCTAAAATTAATTAGAAACCATAAAAATAATAGAAAAAAGGTCTCATATCAATTTGGACAACGTCGGTAAATCGAATGTCACAAATCGGATAATAATATCATAGACCAAATAAAAATAAGGAATAAATCGAGAAATCGATAAATAATGAAAAAATGGAAAAGTTGGCCTCACAACGGTTTAGATAACGTCGATTAGAAAAGTCGAATATCAATAAACCTCAATTATATCATTGGCCCAATGATAATAATAAAACAAAAGGATAAAAATCTAAATCTATTTGATAGAAAATATAAATAATAGAAATTAATACGTACAAGATAACAAAACATATTAATAAAATCTAAACAATTAACAATAAAATAGCAAAACAGAGAGGTGTGCTGTGAGATATTGGTGTATATAGAAAGGAATTGATGGACCCAATAGGCTAAGCCAGTGAAAATAATCCAATTGAAACAACCAAGAAAAGTCAGAATTAGGAAGAGCAAAATAACCCTACCCTAGTTGCATATTGCATATGAAGAGCAAGTGGAAAGTCAGCAATAACAGGCCATTAAGGTTGCTGCCATCCGTCAAAATGAAAAGAATCCACGCATAAAAAAAATGAACCGTCACATTTAACAGCCTTTAAAGCAAAACTGATAAGAATAAACATTAATTATTGAAAATAAATGCAGACTATTCTCATCCTCCATGTGTTCAAACTGTTATAACACTCAAACGCTACTTGGAAAAAAGAAAACGATCGTTCCTCTTTTCAACAACACTCTCTCTGTTTCTTCCATTACTTCAACTCGGTTATAGTTTTCTTCCTAAGAAGAAAACTTTTAACTTCATCGTATCATCTTCCAAAATCAAAAATTGTAAACCAAACAATCCCCAAATCATAAACCCTAGAGCCCCAATCCATTATATCATAAGAAGCCACATGGTAATGGTGCGAATGAAAAAAAACAAACAACAATCAATCAAAGCGAAGATCGAAGGATGGGTCGGAAGACTACCGACTTGAAAGCTTCAAATATTACGGTGAGCAATTCTCTTGAAATGACGTCTTCTTCCCTTTACTTTCCGTTTGCTCTTCTTCTTCTCTTTGCCTTTGCTACTGTTGCTTTGTTGTTGTTGTTTGTTGTGTTATTAGTGAGGTTTAGCTCATCCTTCTTATGATTTCAATGTGAAATTGTAAAGAGGAATTTGTAAATTTTATTGAGCTTTGAGTGAGATGTTTTTGGGATTGATGCGACGTTCCATTAGGGTTTTTGTTGTCTCCTTTATGATTTCCAATGATCGGATTTTATAGTGAGAAAATGAGGGCTTAGAACGTGTGAGATTGAAGGATTTTGTGTGAGGAAATCGTGTGAGGGTGAGCTGTGATTTTGAATACCGTTAGGAATGATCTTGTGAGATTTTGTGTGGGACCATTGAGATTATGATTCCATTCTACTTTAGTCTGTAGTGAGTTTATAGATGGTGTGGTCCCTCATTCATAAATTTGATTTTCACTGAGTTTTGCTTGAATTTTTTACTGCTATGAATTTGTGTGTTTTTACTGATATGAGCCTTGTTGTGTTGCAGCAAAAAATGTATTGCTGCAACCTTGGAAGTTCACACCATGTGCTGGACCTGGAGAAAACGTCTTGAGCAAGTGATTATGTTAACTATTGTATTGGTTCGAAATTAACTTCGAAGATGAAGCTGGACAACTTTGGCATGAATTAGGGAACGAACGATCCTTTTATATTCATTTTCATTTTTTATACTCTTGTTGTTTATCTGAGTGTAAAACCAATGATAACTCTAATTTTGTTCTACTATCCTTATTAACGCCATGTTATCTTCTTGATTTTCTGCTGCTGCATAAATCCCTACTTCATATGCTAATGTTCATGTCAACTTCTTCTTTCATGTGTACACAACTCTTAACATGAAGAGTTCATCCCCATGGTTAGAGCTTGGAGTTTACATTGATGAAGATTCTGGTTGATTGGATCGAATTCTTGAAGAGTAGGTAAAATGACAATATGATGGCATGGATTATTTTGGACCCTTATTACCTTTGATGCTCACTTGATATGCATATTATGACAGGTCTCGTGTGGTTACCGTCTTTTTGGGAGCTGGAGGTTGATGCTTGTACTAAGGAATGAGCCATCAATTTGGACTTCTGAACTTGAGCACACTTGTCAAGTCATACGGTTTCACCACTTGTGCACTGGCTAGCTGATTATGGGATAATGTTTCTGTTTGTGGCAGGAGAAAATGCACTGTCTACCATATCCTTGCTAACCTTCCTTAGAGGTAGTAAGTCAAACCTTGAATTTTATTACCAATAGGACTTACGTAGGATGATAACCCTTTTTTTCCTTTTGGATTACTTGTAGTAATTTTATATTCCAAATTAACATGGTTGCTAACTCATTTTAATCTACTCTCCTTGTTGTATTTCATGTGAGGTCATCAATATTATGATGGTGTATGGAACATGAAGTGAAGCCTTGAAGGAGACTTGAGGTCAGCTTAGAGATTGCTTGGAAGAGGCTGTGACAATGGATCATTTAGAGGCGAATACTCTAGGCGCCTTCTGACTTAAAGAAAAGGGCATGAGGATTACACTGGGGGGGGGGGGGTAGCTTACAGTTGCATTAATTCTCACTTGTAATTCACTTGAAGCACTAATTTGACTTTTGGTCCTTGGAGAAAGAACTTGCACTTCCTGCATTTAAATTTTCAGATGTATACATCCTTTATATAAGTAATTCATTTTGAATTATCCATCTAGAAAGTTTGTAGTTGTTTTCTTCCTTGATTAAATTCTTCAGCAGTGCACCGCTTGAATTCTTGAAATGGATGCAATTCTTGGTGGCACTTTGAAACTCACTTGAATCGTGTTTTTTCCTAGACATTGTATCAAACGCAATTCCGAGGTTTAATCTATATGCACTTTATGATCATCTTGAATTTAGAGCTTCCATATTTGTAAATGTAATCACTTTGGCCACCATGCTTACTTTGAAGTTCAATGATTGCCAAACTTGGATATTCATGAAAACAAAACTCTAAATGATTATAACATTAAATCACGATGATTCAACATTGAATAAATAATCCATCCCTGAATATTCACATATACCAAGGCCTAATTCCAAACATGATCACACCCAATTAAATTTTCTTTAAATCCTTTATGCTTAAGGTTGGGCTCCTGTTACAAATAGATTCCCGTAATGAGTGACTTAATTCCTTTTGAATCCAACTTGGATCAACCTTGAAAGAAAATTCGAACCATAAATTGGTGATTTGTATGGCTTTTGAATAAGAGAGTGTCTTAAGATCAAATGGCTATAAATTGAGATATGAACCTCAACATTTGAATTCCATCCATTATTACACGCCCTTGACATGTATCCTGATATATCCTTGTGAGACCCTGATCTTTGACAATAATAATATAAAAGTAACAACATATTTTTAGTTTTGAATGCCCAATGATATGCTAATGATATGATGCAAAGATAATGGTAGGACAAATTTGGGGTATGACAGATGCCCATATCTAATTGTCTTAAACCCGAAAATGTGAATTGCCACAAGGCGTTCGATTTTAGAGTAAAAGTCAATTAGAGTAAAATATGATATGCTTGCATAGATGCCATTGCTGGGGATTTTAAACATGAATGTGATATGATATGAAACACCAATTTTATGGGGATGATTGAAATGATTGGATAAGGAGAATGCATTGAAAACAATAAGGTAAGAAAAAAGGTTGGGAAAACAAGATGTTTCTGAAAATCTGTCTGAACAGCGGAGAATAATCAAGAATACTTGAAATAAAAGGGGTTAAACCCTAGAAGAGGCATTAATGACATCTAGCATTGCTACAGATGCACCAATACCAAACTTGGATATCAACGTCCGAAACATCTAGACGAGTACTATATGTGGAATGAGACCAAATTATAAAGGTACACCAAGGGAAACATCAAACGTTTCAACGAAACATTCAGGGAGATGCTACTTGAAATAAATATTAGTGCCAAACTTCTTAATAGGAAGAACCGAAGAGAGACCGTTGAAAGAAAGTGAATTGGATTTCTCAATGGGACTAACTGGAGAGAGAATTTTGAAGAAACGGTATTGGACTCCTCAACGGGATTGACCGGAGAGAGACAGTTGAAGAAAACAAGAACTTCTCAATGGGATTAACCGGAGAGAGACAGTTGAAGAAAACAAGAACTTCTCAATGGGATTAACCGGAGAGAGACAATTGAAGAAAACAAGAACTTCTCAATGGGATTAACCGGAGAGAGACAATTGAAGGAAATATAAGAAATTTCTCAATAGGAATAACCAGAGTGAGAAAGTCAGAGGAAATAATATAAACTTCTCAATGGTTTTAACCGGAGAGAGATAGTTGAAGGAACTATAAGAAATTTCTCAATGGGAACAACCGGAGTGAGAAATTCAAAATAAAAAATTGAATTCTCAATGGGAAAAACCGGAGAGAGAAATCTGGATCCAAGAATAACATTGGATGAAAGGCAGAGTGACAGACACGACTGCTTTGGTAGTTGCCAAGTGAATTGGACTTTGACTTTTGATACTTGCCAATAGATACTGGACTTTAAGGGTGCCAAATACAATTGGACTTTGATCACAAGGTAAGATAACAAGACCTCGGGAAATGCATATGAGCACCAAGTAAACTTAGAACTATGCTCAATATGAAATTTTGTATGATGTTAATGGTCAATGATTGCAATGCAAATGCTAAGACCACTAGGTGAGACTCCTTTGGAGAGGTGCGGCTGAAACAGCTGATTCCACAACATAGTGAAATTTTGCCAAATATGCCTTTGGAAGATGTTCTGAACATAACTTTTATTACATTTGCTAGAAGTATCAAGATGTTGATCCTGTTAGGAAGGAGTGATAAGCTTTTCTTGGGGGATTGCTTGAAGTAGACTGCCCCATGTTGATTGATTCTGAAATGACTACTTAACTGGTCGTTTGAAATTCTCTCCCTAGCATGAGTCCTGAAGAGAGATTCGTTAAAGAATAAGATCTTTGACTGTGAGGTGCCCTTTATAGGATCACTGCTCAAGTTTCTCAACTGTTTAAAATTCCTTGATGATGAGTGCTTACTTGCAAATAAAATATTCATTCAAAAATGTTAATTTTAATCCAATGGTCAAGCAAAATTTTGAAATCAAAATCATTATTGCAATGATATTGGTGTAAAGAAGATGAATCACTGGTAAGAATGCAATGTTGATTTAGACATGCAAAGTGAAAGATAATGCAAAAGGTATGATACTAAAGCAGATGATTGGAAAATCTCTTGGGAGTCAGCTTACGCAACCTTGCTGTGATATGCCTTTAAAACAAACCTAACTTCAATTAGGTCTTTAAAGGGTTGTAACGTGGTCTAGTTCACGGTTTTCAAAACAAAAGGATATAAGGCTTAAAAAATAATTTTTACACAACCCAAACTCCATGATGATCTCCAGTCCTACGCTCAATTAACTCAACTTATGAATTCAGGTTATTTTAAAGTTGCATTGATGATGGTGGCTCAAAAGCCAAAGGATTATTGGATATCAGTCATTGCTTCTTCACAACATTTTTTTTGTTGAGGACTTTGGGTCAACTCATCTTTGTATTTATTAAGGAATTATTGGTAACCTTTTTGTGATTCAGATTTCTTATTATCCCTAACTTTTGACTGGACTGTATCTTTGATGTTTTCAGTCCATCGAGATGCTTTTATTTTTGCTCAAGTCGCCTTTTGGGTGTTGACTTAACGACTTTTTCATTTTTAATTTGGATAATGACTGCCATCAACTTCTTCGAAAATTATTTGATGTGTGCGAAGACAAAATTGGGCTTGAAACCCTTATTAAAAGTGCAAGGAATGATTCTCCTAAAATTGAATACATATTCGAATTAATTGAGAACTACCCTGCCCCGGGTTAAGATTACGGGTTTTTTCGTGTAGAAAGAAACTCCAACTTCTAGGCTCAAAGGGGTTGACAATGGATTAACTTCCTTATTTCTCCAGTATTTGGGAGTTGAAACAATGCCTGTATATCATCAGCAAGGTTTTATTTTGAAAGCATACCATTCAACAGTTTGGGTATTTCTTTTTCGTCATCCTCCCTCTAATCATTGCTTATACAACAGATGAATAAGAGAAACAATGGTATATATAATTTTTGAAAATGAAAAGCATGAATACGCACAAATATGAAGGTGAATGAATTGATTCAAAAACATGTGATGCTCATTTTATTAACATTAACATTAGAGAACAAACAAAGTCTTTAAACAAGTACACATAATACAAACAAGGAAATTAAAACTTAAAAGAAACAAGGCCTAGTGTCGAATCAGTAACAAGGATGAGCTTTCCCGTCTGATCCACTGGCTTTAGGTAGTAACTCGTGATTCTTCGACCAAATCTTCAACCACTTTGTTTTGGCATGGGATCTATTTCAACCTTGGGAGCCCCTCTCTGTGTGAAGGTGAGCAAGTCTCCTCTGACCAAGTCCTGAACTCGAGCTTGGAAAGCATAACAATTCTCAATATCATGACCTGCAGCTCCTTCATGGAATGGGCAATGAAGATCGGTCCTAAATCCAGGTGGAAGAGGATTTGGAGGGTTGAGAGGTCTAGTGGTGACAAGACCTTTTTTGCACAAGGCAGGGAAAATCTCAGCATACTTCATGGGAACAGGATCAATAGGAGCCCTGGGCCTAGGATTGCGAGTTTGATTCTGACCAACATTCCTTTGTGGATGAGCTCGAGCTGGTGGAACATTAACCATAGGAGCAACTGCGGCTACTTGGGCTTCACCATACTGTTGTTGCTTGTAGTAGGGCCTTCTTTCAGCGTTGACAGCATGAGTATCACCCTCTTTCTTCTTTTGAAAGTTCCCAGAGGACTTTCTCGCAGCAGTAGAAGCTTCAGTATTACCAAATTTTCCCTTTTTGATTCCTTCCTCTAGCCTTTCTCCGATAGTGACTAGATCAGCGAAACTAGATACACTACCTATCATCCTTTCCCAGTATAGAGGTTGAAGGGTGTCCATGAATAAACCAGTAAGCTATTTTTCCGCCAAGGGAGGTTCCACCTGAGCAGCTAGCTCTCTCCATCGCTGAGCATGCTCTTTGAATGATTCCTTTTCTTTCTGAGACATGTTTTGAAGCTGACGGCGGTCAGGTGCCATGTCCAGATTGTATTTGTACTGTCTCAGGAATGCATCAAGTAAGTCCTGCCAGCATTGGATGCGGTTTTTCTCGAGTCACATATACCATTTCAAAGATGCCCCACTCAAGCTATCTTGGAAGCAATGGATGAGCAGTTTGTCTTTGTCAGCATGAGCGGCCATTTTACGACAGTACATGACCATATGGCTTTTTTGGCAAGTGTCTCCCTTGTATTTTTCAAATACTGGCATTTTGAACTTGTCCGGCATAACCAAGTTCGAAACCAAGCACATGTCTGCAGCAGCAGCATTGAAAACATCAAATCCCTCAACAACTCTTATCCTTTTCTCCAAAGGCATACATTGTTCCCTAACATCCTCAATATTTCCGGCTTCTCCTTGTACTGAAGATGGTGGATTATGCACGAAGGGAGGATTCACATAAGCAGTTTGGGCAACAGTGTGCATATTAGGTTGAGATCCAGTGAACACTCCAGGTTCGAAAAAAGTGGATGTACCAACCATATGAGTAGTTGCAAATGGCGGAGTGTAACCCGGTGGCAATCCAAATTCTGGCCAAGTGCTAGCGGGTCTTGAAGACTCTGTGTTAATGACGAAACTACTGACTTCAGAGGTGACGGTCCTCTGAAGTTGAACGTCCTTAGTAGCTAAGACTTGGAGCATTTCCATGATCTTGCTCACATTGCTCTTCAGGTCATCAATGTCTTCCCTGACTCGCTTGTTGTGTTCTTCTTGTTCAGCCATTCTTCTTCTTTCGTGGGCCCTAATTCTGTATCTGCATGGAGGAATCAGCTTGACGGGTACTCAACAACTCTGGAGACGAGAACGAATGAACATGAGCGACTATGAATGCAAAATGAATGCAAATATGAATGCAGATATGAATGCAATAATATGAGAATAAAATGTGAAAAGATGTTAAACATAAATTCATGGTATCACAAGTCCAAGGTACGGATGAAGGACACTCGGATTGCTCTCCTCACAAGGATTTTGCCGGGTAGGCTATAAAGTTTAAAGGAACCCCAAAGTTAACAATCCCTATGGTTGTTCATCACACACGCTAGAAGCATGACGGTTGATTGACTCCACCATATGAATCTCTTTTGGGTGAGATCTTCGTATCGAGCCACGTAAGAGGGAAGTCTCTCGGTGCCCCATACTATGCGATTATCGACACGGGGTTTAAAACAAAGTCTCAGGGTTATGGACCTTCCTCAATTGTTTGATGCACGTGTCAATTTTTTATATACCTTTGACAGTCAATCAACTCCATTGAGAAAGTCTATTCTGAGTGAGGTCTTCATATCGAGCCACGCGAGGGCGAACCCTGGTGCCCCATATTCCGCGACCATCAACCTATGCTCTAGGCCACACGGTTTAAGGTTCTAAAGGTCCTCAGAGTCGACGAACCTAATGAAAATAACAGAGCACACACGTCAAGAGCTTGACGGTCGTCAGTGTTCTCATTATAATCTACTCCAAGCGAGGTTTTCGTATCGACAACCCACGAGAGCGGTTCCCTCGGGAGCCCATACTACGTAACCTCTCCTAGCTTATGTTTATACTCATAGACCCGGGTATAAAGCCTTTCACCCAAGTTTCTTTTGCAATCAAAGTATCGATCCAAGAACCACAAGGTATAATATGGAAAGCGATAAAGAAAGCGGTAAAAGTAAACAAGTAAGACATAAGGAAAACATACAAACAAGCGTGAAGCAACCTAGATTAGGGTTGACTTGCATAGGGGTAAACTCGTCCCCAGCAGAGTCGCCAGCTGTCGTACCCCAGAAAATACGATCCTCGCGAATGCGATCGCGGTTGGGCTGACTTGAGAGTCGCCACCTAATTTTGATTTATTCCCAAAGAGGGAAAGGGAAAATATAGATAAAACCCGGGAAGAAAGGTTAAAGACAAGTGTAATACCTCAAAATTTGCCCTCTCATTTCCTCAACATTTTGCATAGCATTTTGCATATGTGGATTCATAAAATAACCAAAAACATTGCATCATATATAGCATAGCCGAGGCGGGGTATGTGATCAATGATCGGAGCAACCGAAAGTTATGAAGAGGCTACCGAAGGGCCACAAAGCTTCTCAACCTTGTGCAAAGGGTTCACAATATCCCACAAGTCTTCACTTGAAGCCACAAGTCATGGAAAGTTTTGGTTTGATTGAAGGAGGCAAGCAGTGCAATACTTCTTGAGGGAAAAGAGCCGAATTAGGGTTTCATTTCTACGGGGTTTCCGCATAAATTTTTGAGTCGAAGTGGATTTCTTTGACTTATATATGATGTCAAGTGCCTAGGGTTCAAATCTCGTCCACAAGTTCATTTTGGAAGGGGTTCGACTGGCCGGACGACGGAAAATCGAGGAATTGGAGAAAAGGCAATCGGGCTAGGTAAAAAGGGTCGACTCCGGACTTTTAAGATCGAGATCGTGAAATTAGGGTTACAATGATCCTATGGTTCAAATTTGGTCAAGAAACGATGGAGGAATCATGAAAAAATCAAAGAAAAATCATTTGAAAGTTAGTTGGTTTTCCATTTCCCTCCACCTTTCCTTCCACTTTCTTTCCACACTTCCTTTCATTCTTTCCATCCCATTTTTCCACTTCAATTCCACTCCATTTCCCTTGGAAACTTCCACCACCTTCCACCACCTTCTACCATCTTCTAGAATATTCCAAGGAAAGTTCCAAGGAATATTCCAAGGAATATTCTCTTTTTCCAACCCTAACCCTAACTAACTTCCAAACCTAATTTTGGATCCCAAACCTAATTTTTGGGCCCCAAACCCAAACATAGCTCCAAGCCTAAGCCCTATTTAAATCATTTTCATCCAAACCAAGAGGGTTCCCACCATTTTTCAATTTTTCACCCTTTGAGAATCACTTTTCTCTCTCACTTTTCCTTCCTTTCACAAAAGCTTTTTCAAATAAGCTCTTCAAGTTTCACATTGAAACTTGAAGATCTTGAAGCTTAAGCCTCCAACCTCCATTGATTTTGTGGATTATAGAAGAAGAAGCTACTGAATTTTGTGAGGATTATCGACTTATCGGAAGCACACGGAGATTCAAGTTCAAGAACGCATTTATTTTGCGGTTTTCGGTTTTCGGTTTTCTCTTCGATTCAAGCTTCGATACTTGCAACAATCACCGAAGCAATCCTCCGCTTCGTAGGTTGGTGATCTTAATCACTTCTTCTTTAAGTTATTCTCTTCATCTCGCCGTTTCGGCATTCTTTAAGTGCTTTTCGCTTTGCTTGAATTAATTCCGTCGATTATGTGTTGTTTGCATTTTTGTGATTTTTGTTGAATTAGTTTTTAAGGTGTTAATAGATATAGGTGTTAGCATGTGTAAATAAACTCAGAATAAGTCGAAATTAGTGGTAGCATGTCCCTAGGTATGTTATGGATCCCAAGAAGTGAGTTGGTGGCCAAAAGCACTTTTTTTAAAAAGCTTTTTTTTTCAATTCTGTGCAGTGTTAACCGATTAACCTATATGGTTAACCGGTTAACACCTGCGTTTTGCCACAAACTGCCTCTGTTTTGGGTCTGTTAACCGGTTAACCTATATGGTTAACCGGTTAACGCTGATGAATTTTGATTTCTTGGTTTAGTTGATTGCTCAATCCTAGTTCCTAGTGCCTCTAATGTTCATGTTTGTTTAGGTAGTGATTTTAGGTAATTTTAGGATCCATTTCCAGTAGCTAGTTCCCCCATTTCGAGTCGTTTCGACACGATTCCGTTTATGTTGCGTTTTGTGCGGTTTTTGTGTTCGTTGTGCATGCCTTGATTTTCTTGCATTGTGTTGCCATGTTCATGCATTATTTGGTATGAAATAATCATGTTGCATTCTGTTTTTATATGTATGCATTGCATTAAATCATGTTGCATTTTATTATGTTGATGTATTGTTGCATTTTTGCATAATCACATGTATGTGCATTTGGATGCATTTAGTTGCATGCTTGATCTTAGCATTTGCATAAATTTAATTCTGAATTTTGCATTAGGTTTAGTGTGTTTGTTGAACCATTATGTTGCATGTTCATAATCAATAATCACCATGTTCAAAGGTCATGTCTAAGTGTTACATCTTTTGCATTACTTGTTGCATAATCCACATGATGCATTCTTGAATAATCTAATATTCATGTTCTTGCATTGGTGTATGTTGATCCATGTTTAAATGCATGGTTGTGATGTGTTTAGTGCATTTTAATTGATTTTGTGCATTAAAAAATGAAATAATCAAATTCTGGATTTTGCATTTCATAGCTGCTGTCTTGCATAAGTGCTGTAAAATGTGTGCTGTTTGTTATGTGTGCATGCTGCATTTGACTTTTTACACCTTCTTTTTCATGCTGCATGCTGGCTGTAAAAAGCTGGTTTGTGTTATGCATTGTTTTCATGGCTGTTTGTATTTTAGGGGGCTGTAATAGGTGCTGTATTTTGGTTCTAGCATTTTTTTTAGTTCCTTTAGGATTAGAATAGGGTCTAGTTTAGGGCCAAGTTTAATTAGGATTTAATTAATGTGTGTTTGCCTTATTCTTTTTTAATAAAAATGTGCACTAACCATTTGTTTTGTAGTGGGGAAGATTGAGGTAAGTTTACCTCACTTTATCCTTTATTTTTATGCATTTCTTTTATGCATTTTATTCATTTTTCCTTCCATATTTGTGTTTGGTAGGATCCCCCCTTGTTAGGATCAACTTACCTTCCTTAGGAAGTAAGTTGTATCCTATTTCTTTTTTCTTTTCCTTTTGATCTTTAGGATTAGAATACCTCACTAACCATTAGGATCTCCCCTTTGTAAATAAATCAATAAAATTAGGGTGTGTCTTAGTTCCCCTTAGATTTTCCCTTTTTCAATTTGAGTCATTCTTTCTCATCTCAAAAGCAACAAAAACACCTAATAAAGTTCAACAAGCTAGTGAACTTAAACCCTAATCCTAGGAAACCAGTCTTGGATAAATTCTCCATGCTGGGTATGCTTGTTCTATTATTCCATCTTGGAATGTAGAGTCAAGTGTACATTCCATGGAAAAGAGTTTGAATTCACTTCCTTGTGCCAAATTCATACAAAACTCATAAAAGACAAAAACAAACAATAAGCGACTAATCCTGCGGGAACTTCTTTTCTCATCTCATCCATTCATAACGTGAACTCGCGACTACTTGTCTCGCATGCAAGACGGTTAACGCACTCGTACCAGACGAGCCTGCAACACCTGAGCATAGACATACGCAGTTCCAGCTGTAAAAAACACAAGCAAATAGTTCCCGCCTAGGTTAGGCGAACTACGTCGACTCTGATCCTCATTATCCCGGTGAGGTACGTAGGCAGCGGGGTAGGGCCCGTTCGAGCACATTCTTTATTTTCCCTACATTTCCCCTTTTCTTTCCATTCTCTCTTCTTATTCCTTTCTCATTTTCCATTCCCTTTATTCCAGTAGCGGTTTTATTCAGCAGCATTCGTATTTTCTCACCCTTTGAAACAAACAAGCAAGCGTGGATCCCGTCGGGTACGGCGGACGGATTGGGGTGCTAATACCTTCTCAATTCGTAACCGACTCCCGTATCCAGATCTTTGGTTCGCAAGGCCTCGTCCTTTCCTTCTTCCTCAGGTTTGTGCAACATTACCTTTCCCGTTCCATTCGGGATAAAAATGTCTGGCTGGCGACTCTAACCTTTCCGCGCCACTTTCGCGTTTGTACTAGGATGAAAATCCCGGGAGCGACAGCTGGCGACTCTGCTGGGGACTAACCTGATTCTTCCGGTTTCCCTTGTAGAGTCAATCCTAGCGCCTGTTTGGTTTTGTTCTTTGGGTGTTTATGTGTTTGTTGCTGAGTGCTTTAGTTTAGCTTTACTGTTTTTATTTACAGTTTTATTTTACAGCTTTACTTTATCGCATTTATTTATCGCTTTCAGTATTTTATTTTCCATGCATCATATTATACTGGACTGTCTGGCTGTGCTGGTTTTCATTTTTTCTGTGGGTGGGAGTTACTGTGAGATAAGCCAATTACCCGGCTTGAGTGCACCCTAGGACTTAGAGTGGTTCCACTTTGGCTTCATGGCATCTTGCTATGTTGGTAGTAGTGAGTTCCACACCTTGACTTGCGACCTTCTCGGGAATGTATTGATACCGGAATCTTTCTGGGTTGATGCGCTACCTTGATAGTTATGTGCAGTCAGGGGACCGATCATTGAGAACCTTTGTGGAAACATCCCTCTCCAGTGATGACAGTGGCAGACCACATTTGTTGGCAAACCCACTCGCATCCGAGGGCCCACTGGGAACTCGCATAGGATGGCCTGGTTCTCTCATAGGAATTCAGTTAAAGCAAACTGTTCGTATGACGGTAGTATTGTACCCTTCGGGATGAATGTACTATTGTTTCTCGATTCAGTGCTTGAAGCTGAGGACTTATGAGGGATGCTTGTTTTTCCGGACTCAACTGAGACCTCCCTGAGTAGTACATAATGCCAAACCGATTCCCTGATTTGGTCATGAGCCATTTCTCGGAAATGGTGAACGTATTATTGCTATTCGGCCTCGAGAGTCCGTGATGTTGACCCGAGTAGCAATACCCGTGAGATTGGGAGGGGTTTACAGGTTTGCAGGAACCCTGGTACCTTCAGCATACCCACTTTGCCTTTGGTTCAGTTTTATGATTTGGATTTCGGTTCTTAAGTTATGGACCCCGGATCAGAGGGATGATTATTGTGATATCTGGATTTTGAGACTGTGCACCGACACCTGATCATATGATTGGCACATCACAGACACTTCACTGATCACATGCCTTGTCTTGCATAAGCATCATATCATCATTAATCATTTTGTGTTCTTTTTATTCCCAGGGTTCATTACTTCCTAGGTCCTGGTCATATTTCCTACTTCAGCATGGAGATTTCGAGGAAGAGAAATGTTCATTATACTTTCCCGCAACCAGAGACAGAGAGTGTTCAGGGTTTGATTAGCTTGATGGGTGACCGAGTCCTTGATAATTTCAGGAGAGAGTATGGCAAGATACTGAATTATGTTTGCAAGCCCACAGTCGACCAGAAGGATAGCTTGCATTCTTTGTTGCAGTTCTATGATCCACAGCTGAGGGTCTTTGTTTTTCCTGATTATATTCTGGCACCTACATTGGAGGAGGTTTCTAGCATGCTGAGTGTTCCTGTTAAGGAGGGTGTACCTTACTATGTTTCGGAGAGGATCCCATCTCATGAGGATATCACTATTGCCTGTCATTTGAGTATGCCCAGACTCAAGGTGGGATTAGAGGCTGGCCAAAGTAAAGGAATCCCTTTGGACTTTCTGGTTGCAGAGGCACGTGTTATGGCATCGGAAAAGAAGTGGGCAGACTTCAGAGCACTGTTGGCTATGGTAGTATATGGAATCAGTTTGTTTCCCGGAGAGAAAGGACTAATTAATATGGAGGCCATTACTATTTTCGTCAAGAAAAATCCTGTTCCTACATTGCTAGCTGACTTTTATTATGGAGTTCACCACAGAAATGAAAAAAGGAAGGGGTTTGTAAATTGTTGTGCTCCCATATTCGCTGATTGGTTTGTAAGGCAACTCCCTAAATCAGGACCCTTTCAGGATTTGAAACAATCTTGGAAGTGGTCCAAAAGATTAATGGGCTTAACCTCAGCTGACATTGCTTGGGGATGCAACAGAGATTTGGTGGGCAAAGAAATACTGGTTAGTTGTGGTAGCTTTCCAAATGTGCCTTTGATGGGAAGGAAAGGTGGGATTAGCTACAATCCTATCTTGTCCAGGAAACAGTTCGGCTATCCTTTAAGAGATATACCTTTGATCGGCGACGCAAATGAGTCCTTATATTTCTCAGCAGAGGGAAACTCCAAAATGAGTATCCTAGCATCCCAAGCTTGGGAAGTTAAGGTGATGAAAGGAAAGAAAGATTTTGGAAGAGTAGATCCTAATACCTATGATCCTTTTGCCAGCTGGTTGGAGGACCGTGTGAAGACTCATCTTCTACCATTTTCTAGAGAAACGCCTCTTTACCCTAAAGAGGTGGCACCAAGAACTACGGTGCCTTTGGAGGAATATCAGAAGTTAGAAGC
The DNA here is from genome assembly GCA_963966055.1 of Lathyrus aphaca. Classification (NCBI taxonomy): domain Eukaryota; kingdom Viridiplantae; phylum Streptophyta; class Magnoliopsida; order Fabales; family Fabaceae; genus Lathyrus; species Lathyrus aphaca. The sequence continues at coordinate 131,668,734 of OZ014521.1, read as the reverse complement.
TTTGGTTAAGCAACTGAGGGTTGAAAATCAAGAGGCTCTTAATTCTTGTCAAGCGCTAGTGATCCAGAACCGTCAATTGAAAGATAGAGCTGAGCAAGCCGAAGAGATAGTCCGTCTTAAGCAGAAGGACTTTGAGGATAGAGAGCTCTATTTCCGAAAGAAAGGTTTAGCTGAGACTCATATGACGGCCCAGCGCCGAAGGGAGAAGAAGGATCTTAGTGAAGCCAATGAAGCTGTTACTTTATGGCAGGAGAAATGGGACGAAAATCTGAAGAAACAAAAGGAGTTAGACGCCAAGCATAAACAGGAAGTCAAAAGCCTTCAGGATTCTTTAGATGGGCAGAAAGAGCTTCTCAGGAAAGCTTATTATCAAGAGGAGGATCGTATCCGGCGCGTAACAGAAAGCCAGCAGGCACTGAAGGAAGCTCAAAAGGAGATTGAAGACTTGAAGTTGAAAGCTGATGTGAAAAGGTCGAAGGCCGAGTCGAGTCAAAGCAAGGAGAATGAGACAGCATTTCTACAGCAGATCGAGGAGTTACACGCTTCTTCTGATACGAGGGACCTCCTCATTCAGAAGCTCATCCAGGAACCCGGTCATCCAGATGTGGTTCAGCTGTTCCAGAGCGTCAAATGCCTTAGCTGGAGATTGAAAGATATAGGGTTCCCTAGGGTTTAATTTCATATTGTTGTACTTGGATTACCCATAGGCTTGTTGTGGGATTCCTTATATGTGATGTACTTTTGTTGTTATTTTGCTTGGTACCCTCCAGGGCTGTTGTATTTTCAAACTCCAGTTTATATGATTGAGTTGTTCCGGATTTCTTGTTCGTTATTTGCACCAACACGGGAAATGAGCATCAATTCTTCACAGCCGTCATTGTGTCTGAATATCATTTGGGTCTTCTTCCCAATTCTTATCTTCTTAATGCCAAGACCGGACACAGGAAGATACTCGGGAATAAAAGGAACACATTGCATTGCATACGCATCATTTGCATTTTGTCTTTGTCTTTGCAGGTTTTTCTTCGAGATGTTTAATTTATCTGTGTTCACCAGGCAAAGATTGCGAGGGCCGCCAAGACCCGGTACATTCGACAAAATATTCCTCATCGGTACGCGACCCGCAGTAATCAAAGAACAGCAATGGACGCCATGCAGACGGAACTCAACAATGTCCATACCAAGATGGCAGAATTTATGACTCTGATGCAGGGGATGGCCCAGGGGCAGCAGGAGCTGAGAAATGCAATTCAAGGGTTAACTCCTCCTAACACTAATGCTCAGGAAACTACTTCCGGCGGACTAGGGGCTCCTCCCAATACCAACAACGGTACAGGTGGACCTCATGTTCCAGATCCATCTATGGCTGCGTATGTTCCTGTGCAGGACAGGCAGGAAGACCAATTCCAGTACTTCAACAACGATATGGGTTTCGGCGGCGACGGGAATCTCAACGACTTCTCGGTGCTTGCAGAGAAGGTCAAGGCCTTAGAGTGCAAAGATACTTTGGGAATTGACGTGTCAGATATGGGTTTAGTACCTGGGGTGGTCATTCCACACAAGTTCAGGCCACCAGCATTTGATAAATACAACGGCAACTCTTGCCCGAAAACTCACTTACAGGCTTTCTACAGGAAGATTGCGGCTCACACGCGAGATGAGAAACTATGGATGTACTATTTCCAGGATAGCCTTTCTGGAGGATCCTTGGAGTGGTACATGAAGTTGGAAAGAAGCTCTATCAGAAGCTGGAAGGATTTGGGAGAGGCCTTCCTCAAACAATACCAATACAACATTGACATGGCACCTAGCCGTACTCAGCTTCAAAGCTTGACACAGAAGAGTTCGGAGAGTTTCAAAGACTATGCACAGAGGTGGCGTGAGGTGGCCGCCCGAGTGCAACCACCGTTATTGGAAAGAGAGATGGTCGATCTTTTCCTGAATACCCTCCCAGGGCATTTCATGGAAAGGTTGGCTGGTTGTTCCTCAAGTGGTTTTTCGGACATTATTCTGACTGGAGAAAGAATTGAAAGCTGGATCAAGCAGGGGAAAATTCAAAATGGAAGTGCTTCAGCGTCTGGTACCAAGAAACCCTTTGTGAAAAAGAGGGAAGGAGAAACAGGAGCAGTATACGCGCAGAGAGGAATGATGCACCAAGGATATTATCAGCAAGTGGCCCCCGTCACTATTTCAACTCCTCCAGTTCAACAGCGGGTCCAACCTCCACAGCCGCAACGCTCACAGGGGTATCAGCCAAGACCCCCTCGTCCGTATTATCCTCAGAAACCGAGAGACAGACATTTTGAAGCTCCACCAATGTCTTACTCCCAATTGTTGAAGAATCTCCTGCAGCTTCGAATGATTCAACTTCGTACCTTGCAACCTCCGAAGCCAGACCAAATTCCTGAAGGTTATGACTCGAATGCTAGATGCGAGTTTCATTCTGGAGCTCCCGGCCATAGCACTGAGAATTGTAAAGCGTTGAAGCATGCTGTTCAGGACTAGCTGGATTCTAAAGCGATCAATTTCGCTCCTTCTCCTAATGTGCTGGAAAATCCCATGCCTCATCACAGGGGCATGGTTGGTGCAATTGGTGAAGGGGAGAAATTGAATTTGGTGGATGATGTAGATGACTTGAAGACTTCTTTGGTTGCTATCAAGGTTTGTTTGTTGAAGAAAGGCATTTTCCCCGGATGCGAGGATGATTGTTCAGAATGCACAGAAGCTACCAACGGTTGTAAACGATTGAAGGCCGGAATTCAAGGAATGATTGATGAAGGAGTGCTGCAATTTGACAAGATTGTGAAAGAAAGTGAAGTATCTACAGTGACTATCTTTTATGATCCATCCCAAGCTCCTTCGCGTGCTAGAGTGGCACCAATAACCATTACTACTGCTGGACCCATAATGTACCAAAGTGACAGAGCAGTCCCTTGGCATTATGGTGGTGAAGTGTATTACAATGGCCAGAGGCAAGAATTGGCCACGACTAGTATAACCCCAGCTCAAGTAGAGAATGTTGGAGTGGGGGGGTTTACTCGAAGTGGAAGATTGTTTGCGCCTGAAGCATTGAGAAACAATGTGATACCACCTAGAGATACTGCCGAAGCCCAAGCAAGAGCCAGAGGGAAGCAACCTGTAGTTGTTAATGATCCAACTCCGTCAGCTGATCCAGATCTCACCTTTGATAAAGAAGCCGAAGAATTCTTGAGGATCATCAAGAAGAGCGACTATAAGATTGTAGATCATTTGCAGCAGACGCCGTCAAAGATCTCCATCTTATCGTTACTCATGTGTTCGGACTCTCACAGGAAGGCCCTTTTGAATATTCTGAACAAGGCATACGTGCCTCAGGATATTTCTGTGAACCAGCTAGAAACGGTGGTGTCCAGCGTTAACGCCAGTCATGGATTGGGTTTCACGGACTTGGACTTAACTTCTGATGGGCGTGCTCACAATCGGGCATTGCATATCACTCTTGAATGTAAAGGTGCAGTACTCTCCCACGTGCTGGTGGATACTGGTTCATCTTTGAATGTCTTGCCTAAGAAGGCATTGATGAAGCTGGACTATGATGGGGTGGTGCTAAGGCCCAGTGATCTAGTAGTGCGGGCATTTGATGGATCAAGAAGATCGGTATTTGGAGAGGTGGAGTTACCTATCAAGGTAGGACCACAAGTCTTCAATACCACGTTTTATGTGATGGATATCCAGCCGGCATATAGTTGTTTACTTGGAAGGCCCTGGATACACTCGGCAGGAGCGGTTTCTTCTACACTTCATCAAAAATTAAAGTTCGTCTGGGAAGGTCAAGTTGTGACGGTCAGCGGGGAAGAAGATATCTTCGTCAGTCATCTAGCCTCATTCAAATATGTGGAGATGGATGGCGAAATAGTCGAGACCCCTTGTCAAGCTTTTGAGCCCTTGAAGTCTGAGCAAGCATCTGCAGTAGCAATTTCTCCTGAAGAACCAAAGAAGGTAGTTTCCATAGCTTCCTATAAACAAGCGCGTGAATTGGTAGAATCCGGGATCCGAGAGGGCTGGGGCAGCCCGGTAGAAGTGCCAGAGAAGAAGGACATGTTCGGGATTGGTTATCACCCTGGAGGATCCTCGTCGGCAACGAATGCTAAAGGTTGTCAGAGCCCGGTCACTTTCACAAGTACGGGAGTGGTAGACTACGGAAATGTCAGCGCCGTGCAGGATGAAGCTGTTGATAGTGACTGTGACTTGGATGAATGGATTAGGCCTGCCGTCCCAGGAGCTCAACTTAGCAACTGGACATCCGAAAGGCTCATTTCAGTAACATCTTTTGAAGAGTAATGATTTTGTGTTTCTATTTTTCCTGTACTAAAGCACTATGTCTTACCCCGGGGCATAGTGTCTCTTTGTAAGGGTTCATTTGTTCATTAACGCAATCATTAATAAAATTGACATTTCACATTCATTCATGTTGTTCTCTGTCTTTCATTTTTACTTTTGTTTTTCAAAAAGAAAGAAAAGTTTTAAAAATGGCAATGTTTCTCATCTTCTCAAGTTGTTGCTAAAGCCTTGCATGAATCATCATTCATGCAGGTGCTCGTCACCGGATCTTATCAATGACGACCCTGTTATGACTAAGTATGACTTCGACAATCCGATTTATCAAGCCGATGAGGAAGGTGAAGAGGATTGTGATTTACCCGAAGAATTGGCCAGACTGCTCAAACAAGAGGAGAAGATGATTCAGCCGCACGAGGAAGATGTTGAAGTGATAAACCTGGGTACTGAGGAGGACAAGAAAGAAGTCAAGATCGGAGCTGCATTAGAAGAATCTGTCAAGACTCGTTTGATGGCTATGCTTCGAGAATACGTTGACGTCTTCGCATGGTCCTACCAAGACATGCCGGGTTTAGACACTGATATCGTGGTACACAAGCTACCCCTCAGAGAAGGTTGTCCTCCGGTAAAGCAAAAGTTGAGGCGCACACGTCCAGACATGGCAATCAAAATAAAAGAAGAAGTGCAAAAACAGTTTGATGCTGGCTTCTTGGCCGTGACTAGTTATCCTCCATGGGTTGCTAACATCGTGCCGGTTCCTAAAAAAGATGGCAAAGTCAGAATGTGTGTGGATTACAGGGATTTGAATAGGGCTAGCCCCAAAGATGATTTCCCTCTACCTCACATAGATGTACTTGTCGATAATACTGCTCAGTTTTCCGTGTTCTCCTTCATGGATGGATTCTCAGGCTATAATCAAATCAAGATGGCTCCCGAGGATATGGAAAAGACAACTTTCATTACTCCTTGGGGCACCTTTTGTTACAAAGTCATGCCGTTTGGTTTAAAGAATGCAGGAGCTACCTACCAACGGGCAATGGTGACGCTGTTTCACGACATGTTCCATCATGAAATTGAGGTTTATGTTGATGACATGATAGCAAAGTCCCAGACGGAAGAGGAACACTTGGTCAATCTAGCAAAATTATTTGACAGGCTTCGAAAGTTCAGACTGAGGTTAAATCCGAATAAATGCACCTTCGGGGTTCGTTCTGGCAAGTTGCTCGGTTTCATTGTTAGTGAACGAGGAATTGAGGTCGATCCGGCCAAAGTGAAAGCAATCCAGGAAATGCCTGAGCCAAAGACTGAAAAGCAGGTGCGTGGCTTCTTAGGGAGACTGAACTACATTGCACGGTTTATTTCTCACCTAACGGCCACATGCGAGCCCATCTTCAAGCTTCTGAGGAAGAATCAGGCCATTAAATGGAACGAAGACTGTCAGCGAGCCTTTGACCGAATCAAAGAGTACCTGTTGGAACCACCAATTCTTATGCCTCCAGTGCCAGGGAGACCTTTGATTATGTATCTCACTGTGCTGGAAGGATCGATGGGATGTGTACTGGGTCAGCAGGACGAGTCTGGTCGAAAAGAGCACGCCATTTATTACCTTAGCAAAAAGTTTACCGATTGTGAGACGCGATACTCACTACTCGAGAAAACTTGCTGCGCTTTGGCATGGGCTGCTCGCCGACTAAGACAGTACATGCTGACTCACACTACTCTCCTAATTTCCAAGATGGATCCTGTAAAATACATCTTTGAGAAGCCGGCTTTGACAGGAAGAGTGGCCCGTTGGCAAATGATACTCACGGAGTATGACATACAATACACTTCACAAAAGGCAATAAAGGGGAGTGTGTTGTCAGAATACTTGGCCCAGCAGCCGATTGATGATTATCAACCCATGAGGTTTGAGTTTCCGGATGAGGACATCATGTTCCTCAAGTCGAAAGACCATGAAGAACCACTTCCGGAGGAGGGGCCTGACCCTGAATCCAGGTGGAAGTTGATGTTTGACGGAGCTGTAAACATGAATGGGAGTGGAGTGGGTGCTGTTATTATCTCGCCAGAAGGAGTCCACACGCCTCTCGCTGCTCGGTTGACCTTCGAGTGCACTAATAACGAGGCCGAGTATGAAGCTTGCATCATGGGGATCGAAGAGGCAATAGACTTGCGAGTCAAGAACCTTGAGATCTTCGGAGATTCTGCTTTGGTGGTGAATCAAGTCAATGGCAAATGGCTAGTTCATCAAGTTCGTTTGATTCCTTACCGAGATTACGTCAGGAGGCTGTTAACTTTCTTTACCAAAGTAAAGCTGAGCTATGTTCCTAGAGACGAAAACCAGTTCGCCGATGCTCTCGCAACTTTATCGTCCATGATCAAAGTTTGTCGAGAAAATTTCGTGCCTCGAATTTCGATCTCTCGTCTTGAAAGACCAGCTTATGTCTTCGCAGTTGGTGATGGGGAAGATGACAAGCCTTGGTACCACGACATCAAACAATTCCTGAAAGCTCAAGAATACCCGGCTGGGGCATCCAGTAAAGATAAGAAAACTCTTAGGAGACTGGCGGGAGGTTTCTTCTTGAATCAGGATGGTGTGTTGTACAAACGGAACTTCGACATGGTGCTGCTCAGGTGTGTGGACAGACACGAGGCAGACATGTTAATGCAGGAGGTTCACGAAGGCTCTTTTGGTACCCATGCTGGAGGACATGTCATGGCCAAGAAATTATTGAGATCGGGATACTATTGGATTACCATGGAATCTGATTGTTGTAAATACTCCCGTAAATGCCATAAGTGTCAAATTTATGCCGACAAGGTCCATGTGCCTCCGAATCCGTTGAGTGTCATGTCTTCACCGTGGCCATTCGCTATGTGGGGCATCGATATGATTGGAAAGATTGAGCCAACAGCTTCTAATGGGCATCGCTTCATCCTAGTTGCTATTGATTATTTCACGAAGTGGGTTGAAGCAGCTTCCTACGCCAATGTCACCAAACAAGTGGTCGCTCGATTTATTAAGCGGGACATCATCTGCCGGTATGGAGTCCCTGAAAGAATCATTACTGATAATGGTTCTAATCTCAACAACAAAATGATGGCTGACTTGTGTCGAGACTTCAAAATAGAACACCACAACTCTTCTCCGTATCGTCCGAGGATGAATGGCGCCGTCGAGGCGGCTAATAAAAACATCAAGAAGATTGTTCAGAAGATGGTTGTGACGTACAAAGACTGGCACGAGATGTTACCATTCGCCTTGCATGGGTATAGAACCTCAGTGCGCACTTCAACTGGGGCAACTCCATTCTCATTGGTGTATGGTATGGAGGCAGTTCTACCAGTCGAAGTGGAAATCCCTTCGCTGAGGTTGATGATGGACATCAAGCTGGATGAAGCTGAGTGGCTCCGATCCAGATATAATCAATTGAGCCTTATCGAAGAGAAGCGTCTAGCAGCTGTATGCCATGGACAGTTGTATCAGCGACGAATGAAGCAAGCTTTCGACAAGAAGGTGCGACCACAGAGGTACATGCCAGGAGATTTAGTGCTGAAAAGGATTCTTCCTCCTCTCAACGATCACAGGGGCAAGTGGACACCCAACTATGAAGGACCGTTCGTGGTTAAAAAGGTCTTCTCAGGCGGAGCCTTAATGCTGACAACCATGGACGGAGAAGACTTTCCATCCCCTGTCAATGCAGACGCAGTAAGAAAATACTTCGTGTAAAAAGGACCCGCTGGATAAAAACAGAATAAAGATCCAGGCAAAAATGGGCATCCCGGCGAGCCAAAAACAGAATAAAAGGCTCGGGCAAAAGTTAGGGAAATATTGAAAAAATGTACACCCGCTGAGTTGAAAAGCCACATCGGACAACTCAGGCAAAAAAGGGTATCCCGGTGGATTGAAAACCTGAAAGGGCGATCCACGCAAAAGAGGGATTAACACGAACGACTGCGATCTGCGAGATCCATGACCTACCTACAGTTGAGGCTATCCTAAGGGTCGAAGATCAGTTCACTTACTTTTTCTCAGGAGGCGGAGCGAGCGGAACGTCTTGAAGACATACGAGTCATAACCGGGTTGATACTTGATGAGATTCATTTTTCACATTGCCAATAGGGTAGTTTGTTTTTCTTTTAGTGGTTCCCTCATTCCAGGGAACCGCTTCCTTTGTATTGCCTATTCAGGGCCACCTTTCCAAATCAATAAAGTTCAACTTCATTCAATGGACCATTTTGTTTCTTTGTTTTTACTTTTTCATCTAGCATTGATTGATTGTGAAAACGTCTAACTCGCATTGTGTTATGAACATTTGAATGCTTTTCTAACTCGTGCAGGAGAATAGAAACATTTAATATAACTCAGAAATGGTGTTGAGATGCCTAAACAATGATTCATGCTATGAGCCTGGGGCAAGCAGGTCCCAAACTAATTCTCTATGTTGCAGGTTGCAGGTATTATCGATTGTGTTCATGCAGGTACAGGTACTGGTGTTGCTAACAGAGCTAAAAGATCACTGTCCAGGATGGGCATTCCCATTTGTTTGAGCAGAAACAAATGTCTCCCAGGGTGTTTCCAATTATCCCCAGCCATGTGCAAGTTGAAATTTCTCCCAGCTAGACAGCAGAGAGTGGGTGCAATCCCTAAGCAGAAGTCTCCGTGCAGACAGGGGCAATTCTTAACAGCAGTATAAGGAGTGTCTGGGCCTCCCCAGCAGTTGCTTCCTCAGCAGTATCATGCCTTTGGTTCCCCACCAGAGTTCAAGAAAGGTTCGCCTCCAGCAGGGTCTTGGCGCTCCAATCTCAAAGTCCAATTTATTTTTGGCAATGGCGGCTATTCAGAGCCAGTGAATTATTAACAACTTTCCCCACAGAGTTGTTTCTTCCTCATCAGGGTGAGCCAGATCAATGCAGTGATCGTCGCTCCTCCCCAGTGAAGTCGCCAAGTTATCTGGAATTACCTGCAGTCTCCTTATCAGGAGATCTTCTTTGCATTGTCATTCGCATAATCATCATTGCGTCTGCATCTTCCAAAGCGTAGCATTTCCATCATCATGGAGCATTACGCCATAAATTCAAACATATGCATGCCAGCATGGGCCAGTTTTGAGGTATATTATGTACGACATATAACATCTTCTCAACCTGAAGTACTCCGCACAGAGGATACCAATATCATGTTCCAGACATCCTTGTCTTTTCGAGTCAATGTTCGTCATTTTTTCCGCGTCTTGTTTGGTACAACAGTCGCGTCGCAGGTTCCCGTTTGGTACAACGGTCCTATTTGCTTGGGCTCTCGTTTATGTACAACGATCCCGTTCCATCTTGTCCAATTTTCTTTGTGTTTGGTTACCAGTCGAGGCTGGTATACCTTTGCGTCTCCATTTGAGGATGGTTTCGTGTTAGATCCGAGGATCTTTTGATTTGTCATTCGAGGATGACATTTCGTTTCTTCAAGTCCTTCTGCGGTTGGTCTTGTTGTTGTGGCTATTATTCGAGGATAGTAGTTCACTTTTTGAGCTTATTGATTGAGGTCAGTTTGTCTCTTTTGCAAAGTCTGTCTGAGGTCAGCTTTGTGTTTGGTTATCAGTCGAGGCTGGTATACCTTTGCGTCTCCATTTGAGGATGGTTTCGTTTTAGATCCGAGGATCTTTTGATTTGTCATTCGAGGATGACATTTCGTTTCTTCAAGTCCTTCTGCGGTTGGTCTTGTTGTTGTGGCTATTATTCGAGGATAGTAGTTCACATTTTGAGCTTATTGATCGAGGTCAGTTTGTCTCTTTTGCAAAGTCTGTCTGAGGTCAGCTTTGTGTTTGGTTATCAGTCGAGGCTGGTATACCTTTGCGTCTCCATTCGAGGATGGTTTCGTGTTAGATCTGAGGATCTTTTGATTTGTCATCCGAGGATGACATTTCTTTTCTTCAAGTCCTTCTGCGGTTGGTCTTGTTGTTGTGGCTATTATTCGAGGATAGTAGTTCACATTTTGAGCTTATTGATCGAGGTCAGTTTGTCTCTTTTGCAAAGTCTGTCTGAGGTCAGCTTTGTGTTTGGTTATCAGTCGAGGCTGGTATACCTTTGCGTCTCCATTTGAGGATGGTTTCGTGCCAGATCCGAGGATCTTTTGATTTGTCATTCGAGGATGGCATTTCTTTTCTTCAAGTCCTTCTGCGGTTGGTCTTGTTGTTGTGGCTATTATTCGAGGATAGTAGTTCACTTTTTGAGCTTATTGATTGAGGTCAGTTTGTCTCTTTTGCAAAGTCTGTCTGAGGTCAGCTTTGTTGGTTTGGTTATCAGTCGAGGCTGGTATACCTTTGCGTCTCCATTCGAGGATGGTTTCGTGCCAGATCCGAGGATCTTTTGATTTGTCATTCGAGGATGACATTTCGTTTCTTCAAGTCCTTCTGCGGATGGTCTTGTTGTGTGGCTATTATTCGAGGATAGTGGTTCACTGTTTGAGCTTATTGATCGAGGTCAGTTTGTCTCTTTTGCAAAGTCTGTCTGAGGTCAGCTTTGTGTGTGGTTATCAGTCGAGGCTGGTATACCTTTGCGTCTCCATTCGAGGATGGTTTCGTGTTAGATCCGAGGATCTTTTGATTTGTCATTCGAGGATGACATTTCGTTTCTTCAAGTCCTTCTGCGGTTGGTCTTGTTGTTGTGGCTATTATTCGAGGATAGTAGTTCACTTTTTGAGCTTATTGATTGAGGTCAGTTTGTCTCTTTTGCAAAGTCTGTCTGAGGTCAGCTTTGTGTTTGGTTATCAGTCGAGGCTGGTATACCTTTGCGTCTCCATTTGAGGATGGTTTCGTGCCAGATCCGAGGATCTTTTGATTTGTCATTCGAGGATGGCATTTCTTTTCTTCAAGTCCTTCTGCGGTTGGTCTTGTTGTTGTGGCTATTATTCGAGGATAGTAGTTCACTTTTTGAGCTTATTGATTGAGGTCAGTTTGTCTCTTTTGCAAAGTCTGTCTGAGGTCAGCTTTGTTGGTTTGGTTATCAGTCGAGGCTGGTATACCTTTGCGTCTCCATTCGAGGATGGTTTCGTGCCAGATCCGAGGATCTTTTGATTTGTCATTCGAGGATGACATTTCGTTTCTTCAAGTCCTTCTGCGGATGGTCTTGTTGTGTGGCTATTATTCGAGGATAGTGGTTCACTGTTTGAGCTTATTGATCGAGGTCAGTTTGTCTCTTTTGCAAAGTCTGTCTGAGGTCAGCTTTGTGTGTGGTTATCAGTCGAGGCTGGTATACCTTTGCGTCTCCATTCGAGGATGGTTTCGTGGATCTTTTGATCTGTCATTCGAGGATGGCATTCTTCCCAACATATTTCCACTTGGTTTTATTTTCGCTACCTATTCGGAGGTCAAAATCAAAAAATACATAAATAAATAAATGGACAGATGACATTTCCATCATTCTCAGTGTGCAAATTTTCAGGTTTTATTTGAGTATTCAATCACTCCATACCTTGAACGTATAAAAGCTGTTGCAATCATCCGTTCAGGTCTGCAGTTGATTGAATAGGGGCAGCTGTAATACCTCAAAATTTGCCCTCTCATTTCCTCAACATTTTGCATAGCATTTTGCATATGTGGATTCATAAAATAACCAAAAACATTGCATCATATATAGCATAGCCGAGGCGGGGTATGTGATCAATGATCGGAGCAACCGAAAGTTATGAAGAGGCTACCGAAGGGCCACAAAGCTTCTCAACCTTGTGCAAAGGGTTCACAATATCCCACAAGTCTTCACTTGAAGCCACAAGTCATGGAAAGTTTTGGTTTGATTGAAGGAGGCAAGCAGTGCAATACTTCTTGAGGGAAAAGAGCCGAATTAGGGTTTCATTTCTACGGGGTTTCCGCATAAATTTTTGAGTCGAAGTGGATTTCTTTGACTTATATATGATGTCAAGTGCCTAGGGTTCAAATCTCGTCCACAAGTTCATTTTGGAAGGGGTTCGACTGGCCGGACGACGGAAAATCGAGGAATTGGAGAAAAGGCAATCGGGCTAGGTAAAAAGGGTCGACTCCGGACTTTTAAGATCGAGATCGTGAAATTAGGGTTACAATGATCCTATGGTTCAAATTTGGTCAAGAAACGATGGAGGAATCATGAAAAAATCAAAGAAAAATCATTTGAAAGTTAGTTGGTTTTCCATTTCCCTCCACCTTTCCTTCCACTTTCTTTCCACACTTCCTTTCATTCTTTCCATCCCATTTTTCCACTTCAATTCCACTCCATTTCCCTTGGAAACTTCCACCACCTTCCACCACCTTCTACCATCTTCTAGAATATTCCAAGGAAAGTTCCAAGGAATATTCCAAGGAATATTCTCTTTTTCCAACCCTAACCCTAACTAACTTCCAAACCTAATTTTGGATCCCAAACCTAATTTTTGGGCCCCAAACCCAAACATAGCTCCAAGCCTAAGCCCTATTTAAATCATTTTCATCCAAACCAAGAGGGTTCCCACCATTTTTCAATTTTTCACCCTTTGAGAATCACTTTTCTCTCTCACTTTTCCTTCCTTTCACAAAAGCTTTTTCAAATAAGCTCTTCAAGTTTCACATTGAAACTTGAAGATCTTGAAGCTTAAGCCTCCAACCTCCATTGATTTTGTGGATTATAGAAGAAGAAGCTACTGAATTTTGTGAGGATTATCGACTTATCGGAAGCACACGGAGATTCAAGTTCAAGAACGCATTTATTTTGCGGTTTTCGGTTTTCGGTTTTCTCTTCGATTCAAGCTTCGATACTTGCAACAATCACCGAAGCAATCCTCCGCTTCGTAGGTTGGTGATCTTAATCACTTCTTCTTTAAGTTATTCTCTTCATCTCGCCGTTTCGGCATTCTTTAAGTGCTTTTCGCTTTGCTTGAATTAATTCCGTCGATTATGTGTTGTTTGCATTTTTGTGATTTTTGTTGAATTAGTTTTTAAGGTGTTAATAGATATAGGTGTTAGCATGTGTAAATAAACTCAGAATAAGTCGAAATTAGTGGTAGCATGTCCCTAGGTATGTTATGGATCCCAAGAAGTGAGTTGGTGGCCAAAAGCACTTTTTTTAAAAAGCTTTTTTTTTCAATTCTGTGCAGTGTTAACCGATTAACCTATATGGTTAACCGGTTAACACCTGCGTTTTGCCACAAACTGCCTCTGTTTTGGGTCTGTTAACCGGTTAACCTATATGGTTAACCGGTTAACGCTGATGAATTTTGATTTCTTGGTTTAGTTGATTGCTCAATCCTAGTTCCTAGTGCCTCTAATGTTCATGTTTGTTTAGGTAGTGATTTTAGGTAATTTTAGGATCCATTTCCAGTAGCTAGTTCCCCCATTTCGAGTCGTTTCGACACGATTCCGTTTATGTTGCGTTTTGTGCGGTTTTTGTGTTCGTTGTGCATGCCTTGATTTTCTTGCATTGTGTTGCCATGTTCATGCATTATTTGGTATGAAATAATCATGTTGCATTCTGTTTTTATATGTATGCATTGCATTAAATCATGTTGCATTTTATTATGTTGATGTATTGTTGCATTTTTGCATAATCACATGTATGTGCATTTGGATGCATTTAGTTGCATGCTTGATCTTAGCATTTGCATAAATTTAATTCTGAATTTTGCATTAGGTTTAGTGTGTTTGTTGAACCATTATGTTGCATGTTCATAATCAATAATCACCATGTTCAAAGGTCATGTCTAAGTGTTACATCTTTTGCATTACTTGTTGCATAATCCACATGATGCATTCTTGAATAATCTAATATTCATGTTCTTGCATTGGTGTATGTTGATCCATGTTTAAATGCATGGTTGTGATGTGTTTAGTGCATTTTAATTGATTTTGTGCATTAAAAAATGAAATAATCAAATTCTGGATTTTGCATTTCATAGCTGCTGTCTTGCATAAGTGCTGTAAAATGTGTGCTGTTTGTTATGTGTGCATGCTGCATTTGACTTTTTACACCTTCTTTTTCATGCTGCATGCTGGCTGTAAAAAGCTGGTTTGTGTTATGCATTGTTTTCATGGCTGTTTGTATTTTAGGGGGCTGTAATAGGTGCTGTATTTTGGTTCTAGCATTTTTTTTAGTTCCTTTAGGATTAGAATAGGGTCTAGTTTAGGGCCAAGTTTAATTAGGATTTAATTAATGTGTGTTTGCCTTATTCTTTTTTAATAAAAATGTGCACTAACCATTTGTTTTGTAGTGGGGAAGATTGAGGTAAGTTTACCTCACTTTATCCTTTATTTTTATGCATTTCTTTTATGCATTTTATTCATTTTTCCTTCCATATTTGTGTTTGGTAGGATCCCCCCTTGTTAGGATCAACTTACCTTCCTTAGGAAGTAAGTTGTATCCTATTTCTTTTTTCTTTTCCTTTTGATCTTTAGGATTAGAATACCTCACTAACCATTAGGATCTCCCCTTTGTAAATAAATCAATAAAATTAGGGTGTGTCTTAGTTCCCCTTAGATTTTCCCTTTTTCAATTTGAGTCATTCTTTCTCATCTCAAAAGCAACAAAAACACCTAATAAAGTTCAACAAGCTAGTGAACTTAAACCCTAATCCTAGGAAACCAGTCTTGGATAAATTCTCCATGCTGGGTATGCTTGTTCTATTATTCCATCTTGGAATGTAGAGTCAAGTGTACATTCCATGGAAAAGAGTTTGAATTCACTTCCTTGTGCCAAATTCATACAAAACTCATAAAAGACAAAAACAAACAATAAGCGACTAATCCTGCGGGAACTTCTTTTCTCATCTCATCCATTCATAACGTGAACTCGCGACTACTTGTCTCGCATGCAAGACGGTTAACGCACTCGTACCAGACGAGCCTGCAACACCTGAGCATAGACATACGCAGTTCCAGCTGTAAAAAACACAAGCAAATAGTTCCCGCCTAGGTTAGGCGAACTACGTCGACTCTGATCCTCATTATCCCGGTGAGGTACGTAGGCAGCGGGGTAGGGCCCGTTCGAGCACATTCTTTATTTTCCCTACATTTCCCCTTTTCTTTCCATTCTCTCTTCTTATTCCTTTCTCATTTTCCATTCCCTTTATTCCAGTAGCGGTTTTATTCAGCAGCATTCGTATTTTCTCACCCTTTGAAACAAACAAGCAAGCGTGGATCCCGTCGGGTACGGCGGACGGATTGGGGTGCTAATACCTTCTCAATTCGTAACCGACTCCCGTATCCAGATCTTTGGTTCGCAAGGCCTCGTCCTTTCCTTCTTCCTCAGGTTTGTGCAACATTACCTTTCCCGTTCCATTCGGGATAAAAATGTCTGGCTGGCGACTCTAACCTTTCCGCGCCACTTTCGCGTTTGTACTAGGATGAAAATCCCGGGAGCGACAACAAGGTCGTCGGAACCATTGCCTGGGTTCATAAGTCGATTATGCAGGGGAAGGTATTAGCACCCCCTACATCCATCGTACTCGATGGGAACCTTATAAATTGTCACGCGCGAAAGGATGTCTACGCCTAATGAATTACTTGCTAAAAGGGGAAAAGAGTTTAAATTTTATTATCTTTCTTTAACGAAAGGATTTAGGAGTCGAATTGCACTAAAGACTATGGGTAGTTTATTCCGAACCAATAAGCCATGTGTCTTGCGACGGAATAATCGGAGCGAATAACGAGAGCTTGTAATCCTCCTTTCTACCACTTAAGGCTCGTGGCGTACAATTTTTCTTATATTTTTAAAGTATTTTATTACCTAAGACCACTTGACGTTGGATCAAGGGTTTGGATTTAAAAGAACCATCTTAGTAGGTCGATTGCGAGGCATAAAGCGATCGCGAAGGGTGAGTGCAAAATGGAGGTTAAGGGTTAATTGATTATGCGAGATCTAGTCCTAGTCCTAAGCTAACGCGGAGCCGTTGGAGCTCAAGATTAAACCGAAAGTGTCAAAATGTAGCTCTTTAACTAACTTAGAATCGATTCAAATTTAGAATCATTCTATGAGAAGTCGAACGTCACTTTATAGTCAAACGATTATTTAAATAGAAGAAATGTGATAAAAAAATAGAATTGGTCTCATATTGATCTAAATGACGCCGATTTGTCGAAATCGAACATTTAGACCGTTTGTTATATCATCGACCATAAAAATACAATAAAGTATGAAAATAATAGTAAATAAAAGAATTGGCCTCATATTTAATTTAAATAACGTCGATTTATTCGAAATCGAATATTTAAATATTTATTCATCAGCCAAAATAATAATAAATCGGGACAAAGTGAAATAATATGAGAAATAGAGGTATGGCCTCATATTTGTTTAGATAACGTCGATTTATTAGAAATCAAATATCTAACATTTATTCATCGGCCGAAATAATGAATTGAGAAAATAGGAAATAATGAGGAAAATAAAAAGTGACCTCAAATTAGGTGATAACGTCGATTTATTGGAAATCGAATATCACCATTTATCATTGGCCAAAAATAAGAATAAAGTCGATAAATGACAATGGATCTAAAATTAATTAGAAACCATAAAAATAATAGAAAAAGGGTCTCATATCAATTTGGACAACGTCAGTAAATCGAATGTCACAAATCGGATAATAATATCATAGACCAAATAAAAATAAGGAATAAATCGAGAAATCGATAAATAATGAAAAAATGGAAAAGTTGGCCTCATAACAGTTTAGATAACGTCGATTAGAAAAGTCGAATATCAATAAACCTCAATTATATCAATGGCCCAAAGATAATAATAAAACAAAAGGATAAAAATCTAAATCTATTTGATAGACAATATAAATAATAGAAATTAAAATGTACAAGATAACAAAACATACTAATAAAATCTAAACAATTAACAATGAAATAGCAAAACAGAGAGGTGTGTTGTGAGATATTGGTGTATATAGAAAGGAATTGATGGACCCAATAGGCTAAGCCAGTGAAAATAATCCAATTGAAACAACCAAGAAGAGTCAGAATTTAGAAAGAGCAAAATAACCCTACCCTAGTTGCATATTGCATATGAAGAGCAAGTGGAAAGTCAACAATAACAGGCCATTAAGGCTGCTGCCATCCTTCAAAATGAAAAGAATCCACGCATAAAAAAAATGAACCGTCACATTTAATAGCCTTTAAAGCAAAACTGATAAGAATAAACATTAATTATTGAAAATAAATGCAGACTATTCTCATCCTCCATGTGTTCAAACTGTTATAACACTCAAACGCTACTTGGAAAAAAGAAAACGACCGTTCCACTTTTCAACAACACTCTCTCTGTTTCTTTCATTACTTCAACTCAGTTATAGATTTCTTCCTAAGAAGAAAACTTTTAACTTCATCGTATCATCGTCCAAAATCAAAAATTGTAAACCAAACAATCCCCAAATCATAAACCCTAGAGCCCCAATCCATTATATCATAAGAAGCCACATGGTAATGGTGCGAATGAAAAAAACAAACAACAATCAATCAAAGCGAAGATCGAAGGATGGGTCGGAAGACTACCCACATGAAAGCTTCAAATATTACGGTGAGCAATTCTCTTGAAATGACGTTTTCTTCCCTTTACTTTCCGTTTGCTCTTCTTCTTCTTCTCTTTGCCTTTGCTACTGTTACTTTGTTGTTGTTGTTTGTTGTGTTATGAGTGAGGTTTAGCTCATCCTTCTTACAATTTCAATGTGAAATTGTAAAGAGGAATTTGTAAATTTTATTGAGCTTTGAGTGAGATGTTTTTGGGATTGATGCGACGTTCCATTAGGGTTTTTGTTGTCTCCTTTATGATTGCCAATGATCGGATTTTATAGTGAGAAAATGAGGGCTTAGAACGTGTGAGATTGAAGGATTTTGTGTGAGGAAATGATGTGAGGGTGAGCTGTGATTTTGAATACCGTTAGGAATGATCTTGTGAGATTTTGTGTAGGACCATTGAGATTGTGATTCCATTCTACTTTAGTCTGTAGTGAGTTTCTAGATGGTGTGGTCCCTCATTCGTAAATTTGATTTTCACTGAGTTTTGCTTGACTTTTTTACTGCTATGAATTTGTGTGTTTTTACTGATGTGAGCCTTGTTGTGTTACAGCGAAAAATGTCTTGCTGCAACCTTGGAAGTTCACACCATGTGCTAGACCTGGAGAAAACGTCTTGAGCAAGTGATTATGTTAACTATTGTATTGGTTCGAAATTAACTTCGAAGATGAAACTGGACAAGTTTTGGCATGAATTAGGGAACGAAAGATCCTTTTATATTCATTTGCATTTGTTAAACTCTTATTGTTTATCTGAGTGTAGAACCAATGATAACTTGAATTTTGTTCTACTATCCTTATTAACGCCATGTTATCTTCTTGATTTTCTGCTGCTACATAAATCCCTACTTCATATGCTAATGTTCATGTCAACTTCTTCTTTCATGTGTACACAACTCTTAACATGAAGAGTTCATCCCCATGGTTAGAGCTTGGAGTTTACATTGATGAAGATTCTGGTTGATTGGATCGAATTCTTGAAGAGTAGGTAAAATGACAATATGCTGGCATGGATTATTTTGGACCCTTATTACCTTTGATGCTCACTTGATATGCATATTATGACAGGTCTCGTGTGGTTACAGTCTTTTTGGGAGCTGGAGGTTGATGCTTGTACTAAGGAATGAGCCATCAATTTGGACTTCTGAACTTAAGCACACTTGTCAAGTCATACAGTTTCACCACTTGTGCATTGGCTAGCTGATTATGGGATAATGTTTCTGGTTGTGGCAGGAGAAAATGCACTGTCTACCATATCCTTGCTAACTTTCCTTAGAGGTAGTAAGTCAAACCTTGAATTTTATTACCAATAGCACTTACGTAGGATGATAACCCCTTTTTTTCCTTTTGGATTGCTTGTAGTAATTTTATAATCCAAATTAACATGGCTGCTAACTCATTTTAATCTACTCTCCTTGTTGTATTGCATGTGAGGTCATCAATATTATGATGGTGTCATGGAACATGAAGTGAAGCTTGAAGGAGACTTGAGGTCAACTTAGAGATTGCTTGGAAGAGGCTGTGACAATGGATCATTTAGAGGCGAATACTCTAGGCGCCTTCTAACTTAAAGAAAAGAGCACGAGGCTTACACTTGGGGGGGGGGGGGGGGGGTAGCCTACAGTTGCATCAATTCTCACTTGTAATTCACTTGAAGCACTAATTTGACTTTTGGTCCTTGGAGAAAGAACTTGCACTTTCTGCATTTAAATTTTCAGATGTATACATCCTTTATATAAGAAATTCATTTTGAATTCTCCATCTAGAAAGTTTGTATTTGTTTTCTTCCTTGATTAAATTCTTCAGCAGTGCACCGCTTGAATTCTTGAAATGGATGCAATTCTTGGTGGCACTTTGAAACTCACTTGAATCTTGTTTTTTCCTAGACATTGTATCAAACGCAATTCTGAGGTTTAATCTATATGCACTTTATGATCATCTTGAATTTAGAGCTTCCATATTTGTAAATGTAATCACTTTGGCCACCATGCTTACTTTGAAGTTCAATGTTTGCCAAACTTGGATATTCATGAAAACAAAACTCTAAATGATTATAACATTAAATCACGATGATTCAACATTGAATAAATAATCCATCCCTTAATATTCACATATACCAATGCCTAATTCCAAACATGATCATGCCCAATTAAATTTTCTTTAAATCATTTATGCTTAAGGTTGGGCTCCCCTTACAAATAGATTCCCGTAATGAGTGACTTAATTCCTTTTGAATCCAACTTGGATCAACCTTGAAAGAAAATTTGAACCATAAATTGGTGATTTGTATGGCTTTTGAATAAGAGAGTGTCTTGAGATCAAATAGCTATAAATTGAGATATGAACCTCGACATTTGAATTCCATCCATTACTACACGCCCTTGACATGTATCCTGATATATCCTTGTGAGACCCTGATCTTTGACAATAATAATATAAAAGTAACAACATATTTTTAGTTTTGAATGCCTAATGATATGCTAATGATATGATGCAAAGATAATGGTAGGAAAAATTTGGGGTATGACAGTACCACATGCATGTAGAGTCGTGGTGTTGAGTACATTGCATCCATTGTTTGCATATGTTATTCATTAATTATGTTGATATTGATGGTTGAGAATACTTGTGGTGTTAATGTGAGTGAATTGTGTGAGTGAGATATGCAATTGTTGATGTTTGCTTAGGCTACCCCTGCATACTTTTTCACCATTATATATTTTGAGTGTATTATCATCCCTTTGTTGTTTGTATGGTTTTGTGCTCCTTCTTAGGGTACAGACGAGTAGGTAAATGAGTAACTGCTTAGAAGTTGAAGGATGGCGTTAAGGTTATTCTTCCTTTTCCTATTTTATGCTATATTTATATTTTGCTGCTCTAATCTGTAACATTGGGATTGCAAAGGTTATGTTTTGTTATTTATTATTATTTTTTACATTGTTGATGTGAACATTAGATTTGTACTCATTATTTTATTCGTTGTTAAGTTACTTTAATTGATTTGTATTCCACTATGAGAGCCGATGGAAAGGCAATTATATGATGACAAATGTTTAAATTATTATATATTTTATTTAACCCATGTTACAAAGCTGGTTTATGTTGTGTTTCACCCTATGTGCATAGTTGTAGAGCTTAATGTTACCATGACTATGAAACACTCTATCTCGTCCAAAAGTTGTTGTCTGTTGAGTAAATCTCATGTTGATAGAATATATATTTCTATATTTATCTAATTATTCTTAATAGTTTATTCACTTTTTAGAATAAGTATTTTTCCTAAAATATCGTGACAACAAAATTAAAATAGATTAATTCTGATATGGTCAAGATTTAACCAATCAATTATTTCATATCAACATAATAAAGATCTGGTTACTTGCATTTGTAGATTATTCAACCACATTCAAAGATGGAAACCCTAATGGGATTTAAAGCTATACCATGTTGTTATTTATTTAGGAGTCCCCCATAGTAATGATTCATACCTTGCACATTCAATCTATATGTATTTATTTGTTTTAGTCTATTTGCGGGTCGTATTAGGAAAAATGTCATCAAACTAGTAGAGTTTAAATCAAATCAATTTTTACTTCTGAACATTACGAGTGAATTTTATTTCTTGAATTAACATCCTTATAGGTAGATTTGTACCGAACTGGGTTACCAATTCTCGTTTAATTTTACTTATTGTCATCATTTTACTTATTACATATTAATATTGTCATACACATTGTTACAAAATTGTGTCTAACGTCCTGGCATTCGACAAATTGAATTTTAATTGTAAATATGGAAGCACGTAGTTCACATAGATCACCCATTTTACTAAGGAAGGAAAAATAATTACCATATTGATTCAAAAACTAGAATTCAAATTACAAAAAATCAAGAAATTACGGATATTGAAATAATTCTTAGAAATCAGGAAGGTTAAACAAACTTAAACATTAAAACTAAGGCAAGTGAGGAAACTCTTCACTATTTTCATCATCATTAGTCGACATCCATGAAAGTATAGTCTTATGTCTTGGGCGAAGTGAAAAGCCATGAATTTGATATTCTTATTTGTCTTCTTTAGTTTCTTGATTATAATCTTAAGTAAGTCTTTAGTAGAGGGTATTTTGGGGATGTCATAGTCAAAATCTTCTAGACTCATAGGTACTTCTTGTTTTTGTTGCCCCACTCTCCTTTTATTTCCAAATCTATAATTTCATACCTCATCATTCATAGTGTAACTTCTCCTATTTTTGTTACATCTTCCATTTAATCTTATCCTTCAAGGTTGAAATCAGTGTGTTCCAAGATTTTTGTGACCAAGTCATTGTATGGTAAGCATATTCCTTTTCTTTTGCTCCCTAACATGTATTGGATCACTGCATTTTCCCAGCTTGTTTTAATTTTTTTAGCAATCAACAAAACATCTGCAACATTAAACCTAGTTAAGCGACCGAAGTTTCCTTTTTTAGAAAGAGTATATGATTTTCCACATAATGAATTACAATAATTTCTAAGATCATAAACCTTACATATAAAGGATAGAGTACCATAAATTTTGGATTTATCATAAACAAGGAGGTACTTATCTTGTAGATAAAGTTTTCGCCTTATTCATTTGGCTTGAAGAGAGATCCATCACGGGGAAGATGCAATATGTCAACAAAATCTTCCAAAGGTAGAAATATCTTGTGTTTTCTTGCTTTAGATCAATGAAGTAGCGAATTGAAAAGAAAATCTTAACTAAGGATGAATACATTTTCCTTGGAGGATTGCATATGAATGTTGTTAAATTTAAGAACTTCAAAAATTAGGAAGAATTCACATTCTTAAAAGATTCTAGCATCTAGAGTATGAATTCCCAAGACCGTTCTCTTTGTGAAGTCTTGAAAGAACCTTCCTTCTTGTTCTTGAGATGAGAAATCATTAGTGAGAAAAGAATGAAAGACAAATCTTAACCTCCTAGGTGCCACGATGATAATGATTTAATACTAAAGTGGTATTCTCACACACAAATAAGAAGAATAGATATGAGAATGAGATGAAAAAGAAGGGAATAAAGTTACTTATTTATAATACTCGACTTTGACCCATGCGATGCACGAATTTTTTAGTATGTTATACATAATATTTAATTCTTTATTCACATAATAAGATTATATAAATATATATATATATATATATATATATATATATATATATATATATATATATATATATATATATATATATATATATATATTACAATAATAAAATTAAAATAGCTTCTAATATCAAAAATAAAATTAAATAAATTTTGAAACATGAATAAATATGTGTATTTATTAATTTAGAGGCTCAAGCAAATTAATAATAATGGTGTTCAAAAAACAAATAAGTAAATTGATGAGCTTCTCTATAAAATGAAGGTTCAATGCATGAATGTATTGGTTCTGGAAATTTGATCATTGATACTTTGTAAGTAATCATGAACCTAGTACATGCATATAATGATTATATCAAAGTACTAAGACTAATGATAATAAATTTTTGTTTTTTTATTGTATAAAAAATTATGATTTCAATTGCATTGGATGTATGTGTGATTCTAAAATTTGATTTGGTATAATAATTAATATATATATATATATATATATATATATATATATATATATATATATATATATATATATATATATATATATATATATATATATATATATATATTTTCTATAATAATATTCCAACTTTTAAGATTTATAAAGAAGTTAATGCATTTTATTAAATAATATATATTAATATCAATGTGAGCAGTAATAATTTTAAAATTTATATTTACAAGAAGATAATGCATTTTATTAAATGATATATACTAATGTCAATATTAGCAAATCAGTAATAATTTTAAAATTTAAATAAATAAAGCAAAATGGAGGGAATTAAGATTTTATAGGAGCTGCATATGTTGCTCCACATAACCATCTAAATTTCATTTTTTTAAAATAAATACATGGGAAATATATAAAAACTTTTTTATTATTAATATTTATTAAAAAATTGGAATAAATATTTACATATTTTGTTTTTTAAACTATATATTTTTAAATCATATTTAAAATATTATTTAAAAAACAATAAATTTTTCTAGTTTTTAAATATCATTTTTTTGTCAAAGAGAACTCTTAGGACATTTTAAGAAATGTTGTTCAAGTAAAAATTCATATAACTTAATATTATAAACTATTTTAAAATATAAAAAACTATAGATAATTGAATATTATTTTTAAAAAAATTATATTTAAATGTTTTTAAATATTTTCTAAATAAATTTATATTTGTAACAAATCAATTGACAATTTTAACATATAATAAAATAATAATGTAAAAATTATATAATTCGTGACCATATTACAAATGATCGAAATCAACTAGTTAGTATCATTAGTCCTAAAATTTAACGTGTCTTTAGATTAAGCCACAATTGATACAATTTTTTTTTGTTGTAATTACTAATTACTAAAATTATTACTGAATATTTAATTCCTAAAAATATTATAAAAAATTTAGTTAATAAAATATTTAATTACACAATATTTTAATTGTTTATAAACTCCATTAACTGTATTAGAAAATATTTTATTAAATATTATTTTAAAAAATATAATTTCAATTGCATTTGATGTATACGTGATTCTAAAAATTTGATTTGGTATAGTAATTAATATATATCATTTTTCTATAATAATATTGTAACTTTTAAGATTTACAAAGAAGTTAATGCATTTTATTAAAAGATATATACTAATGTCAATGTCAGCAAATCAGTAATAATTTTAAAATTTAAATTTACAAAAAAGTTAATGCATTTTATTAAATGATAATACTAATATCAATGTCAGCAAATCAATAATAATTTTAAAATTTAAATAAATAAAACAAAATGGAGGAAATTAAGGTTTTATAGGACCTGCATATGCTGCTCCATTTTATATAATAAAAATTCCTTCTTACGATTTGAGCATGAAAAAACTTCAAAAAATCCTTGACGATTTGACCCAAAAGATATGAGAACCATATCTTACTAAAATAGACCATCTAATCAATATGATTCGTGCCATAATTGATTAGGTCATGGTGATTTTGAAGATCTCGTGCTTTTTCCATCAATGCACTAATTTGATTTACTTGGAGGCGAAGATAAAATATGACTTTGTCTGAAATTTGAAACATTTAGGTTATCTAAGCGATTATTTCCTTCCTTTTAGTCCTCCTTGGTGCTTTTAGGTGTTGGGTTATTTTTAAATTTCGGCCCACTAATTTGTGCATCCTTGCGCATTATCTTTGCACCCTATTATTGAAAAATGCTAGAAGCTCATACATTTTATTAGTAATAATAATTTTGAATAGATGATAAAATATTAAAGCACTTAATTTAGAGGGTTAATCAAAGTTTCCCAATTATCCGACCTCTAAAAAGGTGTACTACCTTAATATCAAGTAATCTTAATAAAACATCCCTCTTTCGAGGGAAACACAACATATTATTGTACATATTTCTCTATGAGTAATTTGATACGAGTGTTGGTCAAACACACAATATAGATAGATCCACTACATACTTATCTTCTCAACCTATTAAGAGGTTAATTGCTCATCATTGATCAGGATTGTTGAAACCATCCTCAACAAACATTTTCTTTGATCATGATCGTTGATATACACCATTAACGAACATTCTTTGATCACAAACATCATTATAATAAAAAACTATTGTATACACAACACTTTGTTTTTCAAAACTTCATTTAATACATGTTACTACTTCATTAAAGCGTCAAAGCATCCATGTAAAGCATACTAAGTTGTTACATTTGGTGCCTAAATTTTCTTAGATCCTAGTGCTATAGAATTTCTAAGAGGTCTAAGGATACTACTATTAGACCTGAAGGTTCAGTTTTCCAAAGGGAAAGATTGAAGGTTACATGTTTGTAAAGTTGGCAACAATTTACTAAAACATGATTCATAACAGGATGTTGTGTGAGAAGTTATGACATGCTGATCTAGTAGAAATGTGAGCTAATATCCTATACGATGTTGTAACATGTTAACACCAAAACATCAGTTCTAGATGTGTTTATTGTTAGATTTGTTTGTTTTTAGTGAGATTTCTTTTGGATACATCTCACTATTTTTCGTAGGTAAAAAAGATTGTATCTGAAACATATTTTGCATCTACAACAATATAGAAGTTACTAAATTAGGCCTTGATACAATTTAGGAAACTTTGTATCTTTTGTTCCAAGTTTTAAGGAGATTTTAATGAATCACTCAACTTGTGGATCAAGAATCTTCTGGATGAAGAATTTGAAGCCCATCGACTGAAGAGGTGTATTTAAAAGGGAATCCCAACCTAATGGAGATTTGGAATTTCACAATTGTAAAATTAGGGGAAGGGTTTAACAACTTAGGTTTAAAGAGTCTCTTGGGTGTAAACTTTGTAAGTCACCCTTTGTATATTTTGATACATTATGGTAGACATATGGTTGATGTTTATTATTCTCACTCTAAAGCTTTTAAGTAAGAGTTGAGTATTATTTCTTGATCAAGAGTCTTAATATAATATTGTTAAAGAAAGAGAGTATATTTTTCTTTTTGGTTTCTTGAGACATTCCCTAGGACTAGGGTCGTTTGATATCACTTAGGTGATTAAGAGTGAGAAGGGATTCTCATATCTAGGAGTTTCTATGTAGAAGTTGCATTTGGTAGAGATTAAGTGAAAAGTTATAAACTAGGATTGTTTAACTCTGAATTGATACTTCTGATATTGGATTTCCTTCCGGGATTTGTAGCCCCCAGATGCAAGTGATGTTGCACCAAACTGGGTTAACAGTTCTGTGTGTTAATTTATCCTTAAGCATTTGAAATTTTGTATCATCTGAATGGGAGGATAAACCGTCCTTATAAGTTTACTGATGTCTCAACATTTGTAATTACATAGTATTATGATTATGGTATATCAGATTGAATATCCTTATCAAGAATACTGAATGAGTGAGTATGTCTGTGTTGTATACACACTGTGTTAATTACTAATGTTGTGATATTCGTCTCAACATCTGGTATGTAAGTGCTAGAATTTCAAGACCTTATTAATTTATCAAAACAAAATGGCTCTAGGTGTCCAAGTCTATTACCGTAAGAGCCTTTTTAAATAGGGTGGTTAAATTTATTCATGTTAAACCCTTCATTATGGTATCTACTAGGTTTAAGCCCATCAAATAAGTTTTTCTTTCATTTGCAAAATTTAAATTTCAGTTTATTTCAGTTAATTGTTTTTTTGTAGCATGTCACATTTAGGAGCATTAGGACAAAGACTTTGAGAAAGGGACTGAAAGAAGAAAGAGAGACTAAAAACTTTCTCAGATACTATTATTTTTTTATAAACTTTTTTCACTTTCTAGTGTTGTTATTATTTTTGTTTCAGGCAATGGGTCCAAAGTGAAGTCAGTCCTCTAGAGCATCATCATCAATCAAACGGGGGAATAATGGACTAAATAGAACCAAGACTTCAACAACACCATGCAAGACATATAAGACTTTTTATTCTCTAATTACATGTTGATTTTGAGTTTTCTGAATTTGTATTGATTTATGCGATTCCCTTTTATGTTCATCAAGTATATCTCTTAAGTCAATATCACTACTATAGAAAATCCATTTAACAACGGTTGGAAACTACGTATAGTGGACGCAGATCAAGGTGTTGGTATGTAGAGTGTTGTTGTAAGTACGCTACTTATAATGACGGATGTGGGACCATTGTTGTATTATGGAAATCACATGTTTTATTACAACGATTAAGTGTAACAACCATTGTAATATATACTGAATATCACAACGGTTATCAGTTTCAACCGTTGTGAAACGTACCCTTAGTTTATTATATACAAACATATATTTCTTGTTTTACCATACACCTAATTAAATAAATACAACTATTAAATTGGTAAAGAAATATAAAATCTATAAATTAAACTATTCTTGAAAACCAACTTAAATCCACCACTGTTTTCCGAATTGCATGTGTCTTATCTTACACATTTTATGTTCTTTAACACAAGTATGGTTCAATGGCCGGTTTCCTTCAATCCATTGATATCTATTATAATAGTTTACCTCATCATTGCCAAAAATCATCATGATTTTATCATCATAAGAATCATGATCATAACAATCATCATGATTAGTAACGACGATGAGGTATTGTAGAATTGTAGATATCAATAAATTGAAGCAAATGGGCCATTGAACTATATCACTATGCCAAAATTGGCCTAACACAGCGTGAAAAAGACAACGCTTTTTTCACAAAGCGCTGACATAGTTCTTCGGAAAAATTCGATAAAAAAAGTGTTTTTAAAGTGAAACCTTAGAGAGCGCTTTTTAAAAAGCACTGCTAAAAGCCCACATCTTAGAAAGATTTAGCAGCGCTCTTGAGGGAAGTGCTTTCTAAGTTTGAACCAACTGAAGGCCTTTAGCAGCGCTTTTTAAAAAGCGCTATTATATGTAACATAAAGAAAGCGCTTTTTTAAAAGCGCTCTCTAAAGTCCAATATATAAAACTTTCAGAATCACAAAAATGGAAAACGAAGGGATCGAACCCACGCCCTTGTGGTTCTTTAAACGAATATTATTATTTTTAATTTTTTTTATATATATTATTTTTCAATTATTTAAACACTCAAAATAAATCATTTTTGAATAATTTTTTGCACATTAATTCATTCATACATTAGAAATATCATAAACTAAATTATTTTAGCATTATAATTGTTTTAGTATTTATTTACTAATACATCAGAATTTATTTATTCAATTTAATTTAGTTCTAATAATTTCTAAGAATAATTTATTTATTTGAATATTATTGCTACAATAGTTTAATTTATTATTTTTTGTGTGGTAAGGATGCAAATAATATAGAAATTAATACAAAACATATAATATATACATTTTAAAAGTAAAGCATTTAGAAAAAATAATATAAAAAATATAAATAATAAAATAATTCTTTAGTGATAACCCTTATATATTAATGTTTGTAACATAATCAATGGATGTGTCACCACCCCAGTGTTAATGCGCTTCTACAATGTCTTTCCCAAACAAAAGGGTGTGGGTTTGACCCCCCCCCCCCCCTTTTGCCATTTTTGGTGTTTATTTGTGCTTTTTAAAGCAACCTAAGACATTGTTTTCTTGTAAAAGCGCTCTCTAAGGTTTTTTATAGTTTAAGCTTAAAGAGCGCTTTTATTAGAAAACGCTCTCTAAGGTTTTATATCGTTTAACCTTAAAGAGCGTTGTTATTATAAAGCGCTCTCTAAGGTGATTTATTAAAGTAAATTATTATATATTAATTTCCATGCTTCGACTCATTTAGTGAGCAAGTCGACGCAATGGAATTCAAATTTTTAACAGCTGGTGCGCATGGGGAATCGCTCCACTTTATGGGGAGTTCAAATTGCACATTCTCATATATTCTTTCCAAAATTCTTCCCACAATTCTTCCAAAAATTTCTAATCTTCTCCAAAACCCTAAAACTCCTATTCTTCCCAAAATTTCTAAACCTACTTCTCCAAATCTCTTCAACATCCTCATAGCTTCAACAAAAGTTTATGCCAAAAGGTCAACCCGGTCTTCCTCAACATCTCATCCGTCTATCCCATTAAGTGCTCTATCACTCCTTGGAGATGAAATTAGGGATTCATACAATAAGGAGTTCAAGGATAGAAAAATTATTCCACAATATGTCTATTCTAGACTTACTGCTAGTCAATTGCACTTGGATGTGGAACTCATAGACTATCAAGGCTTAAATTCTTCCTTAGGGTTAGGAACTGAGTATAATGAGAATTTGGTTCGTATGTTTTATGTTGGAATTAGGGGAAACTTTAAGGACTATGAATTTGAGTTTACGATAGGAAATTCGGTTTATAAGGTTGATGCCATAGTTTGGCAATCCATTTTGGGTGTCTCTCCTGCTAGATCATCAGACAAAGCCTTGATAACTGATGCCGACCCTATTAGTGGTTTTAATTATAAGAATCACTTGAATGAGATGTTGTGGGTTCCTTATGATAAAAATGTGGTAAATAATGATATGTTCCCAAAAGAGTTCACAACTGGCTTAGTGAAACCGCATATTCGGGTTCTTCATTGGATTGTGTCGCATAATATTCGTCCCAAGAAAGGCGGATATTCTAGAATTGACAAAGCCGAAGTAGCCTTGCTATATGCTCTCACAAAGAAAGTTAAGGTTAATTGGCCTTACTATATTACTAGTCACATTTTTGCACTGAGAGAAAAGAACAAGGTGGCCTTGAGTTATCCGTATCTCATTCAGTCCATCTTGATTAATGCAAAGGTTGTTGTGGAAGGGTTGCCTATGAAAACCATCAATCCAAATCATGAATTTCAAAAAACAATCGCTCACTCTTATGGGACACTCATGGGATCCTGTTGAAAAGAGGTTTATTGTAACTTTGAGACCTGGTAGTCATATGGATCGTGCAGATCAGCTAGAAAAAACTCCTAGTGGTGACAATGCTGAGTCTGATGAGGAAGATCATGATGATCAAACTCAGCCTATGGAGGAAGATCAAGGCGACTGGGTCAAAATATATGTACATGAACATGACTCATATGAAGACTATGGTTGGAACAGAAATGAAAAAGAGGTTCTCTATGATAATCAAGGTTGGGGAGAGTGGCAACACACTGGATGGACTCAAAATCAGTCATCTTACCAGCCTCAATTTCAACCATCTGAGGCATATTCTCCACCAGAGTACACCTCGCCTTCTACTGATGAGCCGACTATTCGTGCTATGTTGCATAATATACAACTTCAATAGCAAGAACATTATGAGGCTCAGTATGCCTGAAACAACAAAATGGAAACACAAATCAAAGGTCATAATGAAGCTTTGAACAGTTTAAACCAGAATTTTGTCCAGTTTCTTGATATGTATAAAAATGATAAGGGTTCGTCTTCCGGCGCATCTGGTCATATAGGGCAAATGGGAAGATCTGGATATTACTGTGGCAGTCATTCGTAGTTCACCTCACCCGCTGCACGTACATTACATTTCATTGCATTTTAGTTTAGTTTAACTGTGACTTTTTAATGTATTGGCTATGTTGCTTCTATTTACATGTAATGATTACTTCTATGACTTTATTTTATATTTATCTCTATTTTTCTATCAATCCCTTATTGCGTGTAAGAAAATATTGAAAAATGAGTTTTTACATTGAACAAGTCGACCTGTATATCTTTTAGGTCAACACATTTTGTTCAGGAAATTTGTTTGGTGGGTTCTGGAGCTTACAGGTCGAACCAGTATGTAAGGAGGTCGACCTGCTCTCTGGGAATAAATTAAATGAAAACAAATCACAAATTTGCAAAATGGGGGGTTGAACCCACGTCCTTTGTGGAGGGAAAGGCATTGTATAAGGTATTAACCACTGGGGTGGCAATACATCCAATGTTTTAAACGCATAAATAAATATATAAGTTAATAGACTTTAGAGAGTGTTTTTCAACAAAAGCGCTCTATAAGGTATCTATAGTTTAACCTTAGAGAGCGGTTTTTATTGTAAGCGCTTTCTAAGGTAATTTATTAATTTAATTTTTTAAATTATCATAAATCCTACGTAAGCGTTTTCTCAGAAAAAACACTCTCTAAAGTTAAATTCTAATAAATTTGTATTAGAATCTTCCAGGTCGACCTGTCTTCTCTGAGGTCGATACATTTTATTCATGAAATTTATTTTCTAGGTTCTGCAACTTCCAGGTCGACGCAATATGTAAGGAGGTCGACCTGCCCTCTAGGAATAAATTAAATGAAAATAAATCACAAATTTGAAAAGGGGGGGGGGGGGGTCGAACCCACGCCCTTTGTGAAGGGAAATGCATTGTACAAAGGCATTAACCACTGGGGTGGTGATACATCCAATGTTTTAGACGCATAAATAAAGATATAAGTTAATTGATATATCACCTTAAAAAGCTCTTTTCAACGAAAGCGCTCTCTAAGGTTATCAATAGTTTAACCTTAGAGAGCGCTTTTGATTGTAAGCACTCTCTAAGTTGATTTATTAATTTAAAATTTAAATTATCATAAAACCTACGAAAGAGCTTTCTGTAGAAAGCGCTTTCTAAGGTGAAATACTAAGAATGCGCTTTCAATTAAAAGCGCTCTCTAAGGTCAAATTACTTTAAAATATAAAACTTCACTTTTCATTTTTAGAAACCCCTCGCTTTTTTCCGAAGACCCTTCACTTTCGCTCTAAAACCCTTCGCTTTCTCTCTAATGTTTTCTGATTATCACTTTCGTAAACTTTCTTCATTTTGTCATCCTTGTTCATTGTTCATCGTTGCTGAATTTCGTCATCCTTGTTCATCGTTCTTGTTATCGTTGCATTGCTTGCGTGAAGAAGAAGAAGAAGAGGTACGACATATGTTTCGTTCTTTCTGATGTTATTGTTGTTCTTGTTTTGTTGTTGTTCATCGTTCTTGTTATCGTTGTTGTTGTTGTTGTTCATCGTTCTTGTTTTGTTGACATTTCGTTCTTGTTGATGTTGTTGTTCATCGTTGTTGTACTGTTCATCCATGCATTGATAAAGTTTAATGATTTATCTAATATTAACAATGCAGAACTTTATGACATTATCAATTGATTCATGTTTTTATTAGGTTGGGGTTTTTTATTAGGTTGTTGTTGTTGTTGTTTTTAGTGTTCTTATTTCAAGAAGGATTAGAAATAGACATTATACTAGAAATAGACATTATTAGGTTGTTGTTGTTGTTTTTATTCATGTTGATATTTCATTTTATTTGATAAGAAAATTTAATTCATATGAATAGGCTTCAATACACATAAAGATATTTATTATGTGAAAATGTTGATATTTATAAAGTTTTTGGACTTAATTTTAAAGTTTTTGGATATTTATAATGTGAAACAGCTTATATGCTTCTTTATACCTAGATATGGACTTGTTTGAGATGTTTGGTGTTTGAGAATACTTTGTATTAGTGACCTCTAATTAATGATATTTCATTTTATGATACGTGTACATGGGGATATCTTGGTAATTCTAACCTATTTGGACACTGTGTGGGTCTAGAAGTTGTTTATATCACTACAGGTAATTAGTTGTTCTCTCTCGCCACTTTAGCTAGTTGTTCCTTTTTTTGTTTAGTTTAACTATGGATAAGAAATGTGTCGCTCCCGATAAGTGGGACAAGGCCCCAGATAAAGGTACAGACGCGAACGGTCGGCGAAAGGGACAATGAGAACACACAGCCGTGAACTCACTAGAGATGAATAGAGTCGCCAGCTAGGCATTTTTATCCCGGAGGAAAGACAATGCTGCATAGGCCTAGAAAGAGATGGATAAGACGGTTGCGAACCAGAGAGACTGAGAAAGGGGGTTGGTTACAACCTGGGAAGGTATTAGCACCCAGATTGTCCGTCGTACTCGACGGGATCCACGCTTAAAAGATTTGTGTTTTAAAGGGGTAGTGTCAGTGTAAGAACAGGAATATGATGCTCAAGATCATGAGGCTTAAAAGAATAAAGCTGGAAGGAGGGGGAATATACAGAGACTTTTGTTCGATAACCGTTAAGTTATGCCTACGTATCCTCTCGTGCAATGAGGAAGTCAGAACAACGTAGTTCGACCCAAAGAGACTGAAATATGAATTGACTTGTGAACTGCTTACTTGCCTATGCTCAAGTGTATGACCTGTCTGGCTCAGGTGCAAACTGTCTTGCATTAGACGGAAGAAGCAAGTTCTCGTTTGTGAGTGAATGAGATGAGAAAAGAATCCCGAAGGAGACGATTATTGTTTGTTTTTGAGTTTTCAGTCTTTTATTGTTTTTGGATTTTGTCATAGGTTAATGAGCTTAAGGCTAAACCAATGGATTTAGTAAACTCATCACATCTTCCCTCTGATTAGGGGTAATGAGAATACCTTAAGTGCGAAGTCAGATTCTCACACTTTAATCACCTTTGGTATAGGATTAAGATCATTAACCTATTTGTGATTATTTAGATGTTTTTGTTTAGTGTTGAGTAATGAGGTTAAGCCATAATCAGGGATTTAACAGACTCATTACACCATCCTAATAGAAGGATAATAGATGAGAATGTTTAAGCTGAGGAAAACTCCTCAACTTAATCCATGATTAGGGATTAAACTCATGACAAAACAAAGCCTTTATTGAGTGGATTTTAGTTAATGATATGATGATGAAGTGAGTTTTAGGGTTTATAAGACAACTTGAGGGGGACTTGTCCATTAACACTAGGGTTAGTCCTTCTTAACCAATTAAGGAAGAATTAGAACCCTAATGTAAGGCCCAAGTTACAAGTGTGATGTCTTGATGATTATTAAGTGAATTTATTAAGAGATTTAAACACATTAAGGGTTTAACACTTAGGATTAAAGTTATACACTCCATCCTAATAGAAGGATGCAGGCATAAGCTTAATCACAAAGCCTTAAAGCCTTTAGGGTTTAGTCCCTGATTATGAGATGAGAAGAGAAGACTCAAAAGAGACACAAAGGTAAAACTAAAAGGGGAGACTAATCAAAACCCTAATTATTGTCATGCTTGGTTGTTCCTAAGGTTTGTGAGGTTTACAAGAGAAGCCTTCAATGGAACCACCAGGAAGCAGATGAAAGGATCAAGAGAAGCAAAGCAACTTGCTTCATTCAAGAAGTCAAGTCACTTGAAGAAAGAAAGTGGGAAGAAGAAGAATGAGCAAGCTCAAACTCAAACACATATAAAAAATGCAGCAATGGATGCAAGAGAGATGAAAAGAAAAGTTATGAGAAGTGAAGGCAAATTCACTTCTCAAAGTCACTTACCACCTGGAAGGTTAGAAAAGGAATGCAATGCAATGCAAGATGGGATGAGATGACATGATGATAAACAAAACCAGAAGCATATACATGATGCTAATGATGCTATGAGATGCTACAAACAAGAGGCAGCATATGGAAATGATCATACAAGTTCATGAATGCAAATGAAACAAGTTAGGAACCAAGAACATACATGAAAAGTTATGAAGTGCACATGGCATACAACATGGCAAATACATGATGCAATGATCAAACATGCTTTCAATATGTCTTATGATGTCAAATGAATCACATGGATGCTTGAAATGTCATGGCAAGTCATGTTATGCAAGAGAATGCAAGATGGATGCATATGGAAGCCCAAATTAGGGTTTATGATCAATGCAACAAACAAAAATCAAAATCAGAAGCAAACCCTAAGATAAAAAATTGAAAATGCCACTCAAAGGACCCCTAATCCTATACTAAACCAATGCCCAAAGGATAGGTTTCAACTCTTAACCAAGTTCAAGTTATGGTTTTTACAAGATTTCTAGGGTTTTAGGGTTTCCAAACAAAAGAAATGCCAAACAAATTGAAAATGAAAGATCAAATCATGGCCATTTAATCTCACAAACTACATGCTAAACACAATGCAATGCAAAAAGAATCAATGTCCAACTCCTCATGAATAGGCAGAAATGATTTTTGGAACTTTTGATCAAATTAATGCATAAAAATGATTTTAATTCAATGAGAAATTCTTAAAATGCATCAAGATCAAAAAATAAATTTGGTTTGAAGGTTGGACAATGCTTCTAAATGTCTTAGAACATTTCATGAATTTTTTGGTGATTTTTAAATACCTAAAAGTATTTTTAATAAATTAATTTTCATTAATCAATTAAAAATAAACTTTTAAATATTTAAAAATACTTTTTTAATGCTAAAAATAAAAATAAAAATATTTTTGTGTCATAAAAATTAATGAAACTCAGGATAAAAAATTTCATAATTTTTAAAGCATTTTTGCTATTTTTAATAAATTATACAAATTAAATGAAAGAAAATGAAATAAAAATGAAAATAAATGGAAGTAATCAGAAGGAGTGGCTGAGATTGATTCTGGGCTTCACAAGGTTTGACTGGGCGCGCATCTGGACGGCCCAGATTCAAACTTCCTTAATTCTAATTAATTAAATATTAATCCACAATTAAATCTTAATGAAATGATCCAGGCCCTCCAATTGCGCGCGGGAAACACAATCCATTGGCTCACATTCAAACCTGGTGCCCTAACCCTAATTAGGAGTTAATGACTTTCAGGTGGCCGGAGAAGACTTCCGGTCGTCTTCTCCGGCCAGCACCCTCCCTGAAAAATGCCAACTTTCACCCTAGCTCACTAAAACCTAATTTCTCTGCCCAGAAACCATCCCCAAACATCATAGAGCAAGAATCAACAGCCAAAACTCATTTATTTTACACAACAAAGCTGAATCGAAGCAAAAGGGGTTTAGGTCAAAAATTTTCAGGAACACCATACATGCTCAAAACTCAATGATTTTCGAAACCAAACATATCATCATGACCAGTGGAACATAGAGAACCAATTAAGAACTTAAAAACGAGTTCCTGGAAAAAATGTTCATGAAGCTCACCTGAACTGGAGCTTTGATCTCTGGCACCTTCTGGCTAGTTCTTTGGCTCAAACAGGTCCCAATGATCCCCCTTTGAAGCTTTGGATACTTGGTTGGAGTTTAAACAGCCTCTTGAGTGAGTTTGCAGAAGCTCTGACCAAGGGAGTGTGAAAATCGTGTTTGTGATATGGAGGGTCTCAGGCCAAAACAATGGTTGGTTTCTAGTCAGTGAAGCAAGGTGAGTTGATATGTGGAATTTGTTTGAGTGTTTATGGCTTGTGGAAACAGATTCGAAGGCTTTTGCTCTATGGAGTGAAAATGGAGAAGTGATGCTATGGCTTGCTTCAGGCTTGCTTGATGTATGGAATGGCTAGCATTTTGTCCACATAAACCTCTCTCATTGGTCAGATGATGTGACCTGGCCTGCTGTGATTGGGATGTTCACTTTTGCAAATTGTCAACTTTGGTGTAAGGAAAGCATGGGCTAAGTTCTAGCTTGGTACAAGAGCATGGGCTGGCGCAGCATGGTGTGTGAGTGAGGCTAGGGTGGCTCAGCAGCCAAGGCAGCAAGTTGGTGAGGTGTGATGAGTGGTTTTGCAACTTGGTTCCTCTTTGGTTCACATGTGACTATCTTGCTACACAAGCCATGAAACAAGAGAAGTTTTGGTTCAAATCTAATTTTTAGAAGTTGTGTGATCATGTTGAGCGAATTAGAAGCCCATATGATGACTGAATTGGCCTTGAAGGGAGAATTTGCAACTTTGCCTTTTGGTGCATATCTTGAATTTTAGTGATTTTTGCCAACTTTGTCACACCATAACTTTTGATCCAAGAAGAATTAGATCATGTTCTTGTACTTTTTGAAAAGGGAAAGATCTAATCTACAACTTTCATGACCAAAGTTTTTCCATTTGAAGCATTTTTGGATCAAAAAGTAAGGTTTGAAAAGTGACCTAAAATGACATATTCTTGAAAAGTCAACCATGCCCTAAAAAGTCAACTTTGCAAAAACTTGTAATTCTTGAATTTTGTGAACTTCAACCTTCTTCCATGATCAAATAAAGATCATATACACTCAAAATGATGAAGATCACCCCTTGGTTGGGTCATTGGGGGCCTCAGATGCCCTGCTTTTGCACTGACTTGTCTGAAAAGTCAACCCTTGATCAGATGACTTCCCCATGGAATTTCTTCATGAAAATTGATATGCATACTCCCTATACCATATAGAGACCAATGGAAACAAGAATGACCAAAAAATTTGGATTTATGGCCTCTGAAACCAAAACCCTAATTCTAGGTCAACTGTGCAGTCAAGCCTGGCTCTGCATCCACACCAATCCCAGTTCTTGTGATTCTTTTGCATTTTTGACTTTGAGGGGATGTAATATGATATAAGAACACACATGAACCCCTTTGAAGTGATTGATGGCCTTTGGAGTGGCTCAGGAGGCTCTTGGATTGCTCAGATCACAAACCCTAGGTGCAGATGACCTTGAATCTATGCAGTGAATCAAAAATGAGATATGAGATGATATGATTGTGTCTATGCATATGAGAATGATCACAAGCCATGGTGAATGGGTGAGGGCAAATTTGGGGTGTTTACAGCTGCCCCTATTCAAACATGAGTTAGCTGTGCAGGATGTAAGCAACGGCTTAACAGGCAAACAAGATAACTTGTGGTTGAATACCAAAGACAGTCCAAAATTTGCACTCACAGAATGAAGAAGAAAAGGGATATAGATTGTAAAAGAAAACAAAGTATATTGTAAAGTGTGAGCGACAAAGCAATGACGGGGACGGCCGACATGCTGGGGATAAAAGGTAAAGCCAAGACGGGGACGGCCGACTAGCTGGGGAAAATCAAATTACGATGGGGACGGCCATCAAGATAAAGTAAGATTCTCTGGGAATTAATGAAACATGACGGGGACGGCCATCAAGCTCATAAAGCAAAGTAACCAACGATGGGGACGGCCATCGGGCTAAAAGAAAAGGAAAAGGGACCACGACGGGGACGGCCATCGGGTTAAAGAATAAATGAAATAAACAAATGATGGGGTACGGCCATCAAAGGTGAAGGACGATCACCTAGCAGGGTACGGCTGCTCTGTTGGGTAAAAGAAAAATGATGGGGACGGCCATCAAAGGTAGAGGACGACCACCTGGCAGGGTACGGCTGCCGAAAATATCAACGATGGGGACGGCCATCGGATGAGCATGATGGAGGACGACCATCAAGAGGTGGAGGACGACCACCTAGCAGGGGACGACTGCTCTCAGGGTTTATCATGACATAGGACGAATGCCAGATAACCAAAATCAACAATGGGGACGGCCATTGGATAAAATTGATGAAGGACGATCATCAAGAGGTGGAGGACGACCACCTAGCAGGGGACGGCTGCTAAAAATCAACGATGGGGACGGCCATCGGATGAGCATGATGGAGGACGACCATCAAGAGGTGGAAGACGACCACCTAGCAGGGTACGGCTGCTCTCAGGTTTTATCATAACACAGGATGAGTGTTAGATAAAAGAAATGCTTTGTTGGCGATCTACTGGGAAAAAGTAAACACGGACGAGTGTTTATATCCAAGAAACAAAAGGGTATATGTGTTTGGACGCTGTGTATAGATTAAAGATGCGGACGAGCATCCTTAAGACTACGATACGGACGATTATCGGGTAGAAACAAATACTGACACGTGCTCAGAGACGATGATACGGACGAGTATCAACTGGTTAACAAGGAACACGGACGAGTGTTGATTCTGAGGAGACTCTTCCGGGGAATAGTAGATACAGACGAGTGTTTATATCCAAGAAACAAAAGTTTTTGACACAGTGTATGGGTTAAAGATGCGGACGAGCATCCTTAAGACTATGATACGGACGAGTATCAGGTAGAAACAAACGCTCGACGCATGTTCTGAGATGATGGTACGGACGAGTACCAACGAGTTAACAAAGAACAAGGACTAGTGTTGAATCTGTGGGGATATAAATGGTGTATATAAGATACAGACGAGTATCTGTATAAGTGTGAGTGGTGTATAGATGAGTGTTTAACCTGCTGGGGAGAGTGACACGGACGAGTGTCAAAAGGAGAAGAGTATAGTATGAACTGAGTATCTGATGTACAAAGTGTTTATAATACTGTGCTGGGGAAAGTGACATGGTCGGATGTCAAGAAAGTTATATATACAAGAGTATCTGTGAGTGCAAAGAAGATGCTTTGGATTTCTGCTGGGGATATGACACGGACGGGTGCCACAAGGAGTATATACTGATGTTTGGGAGTGCAAGGCAACTGCTTTAGCTTTAACTCTCCGCTGGGGAATTTGGGAAGCATTCTGTATACTGCTGACGGGTTGAAAGCTTTTAACTCTGATGGGAACGAAGTGTTGGCAACCTGGTGCCTGTTGGAGAGGTTTTCACTGGAGGAAAGACGACTCTGCGTGAGGTATACTTCGTTTGACTGCTTTGAACATCTGCTGAGGATCTGATCATCCTGCTCTGACTCCACTGGGGAGAATTTCTTCTTGCTCTGCTGGGGAAATCCCTTGGAAATGAGAATCTCGATGATTCTATGGGGAAAGATCATCTTTAGACTTGGCTAGGGAAGATGCTTGATCACACAATCCTGCTGAGGAGAGGATTCTGATAATTCTAACTTTGTGGGGAAGCCAGGCCTTCAGCTTCCTATTGGGAAAACTTTGCTGTGGAAAGATAAGTCCGCTTGGGGACGAGAACGATTCAATTAGCCTTGAAGTTCTGTTGGGGTTATCATCTGTTCCAACTCAGCTGGGGATGTCAACCCTCTGGCATGGTTGAGAAAAGATTTGGCAATGCTCTGCTGAGGAGAGACTTTGCTGGAGAATCAAAATATGCCCCAAGTATAGCATAACAGCTGTGTTGGGAAGATATGCCAATGAAAATTGACCTTGACTGAATGCGAATAACCAACTCCTCATGAGGGAATCTTGTTGGCCGAAAGAATATCTTTATGCTCGGGGAAGAAATAAACTTCCAATGCCCTGCTGGTAAAATAAATACCAGACATTCCCTGAGAATTAACACAGTGCTTCAAACTTCTGAGCTCAACAACTGCATACTGATCATCCAGAGTGACCAAGCATCCCTTTACTCTTCAAATTGCCTCAGATTGCATCATTTATGAAAAAGATTGTCTTTAGAGGATTTTACAGAAGACTTGGCATCCAGAATTGCCCCAGTGTCTTCAAACTCTCGCAGAAATTCAACAAGTCTTGAGATAACTGCCCCAAATTACGTCTTGAAACAATTATTGCCCCACATCAGAGCTAAAACAGAAACCATGCGGTATGAAGATGCAATGCAAATGATGTACAATGCAGACGTATGCTCATAACCAAAGATATGAAACAAGGATGGTTAGGCGCTAGGGCCAGGTTGATAGATATATTATTTTTTGGTTGCCAAGCAATTGGACTTTTGAAGGTGAATTACCAGACGAGAACTGGTTCATTAAAGGTAGGCCAACAGACGAGAACTGATGGGCAAAGAATAAGTCGTCAGACGAGAACTGACTCCTTAGGTTCATTGTCAAACGAGAATTGACTCTGAAAAAGAATGACTACCAGACGGGAAATGGCGTTTAACAGACTAAATGAAAAGGTGACCAGACGGGAACTGGTAAAAGATTCGCCTACCAGACGAGAACTGGTATTTGAAATTGGTTTGCCAGACGAGAACTGGACTTTGGGTTTGTCTGCCAGACGAGGACTAGACTCTGAAAAGTTTGCCAGACGGGAACTGGACTTTGAAAAGGCTTGCCAGACGAGAACTGGACTTTGAAAGGTTGATAAGTTGGGGTTACGAGGCCCTGGATGTGAGATTGAT
Source organism: Lathyrus aphaca (assembly GCA_963966055.1). Classification (NCBI taxonomy): domain Eukaryota; kingdom Viridiplantae; phylum Streptophyta; class Magnoliopsida; order Fabales; family Fabaceae; genus Lathyrus; species Lathyrus aphaca. The sequence goes on along the minus strand of OZ014521.1, from coordinate 131,627,493 downwards.
GTTTGGGGGAATGCCCAATGCAATTATGATGCATATGCTCTATATGCTCGAGCGAAGCAACATGAATAACGTATGCAAATGATTTATGCAATGATTATGAAAAGCTAGAAAAACTCCCAAGGATGGGAAAAAAGTCATAGGTGACAAGGCTTCTGGTTGAGAAGGGTGACAAAGGCGACGGTGGGTAGCATGATTTCCCGACACTCGTCTTGAACTCTGAGATTACTGATGTACTTGCTCTGCATAGCTAAAGTTTGCCCCTGTTGGGAGAGTCTCTGAACAGACTGTTGCTGATTATCCAATTTCTGGAATAACAAACTTGGATGCTCGAGGAGAATTGCATCCAGTGATCTCTGGCAGTGTCTTGCCCCGGTATGAGCATGGAAGCGACTTGACTCATTCTGACTGCGTATTGGAAGAATTCATCCTTGGTCAATAGAAAATCCGGGTGGCCTGCCCCTGTTTGGCAGATTCAGCTTTGATCAACTGACTTTGAATGACGTTCCTCGATCAACTGATGCTTGGGAACTCTCTTTACCCTGACAGATTCCTTGGTCAACAAAATCAACTGGATAACATGCCCCTGATTCATAGGCTAACAAGATGCTCTTGATTCTGGTCATCATTATTGGCTGATCAAGTTCCCTCGTGATTGCTCTTTGTAGGAACTTCCCTGATGTCACAAACTGACTTGCAATTAAAACTGTTCATTTACAAATGGTAATTTTAATGCAGTGCACATGCAAGTTTTGAAAATTTATTTATTTGAATGTTGTGACAGTGTGTGACGAATGGACGATTAGTCCAAACGTAGTGTTGAGTTAGCAAATCGTTAGGAGTCAGTTTACGCAACCTTGTCGCAGTATGCTTCCAGAATTGAACCTGATTCAATTAGGACTTTCAAGGGTTATAACGTGGTCTGGTTCACGGTTTTAGAAAGAAAGATTTATGGCTCAAAGTTTATATTTGCCCACCCATTCTCCTTGATGTTCTCCAGTCCTATGTTCAACTAATTCGACTTAAGCGCTCGCTTCTCACAAGGGTTTTATAATGATTGAGGAACCAATGACGTTGATGGTTTACACACCAATGAGGTTTCTTGGAGTAACAGTCACCCCTTCTGACCTTGTGTCTGGTCACACGACTTTGTTCTTATGGAAGATTTTTTCAGATTTTTTATTCCCTAACTTTTGCCTGGACTGGTTCTCTCTTTTTTTTTGAATTTTTCGATTTTGAAGTCCAGCGGGATGCCCTAACTTTTGCCTAAGTCATATGTTTTCACACATTTTTTCGACTTAGCGGGCTTTATTTCTTTTTTTTTGATTTTTGTTGAACAAATCGTGTGACACTGGCTTGTCATGACTTGCTGAAAGGGTTGACTGCCTCATTCCTTTGTTGGTGAGGGATAACCATTGTGGTTTCACGTCCCTTGACCTCTTGAGGTGTAGTGAATAAAGGTAATGGATCCTCGGATGCACACTCCTTTGGAAATTTGAACGCTCGGTCAAATTAACTGATAACTACCCTGCCCCGGGTTGAATGTGAGGGTTTTTTCGTTTAGAAAAGAAACTCCTACTTCAAGGCTCAAACGGGTTGACGAGGGTCTATCTCCCTGATATCTCCGGTGTTTGGGAATTGAAGCAATGCCTGTACATCGTCAGCAGGTTCTACCCTGAAAGCATACCTTGAACAATTATGGGTATTCAGTTGTCATCATCCTCCCTCAAACCTGCTAAACAACAGTGAAATAAATGGGAGGTATATGGATGCAATTTTTTTCAATGCAAGTAAAGAAAAATGAGCGAATGCGACATAATTGATTCAAAAGTGCAAGATCACTACATTAACATTACCATTTAAAATAACAATGCTTAAAAGACAAGTAGCTGCTAACAGGAAAGAAACTACAATGCAAATGATAAAAGGATACAACGATCACCAACTTTGATGACATACTGTTGTCTGAGCCACTGAAATCAGGATACGCTTCTTCCGAAGTCTTTGAACTCAATCAGGCGAGAGGTTGACGTGCACAACCAAGCTTCCTTCTGGAAAGGAGATGTAGCCCTTGTCGATCAACTGTTGTACTTTGGCTTGAAAAGCTTTGCAATCTTCAGTTGAATGCCCCATTGATCCACCATGATACCCGCACTGCTCATGAGGATTGTACCCTGGAGGGTACGGCCCTGGTAACGGCTTGAGAGGCTTAGGAAACACCAAAGAGCTCTGAACTAGATGTGGCAAGAGTTCACTGTATGCCATGGGGACTGGATGAAGAGGAGCAATCCTTCTTTCCAGATTGTTACGAGGCCTAGGCTGGCTCTGAAGTTGATTCTGAGGTCTTCGACCATGAGCTTGCAGATTTGGACGAGGAGGAGTCCAGGACTTCTGATATGGTGTTCTGAGCACTGCCGAATGCCCGTAAGAGTAACCAGATTCAGGAAAAGATGATCTCTAAGAAGATGTTGTTCTAGAATATTCGATATTTGCCATGACTGCACTGACGTCATTCCATTCTTCCTCTTGGGAGCTAACAACAGACTCACCTTCACTAGCTGGGATATTCGAAAAGTCCCGGATCTTTCCACTTTTGAGCAGGCTCTCAATGCGTACTCCAACTATCATCAAATCAGAGAAGCTTGTCATCCCAATGCTACTCATTCTTTCCAAGTATGGACTCTGCAAGGTGCCCACGAACAGGTCAATTAATTCTCTGTCTGAAAGTGGTGGTTGCACTTGGGCTGCCAATTCTCTCCACCGCTATGCATATTCTCTGAATGATTCACCACTCCTCTGGGATAGGCTCTGCAAGTGCGTGCGATTGGGCGCCACGTCCATATTGTATTGGTATTGCTTTACGAAAGCTCTGGATAAATCATTCCAAGATCGGATATGACTGCTTTCCAAATCCATGTACCAACTTAAAGATGCCCCACTTAAACTATCCTGAAAACAGTGAATCATCAACTTATCATCGCAGGCATAAGAAGTCATTTTTCTACAGAACATCACCAAATGATGCTTCGGGCAACTGACACCAGTGTATTTCTCAAACTTCGGAGTTTTGAAATCTGGAGGAATGACAAGACCAGGCACCAAACACATGTTTAGAGCATCAAAACCGAAGGCGTCAGGATCCGCTAAGGCTTTGAGTCGCTCGTCCAACACACGAAATCTTTCAGCAAGATCAATAACTTGTGGATCCTTGGTTTTCACAAGAGGGATTGCCCCTTGGAAGTCTGGCATAGGGAAGGCAAAACTCTGATAATCTGTAGAATCAGAAGAAGATGAAGGTCCACCTCGGACAGCAGATGGTTCAGGTATATTCTGATTCACGATCGGGGTCTGTACAGGTTGAGCTTGAGCAAGATTGCTCACTTGTGGAAGATCTTCATCAGGAGAAAGACCATACAGAGGATTGGTCATTGAAGTGAAACCAAGTGGTTTGACGGTTGTTCTCTGACATAGCTACTGACGGCTTTCAAACTGACCCTTCTTAACTCTTGACACTGTTCAGTCTAGCTTCACACTGTCGTCTTCCAACAGTTAACACTTGTTCAAACTGAGTACCGGGAAATCAACTGGCTAGTCATGGACAAAAGAGGAAGGATGAGCTCTCTGGAAGAGGAAAATGCAATGCAGATGCAAATGCAAAATGCAATATGATGATGCAAAAGATGCAAAGACATGGGATCACAGCTAGAAACTGCCTGGAATCTGGAATACTGCCAAGAATCAAGTGTCTGTAACCACAAGATCTCTGTATAGTAACCCGAAATAGTAACTGAGAACCGAAGGTCAATAACTTCAGGATCATAGTGACCAGATCAAACAATTGTACTGGTAATGAGGGTATGTTGAGGTCAAGGGTTCCTGCAAACCTGTAAACAGCCCAACCCCATCACAGGTGGTGTTCTAAAACAAGGATCCTCAGACTTGGATCAGTTATGAGAAGTGTAAACACTTCTAACCCGGAGGTACAGTGTTTACAATAACCATAAAAGTTCCTCCTCTAATTCACCTCAGTTTCTGAAGGTCAATACTAAAGGTCATCCAGACTTAGCAGGCTTCCCAGATAGCCCTAGTACTGCAGGAAATCTGCAACACAGAGTTCTCAAGAAGAAACCCATATCTGAACCGTGTTTCATATTCCCGCACCAGACCGAGATGGAATGGGAAAGAATATGAACCACTCTAGCCTAGGTGTCACTCAGGTCCCAGGTATAGGACCTTAACTCTCAGTAGAACCCCACCCACCAAAGCAACAAATAGATCCAGCCAGCACAGTATGACAATATGATATATATGCACAAAGCTATAAAGAAAGCAATAAACAACTGTACATAAAGAAAAAATAAAAACATATACCAACACAGATAGCACATAACACCCCAGTAAACACAAATCAATCAAGCGCTAGGAGGAACCCACAAAAAGAACCAGAAGCCCTGGTTGCAGTACAAGGGTCCCCAGCAGAGTCGCCAAGCTGTCGCTCCCGATAAGTGGGACAAGGCCCCAGATAAAGGTACAGACGCGAACGGTCGGCGAAAGGGACAATGAGAACACACAGCCGTGAACTCACTAGAGATGAATAGAGTCGCCAGCTAGGCATTTTTATCCCGGAGGAAAGACAATGCTGCATAGGCCTAGAAAGAGATGGATAAGACGGTTGCGAACCAGAGAGACTGAGAAAGGGGGTTGGTTACAACCTGGGAAGGTATTAGCACCCAGATTGTCCGTCGTACTCGACGGGATCCACGCTTAAAAGATTTGTGTTTTAAAGGGGTAGTGTCAGTGTAAGAACAGGAATATGATGCTCAAGATCATGAGGCTTAAAAGAATAAAGCTGGAAGAAGGGGGAATATACAGAGACTTTTGTTCGATAACCGTTAAGTTATGCCTACATATCCTCTCGTGCAATGAGGAAGTCAGAACACCGTAGTTCGACCCAAAGAGACTGAAATATGAATTGACTTGTGAACTGCTTACTTGCCTATGCTCAAGTGTATGACCTGTCTGGCTCAGGTGCAAACTGTCTTGCATTAGACGGAAGAAGCAAGTTCTCGTTTGTGAGTGAATGAGATGAGAAAAGAATCCCGAAGGAGACGATTATTGTTTGTTTTTGAGTTTTCAGTCTTTTATTGTTTTTGGATTTTGTCATAGGTTAATGAGCTTAAGTCTAAACCAATGGATTTAGTAAACTCATCACATCTTCCCTCTGATTAGGGGTAATGAGAATACCTTAAGTGCGAAGTCAGATTCTCACACTTTAATCACCTTTGGTATAGGATTAAGATCATTAACCTATTTGTGATTATTTAGATGTTTTTGTTTAGTGTTGAGTAATGAGGTTAAGCCATAATCAGGGATTTAACAGACTCATTACACCATCCTAATAGAAGGATAATAGATGAGAATGTTTAAGCTGAGGAAAACTCCTCAACTTAATCCATGATTAGGGATTAAACTCATGACAAAACAAAGCCTTTATTGAGTGGATTTTAGTTAATGATATGATGATGAAGTGAGTTTTAGGGTTTATAAGACAACTTGAGGGGGACTTGTCCATTAACACTAGGGTTAGTCCTTCTTAACCAATTAAGGAAGAATTAGAACCCTAATGCAAGGCCCAAGTTACAAGTGTGATGTCTTGATGATTATTAAGTGAATTGATTAAGAGATTTAAACACATTAAGGGTTTAACACTTAGGATTAAAGTTATACACTCCATCCTAATAGAAGGATGCAGGCATAAGCTTAATCACAAAGCCTTAAAGCCTTTAGGGTTTAGTCCCTGATTATGAGATGAGAAGAGAAGACTCAAAAGAGACACAAAGGTAAAACTAAAAGGGGAGACTAATCAAAACCCTAATTATTGTCATGCTTGGTTGTTCCTAAGGTTTGTGAGGTTTACAAGAGAAGCCTTCAATGGAACCACCAGGAAGCAGATGAAAGGATCAAGAGAAGCAAAGCAACTTGCTTCATTCAAGAAGTCAAGTCACTTGAAGAAAGAAAGTGGGAAGAAGAAGAATGAGCAAGCTCAAACTCAAACACATATAAAAAATGCAGCAATGGATGCAAGAGAGATGAAAAGAAAAGTTATGAGAAGTGAAGGCAAATTCACTTCTCAAAGTCACTTACCACCTGGAAGGTTAGAAAAGGAATGCAATGCAATGCAAGATGGGATGAGATGACATGATGATAAACAAAACCAGAAGCATATACATGATGCTAATGATGCTATGAGATGCTACAAACAAGAGGCAGCATATGGAAATGATCATACAAGTTCATGAATGCAAATGAAACAAGTTAGGAACCAAGAACATACATGAAAAGTTATGAAGTGCACATGGCATACAACATGGCAAATACATGATGCAATGATCAAACATGCTTTCAATATGTCTTATGATGTCAAATGAATCACATGGATGCTTGAAATGTCATGGCAAGTCATGTTATGCAAGAGAATGCAAGATGGATGCATATGGAAGCCCAAATTAGGGTTTATGATCAATGCAACAAACAAAAATCAAAATCAGAAGCAAACCCTAAGATAAAAAATTGAAAATGCCACTCAAAGGACCCCTAATCCTATACTAAACCAATGCCCAAAGGATAGGTTTCAACTCTTAACCAAGTTCAAGTTATGGTTTTTACAAGATTTCTAGGGTTTTAGGGTTTCCAAACAAAAGAAATGCCAAAAAAATTGAAAATGAAAGATCAAATCATGGCCATTTAATCTCACAAACTACATGCTAAACACAATGCAATGCAAAAAGAATCAATGTCCAACTCCTCATGAATAGGCAGAAATGATTTTTGGAACTTTTGATCAAATTAATGCATAAAAATGATTTTAATTCAATGAGAAATTCTTAAAATGCATCAAGATCAAAAAATAAATTTGGTTTGAAGGTTGGACAATGCTTCTAAATGTCTTAGAACATTTCATGAATTTTTTTGTGATTTTTAAATACCTAAAAGTATTTTTAATAAATTAATTTTCATTAATCAATTAAAAATAAACTTTTAAATATTTAAAAATACTTTTTTAATGCTAAAAATAAAAATAAAAATATTTTTGTGTCATAAAAATTAATGAAACTCAGGATAAAAAATTTCATAATTTTTAAAGCATTTTTGCTATTTTTAATAAATTATACAAATTAAATGAAAGAAAATGAAATAAAAATGAAAATAAATGGAAGTAATCAGAAGGAGTGGCTGAGATTGATTCTGGGCTTCACAAGGTTTGACTGGGCGCGCATCTGGACGGCCCAGATTCAAACTTCCTTAATTCTAATTAATTAAATATTAATCCACAATTAAATCTTAATGAAATGATCCAGGCCCTCCAATTGCGCGCGGGAAACACAATCCATTGGCTCACATTCAAACCTGGTGCCCTAACCCTAATTAGGAGTTAATGACTTTCAGGTGGCCGGAGAAGACTTCCGGTCGTCTTCTCCGGCCAGCACCCTCCCTGAAAAATGCCAACTTTCACCCTAGCTCACTAAAACCTAATTTCTCTGCCCAGAAACCATCCCCAAACATCATAGAGCAAGAATCAACAGCCAAAACTCATTTATTTTACACAACAAAGCTGAATCGAAGCAAAAGGGGTTTAGGTCAAAAATTTTCAGGAACACCATACATGCTCAAAACTCAATGATTTTCGAAACCAAACATATCATCATGACCAGTGGAACATAGAGAATCAATTAAGAACTTAAAAACGAGTTCCTGGAAAAAATGTTCATGAAGCTCACCTGAACTGGAGCTTTGATCTCTGGCACCTTCTGGCTAGTTCTTTGGCTCAAACAGGTCCCAATGATCCCCCTTTGAAGCTTTGGATACTTGGTTGGAGTTTAAACAGCCTCTTGAGTGAGTTTGCAGAAGCTCTGACCAAGGGAGTGTGAAAATCGTGTTTGTGATATGGAGGGTCTCAGGCCAAAACAATGGTTGGTTTCTAGTCAGTGAAGCAAGGTGAGTTGATATGTGGAATTTGTTTGAGTGTTTATGGCTTGTGGAAACAGATTCGAAGGCTTTTGCTCTATGGAGTGAAAATGGAGAAGTGATGCTATGGCTTGCTTCAGGCTTGCTTGATGTATGGAATGGCTAGCATTTTGTCCACATAAACCTCTCTCATTGGTCAGATGATGTGACCTGGCCTGCTGTGATTGGGATGTTCACTTTTGCAAATTGTCAACTTTGGTGTAAGGAAAGCATGGGCTAAGTTCTAGCTTGGTACAAGAGCATGGGCTGGCGCAGCATGGTGTGTGAGTGAGGCTAGGGTGGCTCAGCAGCCAAGGCAGCAAGTTGGTGAGGTGTGATGAGTGGTTTTGCAACTTGGTTCCTCTTTGGTTCACATGTGACTATCTTGCTACACAAGCCATGAAACAAGAGAAGTTTTGGTTCAAATCTGATTTTTAGAAGTTGTGTGATCATGTTGAGCGAATTAGAAGCCCATATGATGACTGAATTGGCCTTGAAGGGAGAATTTGCAACTTTGCCTTTTGGTGCATATCTTGAATTTTAGTGATTTTTGCCAACTTTGTCACACCATAACTTTTGATCCAAGAAGAATTAGATCATGTTCTTGTACTTTTTGAAAAGGGAAAGATCTAATCTACAACTTTCATGACCAAAGTTTTTCCATTTGAAGCATTTTTGGATCAAAAAGTAAGGTTTGAAAAGTGACCTAAAATGACATATTCTTGAAAAGTCAACCATGCCCTAAAAAGTCAACTTTGCAAAAACTTGTAATTCTTGAATTTTGTGAACTTCAACCTTCTTCCATGATCAAATAAAGATCATATACACTCAAAATGATGAAGATCACCCCTTGGTTGGGTCATTGGGGGCCTCAGATGCCCTGCTTTTGCACTGACTTGTCTGAAAAGTCAACCCTTGATCAGATGACTTCCCCATGGAATTTCTTCATGAAAATTGATATGCATACTCCCTATACCATATAGAGACCAATGGAAACAAGAATGACCAAAAAATTTGGATTTATGGCCTCTGAAACCAAAACCCTAATTCTAGGTCAACTGTGCAGTCAAGCCTGGCTCTGCATCCACACCAATCCCAGTTCTTGTGATTCTTTTGCATTTTTGACTTTGAGGGGATGTAATATGATATAAGAACACACATGAACCCCTTTGACGTGATTGATGGCCTTTGGAGTGGCTCAGGAGGCTCTTGGATTGCTCAGATCACAAACCCTAGGTGCAGATGACCTTGAATCTATGCAGTGAATCAAAAATGAGATATGAGATGATATGATTGTGTCTATGCATATGAGAATGATCACAAGCCATGGTGAATGGGTGAGGGCAAATTTGGGGTGTTTACAAAATGGATGCATTCAAATAGGATGTCGAAAGAGTACGAGAATAGGGTGTCGGAACTCATTAAGTTTGTTGTTGCGCACGCCGAAAACAGCAGTCGAATGAAATGTCCTTGCAAGAAGTGTTGTTTTATGGGCTGGGTTGACGCGGATCAGTTGAAATCGCATTTATTAAGGCATGGAATTGATAGAAGTTATACATGTTGGCATTCACATGGTGAGAAAATTAACGGGAATGTTAAATCGGGGGATAATACGACCTATGCTTCGTACGACAATGAGACAAATACATACGATTATGATCGAGTCGAAGATATTGCAGAAGCACTTGAAGAAGATCTTAAGGATTGTCCCCAAATGTTTGAGAGGTTGGTAAGCGATACAGAGAAACCATTGTATGCGGGTTGCACTAAATTGACAAGATTGTCTGCGGTATTAAGGTTGTACAACTTATAGGCGAGCAATGGATGGTCGGATAAGAGTTTCACAGAGTTATTGACCCTTATGAAAGATATGCTTCCAAAGGATAATGTTCTTGCCAATCGAACATATGAGGCCAAAAAGATGTTGTGCTCTATTAGAATGAGCTATGATAAGATACATGCATGTCCAAACGATTGCGTCTTGTATCGAAACGAGTATGAAACGAGTATGCATCATTAAATGAGTGTCCTAAATACGGTGTCTCTCGGTATAAGAAAAAGTTGTCTCCAGCAAATGTCTTATGGTATTTTCCTATAATTCCGAGATTTAGATGCATGTTTCGTAGTGAGACTGATTCAAGACACTTGACTTGGCATGCAGATGAAAAAATTATTGATGGAAAGCTTCGACACCCGGCAGATTCACCACAGTGGATGAAAATTGATGATGAATATCCTGAATTTGGAAAAGAAGCAAGAAACCTTCGCTTGGCATTATCTACTGATGGAATGAACCCACACGGTCTTCAAAGTATCTCACATAGCACTTGGCCAGTCATCATTATGATTTATAACCTACCTCCATGGCTATGTATGAAGCGCAAGTATATGATGTTATCTATGTTAATTTCTGGGCCCAAACAACCAGGGAATGACATCGACGTATACTTGGAACCCTTAATCGAAGATTTAAAGTTTTTATGGGAGAACGGTGTGGAGGTTTATGATGGGTATAGGAAAGAAAGTTTCAACTTGCGGGCGATGTGGTTTGGCACAATTAAAGATTTTCCAGCATACAGAAATCTATCAGGGTACAACATAAAAGGTAAAGATGCGTGTCCTATTTGTGAAGGTAAAACAGATTCGAAGCGATTGGAGTTTGGTCAGAAGACTGTCTTTCTCGGTCATCATAGATTCTTAAATTCTAATCATCATTATCGTGGGTGGAGAAAAGCATTCAATAGAGAACCATAACAAGGTAGAGCTCCACCTATGTTGACAGGTGATCATATTTTTGAAAAGATGAAAGATGTGAGTACTCATTTTGGAAAGCCTTTTACACATAAAATTGTCAAGAGTGGGTGGAAGAAGAGGTCAATTTTTTTTTATCTACCATATTGGAAGTCATTGTATGTAAGATATTTTCTCGATGTTATGCATATTGAAAAGAATGTATTTGATAGTGTTATTGGTACGTTACTCAATATACCAGGAAAGTCTAAGAATGGCCTTAAAGCAAGAAAGGACTTGGTAAAGATGGGGATAAGAACTGAATTAGCACCCATGAAGAAAGGAAGACGAACATATCTACCACTTGCTTCTTTTACTCTATCTAGAAAGGAGAAGAAATTATTGTGTAAGTTTCTGAGTGATGTTAATGTTCCAGAAGGATACTCTTCCGAAATCAGAAGACTTGTGTCTATGAAAGACCTCAAGCTAAAGAGTTTAACGACGCATGACTGCCATGTTATAATGGAACATTTTCTATCAATAGGTATATGTTCTATTCTGCCTGAAAAAGTCAGAAGCGCAATAACTAAATTGTGTTTTTTTCTTCAAGGCAATTTGCAGTAAGGTGATCGATCCTGTGATCTTACCAACATTGCAAAAAGAAATGGTTATTACTTTGTGTTAGCTTGAAATGTATTTTCCTCCATCGTTTTTTGACATAATGGTTCATCTAGTTGTTCATCTGGTAAAAGAGACTCAATTGTGTGGACCGACTTATATGAGATGGATGTACCCTGCTGAATGTTAAATGAAAATATTAAAAGGGTATGTGAAAAACCGAAGTCGACCAGAGGGTTGTATTGCCGAACGATACATTGTTGAAGAAGCCATTGAGTTTTGTACTAAATATCTGTCCAATGTACAATCAATTGGACTCCCCAAATCTCATATTGTCGGAAAAAAAAGCAGGAAATAAATTAATTGGAAATGAAGTTGTGACAATATCAAGGGTCGAATGGGATCAAGTGCATTTGTATGTTCTACACAATGAGAATGAGGTTGAGCCGTATGTGGAAATGCACAAGGATGTTCTCCAAAGTTTGAATCTGAATAGAACTGCGAATTGGATAGTGCGAGAGCACAATCGTAGTTTCATAACTTGGTTTAAGGATCAAGTTTATGCAAAGTATTATTCAGATCCCGCTTCAATAACAGAAAGATTGAGATGCTTGGCATATGGTCCAAGTTTGGTTGTGTTTTCTTATAGCGCATACACAATTAATGGATACATATTTTATACCAAAGAACAAGATGATAAAAATACGATGCAAAACAGTGGTGTCACTCTGGTAGCTGAAGCAATGCACATTTCAAGTCTGAGAGACTTAAACCCCAAATTTGCAAATATGTCATATTTTGGGGTTATTGAGCGCATTTGGGTGTTTGATTATGAGAAGTTTCAGATTCCTATCTTTCGTTGCAAGTGGGTTGAAAACAATAATGGCGTATGAATGGATAAGTCAAGATTTTTGCAAGTGGATCTTAATAGGGGGTACAAAGATGAACCTTTTATTCTAGCCTCTCAAGCTAAACAAGTGTTCTATGTCAATGATCCGACAAGTACAAAGTGGTCTATAGTGCTTTTATCGAACAAAGTAATTGATGAAAACATTGGAGATCAAAGTGATATTGATGGTGATATTGAATCATTTACTAGAAATATTCAAGGTGATATTGAATCATTTACTAGAAATGATCATAATGAGGGTATTTGGATCAATCCAACCGTCCATGTTGTTAAGAGACAGGTAGATCATATTCCAACCAAGAAACGAAGAGACGTGCCTAAAAAAGGTACTAGTTATAAAATTATAGACTATATCAAGAAATGTTACAAATTAGTTGTCATTTTATATATAGCTTATATTCAATGGATTATGGATTATGGATTTTTATATATGTCATTTAATTTTTGTTTTTTCTTTTTACATGTCAAATGGCTAGTAACCAGGAGGATATACTCGAGACACATGATACACATGACGAGATACATGATACATGTAACACCCCGATTTCATAATTTATTTTAAAAAATAATTATTATGTATATGGGTGGTGTTTTTGAAATTATAAGTGAAGAATTGTTTATTTAAATAATAATATAATGATAATATGGTATTATTTGAATATTATTACTAAATAAATAAAATAGTAAGAATTGGAGGTCTAAGGGGCAAGGTGGTAAATTGGTGTGGGTTATGAGAGGGGAAAAAGGAATCATTTTCATTCATCGTGTTTAGGGTGGAAATAAGAAGTTGGCTCTGGAGAAAGAGGAAAAAGAGAGAGAAGACCAAGAGACCTAAAGCTCCAAGATCAAGATTGTTCAAGGAATCGATTGAATCTAAGGTAAGGAGGGAGAAAGGGTTCTTTATTGGTGATCTAACATCAAAGGGTAGTTGAGAGGTCCTTACTCTCCTAGGGATTATGTGATTTGATATAATTTGATGAATTGTGGTATGAATATAGAATTACATGATTGATTGTTGTATTTAGAATAATCGTTGTTTGAATTGTATAATTGGATTAATATGAGAATTGTTATATGAATGTTGTTATTGATGATGTGAATTGAGAAGAGAAAGAGAAACTTAAAATCCCTACTTTGATTAGTAATATTAGGTTGGAAAGATATGTGGTGTTAAAGGTCTTAAAATCAGCATAAGAATGGCATTGGGACTGTTTTGAGTGATAAAAGTGAGATATAATCAATAGAACCCGAACTGGTATGAGATGGGGAATGAAAAGTGATTTTTGGGAAAAAGCTGATTTTTGGACGCAAGGCTCCTGACACGGGTGGCCGTGTCACACGACACGGGTGGCCGTGTCAGGTTACGGGAACAAGATTGGGAGGATTTTTGGGAAGATTGGAGATCAGAGGGTGTGACACGGGCCGTGTCACACGACACGGGTGGCCGTGTCACAGTTCTGTACTTTGGAAAATGATGTTTTCAGGATGGTTCGTCAGGCCGTGTGACACGGGCCATGTCAGGGGACACGGGGGGCCGTGTCAGGCCTCTGTATTTGGGAAATTCATGATATTTTAAGCCGGTTTCGTCCTGTTCCCTTGGTCTGCTTTCTTACCATTAGTCTAAGGCTTTGAGAATAACATCCATGAGTAACTATAAGACCTGACAACCGATAATTAGTGTGTGAGTTTTATATGATTATTGTGGATAGTATAACTTGATTAATTGGTTACTTAAAATGTGTTGAGTATGGTGATGTTATTATAATTCTTGTACAAACTATATGATGGGCTGGTTAATAACCGATGAAGATCACGAGGATCATGTTGATTGGTAATATTGTTGATTGTATGCTTTGCGTAGACCCCATGAGGTAAGGTTGGTAGCGGTGAGGATCGGAAGGATCATGTTATATTGGAAAATGTATGGAAAATCATTGAGGGTGGAATTAATGAGGAATTCATGGGATATGATAATTGGTAAATAGTGTGTAGGAATATATATGCTTATGTTGATTTATATGACTCTTGATGATGAACCATATGAATTGTGTTGATAATATGTGTGAATATTGTCTGATTGTTTATGTGACCCATGTGATGGGATGTGTGATAATTGATGAAGATCATGAGGATCGTGAAGGCATGACTGTTGTCATGCGTATTTGTATTATGGTGTATGTGTTTGAGTCTGCATATGCATACACATTTGGTGGAATGATCATGTCTCGGTGGAGCGTAAGTGATCATTCGGATTCATTGCGAATCGTTGGTGCAGGGATGATCGTGTCTCGGTACAGCGTAAGCGATACATCCGGGTTCGAATTAATGAACCATTATTGAAAGTCGGTACCACATTTGCATTGTGTCATTGAGTCACTTTGCATTGATTGAATTAATGATGTATGATATGTGTTGATGAACTATTTGAAATATCGATTAATAGTATGATGTATGATGTGTATTTGATGAATATTGATTGGTGAATATTATAAGAATTCACCATTGTAAAGGGGATAAATTGGATTCGATTAATAAAGGATCAAGAGTGAGCTGGAATTCATCTGTAGTATTGATGTTGTTGTGAGTTGGATTATAGTGCCTACCAGGACCTTGAGTTAGTTGGAATTTCGTAAGCATGTTATAAAGAGAAGGTGATAATTGGAACCAAATGTTAACAGGTCATGTTGGATGAATTTACTTCGTTGAAGGTTGTAGAAGAGAGATTGAGGGAGTAAGTATTGAACTATGTTTTGGCATAGTATGATAAGAAGTGGATGAGTTTTTGAAAGTATAAAGGTATAATTTTTGTCGGAAATTAATTATAACCACGTGTCTTCGCTATGTAGTGATGTTGATTCGTTACCTTAGGAGTGAGGTATATGGGATGCAAAGTATAGATAGTTTCATAAATGTTTGTGGAAATGGTGGACCGTGACTTACGAGATCGATTAAAAACTATATGTTGTGGTTATTATGGGATGAAGCGAGAGAAATATAAGTATCGTTGTATGTGTTTGACTATTAAGACAAAAGTAAAATAGTAATTGTGCAATATTATCTTTATGGAATTTATGACTTAAGGGTTTAATTAATATGAAATTTGAAACGTTGGAAGGATGATCCAACGAGTGAGTAGAAGTAATGTGAAACTATGAAATGACCATGGATGTGTTGTAGAAGATAGTGGTGACTGGTATGTATTACAGTGGATATGGAGTATGGATTGTACCTTTCATATTTATTTGGATAATTTGGAGATGATAACTTTTGGTAGATATCCTTATCTATGATGAAAGTAGAAAAAGGATTTGTGGAATGTTGGAAATTGAAGTATAAGAATTGGAAAAGATACAGTTATATACTAAACTATCAAGAATGATTTTTATGAACAGGTGTAGATGTGTTTGATTGTGTTGTTCAGAGGAAGGTATGAGTCTCTCCGAAGTAGATGTGGATCTACAAGGATGGAATCGAGTAAGTTATAAGAGATTAGAATGTATTTGGACTTAGTTGGTTGTTATTGTAGGTTATGAAAAGTTTTCCAAGTTCGTATTTTGTTGTTCGGATAACTTGTGAAAGATAAGTCGTTCGTTGAGAATGGTTGTTTTGAGGGAGAGCGCTGGAGAGTCAGAGTAAGAATTAGCTACGGTTACAATATGATTTTGTTTGATTCTGACAAGATGTGGATAGAATGCTGGATAATGATGTGATAAGTTGATAGGTTATTAGTACTTGATCGTGAAGTCATAGTTGGTATTATATGATGAGAGAGGAATTATGAAAGTATTTATCTTACCCATGGATTTGAAGTGGATGAGAGTAAAATGGTGTTGGGTATCCGATAATATTGTTGCCATGATTGGAGATTGAAGTGTTTGGTAATCACATGAGCATACAATTCCGATTTGATCGGGAAGAGTGGAGTATGAAACGACTAAGATGGTCGGAATGTCTGAGGTAGGGAGTTGGGAATTTTCCTATGTTTGCATTGATAGTTAAAGAGTTGAAATTGAGTTAGTAGTCAAGAGACTTGCATTCGGATATTGAGGTATGTTAAGTGAATTGTTATAATTGTGGTGAAGGTTAGAAAGAGTTAAAGTTAGATGTGAACTTCATGGAATAGATAGCTGCGAGTAATCAGAGTGCGCAAAGAAAGAGTGAAGTGGTGTAATTGTTTGTATGTAAATGGCTAGTAAAGGCCCAAGATATTGAGCGATAAGACCTGTTGAGGTATTGAGACTATTGAACATCCCGGAATGAATGGGTAATGGTAAGAGGTTATCTACACATCGAGAATTACGGGATATGCAGAGATATTAATATATGTGATGTGTGTGCTTCATTGATGGGTTATGATTATATTGTTTTAGTGGAGAACTGCAAGGTTAGTCCGTTATCAGTATTGTTGTAGCTAGACGATGTGTATCATGAGATTTTGGTGCTGGTCCTTGTTATCGCCTCGTTACCTTTGGTGATGGTACGAGTGCGAGTAACTAATTCCTATGATGAGGATTAGGGAAGTGTTACCTATGGTGATGGTAACAATTTTTGTTGTGTTCTATTTCAGGTGTATACCTACGTGTTGTGAATTGTGATTGTGGTGTTTTTGTTGTTGTGGTAGTTTTCGTGGCACTAATATTGTTGTTTTGGATTAATTATAGAATTACCGATTATGAAAAGGGAGTGATTAGACGGGTGCGATAGTATATCTAAGTAATTCCATTGAGTGCTATTTTCGAGGACGAAAATAAAATAAGTGAGGGAGAGTTGTAACACCCCGATTTCATAATTTATTTAATAAAATAATTATTATGTATATGGGTGGTGTTTTTGAAATTATAAGTGAAGAATTGTTTATTTAAATAATAATATAATGATAATATGATATTATTTGAATATTATTACTAAATAAATAAAATAGTAAGAATTGGAGGTCTAAGGGGCAAGGTGGTAAATTGGTGTGGGTTATGAGAGGGGAAAAAGGAATCATTTTCACTCATCGTGTTTAGGGTGGAAATAAGAAGTTGGCTCTGGAGAAAGAGGAAAAAGAGAGAGAAGAGCAAGAGACCTAAAGCTCCAAGATCAAGATTGTTCAAGGAATCGATTGAATCTATGGTAAGGGGGGAGAAAGGGTTCTTTATTGGTGATCTAACATGAAAGGGTAGTTGAGAGGTCCTTACTCTCCTAGGGATTATGTGATTTGATATAATTTGATGAATTGTGGTATGAATACGGAATTACCTGATTGATTGTTGTATTTAGAATAATCGTTGTTTGAATTGTATAATTGGATTAATATGTGAACTGTTATATGAATGTTGTTATTGATGATGTGAATTGAGAAGAGAAAGAGAAACTTAAAATCCCTACTTTGATTAGTAATATTAGGTTGGAAAGATATATGGTGTTAAAGGTCTTAAAATCAACATAAGAATGACATTGGGACTGTTTTGAGTGATAAAAGTGAGATATAATAAATAGAACCCGAACTGGTATGAGATGGGGAATGAAAAGTGATTTTTGGGAAAAAGCTGATTTTTGGACGCAAGGCTCCTGACATGGGCCGTGTCACATGACACGGGTGGCCGTGTCAGGTTACGGGAACAAGATTGGGAGGATTTTTGGGAAGATTGGAGATCAGAAGGTGTGACACGGGTCGTGTCACACAACACAGGTGGTCATGTCACACTTCTGTACTTTGGAAAATGATGTTTTCAGGATGGTTCGTCAGGCCGTGTGACACGGGCCGTGTCAGGGGACACGGGGGGCCGTGTCAGGCCTCTGTATTTGGGAAATTCATGATATTTTAAGTCGGTTTCGTCCTATTCCCTTGGTCTACTTTCTTACCATTAGTCTAAGGCTTTGAGAATAACATCCATGAGTAACTATAGGACCTGACAACCGATAATTAGTGTGTGAGTTTTATATGATTAGTGTGGATAGTATAACTTTATTAATTAGTTACTTAAAATGTGTTGAGTATGGTGATGTTATTATAATTTTTGTACAAACTATATGATGGGCTGGTTAATAACCGATGAAGATCACGAGGATCATGTTGATTGGTAATATTGTTGATTGTATGCTTTGCGTAGACCCCATGAGGTAAGGTTGGTAGCGGTGAGGGTCGAAAGGATCATGTTATATTGGAAAATGTATGGAAAATCATTGAGGGTGGAATTAATTAGGAATTCATAGGATATGATAATTGGTAAATAGTGTGTAGGAATATATGTGCTTATGTTGATTTATATGACTCTTGATGATGAACCATATGAATTGTGTTGATAATATGTGTGAATATTGTCTGATTGTTTATGTGACCCATGTGATGGGATGTGTGATAATTGATGAAGATCATGAGGATCGTGAAGGCATGACTGTTGTCATGCGTATTTGTATTATGGTGTATGTGTTTGAGTCTGCATATGCATACACATTTGGTGGAATGATCATGTCTCGGTGGAGCGTAAGTGATCATTCAGATTCATTGCGAATCGTTGGTGCAGGGATGATCGTGTCTCGGTAGAGCGTAAGCGATACATCCGGGTTCGAATTAATGAACCATTATTGAAAGTCGGTACCACATTTGCATTGTGTCATTGAGTCACTTTGCATTGATTGAATTAATGATGTATGATATGTGTTGATGAACTATTTGAAATATCGATTAATAGTATGATGTATGATGTGTATTTGATGAATAGAGGTGAGACTACCCTGTAAGATGTTATTTGCACCGTTAATTTATTGAATTGTTTTCTCACCCCTTTGTTGTTTGGTTGCGTTTGTGCTTCTTCGGAAGTACAGATGATTCAGGTACTTGAGTATGCTCGGAGTACAAGTTGTTTGGTCGAGTCCTAGGAGTCGCTCTGATACGTAACACAGGAAATGGGGATATTTGTTATTTAATTATTCTTGTTGTAATAGTTACGTATCATATTTTGTTGAAACTTATAAATTAAGTGAATTGATGAGATATGTGGATATTTGGCGAATTGCCGATTGTTGAATAAAAAGATATTTCCGCTGTTTTTAATAAATGATTATACTTTTGGTTGATTTTGAAAATGTAACTACTCACTTGTTAATTAAACTCTGATTTATCTGAAAACTTATGTTATTTTAGAAAATGGGAAAAGTGGGTGTTACAATACACACGAGACAGATGAAGCTCATGATGCAACTTCACATGTAGAAAATGAAATAAAAAGAGGAATCACAATTATGAAGTCAATCATCTGTGATAGAGATAAAGGGATCAAATATGATGTACATTGGAATGATGAAAACCAAGCAATTGAGCCTAACAGTTCAAAGTTGTCTTCATACATTGGTTCACTTGCCCACCAGCACATTCCTATTACATGTGATGATTGGAGGAATCCATCGCTGAAATCCGATAAAGATAGGATATGGACTGAGATACAGGTACACTTTATGTTTATTATATTTTTGTCGACGATTAAGTCTTTAATGTACTTATACTAACACACTTTATGTTTATATGTGTATGCCTTTTTTAAACAGAGGTCCTTTAATATTGAAGAAAGTCGGAAAAAGCTTTGTCTTCAAATGGCCGGAAGGAGACACAAAGGGTTTCGAAACATATTATCAAGTAAATATCTGAAAGATAAGAATACAAATTTTTTTTGAAGGAGACCTTCCAAAGTTGTATGTGAATTTGATTTCACCGGAAGAATATGCCACTTTTGTAGCCAAACGGAAATCCGAAGAATTCAGTGTAATGTTATATTTTCATGTATATTAATTGTATTATATACTTGTTGCATTAGTTTGTTCTGAAATGACTTGTGCTTGTTTATCCAAGCTTTGAGTGCCACTAATCGCGAAAGAGCAGAAAAATGGAGTATCCATACAAAAAAGGGTGTATGGGATACAAACGGTTACAACAAAAATTGGTAAGTATATATAAATGTTATGATTTTATTAATTATATTATTGTGTTATAATTGATGAACTTGTTATTTATCTCAATGTGTAGTTACAAGAGTCGAAAAGTGAAGCCTCATCACTTCCGGAACATGTTTTGTGGAAGGAAGCTCGTGTGGGCAATGATAGAGCTGTTACGGAAGATGTTCAGTGCGTTTATGACGAATGTGTAAGTATAACATTATGTCTTTAAATTAATCGAAATTTTATTAAAATATTATTAATTTTTAATCCCCACTAATTATTTTCGATATGTCAATGAATTTCAGGAGACTCTATCTAAATCCTTAACCACCAGTGAGGAGGATTGCAGGAGCATTCTTAGTCGAGTACTAAATGTTCATGAGTATTCCGGTCGGGTGAGAGGTAAAGGTTATGGTGTGACTCCATCAACCTTCTATAAGCAACCAAGGAAAAAAAATCCAACCAACCAAGAAGTCATGCAATCATTGGAGGAACTAAAAGCGCAAGTCCGTGAATTGTAAAAGGATAAAGAGAGATATGAGGCGGAAAAGTGCGGTTGCGGTTCCAGGATGAAAGATACTAGTGACAAAGCTAGTATCAATTGTCAAAATAAAATTCCCGAGGTAATTAGCTCATATGTATTTTATTTAAATTAACACATTCATTTTAATTGACCTTTATACACATCAACAGTTATGCATTCATTATTGCTTCAGGGCATTTCATCTTGTGTATTTGTTGTTATCGACTCATCGCGTGGTTGGCAAGGGAAAAGTGCATAACATAGCGTGAGAGTTACTTCACAATAACTCGCTCCCTGATGGTCATATGAAAGTGTCGGTTGATGTCGTTATTGAAAAGGATGCGGTGCTACCTATTCCTGATGCGGTTTCAGAGGCTAAATTGATGCAATATGCAATAGGTTCGTTTGTTGCATGGCCGATAGACCTTATTTCCGTTTCTGTAGATGAGGAGGTATGTTGAAATCCATTACAAATCTCTTAGTATACAAATGTCAATCTTGAACCATTATGAAAATTATTATGAACCATTACGTATATTTTTTTTACATGGTAATGTTAGACTCCTACAAAACCCGCAGCTAAGGATAAATGGGTTTTACGGGAAAATGATTATGTTGCATCAGAAAGACAGGTACATTTTAAGTATTAATCTATTATCCGAATTCAAAAGTTTCATGATTGTCTACTTTACCTAACTTATATGATTGTTAGGTTCCTGCTCAAGCTTCACAACAGATCACCGGCAAGCTGAAAAAAGTTACTAAGATCGTGCTGCCAAAAAAAGGTCTTCCTGCCTTTCAGTCGTGCCTTCAAACACTTTTATCAACATCAGATGTGATGAAAACTAGTGTTGTTCATTAATTATAGTTTGACGAAGGTGTTTTTGGTATTCATGATCATCTCGAGTTTCTCGGGAAAGAGGACATGGAGTAGATTTTCAGGCATCTTGAATTAGGCATCTATGTTGTTCATTACTACATCTGGTACTCCTATCGGTCTATTATTTATTTAGGTGAACAATTTATTTACACATTTCAATGAAAATAGTCTAATGTTTATTATGTTTTTATTTAAGGTTCATGTATGAAAAGTTGATGCGCGTGACTGAATTGGAAAAGAGATTCTATTTCATTTGTGGCCACATTGTCAATGCATCGGCAATTCCTCAGGAGAAAGATAGAGTACGAGACCACTTAGTTGTGATATTTATGACCAATGATAAAGAGGCTAAAGAAGCTAAAGATAAAGAGGCTAAAGAAGCTTTGTTTTTTTTACCGTATAATACTGGACCCAAGTAAGCTTTTCATTCTAGTATTTGTATCTTTTGCATAGAAATTATCCATCTAAACTTTTGTTATATTTTACAGTGGACACTGGTTGTTAGTTTCCATTAATCCTACCAGAGAAGTGGTCTATTTTCCGAATTCATTGAAGGATAATTGGACAACATATCCGCAATTGAAGGAAGTGGTTGATACGTAAGTGAGATTGTTTGAAATATTCGTGTGTATTTGTATATTTAATTATTTATGTGAGATTGTTCTAAATTTACATTTTTCTTTTATAGAGCAATACTAATATACCGAGCACAAAGAGATGTTCGAATATCACGGGCTAAATTGGACACTATTCCATGGGTCCATGTTCAGGTATATTAATTTTCATAATGTTGCTTATTAGTGATACTACTTGATAACACAAAACAACTATATATTAATTATTATTTGTTTGTCTATGTGTAGTGTCCTAAACAGAAAAACGGCATAGACTACGGGTATTACACATGCAGTTTTATGAGAGAAATCCTTGAAATGGATCGACTAGAGATTCCTATTGCGGTATGCATGGATTTATAACTTAGGATTTATTTTAATATTTATCGGATATGTCATAATTTATTATTTTAAACTAGATAATGCATATTTTGTTTTGTTATGTAGTACTTTGAAGGTTTGGACGTGCCTCATTATACGCCCGCAAAATTGCATGCAATTATGGAGGAATTTTGCGAATTCTTGATTCAAAGAAGGGTATTTTAAGCTCGGTATATGATAAGTGGTATTAGAGTAAATGACATGATTTGTGAATGGTATTAGTGTAAATGACTTGATTTGTATAAATATTTTTGGATTGAAATGATATTGTGTGGTATATTAGTGAAATGATATTAGTTTTGAGATGTAAATATTCACTTGTGTTTATGTGATTTAGTGGAAATGGTGATCTGATTAGCATGAATTCTGACTGGAAATGTGAATTATAACAGATTTAATACATGTTTCTCCAAAAAAAAAGGGTAAAATTGGATTTTTAAAAAAATCCATTATTATACGTAGAGTAAAGACAACACTTTTTAGTAATAAGCGCTCTCTAATGTCCACAAAAGACGGCGCTTTTCATAAAAAGCGCTTTGTAAAGGTAAAGAAAAAAATGCACCAAAATTATAGGTATACATTAGAGAGCGCTTTCTGTCTAAAAGCGCTCTCTAAATTAAAGAAAAAATATACTAAAATTATAGGTATATATTAGAGAGCGTTTTTTGTCTAAAAAGCGCTTTCTTAAGGCCCAATTTAGAAAGCGCTTTTTAAAGAAAAAGCGTTGTCTCAAGATTTATTAAAAAATTGATTACATTTTATATTTATGCCTGTAGACAGCGCTTTTCCATTAAAAAACGCTTTCTAAAGTCCCACTTTAAAGACCACGTGTTAATAAAAAAACGTTGTCTAAGGTATATACATTAATTTATTGATTTTTTATATTTATACTTTAGAGAGCGCTTTCTGTTTAAAAAGTGTTTTCTAAAGTCCCACTTTATAGAGCGCTTTTAAATAAAAAGCGCTCTCTAACGTTTTATAAAAAATTGATTAAATGTTACGTTATAGAGCACTTTATAAGGAAAAAACGCTTTTTAAAGTAGACATTTAAAAGCGTTTTTTCATTAAATAAAAGCGTTGTCTTTACCTACGGCAGCGCAAGCTTAGAAGGCGCTTTTAAGCGCTCTTAAAGGCCTAAATAAGCGCCTTATATTCCCTTGTCTGACATAGTGTATATATGTGTTAAAGAACATAAAATATACAGAATGAGATGCAAGCTATTCGGAAAACATTGATTGTTATAGGTTTATTTTCAAATACATCTTAATTTTCAGATTATATGTTTCTATGTCAATTTAAATAATTGCATTTTCAATAAAAGGATAGTGAAACAAACAATATTATACATAGTATATAATAAACTAAATTTCATATACAATATCAAAATTACTTCATATATATGTACCTTATCAACTCATACATGCTTGCTACCACCATCGTCATCACCATGTATTATCTTTATTATACAGCTTCAAATTCAACTATTTCAAACAAGGAAAGTTAGTATTCAAAACAAAACCAACAAAAGTTGAAACAATACCCTAAGAAGTAGGACTGTAACCTAAGTGAGATTGTAACCTAAGTTGAAACAATATGAAGTAAACGAGATAATGGAACTATTTAACAAGAATACTGAAGTAGAAAAATACTTTATTTTCCATAGCTACACAAACAATATGTACATTACACTTGCATCATCACCATGTTCATCTAGTTTGTGAAGCAATGAAAAAGAAATATAAAGAGGAAGAAGCTTACATAAAAGCTTCAAACATCTTATATTTCTTTTCATTGTTTCTAAAACTATACGAAGTTTGCTGCCTAAGATGGAAGAAGAAGAATAAAACTTGCAACAAAAGAGATAATGAGGAATATCTTAATGGGAAGTATGTAAATACATTAATGGAATAAGAAGAATACCTTAATGTATGAAGAGCAAGAGCAAAAATGGGTGTTAGGGTTTCCTTGTGAATGAAACGAAGACAATGTGTCACTTAATTCGCTTATATGGGTAAATATTTCACAACGGTTATTGTAAACAACCGTAATGATGCATATATTTTTATTATAAATCTATCATAATGGTTAAATATAAGAACTAAAACGCCCTGTTTATTTAATTAATTATTTAATTAAATATTATCGTATATTTGGTGTTGATTTGTGTTGAGATGCTAAGTTGGTTTTAATTGAATTAATTAAATTAAGTTAATTAAGTCGATTAAGTTGATTTAAGTTGTGTCGTTTTTAGTTGGATTAAATTAAGTTGATTAAGTTGATTTAAGTCGTATTGTGATTAGTTGCACCGGAGTTAAGTTGATTAAGTTGTGGAAATAAAATAATAGAATTGTGTTATTCTTGATAAGTAGGCCTATTGGTGAGTATGAGTAGTAATTGTGGGGGTGTGTGGTTTAGGCCCAATGGAAGTTTTAAGATTAATTAAATAAAACCATAAGTAATTAGAATTAGGGGAAATAGAGGTTATCAGTAAGAGAAGGGAGAACAAGAAGTTGAGAAAAGAATTTACGTGAAATGCTTAGGAGAGGAAAAGCTAGGGTTCTGATCAAAGTGTTAGATTCGCCTTCAATCCAAGGTAAGGATGAAATTCTAACCTTATAATCAGGATTATATGATGAATAAATGTGGGATTGGGTATATGAATTGTTGTTGTCAATTGTTTTATATTTGGTTGAATAAGGGAATTTAATTAAGTTGTTGAATTAATCATATGTTAATCAGGTAGTGTGGTTTGTGTATGAATCTATTGTCTTGTTGCTGGCAACTGTTGTTTTGTGTGGGTGAATAAGTTGTTTTGTCAAATAAGTTGTTTTGGTGAAATAAGTTGTTTTTAGATGATTAAGAAAATTATAAATTGTGTGTTGGTTGATTGGTTGAGTGGTCGAAGAGGAAATTGAGAAGGAATTACAGAGAGGATGAAGATTGAGAGAAACAGAGAGAACACAAATTTGGTATGTGGGACGACCGTCCCCTTGTCCTGACAATTGTCATAGTCACAATGTGACGATGGTCACACGGGTTATGTTGCAGAGTTGGTTATGTGTTGTGTTTTCTATGCTTCTGTTTATTGTATTGCTTAATGAAAATTATAATTATTTTGCATAAATGTAATTAACCGAACTTAGTAAGTATCTCCTTGAAAATTAATTAAATTAAGTAACTAATTAACAGAGACTTAATTAATTGGATTAGAACCATTGTAAGTAATTTAAGTAGTAGTATTGTGATGATTTAGCATAAGAATAAGTATATGACAGTGAGGTAGTGCTTGGTGGCAGGTTTTGATAAATTGGTTACTGACAGTGTTGAAGGAAATTACCAAAAGCATAATAAGCTTTAGTAAAAAGTAGAATTGGTAGAGTCTTAGTAGATAATTTAATTAGTCGTTTTTAGTTGAGACTTTGTGAATAAGATTGTGGTAAAATTGGTTGTTCTTGTGTTGTGAATTGCAAAGTTGTTGGTTGTGGTTTTATGTTGCAGTGCCTTATTAATGGCAAGAATATAAGTTGCAGGCCTTTAAGTAAAAGTTGATTGTTGTTGTTGTTAAGTTGTAGGCCTTTGAGCCAAAGTTGATTATTGTTATTGTTAAGTCGTTATAGTAGAAAGTTATTGTGAAGTTTTTGTAGTATGTTGTTGTTACTAAGTTGTGATAACATGTTGTGTTTGCGTGGTTATATAATCATTATTGTTTCTATTTTGATGTTTGAGTTGAATCACATTGCATAGAATTTCAAGTTGGAGTTGATGCTCGATAAGTTGGCCTGAATTGGCAATATTTAAGTTGAAGGCTTATGCTTTGTTGACGCCTCTATTAATTGGCAGTTTATTAAGTTAGGAATTCTGCTCCAATGGTACCACATGCATGTGCATTTGTTGAAGTTTTATTTCTAAGTTGCATAATATGTTGTTGTGTTGTATCTTGTGTTATTTAAGTTGTTTGTGAGTTGTGAAGTGGTGGTTTATATAATCTGATTTAATATGCTATTTATCATATTCTTGATTATATTATTAGATATCTCACCCCTTCTATTTGAATGTTGCCCTCTGTTGGTAATGTGCAGGTAATCTAGAGTAGAGTTGAGTAACTTAGTAGATTCAAGTAGGTGTTATCGCTCTGGTACGTAGCACTCAGGGGGACAACGCATGTTTTCTCTTAATGCTGAATATTGTTATAGATGCTGAAGTTTAAAGTTGTTTTATTAAAGAAGTGTTTTGATTTGTTTTGGTGTTGAATACAAGTTATGTTATCTTAAGTTGAATTTTATGAAACCGATGCATGATAATAAAGTATTTGGTTTTAAAGACTAATCAGTGTTGAACTTTGTTTTAAAAGTTGAAAATGTATCATCTCATTTAAGTTGTTGGAATTTTATACTCTGATTTTATTAATAATTATCGGGTAGAAATGGGGTGTTACATTAGTGGTATTAGAGCAGGTCGGCTTGTCCAACCAAGTTGTCTTATGTTGATTGTTCCATAGTACACGACATGTGTGTGAAACACTGTCGGTACTTGCCTGTAGGTTTCTAACCGTTTGTCTCCAGGAGTTGGTTTGAAACAAGTGGGGGAGAAGTTTGCTTCTCAAATATTTTTGTTGTATGTGAATTTGGTTCCAGGTGGTATTGATTGTAGGAGTGCAAAGGGTTGTCGAAGTTTTGTTGTTGCGAATCGACGAGAGTATGGACTTATGATTCTATCTGTTGGTCAATTTGAGATGCCTTAAATATGCAAGTAGAGTATAATTATTGAGGTCTCTTGGAAATGATTGTGACTTTCCTTTTAGTATAAGTTGGAGTTGGAGTCGGTTGAGGAATGGTGTGTATCCGCCAAGCAAGTAAGATATCTCGTAGAGGGTGATGCTTCTAGGAGTGCATGTGTATAATGACAATTATATGAGATGTGCTCGAATTATTGACAGTGGGTTAAGGAATTGTTTGAAATGATGATCTATTCCAAAAGAAATGTCGATTTGTTGGATCGACTGATAAACTTGTGTGCCTTGAGTATAGTCGGATTAAAAGTCTGATGATTTTCAGAGTATGGTGAAAAGTAAGGATAGTTAGAAGAGTTTAGAAGCTAGAGAAAGAGGTAAAACTCATGTTCACCAATTTCGGTTTTTATTTTTGTATTTATGGAGCAACCTTCAGTAAAAGAGGCATAATTTTCTACTCATGAATCTGATGGGAGCGATTCTGGACTTTTTGGAAAGCTTAAAAAATTCCCTACAGTTTGCATATAAATTTTTATCTTCAACATGTTTTCTAAGAGGGGATAATAACGCATTTGAATATTTGGGTATGATGCTGATTTTTGCTTGAAATTTGTATACGGGATTTCTTGACCAGTCTCATTGCTAGGACGATAACTTTTTACTCGTAACTCATATTTGAGAGGTTCTTGAAGTTCTGGAATCTATATGAAATTCCCTTCAATTTGGAATATAATTTTGTGACTGGGAGGTCTATATTGAAGGAGACGATCGTGTTTGAAGTTGGATAATTCTTACTAGAAATAGTAAGATGAATTCAAGTATAAAATGTGTGGTAATAGGAAGAAGGTAAGAGTATCGGAGACGCAAATGGAAGTGCGGCGTATGATGGTTGATAATCATTAAAGTATAAAAACCTTTGAGGAAGGTTAGAACGTTAAGTGTATTGTGTGTTATTGACGAGATGTGTCAACATGAGTCGGATTTTTTTTGAAGTTTCTATCACCAACCAGATGATGAGATGATATTGTTGAGATTGCAATTGGAATGGGGATTAAAGGGATCTATATGAATCATCAAGGCTATAAGATTAAAAGGAAAAACAAAGGATTTGTTATTGTTGTTAAAGCTCATAACTTGGAATAAATATTTCGAGAGAAGTGGACCGATTTGGATGGTACTTGATGTGGTAGTGATTATAGTATTAGAAGGATATTTAATGATTGTGTTGTGCGACTAGCTTGTATAAGAGAATATGTGTTGGATATCAGACGTTGTGTATAACGGACAAGGTTGGAGATAAGTAGATTAAGGAAATGTTTGTAAGTCTTAGAGGGATGGTGGAGCAGTACACTGAGGTAACTTTGAGCACAATGTAAAGGACACTATTGTAGTTGAGTAATGAAGATTTATGCCACTGTTATGGTTGTCCGCTATCTATTGACAAATTGAGGAAATGACCACCCTTAGTCTCTTATTGATAGTAAACGGGATCATATTGGATGGAATAGACATGCCTTGCCAACTAGAATAGTATGTACAGTGAATTGCTTAGAGTTGAGCCAAGTGTTTATGAGTTGTTTTGATTAGTCGATGCAGATTCATGTTTAGGGAAATGAGGAAGACTTGAGGATATTAGTACAAGGTTGAAAGTTGATTAGTGAGTAGTAGGGAAACTCTCAATTGTGTTTTGGATAATTTAATTTTTGATTTGTGGGGGATCAAAAATTTGATTGACATGAGACTCGAAGCATTATAGAGATGAACCAAGGAGTAAGTAGATGAAAATGTAAGACCATGATTTAAGCAAGGATGTAGGATAGAGAATGGTAGTGGCTAGTGTGCCTTAAAGTTTATATAGGAAATATGAATTATATTTTTCGTACTTGTTTGGATAAGTTACCACTTGTGTTCGTTGTGGATGTTCTGATCTGTTATGAAATCAGAAGGAAAGTGCGTTGAGTATTTGAGAGTTGAGTTGCAAGTAATGAAAGAAGTGAAGCTATATGTTGAGTTAGCATGGTATGATTTTTGGAGTTGTAAAGGTGAGTTTGTGTGGCAGTGTTAATTCATATGAGGGATAATGGATGATTGTGCTAGTATGAGTAGGACTTGATGAATTAGTTGTTTGATCAGTTTGGTTGGTGTGCACATGATAATTGTAGGTTATTGATGCAAATCAATGGAGATAGGTGTTAAGAACTGTTTGGAAGATGATTTTTCTTGTTGAGATTAAGTGGACACATGTATCCTTATGTTGTTGTAATGTTGTTATGTGTTGAGATGAGTTTGGATGGTGTGTTAATACAAGATGGTAAAAGTTGTAACTTATGTTGACGAAGATTGGGGGATTCTTGGAAGTATATCTCCTATTCAATATTTGGAGTTGGGTTCGGTTGTAGTTGTGGTGGATATTCGGAGGTATTATTTATAAATCTAAGTCGGAATTATTCAGTGATCACAATAGTGTAGAATACCTGTTGGTCAGAATTTCTGGTGATTTAAGTCAAAAGTCGTTTATGAGGTCTACTTGATGGTCAGAAGTTGATGTGAACTTGGTAGAGTTGATGATTGCTAGTTGTTGTACCCCAAAATTTGCCCTCCCATTTTCAAGATAGTATGTCTCAAGAGGTCTCCTAATAGTCACAAGATTCACAATTGCTCACAAGATTCAAGGTTTCATCAGACAAAGCCTCCTCCTAAGCAATGGATCTTAAACTAAGGTTTTGATGTTCTCAAGGCAAATTGAACTTCTAAATCCTCAAGTTGAATCCATGACATACCATATACCTCAAAGAATCCTCATGTCAAGTTTCAAGGCTTTCCCTACAAGTTTGGTCAGTCAGATGCTCAAATACTCAAAAAACAGTTAACTTGGTCAAAAAGTCAATTATGGTCAACACAAAGTCAAACTTTAAGATTTTTGGTCCAAATAAATATTATGAGGTGAGATTCATCATTTGATCAAGGTTTGATCATGATTCATCAAGGAAACCTCGGAATCATCAAGAATCAAGAATTGCTAATTTAGGGTTTTGTGTAGAAAAAGTCAACTAAACTTTGATCAGCCATAACTTTCACATACTTCATCAATAATTTCCCATCCGAAGCTAACTTTGAAGGAAATTCAATTCTCTACAACTTTGTGTCTCACAAGCCAAGTCCAAAAATGCTTCATTTGAAAGATATGAGTCAAAACATTACAGGTCCTTTTAAAAGTCAACAAAAAGTCAACTTTTTCAAGAGCTCGTAACTTAAAAATCGAAAATGATATGGACATGGGACCAAAATTAGAAGTTATAGGACACTCTAAGCTTTCTAAAAAGTCCTAGAACACATACATGAGATAAAACTTGAGAGAGTTACGTATTGTTGAAGTTGGGCAATTTTGAGGAGGTCTATGAAGCAAAAATGACCAAAATTTAAGTTTCTTCCAAATGGGCCCATATTTTTCTAACCCAAACTCAATTATAAGATCATGCACGACCCATAGATCATAATATCTGATTTTTTATATTTATTTTATATTATATTGGATTTAATTCATTTAAATTCAATTTTAATTAAGATAAATATTTAAAAATCAAATATTTGATCTTAGGACTATTTTAGGATCAAATATTTGATGTTTATGATCATTATAAGGATCCAATTTCGTTCAAAACCAAAAGAGTATGTCTTAATACCAATTTTTTACCAAAATGGAAACTTCTTAACTTCATCCTCAAGCAACCTCAAATCCATCAACAAGGTCCAACTTTTTAAACCTATATACTTCTCCTATATAAACTCATGACCTTCACCAACCTCAAGGACAAAAAAATTCTTGCCTTAGGGAGAAACAAAACCGAAAAAAAAGAAGAGAAAAGAATTGAAAACAAAAAGAGAAATGGCTGCAAGAGGCGATTTCGATTTGCTACGTACGCAATTTTTTTTCTCTAGTAGGCTAATCCTGTTTATTCTATTCTAACTATACTATATACATTTTGCCTATAATATTGACTCTTGGTTTTTGTTTTGTTTTATATTCTATCTTATTATATAAATCATGATTGTCTGCAATGGAGTAAAGTTTTGATTACACAGAAAAATATGCTATTCTTATTAGCCTAATCATACTAAAAAAAATTGTAATTAGTCAAAACAAATCGTAATTTGTGTTAGTTTATATGTATCTTTATAAACTCATCCATCATTGTTAATACATATATTTAATTATACTTGTTAATTTATAAAAATACATTTGTTTTTATAAATTTTGTTAAATAAATTTTCTTGTTCTGTTTTATAACTATTTAGATTATTCGGATTGGATTGTGTCGATACACCGTTTTTGCATCTGTGCGTATGGAGCTTGACACTTGTATTGATCCGATCTAGTTGCGATGATCGCAAATTTGCGCTAGCAACGTCATTGTTTTTTTTTTAACTTTTATTAATATTAAGAACTAAATATTTTTTTTTATAAAAAAAAATCATTAAATTAGTAAATTCAATTATTTTTGTTTTTGTAAATAATAAATAAACTTAAAATATTTTTCATTTAATTTAATTAGATTAATAGTTATATTTAATTAATGAAGAAAATCACAAAAAAAAACTTTTTTTTAATTAAATCAATTAACCAATTTTCTTCCAATTTTTTTTATTGATTAACAAAACTCTTTTTTTTTTTAATCTTTTATTTACTTATCTTATTTAAGTTCCTTAGAAAAAATTGTATAGGATTTACGATTTATGTAAATTTATTTTCTCGCATTTTTTAATTATGTAACTGCTACCGGATTGTAATAGTTAATTAGGTTTTAATTTTCTGCATTTTAATTTTCTGCAATCCCCTAAAAGACCAATGTACCCCTCCCCTAATGTAATAGCGTAGGACTTTAATTTTCGCTTTTAATTTCTGCAAATATAACTGTGTGGTTAGTAATTTAGGGAGTGCAAAGAATGTATGATAAATTAAATTGGACTTAGCCCACTAAGTACAAGATAAATAACTGAAACTGATATTCACACACGTAAGTCGATCGTTCTACGATCGCCATCTGCACCTCCTAGGATTTCCCCTCTTGGTTGCCTTCAAAACATGGTCAAGTCCCTCGAACGTGGGGGTATCTTAGTAAAGTTGCCTACGAATAAAATCATCAAGTCCCTCCGATATAAAGATCATAGTCCCTCGTTTTTCCTTCAAGTCCCTACGAATAAATGATCTTGTCCCTCGATGACCCTACGGAAAAATGATGATCGTCCCTTCGAATTACTAAGATACCCCTACAAGGTTGCCTTCTATGACCATACGATGACCCTACGCCCGTCCCTTTAAACATCCAAGGTAAAGACTACTTACTCACTAATAGTAAGGATAGTCTTACCCTTGAAAGGAAATAAAGAAACATGAAAGACCAACTTAGGGTAGGTAGCACTTAATTACTTGCTCACTCATTCAAAATTCTTTTCACACCTCACTTTTAAAACATTTTCAAACTCAATGCTTTGTATACATCCATACGAGGATCATTACAAAGACTTATGAAAATTTTCTAAAAACATACTACACATTTTTCAAACCAGTTAAAGTAAGCTAAGTAATTAAGAGTCCATGGATAACCATGGATATAAAGGATGCTAAAACCTTCCCTTTATATAACCTACCCCCCAAACTCAAAATATTTTTAAGGTATTTCATGTTCTTTTATACCCTTTCCTAAATTGGATAAAATAAAAGTCGGTGGCAACTCTTGCTATCCGCACATGTTTTTGTCAAACAAAAACACCCAAGTCAGTTCTCCTATCGTGTTACAGAACTGGCGACTCTGCTGGGGAGTACTTAGTAAAATAGGGGTTACCTTAGGAATTAGGACCACTTACTTGTTTGCTTTGTTTGCTTTATAATTAAGGGATTATTGTGGGGTTACTGTGTGAAAGATCCTAACTCGGATCTAGTGTACCTTAGGTAAGTGGCAATAGACCAAGGAAACTGTACGACGTATACCGATATGGTTGATCTGGTGGCTACAGTTAGTGTGACTTCTTGGTTGGTGCTTATGTTCCTTAAGTAAGTTGAGGATAATATGGGGCTGCCATACGTTGTCATTAACACTAACTACCCTTTAGAACATTAATTGACCCATCATCGTCTTTAGAAAGTAGTGAGATAGTCGACTTTGGAGAAGTCTAAAGTTGGTTGATACTCGATGCTACGCTCATTGAGATTCTAATCTTGGGGGGTTTTGGTTGGCAAGTTAGTTGCCTACTGAACAACAACCCTTGAGAAGGATCAGTGATATTGAGATCCCTTAGAACCTGGTTACTTTTGTAGGACAGGATGAACCAACTAAACTTCAGGGGGATGGTACTTTCCTTTAAACCTCATGCAAGCCTCTAAACCTAGGGCTATTGTGTGACTTGCTTGTGCATGCCACATGTTTGTGATTGAACATAACATCATAACATCATGACATCACAAGCATAACATTCCCACTAACCATTTCAAGGACCAAAGGATTTATCTTTGTTCTTTGTTGCAGGTTATGGCTTCCACTCGTAGGAACACTATCCGGATCAACTTTGTAGGGATACCTTCCAAGCTTAAGGATTTGGTCTCAAAACTTCCTGAAATCTCCCAATTCATCAAGAAGCGTGGTTATCTACTTAACTTGGTTACCTCAGGGTTTGATGAAGATATGATGAGTGTCATGTTCTAGTTCTTTAATCCTAAACATGATTGCTTTACATTTCCCGATTATCAGCTGGTGCCCACAATGGAAGAATTATCCAAATTACTTGGGGTGCCTATCCTTGATCAGAAACCCTTCACAGACTTAGAGAAAGAGCTTAAACATGAAGTCATTACTGCAGCCCTACATTTGAAGAAATCAGACATTATCCTAGAAACAAGGAGCGGAGTTAAGGGTACTCTTGCTAAGGTATTGATAGAGAAGGCTCATATGTTCTTGGATGCTATGAGTTACGATGCTTTAAGGAGATCCTAGCCTTGCTTATTTATGGTTTAGTACTATTTCTTAATCCAGTCCAATTCATAGATGTACACGCCATCAACATATTTCTGACTCACAATCTGGTGCCTACCTTGCTTGGAGATATCTTACACTCTATTCACACTCGTAATACGAAGGCGCGAGGAACTCTGATGTGTTGCATACCTCTACTATCTAGGTGGTTTATTTCTTAACTTCCTCGATCGTTGATGGAGAACGAACAAGGTTTGAGGCGGTCTAAAAGGATAATGTCACTCTCTCATTCAGACATTCATTGGTGTTCCCGATCTATGGAGAATATTATTATCATTGACCGTTGTAGAGAGTTCCCTAATGTGCCACTACTTGGCATAAGAGGGGGCATTACCTACAATCCTTATTTAGCATTATGTCAGTTTGGTTATGCTCGGAGTAATGGTCCTCATGACATGCTTATTCAAGGTATTGTGTTTGATTATGACAATGATCTTCAAGGTTGCCGTCAAAGGTTTATACGAGCTTGGAGTAAGATAAACAAGGTTGATAGCAAGACTCTAGAACCAAAGTACTTTATTCCTATGGTGCCTTACCTTCGATGGATGAGGTCTCGTGCTCAGACTCTTATAATGCCATATCCTTCCATTCTACCAGTAACAATTGAGCCTATTATTGAAGGAGATGTTCCTTACACCATCCTTCATCCTGACATGCCTACTGATCTGGAAGAGCTACAGAAGTCTTGGATCCAACTGAAGGAGCAAAGAAATACCTTTGAGACTCAGTTCAAAGCTAGCCAAGAAAAGGTGTTGGAGCGGAATCTCAACACCTACCTCAACACAAAGAGGAAGCTTCCATGGGAGACTTAAGTCTCATATATTTATTTTCTTTGTACCTTCGCTTATTTTTCTTTCTTTGTAAGCCCAAGGGGCAGTTATATTTTAAAGACCATACTAATGAAAGTTTTGTTTTTGTTTTCCTTTAAACAAATTTAAATCCTATGTGGTCCTTGAAAACATTGCATATGCATATACATACCATATCATTGCATAACAGGTTTCCTTAACAGGTTTCTTATCTTTTTGCTGTTTATTTCAGCAGAAATGGCTCTCGAACAATCTATCAAGGATCTTCAAGTTCAGAATGCTCAATTCCAAGAGATGATCCTGAATTTGTCCAAGGGACAAGAAGAGTTGAAGACACTTTTGACCAAGAAGAAGAAGAAGAGCAGAAAACCAGTTGCCTTCATCAATTTGGGTAGGAGGTTCAAAGGTCCAATCAAGACAGATGATGAGGTTGAAAATCCTAGAGATGAAGATTCTACGAAAGGAGAAGAAGATAGTTGTTGCACCCCAAAATTTGCCCTCACATAGACAAGAAATTGTGTACCAAGGTGTCCCAAGAGGTTCACAAGGTTCACAATTAGTCAGAAAGTTTGACAATTCCCTCAGACAAAGCATCCTCCTAAGCAATGCATCCTAAACTAGGGTTTTGAGTTTCATCAGGCTAAATGGATTTCCAAAGCTTCAAGTGAGCTTCATAGTATCCTATATGTCTTCAAGAATCCCTATGTCAAGTTTCAAGGCTTTCCCAAAAGATTTACTCAGTCAAATGATCAGATAGGCTAAAATCAGTCAAAGTAGTCAAAAAGTCAAACTGAGGTCAACTGTGGTCAAACCAAAGTCAAACTTCATGATTTTTTGCCAAAATCAAGTATATAAAGTAAAATTCATCATTTGATCAAGTTTTGATCATGATTCATCAAGGAGATTTCAGATCATCAAGAATCAGGAGTTTCTAAATTTGGGTTTTCACAAGAAAAGTCAACTAAACTTTGACCAGCCATAACTTTCACATGCTTCATCAAAAATTTCCCATCCAAATCTCATTTTGAAGGAAATTGAATTCTCTACAACTTTGTGTCTCACAATCCAAGCCCAAAAATGCTTCATTTGGAAGGTATGAGCTAAGACATTATAGGTCATTTTAAAAGTCAACAAAAAGTCAACATCTTCCAAAGGGCACAACTTGAAAATGGTAAAGGATATGGACATGAGACCAAAGAGGTTGGTTAAAGGATTCTCTAAGCTTTCCAAAATGTCCAAGAACACCTTCATAACCTTAAAATTGAGGGAGATATGTCTTTGCAAAGTTGGGAAATTTTTGGGAGGTTTATGAAGCAAATAGGGCCTTAAAACGAAATTTCTCCAAATGGGCTTGCAATGTTGTGATCCAATCCATACAAGGACCTCTAGCACGACCCACAGCAACCAAATTCTGATTTTTTATTATTTATTTATTATTTATTTTGATTTAATCCATTAAAACTCAAATTAAATTTAAATAAAATATAAAAATCAATATTTGGACATGATTCTTCTTCTAGAAATTCTTAAAATATCAATTAAAGTTGATTGGAATCATGTAAAATCAGATTGACCCAATTTTGAAAGGTTTTATAAGATTTTTTGAATATTTGAAAGAGGTGAATCTTCATGATCAAGTAATCTCCAAAAAGCCCAAAAATCCAGCTCCTTTTGACCTAATTCTACTCCATATATATACACAAGCTGATCACAAACATAAGGGGAATTGGCTGCCTCCAAGAGTAAGAACAAAACTTCAATTTTCACACAAAAAAGTCACATTCGGTTTTGGACTTAGAGACACTTTCAAGGCAAAGTAAAGGTTGCTTTAGCTTCCTTGAGACTCACTGATCATGTTTCGATCATCCCTAACATCAAAACCATTACATATTGCATAAACCGAATCAATGTTATTGCACTTTTATGATTTTTTCGTTTTCTAATATTTGTGCATTATAAATTGTGTTTGATGGTTGTTTTGTGTTTGTAATGAGCTCAGGAACGTTTCTGGATAATCTAATTTGAGTTTCGATGCAGGACCAGGAAGTTGCCATTGTTAGGGTTTAGGGTGGCCGTTTAGGGTTTCTCCATTAAACCAATATAAATGAATTCTAAAGACGTCATTGAATTGGATTTGATGTGTGGATCATGTTTATATAATCAATTTATTGAAATTTTACGTATTGTGAGAGATTCAATTTCGCAGGTTCTTGAAGGAAAGAATTCGTAGGAAATTTCGTAAATATATTCGCAGGAAATATTGCAGGTATAAGGAAGACGATGAAGCTGCTTGGCGCGCAGCTGGGATTTGAATTTCTGATTTAATATTTTATGAAATTGTTTGAATATGATATCAGTTGATGTTACTTGGCCCAGTGGTAATGGCTGCGCGTGTTATTGTTCATGACCTTGGTTCGATTCTTGATTGCAACATCCTTTTTATTGATTTTTTTCATTTATTCATGTAACTTAATATATTATGAATTATTGATGTTTATGTTCAGACGCGCCCCATGTGGCTTGGTGGTTGGAATGTTTGGTTATTGGCTTATGGTCCTGGGTTTGAATCCCCCCAGGCCATTTTGTTTTTGCGTTTTATTTTGATTTTTACAAGTTTAATACAAAAGGATTAATACCCAGCATATAGTCACCAAACGCGCATGGCCTGGTGGTGGTGGTGTTGGACCAAAGGGTGGAAAGCCTAGGGCCTGGGTTCGAATCCCAGCCCCAGGTATGTTATTTTTTTCATTTTTTTTTGTATTTTCATTTATTTATATTTATTTAATTCATTTAAATTCTTATAAAACAATTTCTAAATAAATATTATAATGTTTTCTTATAAAAACTTCATATTTTCAAAAACTATAATTTATTTTCTTAAATGTAAAATTGTTTCTATTTATTTTTTTTTAAAATATTTGTATATATATAATGTATATTTTTTGTAAATAGATTAATAATATATTTTAATTATAATCAAAACCCTAATTTAGCTAACCCTAATTTTCTTAACCCTAACCCTAATTTTTTCTTAACCTTAATATTTAACCCAATTTTTTTATAAACCCTAATTAAACCATTAATCATTATTCTTAATATGTAAATAAATTGTTATTTGTTTATTATTATTAAACTTATTTTCTAATTAATTCTTAAAAAACTTTTCTAATATTAATTTTTCTTGCTAATTTTTTATTTCTTTTATTTTATTATTCTAACCTTTATTCTTATCTTTTTATTATTACTAACATTTAATTATTGCTTATTTATTATTATATTTATCATTATTATTATTTCTCGATTATATTGTAATTGTCCCAAAGCCTTGTAATATTCATAGGTT
The DNA here is from genome assembly GCA_963966055.1 of Lathyrus aphaca. NCBI lineage: Eukaryota > Viridiplantae > Streptophyta > Magnoliopsida > Fabales > Fabaceae > Lathyrus > Lathyrus aphaca. Next base: position 131,589,010 of record OZ014521.1, on the reverse strand, counting down.
TATATTTTTGCTTTTTTATATTATAAATATGGTTATTGTATGGTTAGTAATTTAGGGTGTGTATAACATGTTTGTAATTAAAAATTAACTTAGAAAATTAATCTAAAAAGATAAATATTTGAATATGAACACTCACATACGTAAGTCGATCTTTGATCGCCATCTTGCACTTCCTAGGATTGCCTCTCAGTTGCCTATTTCAAAAGGTCAAGTAAGATGTCTTAAGCAAAGTCCCTTCATAAATATCATCAAGTCCCTATAGTTTATGAGATCAAGTCCCTTCGAGGTTGCCTACGATAAATGATCTTGTCCCTTCGGTAAATACGATGATAGTCCCTACGAATTGCTAAAGACACCCCTTAAGTTGCCTTCGTTGACCATACGATGACCCTACGCATGCCCCTTAAACAAATCCAAGGTAATGACTACCTATTCCTTAATAATAGGGATAGTTTTACCCTTGAAAGGACATATAAGAACAGTAAAGACTTAATATAGGGTAGGTTTCTCTTAATTACTTGCTCACCTTTCAAAATACTTTTCACACCACATTTTTCAAACAAATTTTCAAAAACAAGGTTTTGTATACATCCATACGAGGATCATTACAAAGCACTTAGAAAGTTTTTTAATCACACACTACACCTTTTGCAAACAAACAAAGTGAGCTAAGTAACTAAGAGCCCATGGATAACCATGGATATAAAGGGTGCTAACACCTTCCCTTTATATAACCTACCCCCCGAACTCAAAATCTTTTAAGGTTTTTCTTGTTCTTTTATATCCTTTCCTTTTGGATAAAATAAAAGTCGGTGGCGACTCTTGCTATCCGCAACATTTATAGAAAGTCAGTTCTCCCAGCGTGTTACAGAACTGGCGACTCTGCTGGGGAGTTACTAAGTAAAAGAGGGGTACCCTTAGGAATTAGATCACTTTAAATTGTTTGCTTTGATTGCTTTATATTTACTTGTTGGGCTTTATGTGTGAAAGATCCTAACCCGGATCTAGTGTACCTTAGGTAAATGGCAATAGACCAAGGAAACTGTACGGCATATACCAATATGGTTGATCTGGTGGCCATAGTTAGTGTGACTTCTTGGTAGGTGCTTATGTTCCTTGAGTAAGTTAAGGATAATATGGGGCTGCCATATGTTGTCAATACACTAACTGACTTTTAGAACCCTAGTTATCCCATCTTGGCCTTTAGAAAAGTAGTGAGATAACCGGCTTTGGTGAAGACTGAAGTTGGTTGATACTCGATACTACACTCATTGAGATCCTAAACTTGGAGGGTTTTGGTTGGCAAGTAAGTTTCCTACTGAACAACCACCCTTGTGAAGGATCAATGATATTGATATCCCTTAGAACCTGGTTACTTTTGTAGGATAGGATGAACCAACTAAATTTCAGGGGAGGGTATTTACCTTTAAACCTCATGCAAGCCTTCAAACTTAGGGCTATTATGTGACTTGTTTGTGTGTGCCACATGTTTGTGATTGAGCATAACATCATAGCATCATCATGCATCATAAGCATAGCATTTTCACTAACCATTTCAAGGACCAAAGGATTTATCTTTGTTCTTTGTTGCAGGTCATGGCTTCTGCTCGTAGGAATACTATCCGGATCAACTTTGTAGGAATACCTTCTAAGCTTAAGGAATTGGCCTCTCAAGTTTCTGAAAACTCCCAATTCATCAAGAGGCGTGGTCACCGACTGGATCTAGTCACTTCAGGGTTCAATGAAGACATGATGAGAGTTCTGTTTCAGTTCTTTGATCCTAAACATCATTGCTTCACATTCCTCGACTATCAGTTGGTTCCTACAATGGAGGAGTTCTCTAAACTACTGGGTATACCTATCCTTGATCAGAGACCCTTCACAGGCTTGGAAAAAGAGCCTAAACCTGAAGTCATTGCTGCAGCCTTACATCTGAAGAAATCTGACATTGTTCTAGAAATAAGAAATGGAGTTAAGGGTATCCTTGCTAAGGTATTGATAGAGAAAGCTCAAGTGTTCCTGAAGGCTATGAGTTATGATGCTTTTGAGGAGATCTTGGCCTTACTAATATATGGCCTAGTGTTGTTCCCTAATCCAGACCAGTTCATAGACTGTAACACGGTGGGAGAACTGACTTTCTATAAATGTTGCGGATAGCAAGAGTCGCCACCGACTTTTATTTTATCCAAAAGGAAAGGACATAAAAGAACAGGAAAGACCTTAAAAATATTTTGAGTTCGGGGGGTAGGTTATATAAAGGGAAGGTGTTAGCACCCTTTATATCCATGGTTATCCATGGACTCTTAGGCACTTAGCTCACTTTGAATTGTTTTGAAAAGGTGTAGTGTGTGATTAAAACTTTCTAAGTACTTTATAATGATCCTCGTATGAATGTATACAAAGACTTGGTTTTGAAAATTTGTTTGAAATGTGAAGTGTAAAATGTATTTTGAAATGTGTGAGCAAGTAATTAAGAGGAATCTACCCTATATTAGGTTTTTACTATTCTTATATTCTTTCAATGGTAAGACTATCCCTATTATTAAGGAATATGTAGTCATTACCTTGGATGTTATAAGGGACATGTATATGGACATCTGAATATAGGCAACTGCAAGGTGTCTTTAGCAATTCGTAGCGACTTATCATCTTTTATTCGAAGGGAAAAGATCATTTATCGTAGGCAACCTCGAAGGGACTTGATCTTTAAAACTGTAGGGACTCGATGATATTTATGAATGGACCTTGCTTAAGACACCTTACTTGACCTTTTAAAATAGGCAACATGAGAGGTAACCTTAGAAAGTGCAAGATGGCGATCAAAGATCGACTTACGTGTGTGAGTGTTCATATTCAAATATTTATCTTTTAAAGTTAATTATTCTAAGTCAATTTTAATTACAAACATATTGTACACTCCCTAAATTACTAATCATATAGTAATTATATTTACAATAATAAAGACAGAAAATAAACCTACAAGTATTACATGGCTTTAACAGATACATAATAATCGAATAAAAATTATAATAATAAATATAATAAGAATAACAAATAAACAATAATAAAATATTAGTAATAATAAAATAATAGCAATAATAATGGTTAGAATAAGAAATAAAGAAATAAGAATTTTAATAAGAAAAATTAAGGTTAAAAAGTTTTTTAAGAATTAATTAGAAGAATAAAATTAGTAATAATAAACAAATAATAAACTATTCACATATTAAAAATAGGGATTAATAATATAATTAGGGTTTAGAAAAATAAAGTTAAATATTTAAGGTTAAGATAGAAATTAGGGTTAGGAAAATTAGGGTTAGGAAGACTAGGGTTAATTAAATTAATCTAAATCTAATTATTTAATTTATTTACAAAAATATACATGATAATAATAAATATAAACATATTATAAAATAAATAGAAACAATTTTAAATTTAATAAAATAAATTATGATTTTGAAAATATGAAGTTTTTATAGAAAAATATTATGATGTTTATTTAGAAATTACTTGAATTATATTAAATTGAATTAAAGTTGAGAAAATAGTTAAAAATAAGAAAATACAAAAAAATGCTAAAAAGATAGGACCTGGGATTTGAACCCAGGTCCCTTACCTCAATACACAGCATCAAAACCAATCAGGCCAGCATGCGCTGGTGATAGTTGTCGCTCCCGAGATTTTCATCCTAGTACAAACGCGAAAGTGGCGCGGAAAAGGTTAGAGTCGCCAGCCAAACATTTTTATCCCGAATGAATGGGAAAGGTAATGTTGCACAAACCTGAGGAAGAAGGAAAGGACAAGGTCCTGCGAACCAAAGATCTGAGTTCGGGAGTCGGTTACGACCTGGGAAGGTATTAGCACCCCAGATCGTCCGCCGTACCAGACGGGATCCACGCTTGCTTGTTTGTTTCAAAGGGTGAGAAATAAAGTGCTGCTGAACAAATGAACCGCTAACTGGAATGGAATGAGAAAGGAACTGAAATGAGAAAGGAATAAGAAAAGAGAATGAAAAGAAAGAGGGAAATGTAGGGAAAATAAAGAATGTACTCGAACGGGCCCTACCCCGCTGCCTACGTACCTTATCGGGATAATGAGGATCAGAGTCGACGTAGTTCGCCTAACCTAGGCGGGAACTATTTGTTTGTGTTTTTTATGCTGGAACTGCGTATGTCTATGCTCAGGTGTTGCAGGCTCGTCTGGTACGAGTGCGTTTACCGTCTTGCATGTGTGACAAGTCGTCGCGAGTTCGCGTTGTGAGCGAATGAGATGAGAAGAGAAGTTCCCGCAGGATAGTCACTTGTTATTTGTTTTTTTGGTCTTTTAAGAGAAGTGTTTTGAATTTGTTTGTGAACTGTCTTGTACTAAGACCTATCCATCGCGGGAAGCATTTACACCTCGCCCCGAAATAGGACGCGTATAAACACTCCGCAACAAAGTCTCGTGTCGTACCAGATTGTTCGGTTTTTATTAAGTGTTTTATTATTTTTCTTTATGAGATGAGAAAGAATGACTCAAGTTGATAAAAGGAAAAAACCTAAGGGACTAAGACTCAATCCTAATTTTTGTTTATTTATTTACAAGTGATCCTATGGTTTGTGAAGTATCCTAATCCTAATGAGAAAACTAGAAACTACTAGAATTCAACTTACTTCCTAATGAAGTTAAGTTGATTCTAAGAACAATGGGGAAGCCTATGCAAGTTACAAGATCAAGTAATAAGGCAAAACATAAAATTGGACATGAGAAATACAATTCTAAAAACGCATTTAAAGGCATGAATTAAAAATAGTCCTATTTTATTTATTCTAATTCTAATGAGAGGGAACTTTAACCTACATTCTAAATCAAAGTTAAGCCTAATATTTTCATTCTAAAACTCAATTTAAACTAACCTAAGTCTATATTAGATTCTAGGATTAAATCTAATCTAAACTACATATTTTTTTTCACTTTATTTTCAATGGCCTAAACTAATGGGAATTACACATAACTAAGCCTAAGAATTAATATTCTAAAAAAATATTCAAAAGTTCTGGAAAAATTATGGAATTAAACCTATAGGGTCCTAAAACTACCTATAATATTGTACTAAGAGGAATCCTACAAAATCAAATTTTAACTAGGTCTAAAAAATGATTATTTTCAACTATGAACTAATCCTTAATTTCTAAAGAATTGGCCTCTAAAACCTAAGGTAAAATATTCTAAAAAATCTACAAAAAATATCCTAAGTACTTTTATTAGTCTTCTACTTACAGTAAAAAGAATGGGCTAAAAAAGTTAATGGAAGTCATCAAAATAAAATCAACAAAATTCAGCACAATTAAAGGGAGTTCAATAAAAGCTAATTAAAAGAAAAATCAAAATTAAATCTAAAATAATGCAAAATTCAGAAAATAAAAATACCAAAAATTTCTAATTAGATTTATTAGTCTACTGGAATTTTTATAGAATTTTCTAGTGGATTTACTATTTTATTTGGATTATTTTCAAACTATACAAACAAAAATAATTTAAATCCTAAAAAAGAAAATAGGGGGTTTCAAGAAGTGTTTTTTAGAAGTTATTTGTTCTAACGGGCTTAGAAACAAGGGTGTTAGTAGCAATAAGAACCAGGCCCAATTCGCTAAACTCAGGGGGTGCCAAAAATCATTTTTTATATTCATTTTTCGTAATGGGCCTAACAGGGGGGTTGGAATAGCAAGACGAAAAATAAATCAGGGCTCATTACATTGGAAAGGACTAATATCTGCTGTGATTAGCTTAATTGAGATTAAATGGGAATTAAATCGAATTAATGAACTTAATGCTCCTCTTAAAACATGAGATCTTCCTTTAATTTCATAATATGTTCAAATTCCATAAATTCTTAACTTATAAAATTAAATTAAACTTTTATTTAATCTTATAATATTTTCTATATTCTATAAACTTTTAACTTATTAAAATAAAATAAATCTATTTAATCTTGATACAACAAACAATAAAAAGAGCTGAAGAACAAAATGAGAAGAACCTTAATTCCTCTACCCCCTTGTTACGCCGCCACCCCTCTAGCTCTCTCCTTCATCTTCTTCAAAGAATCCCGCCGCCGGAACCTTTCCCCTAACCCGAAACCGTCACCACCTCCGAATCTTAAAACGAAACAAACAACTCATCTTCTTCGAATCTCCAAATCCCTTTTCGAACATAAACTCAATCTTCAACCCTAAGTACAAACTTTATTCTCTTCTAATCTAAAACCAGATAAACACACGAGAACTCATTCGAATCCAACTCAGAAGCGATTTTACAAACGAACGTAAATTAGTACCTTGGATCGAAGCTGTGATGGTGTTGTTAATGGAGAGGATGCTTCCGTGGCTTCGGCGTCATCACGAATCAAGCTGCCGTTCAAGCAAGCTCCGAAGCTCCGCTCGGCCTAATTCTTCTTCCTGACCTCTTCGGATTCATGGAAGCTAAATCGAGCCTGGTTTTGTTGTTGCCGTTCCTTCGAGCTCGCCGTGAAACTGATGATGATTAAGGAACGATGGTGAGCAAACTGAACCGTCCAAGCAATCGCTTCGATTTCGCCTCTTGCCGGTTCTGTTTCGATCTCTCCCGAATCTGTGTTTTTATTTTTCTTCAGTTTCGTGTATGCGTGCGAATCGCCTTTGATTTGGTTTATATGATGTTCATTACAGCTGCTGCAATCTTGATGCTTTGAATCTTGCAGATTTCTCGGGAAGGACGAAATGGCGATTGGCGGAGGAAGATTGGATGATGAGTCTGACGAATTGTCGAGAATGCGTGAAGCTTATGAATCGAAGAAGAAGAATGAAGGAGATCAGAGATTGGTTATAGGGCTGATTCCAGGTGAAAGGGAGAGGAATTCTGAGAATGGAGGAATTGAAAATGAATGTTCAAAGGTTGAAGGAGGAGAAAGAGATTGGTGATGATTGAATGAGAAGGATTGAGAAAACAGTGAATTAGTTTCGGAAAATTGTGGAAGAAAAAACAATGGAAGAAGAAGCTCCCGATTTATAGGCAATGTTCAGAAGAATCCAGAAGCTTCAGGAAAATTCACTTATGAATTCAGTTGTGTGGAGTTTCTCAGGTGAGGCTTCTAGACTCATTCTGTTAGAAATTTGTTATTATTTTTCAGTTAGAATCGGTTACGAATTTGTTATCCCCTTTTCATTGTGATCCTCTGTTTCTGGCTTTATGTATTGCATACAGGATTTTGAAGCTTATTGAATTTTTTTCCTGATTCTGAAATTGATGAATTCTGTTATAACTTGTTAACTGAACTTCCGTTATGATTCGTAACTGCTTTTTTTTGGTTTTGAATCCTTTTGTTAGTTTAGATTCTCCACTAATTCTTTTATGCGATTTCTTTGTTTGTCACACTGCAGGCCTTGTTGTTAATATGTTATTGACGGTGAAGTCACGGAGAGAGTTGATGAAGGCGTGAGGATGTCGAGAACTTGTAGAAAGGTGCTGATGAATTTTTTTGCTGAGATTGATGGATTTTTACAAATTGGTCCTGTGTTTTTCCAAGTCGATGAAAGATTAGTGATATTGCTTTTTTTCTCCACTTGATATACAGGTTATGGCACTGATGCTTGGTGGTGTTGCGGATGATGATGAAGAACTTGGATGTTGTCGAAGATTCCGGATTCTTCTCTTGTGCTTGAAGAGCTTTTTTTCTTTCTTTGATCCTGTTGTACTTTTTCGCTGTTTGTCGAAAGTCTCGGCTTGTTGTATCAATTTGCAATCCCTACTTTACATAATAGCTGCAAGATTAGTCAATGTATAGCATGTTGAATCCCCCCCTCCTTTCGTTTTTTGAGCTTTATTCCTGTAACAAAATTCTGATACTTTTCCTTTAAATTATAATTTTTCCTCTTTCTGAACTATTTTACAACCATAATCTTTGTAATATAAATATTGGTTTCTCAATGTGCACACCAGGCATGAGCCTTATGAATACTGGCCACAAAGAAATAGTATTATGTGAAAATGAGGAAAACATGGATGAGCCAAAGCAAAAATGCATTTAATCATTCGTCCATAACTAATGAGAATATAAGTTATTCAACCAAATACTGTCTTGTTGCCCAGAATGACGCCATTGCATCTACTTGTGAAATTCCTATGAACTTTAACTAGTCTGATTTGAAGGAAATTAATTGAAATGACTTTCATTTAAAGAGTATTATTGAATCTGTTCTGAGCATGCTTGTTAAACCTCAAAGATCCTGAGTTTCAATTGGCAAAATCCCCAGTACCATAACCAAGAGAGCATGGCCCAATCTTATTGTCATTGCTGGAAACTCAGTGATCGGAGCCAAATGATATTTAAGATTAGTACCTCCTACTATCTTGTCAAGAAATCCTTGAAATAGATTCTTAAAACTTAACTTGGGCATAGGTGGTAAACACAAATAAAAGACTCTTCTGGTTCTGCGGCATGGACTTTAAGGATGAATATTAGACTTATAGAAAAAATGAATATGTAGGTATGGCTTAAAAACGCGGACGGCCAAAAGAGTACGTAACTGGCTTTAGCATTGGGTTATCACAAAAGCATGGACATATATCATAATAGGAGCGAGGATTTGGTAAATAAAAGAATGGCTCTGATAATGGATATGAATGGATTTTGATGCGCCAAACTTACCTCTGATTATAATCCAACTCTAATTCTCAACCCAAGTCACCAGTAAAATGCCTATGGAGATCGCTGATTTTGCAACCCGACACTTTGGGTCACCCACAAGGGTGACCAGTGATATTAAGGATTTCTTACATCAGAATCTAATTCCACATTCCACTATCACAATCCAAGGAAAGGGAGCAACCACCAACAATAAAAGGAGTAAACCTCTAATTACATTGCCAATACCCTGATTTATCATTCTTTACAGATACTCTGAATAGGAAGAATTTTAGAACTTGGAGATCTTTTGAATAGGAATATTCCCCTGATGATGTGCATTCAACCTTTGTCTTGAACTTGAATGCAATAACCGAATATACCACCTATGAACAGGAAAATCCACATCACAAGGAAATGCTTCGAACACATGCCTTATGAAACAATGAAATGCATTAACATGCTGTTAATGACTTAGTGAGAAATGCAGATGAACGCAAAGTGATATGCCAGTAAAGGGGATAAATATGAGGGCAAATTTTGAGGTATTACAGCTGCCCCTATTCAATCATCTGTGAACCTGAACGAATAATTGCAATGGCTTTTATACGTTCGAGGTGTGGAGTGATTGAATACTCGAATAAAACCTGGAAATTTGCACACTGAGGGTAACGGAAATGCCATCTGCCCATTTATTTATTTATATCTTTTTTGTTTTTGACCTCTGAATAGGTAGCGGAAAATAAGACCAGGTGGAGATATGCTGGGAAGAATGTCATCCTCGAATGACAACTCACAAGGGATCCCTGGGTCCAATACTAAAAACCATCCTTGAATAGAAACACGATAGTATATCGGCCGCAGGTGATAACCATCAACAACAAAGACTGACCTCGGACAGACTTTACAAAAGAGACAAACTGACCTCAATCAATAAGCTCAAAAAGTGAACTACTATCCTCGAATAATAGCCACACAACAAAAACAAGACCAACCGCAGAAGGACTTGAAGAAAAGAATGCCATCCTCAGATGACAATCCAAAAGATACTCGGATCTAACACGAAACCATCCTCGAATGGAGACGCAAAGGTACACCAGCCTCGACTGATAACCAAACACAAAGCTGACCTCAGACAGACTTTGCAAAAGAGACAAACTGACCTCGATCAATAAGCTCAAAAAGTGAACTACTATCCTCGAATAATAGCCACAACAACAAGACCAACCGCAGAAGGACTTGAAGAAAAGAAATGTCATCCTCAAATGACAAATCAAAAGATCCTCGGATCTAACACGAAACCATCCTCGAATGGAGACGCAAAGGTATACCAGCCTCGACTAATAACCAAACACAAAGCTGACCTCAGACAGACTTTGCAAAAGAGACAAACTGACCTCGATCAATAAGCTCAAAAAGTGAACTACTATCCTCGAATAATAGCCACAACAACAAGACCAACCGCAGAAGGACTTGAAGAAAAGAAATGTCATCCTCGAATGACAAATCAAAAGATCCTCGGATCTAACACGAAACCATCCTCGAATGGAGACGCAAAGGTATACCAGCCTCGACTGATAACCAAACACAAAGCTGACCTCAGACAGACTTTGCAAAAGAGACAAACTGACCTCGATCAATAAGCTCAAAAAGTGAACTACTATCCTCGAATAATAGCCACAACAACAAGACCAACCGCAGAAGGACTTGAAGAAAAGAAATGTCATCCTCGAATAACAAATCAAAAGATCCTCGGATTTAACACGAAACCATCCTCGAATGGAGACGCAAAGGTATACCGGCCGCAGGCGGTAACCAAACACAAAGAAAATAGGACAAGATGGAACGGGATCATTGTACATAAACGAGAGCCCAAGCAAACAGGACCGTTATACAAAACGGGAACCTGCGACGCGACTGTTGTACCAAACAAGACGCGGAATAAGTGACAAACATTGACTTGAAAAGACAAGGATGTTTGAGAAGTGATATTGGTATCCTCTGTGCGGAGTACTTCAAGTTGAGAAGATATTTGTAATACCTCAAAACTGGCCCATGCTGGTATGCATATGTTTGGATTAATGGCGTAATGCTCCATGATGATGGAAATGCTACGCTTTGGAGGATGCAAATGTAATGATGATTATGCGTATGCAAATGCAAAGAGATCTCCCGATAAGGAGACTGCAAGTATCTCAGATGGCTTGATTGGGGAGGAATTGATGATCACTGCATTGATCTGATCCACCCTGATGAGGAGGAGATAACTCTGCGGGGAAGGTTGTCAATGATACACCGGCTCTGAACAGCCGCCATTGCCAAAAATAAATTGGACTTTGAGATTGGAGTGCCAAGACCCTGCTGGAGATGAACTCTTCTCGAACTCTGGTGGGAAACCAAAGGCATGATATTGCTGAGGAAGCAATTGTTGGGGAGGCAGAACACTCCTTATATTACTGAGAATTGCCCCTGTCTGAAGGGAAACTCCTGCTTGGGGATGACACCCACCTTCTGCTACCTTGCTGGGTAAAAGTTTCAACTTCCACATGGCTGGGGATGATTGGAAACACCCTGGCTGATACCTGTTTCTGTTCAAACAAAAGGGAATACCCATCCTGGATAATAGTTGTTAGCTTTGTTAGCACACCAGTACCTGTACCTGCATGAACACAATCGATAGTACCTGCAACATAGAGAGTTAGTTTGGGACCCGCTTGCCCCAGGCTCATAGCATGAATCATTATCTAGGTATCTCAACACCCTTTCAGAGTTATATTAAATGTTTCTATTCTCCTGCACGAGTTAGAAAGCATTCAAATGTTCATAACACAATGCAAGTTACTATTTGCTAGACGTTTTCACAATCAATCAATACTAGATGAAGAAATAAAAAAAAAGAAGCAAAATAGTCAATTGACTGAAATTGAATTCTTATTGATTTGGAAAGGTGGCCCTGAATAGGCAATACAAAGGAAGCAGTTCCCTGGAATGAGGGAACAACTGAAAAGAAAAACAAATTATCCTATTGGCAATGTGAGAAGTGAATCTCATCAAGTCTCAACCCAGTTATGACTCGTATGTCTTCAAGACGCCCCGCTCGCTCTGCCTCTTGAGAAAAAGTAAGTGAACTGATCTTCAACCCTTAGGATAGCCTCGACTGTAGGTAGGTCATGGATCTCGCAGATCGCAGTCGTTCGTGTTAATCCCTCTTTTGCGTGGATCGCCCTTTCAGGTTTTCAATCCACCGGGATACCCTTTTTTGCCTGAGTTGTCCGATGTGGCTTTTCAACTCAGCGGGTGTACATTTTTTTTTTCAAGATTTCCCTAACTTTTGCCCGAGCCTTTTATTCTGTTTTTTGGCTCGCCGGGATGCCCATTTTTGCCTGGATCTTTATTCTGTTTTTATCTAGCGGGTCCTTTTTGCACGAAGTATTTTCTTACTGCGTCTGCGTTGACAGGAGATTGGAAGTCTTCTCCGTCCATGGTTGTCAGCATTAAGGCTCCGCCTGAGAAAACCTTTTTAACCACGAACGGTCCTTCATAATTGGGTGTCCACTTGCCCCTGTGATCGTTGAGAGGAGGAAGAATCCTTTTCAGCACTAAATCCCCTGGCGTGTACCTCTGTGGTCGCACCTTCTTGTTAAAAGCCTGCTTCATGCGTCGCTGATACAATTGTCCATGGCATACAGCTGCTAGACGCTTCTCTTCAATGAGGCTCAATTGATTATACCTGGATCGGAGCCATTCAGCTTCATCTAGTTTGATATCCATCATCAACCTCAATGAGGGGATTTCCACTTCGATTGGTAGGACTGCCTCCATACCATACACCAATGAGAATGGAGTTGCCCCAGTTGAAGTACGTACTGATGTTCTGTACCCATGCAACGCGAATGGTAACATTTCATGCCAATCTTTGTACGTCACAACCATCTTTTGCACAATCTTCTTGATGTTTTTATTAGCCGCCTCGACGACGCCATTCATCTTCGGACGATATGGAGAAGAGTTGTGGTGCTCTATTTTGAATTCTTGACACAAGTCAGCCATCATCTTGTTGTTGAGATTGGAACCATTATCAGTAATGATCCTTTCAGGGACTCCGTATCGGCAGATGATGTCTCGTTTAATAAATCGGGCAACCACTTGCTTAGTGACATTAGTATAGGAAGCCGCTTCAACCCACTTCGTGAAATAATCAATAGCGACTAGGATGAAGCGATGACCATTAGAAGTTGTTGGCTCAATCTTTCCAATCATATCGATGCCCCACATAGCGAACGGCCATGGTGAAGACATGACACTCAACGGATTCGGAGGCACATGGACCTTGTCGGCATAAATTTGACACTTATGGCATTTACGGGAGTGTTTACAACAATCAGATTCCATGGTAATCCAATAGTATCCCGATCTTAATAACTTCTTGGCCATGGCATGTCCTCCAGCATGGGTACCAAAGGAGCCTTCGTGAACCTCCTGCATTAACAGGTCTGCTTCGTGTCTATCCACGCATCTGAGCAGCACCATGTCAAAGTTCCGTTTGTACAGCACACCGTCTTGATTCAAGAAGAAGCCTCCTGCCAGTCTTCTAAGAGTTTTCTTATCCTTACTAGATGCCCCAGCCGGGTATTCTTGAGCCTTCAGGAATTGTTTGATGTCATGTTACCAAGGCTTGTTATCTTCACCATCATCAACTGCAAAGACATAAGCGGGTCTTTCAAGCCGAGAGATCGAAATTCGAGGCACGAAATTCTCTTGACAAACTTTAATCATGGACGACAAAGTTGCGAGAGCATCGGCGAACTGGTTTTCATCTCTAGGAATATAGCTCAGCTTGACCTTGGTAAAGAAAGTTAACAACCTCCTGACATAGTCTCTGTAAGGAATCAAACGAGCTTGATGAACCAGCCATTTACCATTGACTTGATTTACCACCAAAGCAGAATCTCCGAAGATCTCAAGGTTCTTGACTCGCAAGTCTATTGCCTTTTCGATCCCCATGATACAAGCTTCATACTCCGCCTCATTGTTAGTGCACTCGAAGGTCAACCGAGCGGCTAAAGGTGTGTGAACCCCTTCTGGCGAGATAATAACAGCACCCACTCCGCTTCCATTCATGTTTACAGCCCCGTCAAACATCAACTTCCATCTGGATTCAGGGTCGGGCCCCTCCTCCGGAAGTGGTTCTTCGTAGTCTTTCGACTTGAGGAACATGATGTCCTCATCCGGAAACTCAAACCTCATGGGTTGATAATCATCAATCGGCTGCTGGGCCAAGTATTCTGACAACATACTCCCTTTGATTGCCTTTTGTGAAGTGTATTGTATGTCATACTCCGTTAGTATCATCTGCCAACGGGCTACTCTTCCTGTCAAAGCCGGCTTCTCGAAGATGTATTTCACAGGATCCATCTTGGAAATTAAGAGAGTAGTGTGAGTCAGCATGTACTGTCTTAGTCGGCGAGCAGCCCATGCCAAAGCGCAACAAGTTTTCTCGAGTAGTGAGTATCGCGTCTCACAATCGGTAAACTTTTTGCTAAGGTAATAAATGGCGTGCTCTTTTCAACCAGACTCGTCCTGCTGACCCAGCACACACCCCATTGATCCTTCAAGCACAGTAAGATACATAATCAAAGGTCTTCCCGGCACTGGAGGCATAAGAATTGGCGGTTCTAACAAGTATTCTTTGATTCGGTCGAAGGCTTGCTGGCAGTCTTCATTCCATTTAATGGCCTGGTTCTTCCTCAGAAGCTTAAAGATAGGCTCACACGTGGCCGTTAGGTGAGAAATAAACCGTGCAATGTAGTTTAGTCTCCCTAAGAAGCCACGCACTTGCTTTTCAGTCTTCGGCTCAGGCATTTCTTGGATAGCTTTCACCTTGGCTGGATCAACCTCGATTCCTCGTTCACTCACAATGAAGCCGAGTAACTTGCCAGAACGAACCCCGGAAGTACACTTATTCGGATTTAACCTCAATCTGAACTTTCGAAGCCTATCAAACAATTTTGCTAGGTTGACCAAGTGCTTTTCCTCTGTCTGGGATTTTGCTATCATGTCATCAACATAAACCTCAATTTCGTGATGGATCATGTCGTGAAACAACGTCACCATTGCCCGTTGATAGGTAGCTCCTGCATTCTTTAAACCAAATGGCATGACCTTGTAACAAAAGGTGCCCCAAGGAGTGATGAAAGTTGTCTTTTCCATGTCCTCAGGAGCCATTTTGATCTGATTATAGCCTGAGAATCCGTCCATGAAGGAGAACACGGAAAACTGAGCAGTATTATCGACAAGTACATCTATGTGAGGTAGAGGGAAATCATCTTTGGGGCTGGCCCTATTCAAATCCCTGTAATCCACACACATTCTGACTTTGCCATCTTTCTTAGGAACCGGCACAATATTAGCAACCCACGGAGGATAACTGGTCACAGCCAAGAAGCCAGCATCAAACTGTTTTTGCACTTCTTCTTTTATTTTAATTGCCATGTCTGGACGCGTGCGCCTCAACTTCTGCTTTACCGGAGGACAATCTGCTCTGAGAGGTAGCTTGTGTACCACAATGTCAGTGTCTAAACCCGACATATCTTGGTAGGACCATGCGAAGACGTCAACATATTCTCGAAGCATAGCAGTCAAGCGGGTCTTGACAGACTCTTCTAAGGAAGCTCTGATCTTGACCTCCTTCTTGTCTTCTTCGGTACCCAGGTTTATTACTTCAACATCTTCTTCGTGCGGCTGAATCATCTTCTCCTCTTGTTTAAGCAGTCTGGCCAATTCTTTGGGTAAATCGCAATCCTCTTCACCTTCCTCATCGGCTTGATAAATTGGATTGTCGAAGTCATACTCAGCCATAACAGGGCCGTCATTGATAAGATCCGGTGACGAGCACCTGCATGAATGATGATTCATGCAAGGCTTTAGCAACAACTTGATAAAATGAGAAACATTGCCATTTTAAAACTTTTCTTTCTTTTTGAAAAACAAAAGTAAAAACGAAAGACAGAGAACAACATGAATGAATGTGAAACGTCAATTTTATTTATGATTGTGTTAATGAACAAATGAACCCTTACAAAGAGCTATTATGCCTCGGGCAAGACATAGTGCTTTAATACAGGAAAACAGAAACAAAAATTATTACTCTTCAAAAGAAGTGACTGAAATGAGCCTTTCTGACGTCCAGTTGCTAAGCTGAGTTCCGGGAGCGGCAGGCCTAATCCATTCATCTAAGTCACAATCACTATCAACAGCTTCATCCTGCACTGCGCTGATGTTTCCGTAGTCTACTACTCCCGCACTTGTAAAAGTGACCGGGCTCTGACAACCTTTTGCACTTGGCTCAGACGAAGATCTTCCAGGGTGATAGCCAATCCCGAACATGTCTTTCTTCTCTGGCAATTCAATTGGACTGCCCCAACCTTCTCGCACTCCAGATTCTACTAATTCAAGCGCTTGTTTATAAGAAGCTATGGAAACCCCTTTCTTCGGTACTTCAGGAGAAGTTGCCACAACGAATGCTTGCTCAGACTTCAAGGGCTCAAAAGCTTGACATGGGGTCTCGACTATTTCGCCATCCATCTCCACATATTTGAATGAGGCTAGATGACTGACGAAGATATCTTCTTCCCCACTGACAGTCACAACTTGACCCTCCCAGACGAACTTCAACTTCTGATGGAGTGTAGACGAAACCGCTCCTGCCGAATGTATCCAGGGTCTTCCAAGTAAACAACTATATGCCGGCTGGATATCCATCACGTAAAACGTGGTATTGAAGATTTGTGGTCCTACCTTGATGGGTAATTCCACTTCTCCAAATACCGATCTCCTTGACCCGTCAAATGCCCGAACTACTAGGTCACTGGGCTTTAGCACCACTCCATCATAGTCCAGCTTCATCAATGCTTTCTTAGGCAAGACGTTCAGAGATGATCCAGTATCTACCAACACATGGGAGAGTACTGCACCCTTACACTCTAGAGAGATATGCAATGCCCGATTATGAGCACGCCCATCAGAAGTTAAGTCCAAGTCCGTGAAACCCAATCCATGACTGGCGTTGACGCTGGACACCACCACCTCTAGCTGATTCACAGAAATATCCTGAGGTACGTATGCTTTGTTCAGAATATTCAAGAGGGCCTTCCTGTGAGAGTCAGAACACATGAGTAATGACAAGATGGAGATCTTCGACGGCGTCTGCTGCAGATGGTCCACGATCTTGTAGTCACTCTTCTTGATGATTCTCAGGAATTCTTCAGCTTCTTTATCAAAGGTGAGGTCTGGATCAGCTGATGATGTTGGATCATTGACAACTACTGGTTGCTTTGCTCTGGCTCTAGCTTGGGCTTCGGCAGTATCTCTGGGTGGTATCATATTGTTTCTCAGTGTTTCCGGCGCAAACAACCTTCCACTTCGAGTAAAACCCCCTACTCCAACATTCTCTACTTGAGCTGGGGTTATACTAGTCGTGGCCAACTCTTGCCTCTGGCCGTTGCAGTACACTTCACCACCATAATTCCAAGGAACAGCTCTGTCACTTTGGTACATTATGGGTCCAGCAGTGGTAATGGTTATTGGCGCCGCTCTGGCCCGTGAAGGAACTTGAGATGGGTCATAAAAGATAGTTACTGTGGAGATTTCACTTTCTTTTACGATCTTGTCAAATTGCAGCACTCCTTCATCAATCATGCCTTGGATTCCGGCCTTCAGCCGCTTACAACCATTGATAGCCTCAGCACATTCCGGACAATCTTCCTCGCATCCAGGGAAGATACCTTTCTTCAACAAGCAAACCTTGATAGCAACCAATGAAGTCTGCAAGTCATCAACATCATCCACCAAATTCAAATTCTCCCCTTCATCAATCGCACCAACCGTGCCCCTGTGAGGAGGCATGGGATTTTGCAGCACATTAGGAGAGGGAGCAAAATTGATCGCTTTAGAATCCAACAAGTCCTGAACAACATGCTTCAATGCTTTACAATTCTCAGTACTATGGCCGGGAGCTCCGGAATGAAATTCGCATCTAGCATTTAAGTCATAACCTTCAGGAATTTGGCCTGGCTTCGGAGGTTGCAAGGTTCGGAGCTGAATCATCTGAAGCTGTAGGAGATTCTTCAAGAGCTGTGAGTAAGACATCGGTGGAGCTTCAAAATGTCTATCCTTCGGCTTCTGAGGGTAGTATGGACGAGGGGCTTTTGGCTGATACCCTTGTGAGCGCTGCGGCTGTGAAGGCTGGACCTGTTGTTGAACGGGCGGAGTTGAAATAGTGACAGGGGCCACCTACTGATAATATCCTCGATTAATCATTCCCCTCTGTGCGTATACTGCACCTGTTTCTCCTTCCCTCCTTTTCACAAAGGGTTTCTTGATACCAGACACCGAAGCGCCTCCATTCTGAATTTTCCCCTGTTTGAGCCAGCTTTCAATTCTTTCTCCAGTCAAAATAATGTCCGAGAAACCACTTGAGGAACAACCAACCAACCTTTCCATGAAATGCCCTGGGAGGGTATTCAGGAAAAGGTCGACCATCTCTCTCTCCAATAAAGGTGGTTGCACTCGGGCGGCTACCTCACGCCACCTCTGTGCATAATCTTTGAAGCTCTCCGAGCTCCTCTGCGTCAAGCTCTGAAGCTGAGTGCGGCTGGGCGCCATGTCAATGTTGTACTGATATTGTCTGAGGAAGGCTTCTCCCAAATCCTTCCAGCTTCTAATAGAGCTCCTCTCCAGCTTCATGTACCACTCCAAGGACCCTCCGGAGAGGCTATCCTGGAAATAGTACATCCAGAGTTTTTCATCTCGCGTATGGGCCGCGATCTTCCTGTAGAAGGCCTGTAGGTGAGTTTTCGGGCAGGAGCTGCCGTTGTATTTATCAAATGCTGGTGGTATGAACTTGTGTGGAATGACCACCCCAGGTACTAAACCCATGTCTGACACGTCAATCCCCAAAGTGTCTCTGCACTCGAGGGCCTTGACCTTCTCCGCAAGCACCAAGAAGTCATTAAGATTCCCATCACCGCCGAAACCCATGTCATTATTGAAGTACTGGAATTGGTCCTCCTGCTTATCGTGCACAGGAACGTACGTTGCCATAGCTGGATCTGGAACATGAGGTCCACCTGAGCCGTTGTTAGTGTTGGGAGGAGCCCCTAGCCCGCCGGAAGTGGTCGCTTGAGCATTAGTATTAGGAGGAGTTAACCCTTGAATTGCATTTCTCAGCTCCTGCTGCCCCTGGGCCATCCCTTGCATCAGGGTCATAAATTCTGCCATCTTGGTACGGACTTCATTGAGCTCTGTCTGCATGGCGCCCATTGCTGTTCTTTGATTGCTGCGGGTCGCGTACCGATGAGGGATATCTTGTCGAAGGTACCGGGTCTTGGCGGCTCTCGCAATCTTTGCCTGTTGAACACAGATAAATTAAACATCCCGTAGAAAAACCTGCAAAGACAAAGACAAAATTCAAATGATGCGTATGCAATGCAGTGTGTTCCTTTTATTCCCGAGACTTTTCCCGTGTCCGGTCCTGGCATTAAGGAAATAAGAATTGGGAAGAAGACCCAAGTAATATCCAAATATAATGACGGTTGTGGAGAATTGGTGCTCATTACCCCGTGTCGGTGCGAACAAGAAATTCAGAACAAATCAAATCATATAAACTGGAGTTTGAAAATACAAAGTCCCCGAAGGGTGCCAATCACAATAACAACCAAAGTACATCACATATAGGGAATCCCACAACAAGCCTGTGGGTAATCCGAGTACAATAACATGAAATTAAACCCTAGGGAACTCTATATCTTTCAATCTCCAGCTAAGGCGTTTGACGTTCTGGAACAGCTGAACTACATCTGGATGACCGGGCTCCTGGATGAGCTTCTGGATGAGGAGGTCCCTTGTATCAGAAGAAGCGTGTAACTCCTCGATCTGCTGTAGGAATGCTGCCTCATTCTCCTTGCTTTGACTCGACTCGGCCTTCGACCTTTTCACATCAGCTTTCAACTTCAAGTCTTCAATTTCCTTTTGAGCTTCCTTCAGTGTCTGCTGGCTTTCTGCTAAGCGCTGGAGACGGTCTTTCTCTTGATAATAAGCTTTCCTGAGAAGTTCTTTCTGCCCATCCAAAGAATCTTGAAGACTTTTAATTTCCTGCTTGTGCTTGGCGTCTAACTCCTTTTGTTTCTTCAAATTATCGTCCCATTTCTCCTGCCATAAGGTAACAACTTCATTGGCTTCACTAAGATCTTTCTTCTCTCTTCGGCGCTGGGCCGTCTTGTGAGTCTCGGCTAACCCTTTTTTCCGGAAGTAGAGCTCTCTATCTTCAAAGTCCTTCTGCTTGAGACAGACTATTTCCTCGGCTTGTACAGCTCTATCTTCTAATCGACGGTTCTGGATCATCAGTTTTTGACAAGAATTAAGAGCCTCTTGATTTTCAACCCTAAGTTGCTTAACCAAAGCTTCTAATTTCTGATATTCCTCCAAAGGCACCATAGTGGGTGGTGGTAACGGTGCGGAGAAAGGGATTAGAGTCACTTGGGCTTTTTCTCTGACCCATGCTTCAAACTCGGGAAACATTTGGTTATTGCTCCTGCCCAATCGATCTATACCCTTTTTAATAACCGTTTTCCAAGCACCTGCAGCCTCCCGCACCAATGGGAGATTATCCTTCATAGGAAAATAAAAGGTCTGATCCAACTCTGAATCCTTGGGAACATTCTTCAAAGCGTACCCTAATTGTCTTCTCAAGAGTATGGGGTTGTAGTTAATGCACCCAGCTACTCCTAAGAGGGGAACATTAGGATACTTTCCACAGCTGGAGATAAGCTCTTTCCCTTTTAACCTTAAAGTGAACCATCTGATGTCTTTGGCAGTCAACGTGTTGAGATTCTGCGACCAGATTACTTTGGGATCCGTGAACACTCCAACAATAGGAATGTGTCTCATAAACCAAGTGTAGAACAACTGAGCACAACATCTAACCAAGCCGCCACGTCTCTTCTCATTCCTATAGTGCACTGAATAGTACAAGTCACCTAGGAGAGTAGGTACCGGATTCTTCAACACAAACAAATGAATAGCATTTATGTCCACAAACTTGTCCATATCAGCAAACAAAACTATCCTATACACAGATAATACCAAGATAGCGCAAACTGAATCCCACTGCTTTTCCACGGCACATTCTTCAGCTCTCCTGACCAGAAACTCTAAGGGAAAACCAAGTACTCCTGCTTTGGTGGAAACCAGATTAGCAGATACTTCTGATGGCCTCAAATAAAGAGCCTTAGCAATGTCGGCGTGAGTCGGCCTTGTCATTTCTGAATTGAATGGAATCTGATCTTGGATCGGTAGTCTTAGAATCTCAACATACTCTTCTAGCAGTGGACCTAGCTGGAAATCTGGAAATGTGAAACATCGGAGTCTAGGATCATAGTACTGTAGCAAAGTATGAATGGCACTCTTCTGCGAACTATCCAAGCTGAAAACCATATCCAAAATATCACCATACTGCTGTTTGAAGAAATCCAAATGACCCGGGGTAATGAGAGACACCATCTGCTTGAGCAAGTCCACCTTGGTATCAAAAAACTTGTAGAAAATATTCTTCTTTCTGACGTCTTCCATTCTGAAGCAAAGATATGACCAGGAACCGGGAATAATGCAAACCCTGAGAATAAAAGAAACACAAATGATTAATGATGATATGATGCTTATGCAAGGCAAGGCATGTGATCAGTGAAGTGTCTGTGATGTGCCAATCAAATAATCAGGTGTCGGTGCAAGGTCTCAAAATCCAGATATCACAATAATCATCCCTCTGATCCGGGATCCATATCTTAAGAACAGAAATCCAGATCACAAAACTGAACCAAAGGCAAAGTGGGTATGCTGAAGGTATCAGGGTTCCTGCAAACCTGTAAACCCCTCCCAATCTCACGGGTGTGCTACTCGGGTCAACATCACGGACTCTCAAAGCCGAATAGCAATAATATGTTCACCATCTCCGAGAAATGGCTCATGACCAAATCAGGGAATCGGTTTGGTATTATGTACTACACAGGGAGGTCTCAGTTGAGTCCGGAAAAACAAGCATCCCTCACGAGTTTCCAGCTTCAAGCACTGAATCGAGAAACAATAGTACATTCATCCCGAAGGGTACAATACTATCGTCATACGAACAGTTTGCTTTAACTGAATTCCTATGAGAGAACCAGGCCATCCTATGCGAGTTCCCAATGGACCCTCGGATGCGAGTGGGTTTGCCAACAAATGTGGTCTGCCACTGTCATCACTGGAGAGGGGTGTTCCCATTAAGGTCCTCGAAGATCGGTCACCAGATGCACATAACTATCAAGGTCGTACCCTGAAGTGAGGTAATCCCCACACAGAATAGTTCCAAGACGGTCGCAATCTGGGTGTGGAACACATCGCCACCCATCATGGTGAGATACCATAAGAGTACAATGTCTGTCCACGCTAATCCTATGGTGCACTGAAGCCGGGTATTTGGCTTATCTCACAGTAACTCCCAATCCACAGAAAAAATGAAAACCAGCACAGCCAGACAGTCTAGTATAATATGATGCATGGAAAATAAAATACTGAAAGCGGTAAATAAAAGCAATAAAGTAAAGCTGTAAATGAAAACAATAAAGCTAAACTAAAGCACACAACAGCAAACAAACACCCAAAGAAGCAAAACCAAACAGGCGCTAGGATTGACTCTACAAGGGAAACCGGAAGAATCGGGTTAAGTCCCCAGCAGAGTCGCCAGCTGTCGCTCCCGGGATTTTCATCCTAGTACAAACGCGAAAGTGGCACGAAAAAGGTTAGAGTCGCCAGCCAGACATTTTTATCCCGAATGAATGGGAAAGGTAATGTTGCACAAACCTGAGGAAGAAGGAAAGGACAAGGTCTTGCGAACCAAAGATCTGAGTTTGGGAGTCGGTTACGACCTGGGAAGGTATTAGCACCCCCCAGATCGTCCGCCGTACCCGACGGGATCCACGCTTGCTTGTTTGTTTCAAAGGGTGAGAAATAAAGTGCTGCTGAACAAATGAACCGCTAACTGGAATGGAATGAGAAAGGAACTGAAATGAGAAAGGAATAAGAAAAGAGAATGAAAAGAAAGAGGGAAATGTAGGGAAAATAAAGAATGTACTCGAACGGGCCCTACCCCGCTGCCTACGTACCTCATCGGGATAATGAGGATCAGAGTCGACGTAGTTCGCCTAACCTAGGCGGGAACTATTTGTTTGTGTTTTTAATGCTGGAACTGCGTATGTCTATGCTCAGGTGTTGCAGGCTCGTCTGGTACGAGTGCGTTTACCGTCTTGCATGTGTGACAAGTCGTCGCGAGTTCGCGTTGTGAGCGAATGAGATGAGAAGAGAAGTTCCCGCAGGATAGTCGCTTGTTATTTGTTTTTTTGGTCTTTTAAGAGAAGTGTTTTGAATTTGTTTGTGAACTGTCTTGTACTAAGACCTATCCATCGCGGGAAGCATTTACACCTCGCCCCGAAACAGGACGCGTATAAACACTCCGCAACAAAGTCTCGTGTCGTACCAGATTGTTCGGTTTTTATTAAGTGTTTTATTATTTTTCTTTATGAGATGAGAAAGAATGACTCAAGTTGATAAAAGGAAAAAACCTAAGGGACTAAGACTCAATCCTAATTTTTGTTTATTTATTTACAAGTGATCCTATGGTTTGTGAAGTATCCTAATCCTAATGAGAAAACTAGAAACTACTAGAATTCAACTTACTTCCTAATGAAGTTAAGTTGATTCTAAGAACAATGGGGAAGCCTATGCAAGTTACAAGATCAAGTAATAAGGCAAAACATAAAATTGGACATGAGAAATAAAATTCTAAAAACGCATTTAAAGGCATGAATTAAAAATAGTCCTATTTTATTTATTCTAATTCTAATGAGAGGGAACTTTAACCTACATTCTAAATCAAAGTTAAGCCTAATATTTTCATTCTAAAACTCAATTTAAACTAACCTAAGTCTATATTAGATTCTAGGATTAAATCTAATCTAAACTACATATTTTTTTTCACTTTATTTTCAATGGCCTAAACTAATGGGAATTACACATAACTAAGCCTAAGAATTAATATTCTAAAAAAATATTCAAAAGTTCTGGAAAAATTATGGAATTAAACCTATAGGGTCCTAAAACTACCTATAATATTGTACTAAGAGGAATCCTACAAAATCAAATTTTAACTAGGTCTAAAAAATGATTATTTTCAACTATGAACTAATCCTTAATTTCTAAAGAATTGGCCTCTAAAACCTAAGGTAAAATATTCTAAAAAATCTACAAAAAATATCCTAAGTACTTTTATTAGTCTTCTACTTACAGTAAAAAGAATGGGCTAAAAAAGTTAATGGAAGTCATC
Source organism: Lathyrus aphaca (assembly GCA_963966055.1). Lineage (NCBI taxonomy): Eukaryota > Viridiplantae > Streptophyta > Magnoliopsida > Fabales > Fabaceae > Lathyrus > Lathyrus aphaca. The sequence goes on along the minus strand of OZ014521.1, from coordinate 131,564,954 downwards.
AAAATAAAATCAACAAAATTCAGCACAATTAAAGGGAGTTCAATAAAAGCTAATTAAAAGAAAAATCAAAATTAAATCTAAAATAATGAAAAATTCAGAAAATAAAAATACCAAAAATTTCTAATTAGATTTATTAGTCTACTGGAATTTTTATAGAATTTTCTAGTGGATTTACTATTTTATTTGGATTATTTTCAAACTATACAAACAAAAATAATTTAAATCCTAAAAAAGAAAATAGGGGGGGTTCAAGAAGTGTTTTTTAGAAGTTATTTGTTCTAACGGGCTTAGAAACAGGGGTGTTAGTAGCAATAAGAACCAGGCCCAATTCGCTAAACTCAGGGGGTGCCAAAAATCATTTTTTATATTCATTTTTCGTAATGGGCCTAACAGGGGGGTTGGAATAGCAAGACGAAAAATAAATCAGGGCTCATTACATTGGAAAGGACTAATATATGCAGTGATTAGCTTAATTGAGATTAAATGGGAATTAAATCGAATTAATGAACTTAATGCTCCTCTTAAAACATGAGATCTTCCTTTAATTTCATAATATGTTCAAATTCCATAAATTCTTAACTTATAAAATTAAATTAAACTTTTATTTAATCTTATAATATTTTCTATATTCTATAAACTTTTAACTTATTAAAATAAAATAAATCTATTTAATCTTGATACAACAAACAATAAAAAGAGCTGAAGAACAAAATGAGAAGAACCCTAATTCCTCTACCCCCTTGTTACGCCACCACCCCTCTAGCTCTCTCCTTCATCTTCTTCAAAGAATCCCGCCGCCGGAACCTTTCCCCTAACCCGAAACCGTCACCACCTCCGAATCTTAAAACGAAACAAACAACTCATCTTCTTCGAATCTCCAAATCCCCTTTCGAACATAAACTCAATCTTCAACCCTAAGTACAAACTTTATTCTCTTCTAATCTAAAACCAGATAAACACACGAGAACTCATTCGAATCCAACTCAGAAGCGATTTTACAAACGAACGTAAATTAGTACCTTGGATCGAAGCTGTGATGGTGTTGTTAATGGAGAGGATGCTTTCGTGGCTTCGGCGTCATCACGAATCAAGATGCCGTTCAAGCAAGCTCCGAAGCTCCGCTCGCCCTAATTCTTCTTCCTGACCTCTTCGGATTCATGGAAGCTAAATCGAGCCTGGTTTTGTTGTTGCCGTTCCTTCGAGCTCGCCGTGAAACTGATGATGATTAAGGAACGATGGTGAGCAAACTGAACCGTCCAAGCAATCGCTTCGATTTCGCCTCTTGCCGGTTCTGTTTCGATCTCTCCCGAATCTGTGTTTTTATTTTTCTTCAGTTTCGTGTATGCGTGCGAATCGCCTTTGATTTGGTTTATATGATGTTCATTACAGCTGCTGCAATCTTGATGCTTTGAATCTTGCAGATTTCTCGGGAAGGATGAAATGGCGATTGGCGGAGGAAGATTGGATGATGAGTCTGACGAATTGCCGAGAATGCGTGAAGCTTATGAATCGAAGAAGAAGAATGAAGGAGATCAGAGATTGGTTATAGGGCTGATTCCAGGTGAAAGGGAGAGGAATTCTGAGAATGGAGGAATTGAAAATGAATGTTCAAAGGTTGAAGGAGGAGAAAGAGATTGGTGATGATTGAATGAGAAGGATTGAGAAAACAGTGAAGTAGTTTCGGAAAATTGTGGAAGAAAAAACAATGGAAGAAGAAGCTCCCGATTTATAGGCAATGTTCAGAAGAATCCAGAAGCTTCAGGAAAATTCACTTATGAATTCAGTTGTGTGGAGTTTCTCAGGTGATGCTTCTAGACTCATTCTGTTAGAAATTTGTTATTATTTTTCAGTTAGAATCGGTTACGAATTTGTTATCCCCTTTTCATTGTGATCCTCTGTTTCTGGCTTTATGTATTGCATACAGGATTTTGAAGCTTATTGAATTTTTTTCCTGATTCTGAAATTGATGAATTCTGTTATAACTTGTTAACTGAACTTCCGTTATGATTCGTAACTGCTTTTTTTGGTTTTGAATCCTTTTGTTAGTTTAGATTCTCCACTAATTCTTTTATGCGATTTCTTTGTTTGTCACACTGCAGGCCTTGTTGTTAATATGTTATTGACGGTGAAGTCACAGAGAGAGTTGATGAAGGCGTGAGGATGTCGAGAACTTGTAGAAAGGTGCTGATGATTTTTTTTGCTGAGATTGATGGATTTTTACAAATTGGTCCTGTGTTTTTGCAAGTCGATGAAAGATTAGTGATATTGCTTTTTTTTCTCACTTGATATATAGGTTATGGCACTGATGCTTGGTGGTGTTGCGGATGATGATGAAGAACTTGGATGCTGTCGAAGATTCCGGATTCTTCTCTTGTGCTTGAAGAGCTTTTTTTCTTTCTTTGATCCTGTTGTACTTTTTCGCTGTTTGTCGAAAGTCTCGGCTTGTTGTATCAATTTGCAATCCCTACTTTACATAATAGCTGCAAGATTAGTCAATGTATAGCATGTTGAATCCCCCCCTCCTTTCGTTTTTTGAGCTTTATTCCTGTAACAAAATTCTGATACTTTTCCTTTAAATTATAATTTTTCCTCTTTCTGAACTATTTTACAACCATAATCTTTGTAATATAAATATTGGTTTCTCAATGTGCACACCAGGCATGAGCCTTATGAATACTGGCCACAAAGAAATAGTATTATGTGAAAATGAGGAAAACATGGATGAGCCAAAGCAACAATGCATTTAATCATTCGTCCATAACTAATGAGAATATAAGTTATTCAACCAAATACTGTCTTGTTGCCCAGAATGACGCCATTGCATCTACTTGTGAAATTCCTATGAACTTTAACTAGTCTGATTTGAAGGAAATTAATTGAAATGACTTTCATTTAAAGAGTATTATTGAATCTGTTCTGAGCATGCTTGTTAAACCTCAAAGATCCTGAGTTTCAATTGGCAAAATCCCCAGTACCATAACCAAGAGAGCATGGCCCAATCTTATTGTCATTGCTGGAAACTCAGTGATCGGAGCCAAATGATATTTAAGATTAGTACCTCCTACTATCTTGTCAAGAAATCCTTGAAATAGATTCTTAAAACTTAACTTGGGCATAGGTGGTAAACACAAATAAAAGACTCTTCTGGTTCTGCAGCATGGACTTTAAGGATGAATATTAGACTTATAGAAAAAATGAATATGTAGGTATGGCTTAAAAACTCGGACGGCCAAAAGAGTACGTAACTGGCTTTAGCATTGGGTTATCACAAAAGCATGGACATATATCATAATAGGAGCGAGGATTTGGTAAATAGAAGAATGGCTCTGATAATGGATATGAATGGATTTTGATGCGCCAAACTTACCTCTGATTATAATCCAACTCTAATTCTCAACCCAAGTCACCAGTAAAATGCCTATGGAGATCGCTGATTTTGCAACCCGACACTTTGGGTCACCCACAAGGGTGACCAGTGATATTAAGGATTTCTTACATCAGAATCTAATTCCACATTCCACTATCACAATCCAAGGAAAGGGAGCAACCACCAACAATAAAAGGAGTAAACCTCTAATTACATTGCCAATACCCTGATTTATCATTCTTTACAGATACTCTGAATAGGAAGAATTTTAGAACTTGGAGATCTTTTGAATAGGAATATTCCCCTGATGATGTGCATTCAACCTTTGTCTTGAACTTGAATGCAATAAACGAATATACCACCTATGAATAGGAAAATCCACATCACAAGGAAATGCTTCGAACACATGCCTTATGAAACAATGAAATGCATTAACATGCTGTTAATGACTTAGTGAGAAATGCAGATGAACGCAAAGTGATATGCCAGTAAAGGGGATAAATATGAGGGCAAATTTTGAGGTATTACAATAGTATTATGGAACAAATTCATTATATTATAATCTTGCTAAAACGAAACAATTATGAACAAAAATGTGGGAACCTAGATTCGAACCCCTGCCCATCAGCCAACAACCAAACACTCCAACCACCAAGCCACATGGGGCGCGTCTGCAAGCGAACAACAACAAATTCATAATATATTAAGTTACATGAATAAATGGAAAAATCAATAAAAAGAATGCTGCCACCAAGAATCGAACCAAGGTCCTGAACAATAACACGCGCAACCATTACCATTGGGCCAACCAACACTTGTTGAAATAAAACATAAACAATTTAATAAAATATTAAATCAATATTTGAATTCCCAGCTGGCGCCAAGAACTTCATCTTCTTCCTCTGAAATTCGCAGGTTTACCTGCGAATTTTATTGTGAAGTTTCCTGCAAGTTTTCCTACGAACAAAACCTACAAAACACATACTTCCACAAAAACGTACAAATTCCACAAATTGATCATGCCAACATGATCTACACAGTTCATTGAATTCAATCATGGTCTCAAACAGTATTTATATGGTCTATTTTATGAAGCCCTAAAACGGAAGCTCAAACCCTAGCAATGGCCGTGTGCGTTTTAGGTTGTGGTTCTTTAAAAAGATTATCCAAAAAGCTTGCAAACTTCATTCTAAACACAAATCAACAATCAAAATTAGTATATGATGCATAAACAATGAAAATTGAAAATCAAAAACTCAAGAACAATCTTGATTCGGTTACGGCTTATGAGCATGCTTTTGATGCGTATGATGATTGAAATACGTTCAATGAACATCAATAAAGCAATTGCAATGCATAAGAGTCTCTGAATATGGCTAAATTACCAAAACCGAAAATTGAAAATTGATGAAAATTTTGGAATTGGTTTGATGCTCTTGGAGGCAGAAAAATCGTGTCTCTTGCTTGTGATCACTTGTATACATATAATGGAAGCAAATTAGGTCAAAAACCAATCTTTTCTTTGGGCTTTTTGGATGCCTTGATCATGAAGAAAGATATGATTCCAAAAGTGAGAAAAATCAAATATTTTCATGCCTTAGAGACTTTACACGAAATTTGATCCTCTCAATCATCTTTAAATGATATTTCAATCATTCTAGAACAAAAATCAGATTTTTCGATTGACCTTTTATATTTTATTTTCATTTAAATTGAATTTTATTAAATAAAATCCAAAATAATAAAATATAAAACATAAAAATATGGAAAAATAGTCAATGGGTCGTGTATGACCTTATCCTTGAGATTGGATTGGAATTTGGTAGGCCCATTTGGCAAAATTTGGCTTTAAGACTTCATTTCCTCCACACACCTCCCAAAAATTTCCCAACTTTGCAAAGGCACAAATCCCTCAATTTTAAGGCTGCGAAGGTGTTCTTGGACATTTTGGAAAGCTTAGAGAGTCCTCTAACCAACCTCTTTGGTCTCATGTCCATATCCTTTACCATTTTCAAGTTATGCCCTTTGGAAGATGTTGACTTTTTGTTGACTTTTGAAATGACCTATAATGTCTTAGCTCATACCTTCCAAATGAAGCATTTTTGGGCTTGGCTTGTGAGACACAAAGTTGTATAGAATTCAATTTCCTTCAAAATGAGCTTTGGATGGAAAATTCTTGATGAAGCATGTGAAAGTTATGGCTGGTCAAAGTTTGGTTGACTTTTCCTGTGAAAACCCTAATTTAGAAACTCCTGATTCTTGATGATCTGAAATCTCCTTGATGAATCATGATCAAACCTTGATCAAATGATGAATTTTACTTCCTATACTTGATGTTGGCAAAAAATCATGAAGTTTGACTTTGGTTTGACCACAGTTGGGAAAGCCTTGAAACTTGACATAGGGATTCTTAAAGACATATAAGATTCTATGAAGCTCACTTGAAGCCTTGGAAGTCCATTTAGCCTGATGAAATCCAAAACCCTAGTTTAGGATGCATTGCTTAGGAGGATGCATTGTCTGAGGGGATTGTCAAACTTTCTGATTAATTGTGAACCTTGTGAACCTCTTGAGATACCTTGTGAATCTTGTGAATCTTGTGAACCTCTTGCGATAATTTGTGAACCTTGTGAACCTCTTGAGATACCTTGTGAACCTTGTGAATCTCTTGGGACACCTTGGAACATATTATCTTGACTAGGTGAGGGCAAATTTTGGGGTGCAACAGCTGCCCCTGTTCAATTTTCTGAAACCTGAGGAGTTAGATTGGCCAGTGTGCCATTCGTGACTTGGAAGGTTGAAGAGGATTGAACACAAAAGGCCAAAAATTTGGACTCACTGGTGCGTAAAGTAACACTGCTGATTGGTTGTATATGCTTGAATGGGCTTGAAGATACTACCCAGAGGAACTAGAGATGGGCTTATAGATGCCATCCATAATATCAGAAGGTGGTAGTATCTTTTTGTTGTCATTGGATATCAGTACTAGGTCTTCATATAGGCCGTCTCTGAATCATTTTTGTAACATGATTTGAGTTGAATGTCAGTACTAGATCTTCGTATAGATCGTCTCTGCATTATCTCTGGGGGAAAAGAATATCCTTCTTTACGTTTCAGTACTTAGATCTTCGTATAAATCGACTCTGAACCATCTTTAGGAACATACTTTAATTTAAGCATCAGAATCAAATCTTCGTGGCGATCTTTTCTGAATTACTTTTGGTAATATCTTGGGCTAAGTACAAGATCTTCGTATCGATCATTTATGTACCATCCCACAGATAAATTGTTGCATAGACCATTTGAAATAAATCTTCGCAGCGATTATCTCTTCTGGAAATATCCCGGATTAGGTAATAGATCTCCGTATAGACCATTTACCTACCATCCCAAGGATAGAAAGAATATCAGGATTAAATCTTCGTGACGATTATATCCCTTGGAAATATCCTGGATTAAGCACCAGATCTTCGTATAGATCATTTACGCACCCCTCCAAGGACAAATTGAGTATTGATCATCAGAAATGAATCTTCGTAGCGATCATCTCTGAATTAAGTATCAACACTAGACCTTCGTATAGATCGTCTCTGAACTTTTTTGAGTTGTTAATAGTGTTTACCTGCCTGTAACTATCCTGAAAAGAAAAGGTTAGTTTATGCAATATGTATGCATGTATGGCATGATGTACTTAAGTAAATGTATTATGAATTAATGGATATGCTATGGTATGATGTAAATGATGTATGTATGAATCATGCAGCCTGAAGCGTCTGGGTATCTCTGTATAACAACTGCTGGCTAGGGAAAATAAATTTCGGTTCGTTGCTGAGGAATATGAGGACTTCGTTCCCGTCTTGTTTGATAATATAGTACTTATAACCTCCCGTCTTCGTTCGTCGTGCTTTTATTGAAGGAATAAATTCCTGAGTATCCTGACTGAGGATAAAAGAGATGGATATAAGTCAAAGGGGAGATGTTACTCGAAGTATCTATAAAGATAAATTTGTTCTGTTGGGGATTTATGGTTGTCTTATGGGGATGAACCTGCGAAGCTTCGTTGAACTCCTACACTCGTTCGTCCTTAGTAAATACTATTACTGCATTTTATGCATTTCTGGTAAACATCAATCATATTCAAAAGCATACATACATTCAAACATAACCAATGGACGTTTTCGTTTAGGTAAACAGGGTAAAAGTAAATCTGGATTCAAAGACGAGATTTTATTTATATTATAAAGTGGCCTATACACAGGCAAGTTTGTACAAGGAGACAGAAATCCTTGTAAGAGGAATTCGTCGTAAAAACATTTTACAAAACAAAGATAGCTATGTGAGAAATAGTCCTATTGAGTTTCAATTCCACTATTGCCATTATCTTCAAGTATCTCATCTTCTGCTATTGAGATGGAAACAATTGGATTGAACTTAGTCTGTTTGCACTTGATTTAGGTAGCACAACTGGTTGGGGTTACATGAGTGATCCAAACGAGACATAGTCGTACGCTTTAATCCCTAATTTTTGCCTGGATTGCCCTTTCAGGTTTTCAATCCACCGGGATAACCTTTTTTGCCCAAGCCGCCCTTTCAGGTTTTCGACTTGTAGGGTGTACATTTTTTATATATATATCCCTAATTTTTGCCCGAACCCTTTTGGTTCGCCGGGATGCCCTTATTTTTGCCTAGGCCAGTCAACCTAGCGGGTCTCTTTTTATGCGTAGTATCTTTTAACTATGTCTGCGTTTACAGGCTGTAGGAAGTCTTCACCATCCATAGTAGTAAGCATCATGGCACCTCCTGAAAATACTCTCTTGACTACAAATGGTCCTTCGTATGTAGGAGTCCACTTGCCCCTAGGATCACCCTGTGGTAATATGATACGTTTGATTACCAAGTCACCAGTCTGATATACCTTTTGCTTAACCTTCTTATTAAAAGCTTTGATCATCCGTTTCTGGTACATCTGACCGTGACAAACAGCTGCCAGCCTTTTCTCATCAATCAAATTTATCTGGTCAAGTCGAGTCTGAATCCACTCATCTTCATCCAAGCCTACATCCTTCATGATTCTTAAGTAGGGGATCTGAAACTTCAATGGGCAGAACTGCTTCCATACCATAGACTAAGGAGAATGGGGTTGCCCCTGTTGAAGTACGTATTGTAGTACGATAACCATGAAGAGCAAATGGTAACATCTCATGCCAATTCTTGTAAGTAACAGTCATCTTCTGTAGAATCTTCTTAATGTTCTTATTAGCAGCTTCTATTGCCCCATTCATTTTCGGACGATACGGAGAAGAGTTATGATGCTTAATCTTGAACTGCGTGCAGAGATCAGTAATCATGGTGTTGTTCAGATTAGAGCCATTATCTATTATAATCCTTTCAGGGATGCCATACCTACATATGATATTATTCTTAATGAATCGAGCCACAACATTCTTAGTAAGAGATGCAAATGAAGCTGCCTCCACCCACTTTGTAAAGTAATCAATAGCAACCAGGATGAAACGATGCCCATTAGAAGCAGTAGGCTTGATCTCACCAATCATATCAATGCCCTACATGGCAAAAGGCCAAGGAGCAGTCAACACATTCAATGGAGATGGAGGTATATGCACTTTATCAACATAAATCTGACACTTGTGACATGTTTTGGAATGTTGATAGCAGTCAGCTTCCATAGTAGACCAATAGTAACCTGCTCTCAATATCTTCTTTGCCATGGTATGACCACTAGAATGAGTGCCAAAAATCCCATCATGCATGTCTTCCATAATCTCTGTTGCTTCCTTCTTATCCACACAACGAAGCAAAGTCGAATCATGATTGCGTTTGTATAAAATTCCATTACTCAAGAAGAACTTAGCAGAAAATCTCCTCATAAACTTCTTATCTTTGGCAGATGCCCCTTCAAGGAACTCCTGAGTTTCAAGATATCTTTTCACTTCATAGAACCAAGGCTTTTCCTCTCCTCCTTCAGTGTCAATCTCATTGCAGTATGCAGGCTTCTCAAATCTGTCAATAGTAATCTTGGGAGCTTCATCATCCCAGCTAATCTCAAACATAGATGCCATGGTGGCTAGTGCATCTGCCAACTGATTCTCTCCTCGTGGAATATGTCCAAAGGTAATCTCTTCAAAATAAAGACAACACATGCTCTCTGTAAGGAATGAGATTTTCATGCTTGGTATCCTAATCTCCTTTAATCTGGCTAACTACCAGGGCTGAATCTCCATATACGTCCAGGAACTGAATCTTCATCTCAATGGCAGCTTTGATACCCATGATACATGCTTCATATTCAGCCATGTTGTTGGTACAATAGAAACAAAGTCTAGCAGTAATTGGGGTATGACAACCTTTAGGAGAAATGATCATAACACCAACACCATTACCAAGCGCATTAGAAGCTCCGTCAAAAACCATAGTCCATCAGGATCCCTGTTCAGGTCCGTCATATTGTCCAGGTTCTTTGGTAATAATCATAATGTCTTCATCAGGGAATTCAAAACTCATTGATTGATAATCATCCACTGCTTGATGAGCCAAATGATCAGCTACAACACTTCCTTTAATGGCCTTTTGAGTAGTGTACTGTATATCATATTCTGTTAAAATCATTTGCCATCTTGCTATGCGTCCGGAGAGAGCAGGTTTCTCGAATATGTACTTGATTGGATCCATCTTTGAAATCAACAAGGTAGTATGAGTAAACATATACTGTCTTAGTCGGCGAGCAGCCCATGCCAAAGCGCAACAAGTTTTCTCGAGCTGTGAGTATCTTGTTTCACAGTCGGTAAACTTTTTGCTAAGGTAGTATATTGCCTGCTCTTTTCGACCAGACTCGTCATGTTGCCCCAATACACACCCCATTGAGTTTTCTAACACTGTTAAGTACATAATCAAGGGACTTCCATCAACTGGTGGCATCAAGATTGGAGGTTCTAGAAGATATCTCTTGATTTCATCAAAGGCTGTCTGGCACTCGTCATTCCATTCCATCACCTGATCTTTCTTCAACAACTTGAAGATTGGCTCACAGGTAGCAGTTAACTGGGAAATAAATCTTGCAATGTGATTCAGTCGTCCCAAGAAACCTCTAACTTCCTTTTCAGTACGGGGAGCTGGCATCTCTTGTATGGCTTTCACTTTTTCAGGATCTACTTCAATATCTTTTCCATTGACGATGAAACCCAGGAGTTTACCAGATCTAACTCTAAAAGTACACTTATTTGGGTTCAATCTGAGCTTGTATTTCTTCAACCTTTCAAACAGCTTATGCAGATGATCAAGGTGTTGCTCTTCATTCTGGGACCTGGCTATCATATCATCCACATACACCTCTATCCTATGATGAATCATATCGTGAAACAAAGCCTCCATAGCACGCTGATATGTTGCCCCGACATTCTTCAAACCAAATGGCATCACTTTATAACAAAAGGTACCCCACTGTGTAACGAACGTAGTCTTCTCCATATCTTCAGGTGCCATCTTGATTTGATTGTAACCAGAGAAACCATCCATGAAAGAGAATACCTTATGCTGAGCAGTGTTGTCTACCAGAACGTCAATATGAGGAAGTGGAAAGTCATCTTTAGGGCTGGCCTTATTCAAATCTCTGTAATCCACACACATGCGTAACTTACCATCCTTCTTAGGTACTGGTACCACGTTTGCAACCCATTGAAGATAAGAAGTCACAGCTAAGAACCCTGCATCAAACTGTTTCATCACCCCTGCTTTAATCTTTTCTGACATTTCAGGACGCATGCGACGAACCTTTTGCTTCTTCGGACAACAATCTTCTTTTACCGGTAAACGGTGAACCACAATGTCTATATCTAACCCTGGCATATCTTCATAAGACCAGGCAAAAATCTCCACATAATCACGCAACATCTGAATTAGTCTACTCTTAACACCATCTTCTAGCTCAGCCCCTATCTTGACCTCTTTCCTGTTTTCTTCAGTTCCCAGATTCACAACTTTGATTGGCTCTTCATGTGGCTGTATAGCTTTCTCTTCTTGTTGTAATAACCTAGCAAGATCTACAGGTACTTCACAATCTTCCTCCTTTCCATCTTCAGCTTGATAGATCGGATTCTCGAAATTATAATTGGCAATAGTAGAACTGTTATCAACAGGATCCAGAGTGAATGAGGATATGCATTTTAGTGATGTGGGTGTGTGTAAGAACACATAGCTAATAAAACAGAAATAAAGTATAAAAGAAAGAAAAGGAGTACAATATTTACGAAAACGAAACGTCCATTGATTTTATTGAATGAAGTATGCAAATGAAATGACATCCCGAAACAAGCATACCATTGTGCCCCGGGTAAGACACAAGGCCTAAAAGTTTAATTGTTCGAAATTACAAACTTAAAATAAGAATACAGTAATAGTATTTACTCCTGACTAAAGGAGATAGGAATAACGTCTTCGGTCTTCCAATTGCTGAGCCCATCACCCATGGTAGGAAAGATCCAGTCATCCAGGTTGTAGTCTTCACTATAGTCACCCACAACATTGATTTGATCTCTTATGACCCCTTGATTAGTGATACGAACAGCACGAGCACGACGAACAGCCTTCTGAGATTCTGCAGTGAAACCCAACCCAAACTTGTCAGACTTGTAAGGAATGTTGGGAAGCTGACCCCAAATAGCAGAACCACCTTTTGCAACTACAGCATTAGCATCCTTGAGGGAGGCCATTGCAGGAGGTATATTAGTAACCATAGGAACTCTTTCAGAAGCAGGAACAGACTGAGGAACAGGATCAAAGTAGGGAACAACTTCAAATGTTTGACACGGAGTTTCCACCATTTCACCCTCCATTTCCACATACTTGAAAGTATTCACATGGCTAACCATGTACTCTTCTTCCCCATAAACAGTGACAATTTTGTTTTTCACCGGGTATTTCAACTTCTGATGCAAGGTGGAAGTCACAGCACCTGCCCCATGGATCCAGGGGCGACCAAGCAAACAAGAATACGCAGGACGAATATCCATTACATAGAAAGTAGAGTTGAAGACTTGAGAGCCTACTTTGATCGGGAGGTCTACTTCTCCATGTACCACTCTTCTTGAGCCATCAAAGGCCCTCACCACTACATCACTTGGTCTTAACACAACATCTTTAGGACTGAGCTTGTCCAGAACCTCTTTTGGGAGCACATTTAATGAAGAACCATTGTCCACCAGTACATGAGAAAAGGTAGTGCCTTTACATTCAATGGAGATATGCAGAGCTCTGTTATGATTCCTCTTGGTAGGAGTCAAATCAGTATCAGAAAAACCCAACCCATTATCACAAGTCAGATGTGCCACACAATTCTCAAATTGATCCACAGAGATCTCATTTGGCACATGAGCAGTCTTCAGGAACTTAATTAAGGCTTTAGCATGAGCCTTAGAACACAACAACAAAGATAACATGGAGATTTTGGAGGGAGTATGCCCCAACTGGTCAACAATATCATAATCACTCTTGCGAATGATCTTCAGCACTTCTTCCATCTGTTTAGAAAGATTTTCAGCAGTCGGTGCCTCAGCTTGCACAGGTTCAATTACAGGACCTTTGCCCCGAGTATCAGTTTTTGGCTCAGAGGTCGAGGTAGTAGTTGGAGTAACTGAACTTTTAGAGGTGTCTTGAGGGGAGAAAATTCTTCCACTTCTGGTGATCTTACTAGATCAAACAATATTATCAACATCAAGATTATCATCAGTAACAGGTGCATCAGCCAGAGGTTCTTGTTTGACACCATGGATGTAAACATCAGAACCATAATTCTAGGGTATAGCTTTATCAGAAGTATAAGGAACAGGGCCAGGAGTGGTAATGATCATGGGAGCCACCATAACTTCAGCAACAGTCTTCACAAGGCCTTCAGCAGTAATCCTGACAGGACCTTTAGTGGTGATCCTGACAGGGACTTTGGAGGTAATCTTCACTGGCACTTTATCAACCATGGCTACATCTTCAAGCTTCGTACTTCAAGTCAAATGTTCACACATACTTTCAACAGAAGGAGTCTTCTCAAACAATATAGTGTAATTGTCCATGAGGCGTTGAATGCCATCCTTCAGCTTCCAGCAACTATCGGGTTTATAGGCACAGTAAAAAACAATCTTCATTGCAGCCTGGAAAGAATCCAGCCTGCACCAACTTCTTCTTGATAATGGATAAGGGAGTAGTCACTTATTCTACTGAGGAAACATAGGAAACCTCATCCACAACATTAACAGTCTTCTCATGGTTAGGCATTGGAGAAGTGATCACATTTGGGGTCCCAGGAGGGTCAAATTCAATTTCCCCAGCTTCAATCATGTCTTGAATCTTGTTTTTCAACACCCAGCAGTTGTTGGTGTCATGTCCCGGACTATTAGAATGATAAGCACATCTTGCATTAGGATTGTATCGAGGAGAGGATGTATTAGGATTCTGAGGAGGATCCCTCAAAGTAATGAGTTCCCCTTTCAACATGTGTTGCAAGGCTTGGGCCAGTGACATGTTGATCTTGGTGAACTGTCTTCTAGGCTTCTGTTGATTGTTTTGTTGTGGCTCTGGTACTGCAGGAGTAGGATTAGAGATGTGAACTGCTCCCACAGATTGGTGACTCCTGTTACGACCATGTTGACCATACACAACATTAGACTCCTTCTTTCCACTAGGGGGCTTCTTGGTAGTGCTTGATGAAGATGCACCCATTTGTATCTTACCACTTCTTATACGACTTTCCACGCGTTCTCCAGTCATTATCAGCTCAGTGAAGCCAGATGATGAGCTTCCAATGAGGTGACTATAAAAAGGACCATTCAGCGTACTCATAAACATATCCACCAGCTCCCTGTCAGTCAGAGGAGGTTGAACTCTGCCAGCCAGGTCTCTCCATTTTTGGGCATACTCCTTAAAACTCTCCTTAGCACCCATTGACATGCTTTGGAGCTGCATGCGAGTAGGTGCTAAATCAACATTATATTGGTATTGCCTATAGAAGGCCTCAACAAGATCATTCCAGTCACGAATATTAACACTCTCCAGTTGATAGTACCATTCCAATTGAGCCCCATATAAGCTCTCTTGGAAGAAATGAATCCACAGTTTCTTATCAGCAGTATGTGGCTGAATCCTCCGGACATAGGATCTTAGATGCAGCTTAGGACATGAGACACCATCATACACCACAAAAACAGAAACCTTGAAACCAATAGGTATAACCACTCCAGAAACCAAACTCAGATCTTCAAAATCAAGCCCAGAAGATTTTTGTAATTCCATAACATTAATTCTGTCTATCAACATCTTGTACTTCTCCTCACTAGCAGGATCATGATAATAATTTTCCTCAGAATCAGAATCTCCTACAGTATCATGGAGACTACCTCCCTCTTTCTCAGAATTTTCAGACTCAGAATCCTCAATCTGTTCCTTTGTCTTGATAGGACCTCTGAACCTTCTTCCTAGATTAATAAGGCCTCCTGATTTCCTGGTCTTCTTCTTCTTCTTAGCCAGCAGTGTCTTCGGCTCATCTTGCCCTTTAGACAAGTTCAGAATCAACTCTTGGAATTGCGCATTCTGAGCCTAGAGATCTTTGACAGTCTGTTCAAGAGCCATTTCTGCTGAAATAGACAGCGAGAAGATAAGATACCTGTTCTTAAGAAACCTGTGATGCAATGACATGGTATGTAAATGCATATGCAATGTTTTCAAGGACCGCAGGATTTAAATTTGTTTAAACAACCAGAAAGTAAACTTTTATTAGTAATCAATAAACTTGTTTGCCTTTTGGGCTTACAACAAAAATGAAATGAATACAAGGATGGGGTTTTAAGTCTTCCAATGGATGTTTCCTCTTTGTGTTGAGGTATGAGTTGAGATTCCGCTCCTCATGGAGTTGTCTTGTCAGTTCTAGGATTCTTTCTTGACTAGCTTTGAAATGAGTCTCAAAAGTATCCCTTTGCTCCTTCAACTGGATCCAGGACCTCTGTAACTCCTCCATGTCAGTGGGCATGTCTGGATGAAGAATGATATAGGAAGTATCTCTTTCAGCCACAGGCTCCATGGTAACTGGCAGGATGGCAGGATATGGCATCATAAGAGTCCGAGCACGTGCTCGTACCCATCTGAGATAAGGTTCCATAGGAATAGTGTACTTTGGTTCCAGAGTCTTGCTGTCAACCTTGTTCACTTTACCCCACGCTCGTATAAACCTTTGACGATAACCTTGAAGATCGTTCTCGTAGTCGAACACAATACCCTGAATCAACATGTCATGAGGACCATCACTCCGAGCGTAACCAAACTGACGTAGAGCTAAAGAAGGGTTGTAAGTAATGCCCCCTCTTATGCCAAGGAGTGGCACATTAGGAAACTCCCCACAACGGTCAATGATAGTAACATTCTCCATAGATCTAGAGCACCAATGAATATATGAATGAGAAAGTGACATAATCCTCTTGGACCACCTGAACCCTTGTTCATTCTTCATCACTGATCGAGGAAGGTGAGAAATAAACCACCTAGATAGTAAAGGTATGCAACACATCAGAGTTCCTCTCGCCTTCGTAGTACGAGTGTGAAGAGAATGTAAGATATCTCCAAGTAATGTAGGCATTGGATTACGAGTCAGAAATATGTTGATGGTGTGTACGTCTATGAACTGGTCTGGATTAGGGAACAATACTAAGCCATAGATCAATACGGCTAATATTTGCTCAAAATCATCATAACTCATAGCCTTCAGGAACACTTGAGCTTTCTCCATTAATACCTTAGCAAGGATACCCTTAACTCCACTTCTTGTTTCTAGAACAATGTCTGATTTCTTCAGATGTAGGGTTGCAGCAATGACTTCAGGTTTAGGCTCCTTCTCTAAGCCTGTGAAGGGTTTCTGATCCAGGATAGGTATACCCAGAAGCTTGGAGAACTCTTCCATTGTAGGAACCAGCTGATAATCGGGGAATGTGAAGCAATGATGTTTAGGATCAAAGAACTGAAACAGAACACTCATCATGTCTTCATTGAACCCTGAAGTGACTAGATCCAATAGGTGACCATGCCTCTTGATGAACTGGGAGGTTTAAAGGTAAGTACCCTCCCATGAAGTTTGGTTGGTTCATCCTGTCCTATAAAGTAACCAGGTTCTAAGGGATCTCAATATCATTGATCCTTCACAAGGGTGGTTGTTCAGTAGGCAACTTACTTGTCAACCAAAACCCTCCAAGTTTAGGATCTCAATGAGCGTAGTATCGAGTATCAACCAACTTCAGTCTTCACCAAAGCCGGCTATCTCACTACTTTCTAAAGGCCAAGATGGGATGACTAAGGTTCTAAAAGTTAGTTAGTGTATTGACAACATATGGCAGCCTCATATTATTCTCAACTTGCTTAAGGAACATAAGCACCAACCAAGAAGTCACACTAACTATGGCCACCAGATCAACCATATCGGTATACGCCGTACAGTTTCCTTAGTCTATTGCCATTTACCTAAGGTACACTAGATCCGGGTTAGGATCTTTCACACATAAGAACCCCAACAAATAAAGTAAAGCAAACAAATTTAAAGTGATCTAATTCCTAAGGGTACCCCTCTTTTATATTTTCCCCAGCATAGTCGCCAGTTCTGTAACACGGTGGGAGAACTGACTTTCTATGAATGTTGCGGATATCAAGAGTCGCCACCGACTTTTATTTTATCCAAAAGGAAAGGACATAAAAGAACAGGAAAGACCTTAAAAAGATTTTGAGTTCGGGGGGTAGGTTATATAAAGGGAAGGTGTTAGCACCCTTTATATCCATGGTTATCCATGGACTCTTAGGCACTTAGCTCACTTTAAATTGTTTTGAAAAGGTGTAGTGTGTGATTAAAACTTTCTAAGTACTTTATAATGATCCTCGTATGAATGTATACAAAGACTTGGTTTTGAAAATTTGTTTGAAATGTGTGTATTTTGAAATGTGTGAGCAAGTAATTAAGAGGAACCTACCCTATATTAGGTTTTTACTATTCTTATATTCTTTCAATGGTAAGACTATCCCTATTATTAAGGAATAGGTAGTCATTACCTTGGATGTTATAAGGGACATGTATAGGGACATCTGAATATAGGCAACTGCAAGGCGTCTTTAGCAATTCGTAGCGACTTATCATCGTTTATTCGAAGGGACAAGATCATTTATCGTAGGCAACCTCGAAGGGACTTGATCTTTAAAACTGTAGGGACTCGATGATATTTATGAATGGACCTTGCTTAAGACACCTTACTTGACCTTTTAAAATAGGCAACATGAGAGGTAACCTTAGAAAGTGCAAGATGGCGATCAAAGATCGACTTACGTGTGTGAGTGTTCATATTCAAATATTTATCTTTTAAAGTTAATTATTCTAAATCAATTTTAATTACAAACATATTGTACACTCCCTAAATTACTAATCATACAGTAATTATATTTACAATAATAAAGACGGAAAATAAACCTACAAGTATTACATGGCTTTAACAGATACATAATAATCGAATAAAAATTATAATAATAAATATAATAAGAATAACAAATAAACAATAATAAAATATTAGTAATAATAAAATAATAGCAATAATAATGGTTAGAATAAGAAATAAAGAAATAAGAATTTTAATAAGAAAAATTAAGGTTAGAAAAGTTTTTTAAGAATTAATTAGAAGAATAAAATTAGTAATAATAAACAAATAATAAACTATTCACATATTAAAAATAAGGATTAATTATATAATTAGGGTTTAGAAAAATAAAGTTAAATATTTAAGGTTAAGATAGAAATTAGGGTTAGGAAAATTAGGGTTAGGAAGACTAGGGTTAATTAAATTAATCTAAATCTAATTATTTAATTTATTTACAAAAATATACATGATAATAATAAATATAAACATATTATAAAATAAATAGAAACAATTTTAAATTTAAGAAAATAAATTATGATTTTGAAAATATGAAGTTTTTATAGAAAAATATTATGATGTTTATTTAGAAATTACTTGAATTATATTAAATTGAATTAAAGTTGAGAAAATAGTTAAAAATAAGAAAATACAAAAAAATGCTAAAAAGATAGGACCTGGGATTTGAACCCAGGTCCCTTACCTCAATACACAGCATCAAAACCAATCAGGCCAGCATGCGCTGGTGATAGTATTATGGAACAAATTCATTATATTATAATCTTGCTAAAACAAAACAATTATGAACAAAAATGTGGGAACCTGGATTCGAACCCCTGCCCATCAGCCAACAACCAAACACTCCAACCACCAAGCCACATGGGGCGCGTCTGCAAGCTAACAACAACAAATTCATAATATATTAAGTTACATGAATAAATGGAAAAATCAATAAAAAGAATGCTGCCACCAAGAATCGAACCAAGGTCCTGAACAATAACACGCGCAACCATTACCACTGGGCCAACCAACACTTGTTGAAATAAAACATAAACAATTTAATAAAATATTAAATCAATATTTGAATTCCCAGCTGGCGCCAAGAACTTCATCTTCTTCCTCTGAAATTCGCAGGTTTACCTGCAAATTGTATTGTGAAGTTTCCTGCAAGTTTTCCTGCGAACAAAACCTACAAAACACATACTTCCACAAAAACGTACAAATTCCACAAATTGATCATGCCAACATGATCTACACAGTTCATTGAATTCAATCATGGTCTCAAACAGTATTTATATGGTCTATTTTATGAAGCCCTAAAACGGAAGCTCAAACCCTAGCAATGGCCGTGTGCGTTTTAGGTTGTGGTTCTTTAAAAAGATTATCCATAAAGCTTGCAAACTTCATTCTAAACACAAATCAACAATCAAAATTAGTATATGATGCATAAACAATGAAAATCAAAAATCAAAAACTCAAGAACAATCTTGATTCGGTTACGACTTATGAGCATGCTTTTGATGCGTATGATGATTGAAATACGTTCAATGAACATCAATAAAGCAACTGCAATGCATAAGAGTCTCTGAATATGGCTAAATTACCAAAACCGAAAATTGAAATTTGATGAAAATTTTGGAATTGGTTTGATGCTCTTGGAGGCAGAAAAATCATGTCTCTTGCTTGTGATCACTTGTATACATATAATGGAAGCAAATTAGGTCAAAAACCAATCTTTTCTTTGGGCTTTTTGGATGCCTTGATCATGAAGAAAGATATGATTCCAAAAGTGAGAAAAATCAAATATTTTCATGCCTTAGAGACTTTACACGAAATTTGATTCTCTCAATAATCTTTAAATGATATTTCAATCATTCTAGAACAAAAATCAGATTTTTAGATTGACCTTTTATATTTTATTTTCATTTAAATTGAATTTTATTAAATAAAATCCAAAATAATAAAATATAAAACATAAAAATATGGAAAAATAGTCAATGGGTCGTGTATGACCTTATCCTTGAGATTGGATTGGAATTTGGTAGGCCCATTTGGCAAAATTTGGCTTTAAGACTTCATTTCCTCCACAAACCTCCCAAAAATTTCCCAACTTTGCAAAGGCACAAATCCCTCAATTTTAAGGCTACGAAGGTGTTCTTGGACATTTTGGAAAGCTTAGAGAGTCCTCTAACCAAACTCTTTGGTCTCATGTCCATATCCTTTACCATTTTCAAGTTATGCCCTTTGGAAGATGTTGACTTTTTGTTGACTTTTGAAATGACCTATAATGTCTTAGCTCATACCTTCCAAATGAAGCATTTTTGGGCTTGGCTTGTGAGACACAAAGTTGTATAGAATTCAATTTCCTTCAAAATGAGCTTTGGATGGAAAATTCTTGATGAAGCATGTGAAAGTTATGGCTGGTCAAAGTTCAGTTGACTTTTCTTGTGAAAACCCTAATTTAGAAACTCCTGATTCTTGATGATCTGAAATCTCCTTGATGAATCATGATCAACCCTTGATCAAATGATGAATTTTACTTCCTATACTTGATGTTGGCAAAAAATCATGAAGTTTGACTTTGGTTTGACCACAGTTGACCTCAGTTTGACTTTTTAACTACTTTGACAAATTTTTGCATATCTGATCATCTGACTGAGCAAACTTTTTGGGAAAGCCTTGAAACTTGACATAGGGATTCTTAAAGACATATAAGATTCTATGAAGCTCACTTGAAGGCTTGGAAGTCCATTTAGCCTGATGAAATCCAAAACCCTAGTTTAGGATGCATTGCTTAGGAGGATGCATTGTCTGAGGGGATTGTCAAACTTTCTGATTAATTGTGAACCTTGTGAACCTCTTGAGATACCTTGTGAATCTTGTGAACCTCTTGCAATAATTTGTGAACCTTGTGAACCTCTTGAGATACCTTGTGAACCTTGTGAATCTCTTGGGACACCTTGGAACATATTGTCTTGACAAGGTGAGGGCAAATTTTGGGGTGCAACAGCTGCCCCTGTTCAATTTTCTGAAACCTGAGGAGTTAGATTGGCCTGTGTGTCATTCGTGACTTGGAAGGTTGAAGAGGATTGAACACAAAAGCCCAAAAATTTGCACTCGCCGGTGCGTAAAGTAACACTGCTGATTGGTTGTATATGCTTGAATGGGCTTGAAGATACCACCCAGAGGAACTAGAGATGGGCTTATAGATGCCGTCCATAATATCAGAAGGTGGTAGTATCTTTATGTTGTCATTGGATATCAGTACTAGGTCTTCATATAGGCCGTCTCTGAATCATTTATGTAACATGGTTTGAGTTGAATGTCAGTACTAGATCTTTGTATAGATCGTCTCTGCATTATCTCTTAGGGAAAAGAATATCCTTCATTAGGTGCCAGTACTTAGATCTTCGTATAGATCGGCTCTGAACCATCTTTAGGAACATACTTTAATTTAAGCATCAGAATCAAATCTTCGTGGCGATCTTTTCTGAATTGCTTTTGGTAATATCTTGGGCTAAGTACAAGATCTTCGTATCGATCATTTATGTACCATCCCACAGATAAAATGTTGCATAGACCATTTGAAATAAATCTTCGCAGCGATTATCTCTTCTGGAAATATCCCGGATTAGGTAATAGATCTTCGTATAGACCATTTACCTACCATCCCAAGGATAGAAAGAATATCAGGATTAAATCTTCGTGACGATTATATCCCTTGGAAATATCCTGGATTAAACACTAGATCTTCGTATAGATCATTTACGTACCCCTCCAAGGACAAATTGAGTATTGATCATCATAAATGAATCTTCGTAGCGATCATCTCTGAATTAAGTATCAACACTAGACATTCGTATAGATCGTCTCTGAACTGTTTTGAGTTGTTAATAGTGTTTACCTTCCTGTAACTATCCTGAAAAGAAAAGGTTAGTTTATGCAATATGTATGCATGTATGGCATGATGTACTTAAGTAAATGTATTATGCATTAATGGATATGCTATGGTATGATGTAAATGATGTATGTATGAATCATGCATCCTGAAGCGTCTGGGTATCTCTGTATAACAACTGCTGGCTAGGGAAAATAAATTTCGGTTCGTTGCTGAGGAATATGAGGACTTCGTTCCCGTCTTGTTTGATAATATAGTACTTATAACCTCCCGTCTTCGTTCGTCGTGCTTTTATTGAAGGAATAAATTCCTGAGTATCCTGACTGAGGATAAAAGAGATGGACATAAGTCAAAGGGGAGATGTTACTCGAAGTATCTATAAAGATAAATTTGTTCTGCTGGGGATTTATGGTTGTCTTATGGGGATGAACCTGCGAAGCTTCGTTGAACTCCTACACTCGTTCGTCCTTAGTAAATACTATTACTGCATTTTATGCATTTCTGGTAAACATCAATCATATTCAAAAGCATACATACATTC
Organism: Lathyrus aphaca; assembly: GCA_963966055.1. NCBI lineage: Eukaryota > Viridiplantae > Streptophyta > Magnoliopsida > Fabales > Fabaceae > Lathyrus > Lathyrus aphaca. The sequence continues at coordinate 131,542,710 of OZ014521.1, read as the reverse complement.
AAACATAACCAATGGACATTTTCGTTTAGGTAAATAGGGTAAAAGTAAATCTGGATTCAAAGACGAGATTTTATTTATATTATAAAGTGGCCTATACACAGGCAAGTTTGTACAAGGAGACAGAAATCCTTGTAAGAGGAATTCGTCGTAAAAACATTTTACAAAACAAAGATAGCTATGTGAGAAATAGTCCTATTGAGTTTCAATTCCACTATTGCCATTATCTTCAAGTATCTCATCTTCTGCTGTTGAGATGGAAACGATTGGATTGAACTTAGTCTGTTTGCACTTAATTTAGGTAGCCCAACTGGTTGGGGTTACATGAGTGATCCAAACGAGACAAAGTCGTACGCTTTAATCCCTAATTTTTGCCTGGATTGCCCTTTCAGGTTTTCAATCCACCGGGATAACCTTTTTTGCCCAAGCCGCCCTTTCAGGTTTTCGACTTGTAGGGTGTACATTTTTTATATATATATCCCTAATTTTTGCCCGAACCCTTTTGGTTCGCCGGGATGCCCTTATTTTTGCCTAGGCCAGTCAACCTAGTGGGTCTCTTTTTATGCGTAGTATCTTTTAACTATGTCTGCGTTTACAGGCTGTGGGAAGTCTTCACCATCCATAGTAGTAAGCATCATGGCACCTCTTGAAAATACTCTCTTGACTACAAATGGTCCTTCGTATGTAGGATTCCACTTTAAGGCTATGAAGGTGTTCTTGGAAATTTTGGAAAGCTTAGAGAGTCCTCTAACCAACCTCTTTGGTCTCATGTCCATATCCTTTACCATTTTCAAGTTGTGCCCTTTGGAAGATGTTGATTTTTTGTTGACTTTTAAAATGACCTATAATGTCTTAGCTCATACCTTCCAAGTGAAGCATTTTTGGGCTTGGCTTGTGAGGCATAAAGTTGTAGAGAATTCAATTTCCTTCAAAATGAGCTTTGGATGGGAAATTTTTGATGAAGCATGTGAAAGTTATGGCTGGTCAAAGTTCAGTTGACTTTTCCTGTGAAAACCCTAATTTAGAAACTCCTGATTCTTGATGATCTGAAATCTCCTTGATGAATCATGATCAACCCTTGATCAAATGATGAATTTTACTTCCTATACTTGATGTTGGCAAAAAATCATGAAGTTTGACTTTGGTTTGACCACAGTTGACCTCTGTTTGACTTTTTAACTGCTTTGACTGATTTTTGCATATCTGATCATCTGACTGAGCAAACTTTTTGGGAAAGCCTTGAAACTTGACATAGGGATTCTTAAAGACATATAAGATTCTATGAAGCTCACTTGAAGGCTTGGAAGTCCATTTAGCCTGATGAAATCCAAAACCCTAGTTTAGGATGCATTGCTTAGGAGGATGCATTGTCTGAGGGGGTTGTCAAACTTTCTGATTAATTGTGAACCTTGTGAACCTCTTGAGATACCTTGTGAATCTTGTGAATCTTGTGAACCTCTTGAGATACTTTGTGAAACTTGTGAACCTCTTGAGATACCTTGTGAACCTTATGAATCTCTTGGGACACCTTGGAACATATTGTCTTGACTAGGTGAGGGCAAATTTTGGGGTGCAACATAGACGTACACGCCATCAACATATTTCTGACTCATAATCCAGTGCCTACATTACTTGGAGACATCTTACACTCTCTTCATACCCGTACTACGAAGGCACGAGGAACTCTAATGTGTTGTATACCTCTATTGTCTAGGTGGTTTATTTCTCACCTTCCTCGATCAATGATGAAGAATGAACAAGGGTTAAGGTGTTCTAAGAGGATCATGTCACTTTCACATTCAGATATTCATTGGTGTTCTAGATCTATGGAGAATGTTACTATCATTGACCGTCATGAAAAGTTCCCTAATGTGCCACTCATTGGCATAAGAGGAGGCATTACTTACAACCCTTCTTTAGCTCTACGTCAGTTTTGTTATGCTCAGAGTAATGGTCCTCATGACATGCTTATTCAGGGTATTGTTATCTACTACGACAACGATCTGCAAGGTTACCGTTAAAGTTTTATACGAGCTATGGGCAAAGTGAACAAGGTTGACAGCAAGACTCTGGAACCAAAGTACACTATTCCTATGGAACCTTATCTCAGATGGGTACGAGCACGTGCTCAGACTCTTATGGTGCCATACCCTGCTATCCTGCCAGTTACCATGGAGCCTGTTGCTGAAGGAGATACTCCTTATATCATTCTTCACCCAGACATGCCCACTAACATGGAAGAATTGCAGAGGTCCTGGATCCAGTTGAAGGAGCAAAGGGATACTTTTGAGACTCATTTCAAAGCTAGTCAAGAGAGAATCCTGGAGCTACAAAACAACTACACGAGGAGCGGAACCTCAACTCATACCTCAACACAAAGAGTAAACGTCCATGGGAGACTTAAAACCCCATCTTTGTATTCATTTCAGTTTTGATTGTAAGCCCAAGGGGAAAACAAGTTTATTGATTACTAATAAAAGTTTACTTTCTGGTTGTTTAAACAAATTTAAATCATGCGGTCCTTGAAAACATTGCATATGCATTTACATACCATGTCATTGCATCACAGGTTTCTTATGAACAGGTATCTTATCTTCTCGCTATTTATTTCAGCAGAAATGGCTCTCGAACAATCTGTCAAAGATCTTCAAGCTCAGAATGCTCAGTTTTAGGAAGTGATTCTGAATTTGTCCAAGGGGCAAGAAGAGTTTAAAGCACTCCTCTCTAAGGACATGAAGAAGAAGAATCCTGAAGACAACAAGGATGATCAGTTGAAACAACTACAAGCTGGGATGGCAGAAATGAGGATCCATATGAATGGCCAAATGGCTCTTATCCAAAGTTTGGTCCAGGGGCAAGAAGAGCTGAGAAGCTTTGTCAATAAGCTTCGACATAACGGAGTTGGGAATCTAATCATCAGTCAACCTCCGTTGAAACAAGCCGACTTGGCTGAAAGGAAAGTAAAGATAAGATAAGGAAAGAGACAGGCTACCACTGATTGTTCTTCAATGGAAGAAGGAAGGCCTTGTAAGTTTAATCCACTTCGATACAAGGAATGTAGAAGACAGTTCATCCGGTTTAGCACACCAATGTCACAAGTTTTGCAATGCCTGTTGGAGATGAAGTTGATTTCCTTGGAAAATTCTCCTAAAAATCCTAATACCTCCTCTCCTCGCTATAATCCCAAGGCAAGGTGTATGTACCACTCCGACAGTCCCGGACACGACACTAATAACTGTTGGGCATTGAAGAATAAGATTCAAGACCTGATTGTTGAAGGAATACTCGAGGTTACGCCAGAAGGCCAGGTTGAGTTCTTCTATTGTCCATCAAGCATCAAAGTTTCCAGATAACTGGAGTGGCGAGTTTATTAGAAGAGGCTTTGAGAACATTTGAATTTTCATTTGTAATTTCTTTTGTTTGTTTAAACACTTACTATTATGTCAAACTTTTGTTTTCATTAATGCATTGCATATGTTTGTCTTGAATTAATCCATTCGTTTCACTATATTTAAAACTATGCTTCTTATTTCTATCTTGTGATATTTAACTCCTGATAAAGCTATAAGCCTGTAGAGGGAGGATGACGAAAACAATACCATAATCTTATGCAATATGCTTTTGAACAGACTATGCTGACGATGTACAAACATTGTTTCAATTCCTAAACAGTGGAGATATAAGGAAGTTAATCCCTAGTTAACCCTTTTGAGCCTATGAAGTAGGAGTTTTTCATTCTCATACAAATTAAAACCCTTATTCATAACCTGGGGCAGGGTAGTTACTCGATTAACTCAACTATGCCAATTGTTTGTGTTGTACACAACTAATGATGGTTCTCTGTAATCATTAAACCTAACAGTCAATATCCAGCAAAAGAAAAGCTCACTAAGTCAAAACCTATGAAGGAGACTTAGTAAAACATTAAGACATCCCGCTGACTGTAACCTTGAAATAAACAATTTAGGCAAAAAGAAGGGATAATAAAGTCAAAAGAGAAAAAAAAGAGGTCATTATAAATCCTCAACAAAGAAAGATGACTGAATTTTTGGTTTCTGAACCATCACAAATATAAGTGTTACAATTCCAAACTCCTCTGGAGCTTCAATGCATAAGTTAACCGAACATAGGACTGAAGAACATCACGAAGAATGGGTTGGGTACAAATAAATTTGAGCCTTTATCCTTTGTTTCTTAAACCATGAACCATGCCACGTTATAACCCTTTAAAAGACCTAACTGAAGCATGATTAGTCCAAAAAGCATACTACTACAAAAGGTATCCTGACTCCTTTAGGGCTTATTATAAAACTTGAGTTAATATCACAGTTTTCATAAAAATTGTTTTTCTAAAATAACTCTTTTTTTCAAAACTTCAAGACAGACATAAGCCTTGCATTTTTGAATATATTTGTTTGCATATACCTGAGTGTTTGATAAACAGAGAAACTTACAGGATGAATGTTCAATAAACCAAAGTCCTTCCGATAAACAAAGTTTCTTCCTGGATCAAAGTCCATGTATACAAAGGGGCATAGTCATTATCTCTCAATCAAGGGGGCAGGCCATGATACTGCCTAACTCATTTGGGGCAATCAAGACAGGATTCAACTATGTTTAAGTAGCCAGGGGCAGATCTCCTCATCTATCAAAATTACCAAGGGTAACATTACAAAGTTCATGATGTTAGGGGCATATTATTGTGAGGCATTCTGCTTATTTCTCTTGAGGTAACTACATTCAGATACTTCCATTATGGGACAATTCATCCTCAACCAAGGGGCAATGCTCTCTTTTCAAATCTAATACCCGGAGCGTATATGGTCCATCACAATTTAAAGACACGTTCCTTTCATTGTATTACCTTGATATTGGATTCTCAGTAGAAGCCATTGTGGAAATTAATTGTCTACGCTAGTAGTATCAGATGGTGTCAGTATCATGTCTTCAGATCCAGCTATGAGGATTTCTGGGAAGGTATTCAGGAAAGTTAAGAATCTCAGGAGCTCTAAATCCAATTGGTGATACAGTCTCAATGTTGAAACGATTTTGTTTTCGAGTTCAGCTTTACTTTTCCCTCTTTATTCAAGTAGGAAAATGCTTTCCGAATTCAGGTTTACTTTTCCCCTTTAACTAAAGCGAGAAATGTCCGCTGGTTATGTTGGAATGTATATATGCTTTTGAATATGATTGATGTTTACCAGAAATGCATAAAATACAATAATAGCATTTACTAAGAACGAAGGGAGTTATGAATTCAATGAAGCTTCGCCGGTTCATCCCCACAGGGTAATCTTTACGGATATCCATACATAACTCTTTAAGTAATATCTTATACTTCCCACTTGACGAAGTCTTCAAGCAGTTTCATATCCTCCGAAGAAGTAACATCTCCCCTCGGATTTATGTCCATCTCTTTTATCCTCAGTCAAGATATTTAGGAACTTATTCCTTCATTAAAAGTACGACAAGTGAAGATGGGAGGTTCTGATTACCATACTATCAAGCAAGACGGGAACGAAGTCCTCATATTCTTAAGCAACGAACCAGGATTTATTTTCCCTAACCAGCAGTTATTATACAGAGATATTCAGATACCTCAGGCTGCATGATTCATACATACATCATTTACATCATATCATAGCATACACATCCATAATGCATAAAACATTTACTTAGGTACATCATGCCATACATGCATACATATTGCATAAACTAACCTTTTCTAGTCAGGATAATTGCAGGCAGATAAACGCTATCAACAACTCAAAACAGTTCAGAGACGATCTATACGAAGATCTAGTACTGATACTTAATTAAGAGATAATCGCTACGAAGGTTCATTTCTGATGATCAATACTCAAGTTGTCCTTGGAAGGGTACGTAAATGATCTATACGAAGATCTAGTGCTTAATCCAGGATATTTCCAGAGGAGATAATCGTTAACGGAGATTTATTTCTGATGGTTAACTATCTATGGGATATTGTGTAAATGATCTATACGAAGATCTAGCACTTAATCCAAGAGATTCTTTCAGAAAAAGTTCAGGGATAATCGCCACGAAGATTTAATCCTGATGCTCAAGTTTTCCTTGGAAGGGTACGTAAATGATCTATACGAAGATCTAGTGCTTAATCCAGGATATTTCCAGAGGAGATGATCGTTAACGAAGATTTATTTCTGATGGTTAACTATCTATGGGATAGTGTGTAAATGATCTATACAAAGATCTATCACTTAATCCAAGAGATTCTTTCAGAAGAAGTTCAGGGATAATCGCCACGAAGATTTAATCCTGATATTCTTTTTTGTCCTTGGGAAGGTATGTAAATGGTCTATACGAAGATCTATTACCTAATCCGGGATATTTCCAGAAGAGATAATCGCCACGAAGATTTATTTCTAATGGTCTATGCAGCAGTTTATCTGTGGAAGGGTACGTAAATGATCTATACGAAGATCTAGTGCTTAATCCAGGATATTTCCAGAGGAGATAATCGTTAACGAAGATTTATTTCTGATGGTTAACTATTTTTAGAATATAGTGTGTAAATGATCTATACGAAGATCTAGCACTTAATCCAAGAGATTCTTTCAGAAGAAGTTCAGGAGTGATCGTCACGAAGATTTAATATTGATATTCTTTTATCTGTGGGAAGGTATATAAATGGTTTATACGAAGATCTATTACCTAATTCAGGATACTTTCCAGAAGAGATAATCGCTACGAAGATTTATTTCTAATGGTCTATGCAACAGTTTATCTGTGGGATGGTACATAAATGATCGATACGAAGATCTTGTACTTAGCCCAAGATATTACCAAAAGAAATTCAGAAATGATCGCCACAAAGATTTGATTCTGATGCTTAAATTAAAGTATGTTCCTAAAGATGGTTCAGAGTCGATTTATACGAAGATCTAAGTACTGAAACGTAATGAAGGATATTCTTTTCCCCCAGAGATAATGCAGAGACGATCTATACGAAGATCTAGTGCTGACATTCAACTCAAACCATGTTACAGAAATGATTCAGAGATGGCCTATACGAAGACCTAATACTGATATCCAGTGACAACATAAAGATACTATCACCTTCTAATATTATGGGTGGAATCTATAAACTGTAAACACCCCAAATTTGCCCTCACCCATTTCACACCATGGCTTGTGATCTTTTCATATGCATAAATTCAATCATAGCATCTCATACCACATTTTTGATTCACTGCATTGTTCCTAAGTCATCTGCACCTAGGGTTTGTGATCTGAGCAATCCAGGAGCCATTTGAGCCACTCCAAAGGTCTTAAATCACTTCAAAAGGGGTCCATGTATCCCCACAAAGTCAATAAAGACAAAAAATCACAAGAACTGAGATTGGCATGGAAGCAGAGCCAGGTTTAACTGCACAGATAACCTAGAATTAGGGTTTTGGTTTCAAAGGCCATAACTCCAAAAATTTTTGTCATTCTTGTTTCTATTGGTCTCTATATGGTATGAGAATCATGCATATCAATTTTCATGAAGAAATTCCATGGGGAAGGCATCTAATCAAGGGTTGACTTCCTGAGCAAGTCAGTGCAAAATCAGGGCATCTGAGGCCCCCAATGACCCAACCAAAGGGTGTTCATCATCATTTTGATTGTGTATGATCTTTATTTGATCATAGAAGTTGTTAGAAGTTCACAAAATTGGAAAATTTCAAGCCATTTGCAAAGTTGCCTTTTTGGGAAAATGACTTGTAATGGAAACTTGCCATTTTGGGAAACTTTTTCAACCCTTTCTTTTTGGTTCAAAAAAGCTTCAAATGAGAAAACTTTGGTCATGAAAGTTGTAGAATGGATCATTCCCTTTTCAAAAAGTACAAGAACTTGTCCTAATTCATTTTGGATCAAAAGTTATGGCTTGTCAAAGTTGGGAAAAATCACATAATTTCAAGTTTTCTACCAAAGAGGCAAAGTTGCAAAACCCTTTGCCAAGGCAAATTGAGCTTTCAAATGGAACTCTAATCTTTGTACAAACATACACCAAGGCCTAAAATTCAGAATGCACCAAGATTTTGTCCATTCTCATGACTTGTGGATCAAGAAATCACAAAAGGGGCAAAAAGTCACAAAGTTGCAAAACATCATACAAACCCTAATCCACTTGTTAATTGGCTTCAAAACTGATCCCATGGCCCTCCTCATTCCTTGCTGCGCAGGACACCCCTATTGTCCTTGGCCTACCATTAACCCATACCTCTCTTACACAAAACTTGACTTTTTGCATAAAGACCCATACCAATCACAATAGGGCACAACCACTCCACAGACCTATCCAAGAGTGATAAGTGGACCAAATGCAACATAACACAACACACCACACAAGCTGAAACCACAGATTTCCATAGTTATCAAAAATCCTCCAACTTGCAAAACCTTTCGAATCTCTCAGCTCACTCAACCAATCTTCAAACCAACTTCACCATTGATCTCAAGAGGACTCACTGACCCAAAACCACCCATCAAAACAGCCAAGAACCTCCCATAAACCAAACACGATTTCTGACCAGTTGGCTTGCAAACTCTCAAATCAGCCAAAAGAAATTCCTTCCAAGCATCAAAACTTCATCAGGAGTTCAAGGGGAGTGGTTTGCACAAAGAGAGGAGGCCTGAAAGTCCAGAACTGAGAAAGCTCAAGCTCAGGTACCTCCTTGAAACATTTTTCCAGAACTCTTATTTTTTGTTTCTAAATGATAAAGCTTGCTCTCCTGATCATACTGGACTTTGTATTTTTGAAAATGGTGGAGAGATGAGTATTTACTGAGCTTCTGAAATTTCTGCCATTTTTGATGTTTTCTTCGAATCTTGATTTTGGGTGAAAAGTAATGAAGTTTGGGGTTGGATTTGATCTTAGGGGAGTGAGAGGAGTGAATTTGGAGCTTTAGAGCTCCAGAAAGTGCCTAGGGAAGAAGTTGGCAACTTTCAGGTGAGGGTCTGGCCGGAGAAGATGACCGGAGGTCTTCTCCGGCCACCTGAAAGTCATTAATGACTTAATTAGGTTTAGGGCTCAGTTTGAATTTAGGCCTTAGATCTGGTTGACTTTCATTGACCCACGCGCAAACAGATGGCCAGGATGGTTTCACTTAAGCCCTAATCCACGTCATTAGTTAATTAATTAGGTTTTTAAATTAATCCACTCAGTTTGAATTTCAGCCACAAGATCTGGCGCCAGTCAACTCCCGCCCTCTGACTTTGAATCTCATCCTTTGGATTGCTTGACTTTTCCATTAAATTCATTTATTTTCATATTTTTCTTATTTGTTTTGCATATTTATTTTAAAATAGCAAAAATCATTTAAAAATTATGAAAATTTTTGTCAAGGGTTTCATGAATTTTCAGAACACAAAAATATTTTTATTTTTATTTTTTGCATTAAAAATTATTTTTAAATCATTTAAATGTTTATTTTTAATTAGTTAATGAAAATTAATTAATTAAAAATACATTTAGGTATTTAAAAATCACAAAAAAATTCACATAGCATTTAGAAGCATTTAGAAACATTGTCCAACTCTCAAACCAAATTTATTTTTTGTTCTTGATGCCTTTTGATCATTTTCATTGGATTTAATTTCGTTTCAAAGCAATATTTTATGTCAAACTTCAAAAATTCCTTTCTGCCTAACCATTGAGAGTTGGATGATGATTCTTTTGGCATTGCATCTTGCATAGCATGTAGTTTGTAGGATAAATTTGATTTGAATTGATCTTGCATTTTCAATTTGTTTAGCATTTTTCTTGATAAGGTACCCCAAAACCCTAACAATCTTAGGAAATTCATAACTCACACTAGGTTAAGAGTTGGATCCCCTCCTTTGGGCAGTGAGTTTGTATAGTTTTAGGGTATCTTTGATGGCATTTTCAAATTTTTATCATGTAATTTGCTTCTGGTTTTGGATTTTTGCTTTGCATGATGCATGTAACCCTAATTTGTACCTTCCTTTGCATCCATTTCTCATTTGCTTGCATCCAATGACTTGCCATGACATTTTGTGCATCCACATGATTCATAATACATCTTAGGACATATTAGAATCATGTTTGATCATTGCATCATTCCTTTGCCATGTTATATGTTCATTGCATTTCATAACTTTTCATGTACATTCATGGTTCAATGCATGCCTCATTTGCATCCTTATGCTTGTTTGATCATTCTCATGCCTTGCCTCATGTTTGTGTCATCTCTTAGCATCATTAACATCATATAAATGCTCCTGGTTTTGGTTTATATCATCACATTTCATCTCATTTGCATTGCATTTCATCTCTTATGCTAACATTTCAGGTGGTAAGTTGTTTGAGAAGTGAATTTGCCTTCACTTCTCATAATCTCTTTTCATCTCTTTCATACTTCCTTTGCTGCATTTTTTGTATGTGTATTGGAGTGAGCTTTCTCATTCATGTTCATCTTACTTTCTTTCTTCCAGCAACTTGTCTTCTTAAGTGAAGCAAGTTGTTTTGCTTCTCTTTGCTCCTTTCATCTGCTTCCTTCTTGGTGGTTTCTCTGAAGATCTTCTTGCAAACCTCATTAACCCTAGGAACAACCAAGCATGATAACAATTAGGGTTTGATTAGTCCCCCATTTAGTTTTACCTTTGTGTCATCTTTTGGGTCTTCTCTCCTCATCTCATAATCAAGGACTAAACCCTAAAGGTTTTAAGGCTTTGTGATTAAGCTTATGCCTGCATCCTTCTATTAGGATGGAGTGTATAACTTTAATCCTAAGTGTTAGACCCTTAATGTGTTTAATTCCATTAATCAATCCACCTAATAATCATCAAGCTTGTAACTTGGGCCTTGCATTAGGGTTCTAATTCTTCCTTAATTGGTCAAGAAGGACTAACCCTAGTGTTAATGGACAAGTCCCCCTCAAGTTGTCTTACAAACCATAAAAATCACTTCTTCATCTTATCATTAATTAAAATCCACTCTAATAAAGGCTTTGTTTTGTCATGAGGTTAATCCCTAATCATGTATTAAGTTGAGGAGTCTTTCTCAGCTTAAATGTTCTCATCTATCATCCTTCTATTAGGATGGTGTAATGAGTCCATTAAATCCCTGATTATGGCTTAAACTCATTACTCAACACTAAACAAAAACAACAAAAACATCTAAATAATCACAAGTAGGTTAAAGATCTTAATTCTACACCATGGTGATTAAGTGTGGGATGCTGACTTCACACTTAAGGTATTCTCATTACCCCTAATCAGAGGGAAGATGTGATGAGTTTACTAATCCATTGGTTTAGGCTTAAGCTCATTAACTTATGACAAACACCAAAAGCAATAAAAGACTGAAAACACAAAAACAAACAATAATCGTCTCCTTCGGGATTCTTTTCTCATCATACTCACTCACAAACGAGAACTCGCTTCTTCCTTCTAATGCAAGACAGTTTGCACCTGAGCCAGACAGGTCATACACTTGAGCATAGACAAGTAAGCAGTTCACAAGTCAATTTATCTTTCAGTCTCTTTGGGTCGAACTACGGTGTTCTGACTTCCTCATTGCACGAGAGGATACGTAGGCATAACTTAACAGTTATCGAACAAAAGTCTCTGTATATTCCCCCTCCTTCCAGCATCATTCTTTAAGCCTCATAGTCTTGAGCTTTACATTCTTATTCTTACACTGACACTTCTCTTATACACTTCACACTTCTTTACACTGACACTTGCATTCTTTCCAGCTTTGATACACAAAATAGCACTGACACTACCCCTTTAAAACACAAATCTTTCAAGCGTGGATCCCGTCGAGTACGGCGGACAATCTGGGTGCTAATACCTTCCCAGGTTGCAACCAACCCCCTTTCTCAGTCTCTCTGGTTCGCAACCGTCTTATCCATATCTTTCTAGGTCTATGCAGCATTGCCTTTCCTCCGGGATAAAAATGCCTAGCTGGCGACTCTTTTCTTTTCTTCTTTCGCCGACCGTTCGCGTCTGTACCCCTTATGACTTAGCCTCATTTGGTGGGAGCGACAGCTTGGCGACTCTGCTGGGGAAACTTATACTGTAACCAGGGCTTCTGGTTCTTTTTGTGGGTTCCTCCTAGCGCTTGTTTGATTTGTGTTTACTGGGGTGTTATGTGCTAATTATGTTTATATATTTGCTTTATTTACTGCTTTATGTACAGTTATTTATTGCTTTCTTTACAGCTTTATATATCATACTGTCATCTTGCTGGATCTGGTTTTTGTTTTGGTCGGTGGGGTTCTACTGAGAGTTTAAGGTCCTATACCTGGGACCTGAGTGACACCTAGGCTAGAGTGGTTCATGTTCTTTCCCATTCCATTTCGGTCTGGTGCGGGAATATGAAACACGGTTCAGATGTGGGTTTTTTCTTGAGAACTCTGTGCTACAGATTTCCTGTAGTGCTAGGGCTATCTGGGAAGCCTGCTATGTCTGGATGACCTTTATTATGACCTTCAGAAACTGAGGTGAATTAGAGGAAGATCCTTTATGGTTATTGTAAACACTGTACCTCCGGGTTAGAAGTGTTTACACTTCTCATAACTGATCCAAGTCTGAGGATCTTTGTTCTAGAACATCACCTGTGAGGGGGTTGGGCTGTTTACAGGTACCCTTGGCCACATCATACCCTGTTACTTGTTTTGATTAAGAGTACCTCACTTTGGACAGTTTTTGTGATTTAACCCTGGATATGTGACTCTTTATTTGAGTCCCCCACCTTGGTTACTGGACTTCTGAACCTCCACCTGGACTTCTTAAACATACATGGACCCTATATCAAGGCAGTAATCAGATCCAGCTTGACCACAAACCCTTGCATATCATTTGCATACATCATCATTGCATCATTTAACATTTGTTTATTTGTTTTTCAGGGTATCCACATTTTATCTGGCTTGGTTTTGACCCCTTCATCTGCATAGACCTCTGTTTCATCAGCTATCTGTTTCAGCTATCTTCATCAGTTGACTGCTTCAGCTGCCTTCATCACCTGCACTAACCCATCAGTGGCTCATCTCCAGTATCAGTCTTCATCATCAGCACTTGTTTTCAGCTCTTCACCAGCAGTCATGGCACCCAAGAAGAGCAACATTTCATACCATTTCTTTGAGCCTGTGTTGACTGGCATCAGGCAGGTCCAGGCACTTATCACTCCAGACCACATCCCATTATTCAGAGAGCATTATGGAGGCATCCTTGATATGGTTATGGACCTGGACCCTTCTCAGAGGAGTTTGATCCACACTTGCCTACAATTTTATGACCCTCCTTTAAGATGCTTCACTTTCCAGAACTTTCAGCTAGGACCTCTGCTGGAGGAGTTCTCATCATTGATTGGAGTACCTGTCAGGGGTGATATCCCCTTCAACCCAGAGATGACTTCTCCCAGCAATGGAGAAGTGGCAAAAGCACTGTACCTGGAACCTATTTTGATTGAGCAGAACATGACAACAAAGGCTGGGATCCCTGGTTTACACTTAGACTTCTTGATTTCTCAGGCCATCCTGAAAGCCTCTTTGAGAGAATGGAGGGTAGTTTGTGCATTGTTAGCCCTCAGTATATATGGGGTTATATTATTTGCAGATGAGCCCAAATTTATCAGCAAGAATGCCATTCATCTCTTTCTTTTAAGGAACCCAGTGCCCACATTGCTGGGAGATTTCTATTATTCTGTTCACCAAAGAAATGAGAAGCAAAGAGGGAAGTTGGTGAGATGCTGTGCTCCCCTGTTTCATACCTGGCTGCTTAAACACTTACCCAAGACTGATGCCTTCCTGAATCCTCACCAACAGAAGAATTGGGCTAAGAGACTCATTACTTTGACTTCAGATGACATCAGATGGTGCACCCAGAGCACCAAAGGCAGGGACATAATTACTAGCTGTGGACAGTTCCACAATGTACCTCTAGTAGGAGTGAAGGGTTGCATCAACTACAATCCTTTGCTGTTTAAGAGACAATTGGGCTATGCTTTGGTCCACCCTCCTAGAGTACAAGACTTGGCTGAGACCCTGTATTGTGAGATAAAACCTAATCTAGCTATTGTCAGACAAGCATCCTGGGCTTGGGACAACATCCAGACCAAAGGGATGGCCATTCTTGGGAGGTGCAGTAATGTGGCTTCAGCTCAATACTATGAATGGTCCCATGCTAGGGCTCAGATTTCTGGGATGCCTTTCACCATTGAGGATGCACCTGGACCACCCACAGTACCACCTCCAGCCACTGTCAGCCTGGAAGAATTTGAGAAGCTGAAGGAAAGAAATGAGAATCTGTCTCAAGCTCTGAAGAAGACCCTCTGGGAGAGGAGTGATGGTTGTCTAGACATTGAGAGGTTGGAGAAGCTTAAGGTGGAACATCTGACCAAGATTGAGAAAGCAGAGGACTACATCAAGAAATCAAGAGCTGGAGAGCAAATATTGAAGAATGCCTGTAAAGAGGCCAAGCTTCAGAAGGCTAAGACTGATCTCTATCTGCAAGAAAGTCAAGCTAGGTGGGTCAGGATCACTGAAGCTCGCACTCAAGAAGATAAAAGAACTCAAGCCAGGATTGAGCAGTTGGAGGCCAATGAAAAGAAACAACAAGAAGCTCTGTTGGCAGCCCAGAAGGAGATTTCAGAATTGAAGCTTAGGGCTGGTCTGAAGAGGTCAAAGGACCAGGACAGGCACAAGAAGCTGACCACTGCTATTGCCACTAGAAACCTTCTTATCAGAAACATTACAAAGCATCCGGCTGGTCCTGTAACTGAATCACTTTTGAAGGAGGTTAAGGAGGATGAGTTTGGATTAGATGTTTGACTTCTTTGCTTGTTGTTATTTCCCTTTGATGTACTTTTCTTTTTATGTTGTATTTTGACCCTTCAGGGGCATATGTTGTAAAAACAGACTATGTTATTCACCAGGTGTAATATATTTGTTAGTTTGTTTCATTGAGTTTCTTTTCTCAAGCAACACCAAAACATCTTCCTCAGGGTCTGGAAAGGTCAAAACCAAGAGCCAAGCCGGATACCTTGGGAAATAAATAAGCATACTGCATTGCATACTAACTTTTGTTTTGTTTTGTAGGGTTTTGCTATTGGTTTGTTTGTTACTAACTCTGTTGTGATTCAGGAATTATTGCTCGCCGTCGGGTGTTCCCTCTCAACCGTCCGCACCGGTATCCTACTCGCAACAATCTTCCTGGTATACAAATGGATCAAGTACAGCAAGATCTGACAGAGGTCAGAACTTAGATGGCTAATGAAAGGCTGGAGATGAGAAACCAAATGACCCAATTTATGGAAGTAATGAATGGCTTGGCCCAAAGTCAAGAAAGGTTGAGGGCATTGGTAGAAAGACAAACTCCCGAAGAACCCCATCTGGGAACTGGAGGGACAAGTAACAATGAAAGGGGTCAGCCTCATGTTAATCCACCAGTATTTGGACCTCACCTACATCCGGAAGTCAACATCCCGGGTAATGTGCAAGGAAATACTACTAGGGGAAGGATCTTACAAGAAGACCCCCAAGAGGAGCAATTCACTGTCATGGGAGCTGGTGATGAAGTCTATGATAGGAGGCTTGATGAAATTGCTGAGAAATTGAGATCTCTGGAGTCTCAAAATTCCCTGGGTTTTGATGTCATGGATATGGGGTTAGTAGACGGAGTAAGAATTCCCCACAAGTTTAAACCCCCGTGCTTCGAGAAATACAATGGAACTTCCTGTCCATGAACTCACCTGCAATCTTTTCTGGGAAGACTTAAAGCATATACCATGGATGAAAAGCTGTGGATGTTCTATTTTGATGACAGTTTGACTGGGGCTTCAAGGGAGTGGTACTCACACTTGACCAGAGCTACTATCAGATGCTGGAAGGACATGGCTGAAGCCTTCATCAGGCAGTACCAATACAATCTGGACATGGTTCCTAACATAACCCTTTTGATGGGAATGTCTCAATCCTCCAGGGAAAGCTTCAGGGAATATGCCCAAAGGTGGAGACAGCTTGCTGCTGCTGTCCATCCACCCATGTCGGAAAGAGAAATGGCCGACATGTTTATGAATACTTTGCAAGGAACATACATCGATAGATTGGCTGCCTTTTCTTCTACTAGCTTCGCAGACGTGGTTATAGCCGGTGAAAGAATTGAAAGTCTGCTAAAGATGGGCAAGATTTCTGATAATGGTGCAAGTTCGTCCAGTAATCCCAGGAAGCCTTTTGTGGGACCTAGAAGGACCGGTGAGACAAATGCCATTCATGCCAGCAGGGGTAGACCTCAGTATGCCCACGGATCAGTAGCAGCTGTCACTATTCCAGCTCCGATTCCTCAACAACCATCATATCAACCCCAAGAACAACCACATTATCAACAGCAAGTTCAGTATCCGCCACAAAGAACCTACAACAACAATAACAGCAATCAACAACAAAGACCCTTTCAGCAAAGACCGTCACAGGCAAATAGGGTGATTGACCCTATTCCTATGCCATATGCCGCTTTATTGCCACAACTCCTAAAGCTTAACTTGGTTGAGCTAAGGACATTAGCACCACCAGATCCTTCCAATCTCCCTAAGAATTACGATGTCAACGCCAGGTGTGCTTTCCATTCCAATGCACCGGGCCACAATACCGAGAAATGCATGGCTTTGCAAATGAAGGTTCAAGATCTGGTAGATTCTAAAGCCCTCAACTTCGCACCTCCTCCAAATGTCAACAGAAATCATATGCCCAATCATGGTGGGCCGAGGATTAATGCAATCGAGGAAGACAGGCCATCTACTCTGATCACCAGTGTTGCACAAATTCGAACACCTCTGGTCGAAATCAAAGCTCAGCTTCTGGAGTGCCAGGTGTTTCCCGGGTGTGAACTCGGTTGTGGGTATTGCAACATTACGGTCAACGGGTGTGATGATTTGAGAAGCGGCATAGATAGTCTCATCAAGGAGGGTATCCTTCAGATCTCAACAACGGCGCCTACGAATCCAGCAATCCCTTTGACAACATTTTCTGTGTCTTCTACAACAACAGCAACAATCATTCCAACCAACTCATCAATATCATCAACAATGGCTTCATCCATCACTTCAACAAATCAGATGTTGACAACCATTTCTTCTACAACATCAACACCCCTTTTATCGGCAGAATCTTCTACAACGCCAACAAAAATCAACAAAGATGTCTCAGCCGTCACCATTTACTACGATCCATCAGATGTTCCTCCAGATAACAACTTTCAGCAACAAGTAGTGGCACCTCCTGCCAGGTCACCAGTCACGATTTACTACGATCCGCACACCATTTCAGCACCCTCCTCTGCAGCAGTCAGTCCAGTTACCATCAAGGTGCATGGACCAGTTCCATATGAAAGCAGTAATGCCATACCTTGGCATTATGGCTCTGACCTCTACTGCAACGGGGAGAAAATCACTTTGGACTCTTCAAATTCTTCTCGACAGATTGATAATGTTGGGGGAGGCGGAGGCTTCACCAGAAGCGGACGCCTTTTTGCCTCACAATTGCAAAGACCTAATGCCAAAGCAGAAGCTGCTGCCAAAGCAAAGGGAAAGAGTGTGATATCTGAAGAACCAATTATCAAAGAAACTCAGAAGACATCTTTTGAACAAGATGTAGACGAGTTTATGAGGATTATAAAGAAAAGTGATTACAAAGTGGTGGATCAGCTTCACCAGACTCCCTCAAAGATCTCCATATTATCCCTGTTGATGTGTTCTGAAGCTCACCGGAATGCATTACTAAAAGTCTTGCACGCAGCATACGTGCCAGAGGAGATCACTGTTAATCAGCTGGAGACAGTGGTGGCGAATGTCAATACCAGTCATGGACTGGGTTTCACCAATGCTGATTTAACAACTGAGGGACGTAACCACAACAAGGCTTTACATATCACTCTAGAATGCAAGAGTGTTGTTCTATCCCATGTACTGGTGGACACTGGGTCTTCACTCAATGTTCTACCAAAGAAAGCTTTGGTGAAGCTGGAGTATGATGGCTTGGCATTGCGTCCAAGTAATTTGGTGGTGAGAGCATTTGATGGCTCTAAGAGATCAGTGCTTGGAGAGATTGATCTTCCAGTGATGATTGGCCCACAAACTTTCAAAATTACCTTCTATGTGATGGACATTCAGCCGGCCTACAGCTGTTTGTTGGGTAGACCCTGGATTCATGCCGCCGGCGCTGTTACGTCTACCCTTCACCAGAAGCTGAAATTCGAGTGGGAAGGCCAGATCATCACCATCTGTGGTGAAGAAGACATCTTTGTTAGCCATCTGGCTACGTACAAATACATTGAGATGGATGGAGAAATCCATGAAACTATGAGCCAGGGGTTTGAGGCCCTGAACATTAATGAAGCATCTGCTATACTGGGAACCTCCATGACATCTTATCAGCAAGCCAGGAAGGTTGTTGAAGAGGGTACTGCCCAAGGCTGGGGCAAGCTGCTGCCCGTGGAGAAAAAAGAGGATAGATTTGGGTTGGGTTACAAACCAACTCAACAAAACCAATCAGAGGCTGCCAAGAAGCCCAACTTTGTCAGCGGGGGATGCTCACCCCGGATGCTGTGAACAACTTGGAAGACGAGTCGGAAGATGAGCGCAACCTGGAGAGCTGGATACGTCCAAGGACCCCGGGGAGCCATATCTCAAACTGGTCTTCCCAGGAAATTATAAGGGTTACTCCTGCAGAGTAATTATTATTTCCTGTATCTTTTAAGCATGCATAAAGTCTTGCATCTTGCCCAAGATGACAAGACTCATTTTGTAATCGGGCCATCTTGTAATTTTGTGCAAACAGATCAATCAATGAATATCGGACATCTTTTGCAAATGAGTCTTTTTCTTTCCCGCTCACTGTTTTTCATTCTTCTTTTTGTACAAAAATAAAATGGCAATGTTTTCCAAAATGATAACTTCATTTCACTTTTTCTAAACAAGATTAAAATCAATCACTAAAATGAACAATCTAAAACCCTTGCAAAGAGTGCCCTTCAGACCGCACCGACAACAGCACAACTATGGCTTTGTATGACTATGACAATCCAATCAATCAAGTTGATGAAGGGGTTGAAGAAGATTATGAGCTTCCTGAAGAGCTAGCCAGGTTGTTAAGGCAAGAGGAGAAGGTTATCACTCCTCATCAGGAGGAGGTTGAAACGGTTAATCTCGGTACGGAAGAAGACGTGAAAGAGGTTAAGATTGGGGCTTGCCTACAAGAATCAGTGAAAGAGCAACTGATTGATATGCTTCGAGAGTATGTGGATGTGTTTGCTTGGTCTTATCAGGACATGCCAGGGTTGGACACCGATATTGTCATGCACAAGCTGCCTTTGAAAGAAGACTGCCCGCCGGTAAAACAGAAACTGCGTCGTACTCACCCAGATATGGCAATGAAGATTAAGGAAGAGGTGCAAAAGCAATGGGACGCCGATTTCCTTGTTGTGACTAGCTATCCGCCGTGGTTGCTAATATCGTACCTGTGCCTAAGAAAGACGGCAAGGTGAGGATGTGTGTGGACTACCGGGACCTGAACAGAGCCAGCCCGAAAGATGACTTCCCATTACCTCACATTGATGTATTGGTCGATAATACGGCTCAGTTCTCGGTGTTCTCCTTCATGGACGGATTTTCGGGATACAATCAGATCAAGATGTCACCTGAAGATATGGAGAAGACCACTTTCATCACACCTTGGGGCACGTTTTGTTACAAGGTGATGCCATTCGGGCTGAAGAATGCTGGTGCCACTTATCAACGGGCTATGGTAACATTATTCCACGATATGATCCATAAAGAAATTGAATGTTATGTGGACGACATGATTGCCAAGTCCCTCACAGAAGAAGACCACCTAGTAAATCTGTTGAAGCTATTCAAGTGTCTGAGGAAGTACCAATTGAAGTTAAACCCCAACAAGTGCACGTTCGGGGTGCGATCTGGTAAGCTGCTGGGATTTATTGTAAGTGAGAAAGGGATTGAAGTTGATCCTGATAAAATCAAAGCCATTCAAGAAATGCCTGCACCAAAGACGGAAAAAGAAGTTCGGGGGTTTCTAGGTAGATTGAACTACATTTCAAGGTTCATATCTCACCTTACTGCAACCTGTGAGCCTTTGTTCAAGCTGTTAAGAAAAGAACAAACGGTCAGGTGGAACGAAGACTGTCAGAGGGCATTTGACAAAATCAAGGAATACTTACAAGAGCCTCCAATCCTTATGCCTCCAGTTGAAGGAAGACCTCTGATCATGTACTTGACAGTATTAGAAGAGTCAATGGGGTGTGTGCTGGGCCAGCATGACGAGTCTGGTCGAAAAGAGTATGCAATATACTACCTAAGCAAAAAGTTTACCGACTGTGAACAACGTTATTCACTGCTCGAGAAAACTTGCTGTGCTTTAGCGTGGGCTGCTCGCCGACTAAGGCAGTATATGTTGACCCACACTACTTTATTGATCTCAAAGATGGATCCAGTCAAGTACATTTTCGAGAAGCCAGCACTTACCGGACGGGTTGCCAGATGGCAAATGATCCTCACAGAATATGACATCCAGTACACATCTCAGAAAGCAATCAAGGGCAGTGTATTGTCTGATTATCTTGCTGAGCAGCCCATTGATGATTACCAACCTATGAGATTTGACTTCCCTGATGAAGACATCATGTTCATAAAAGCAAAAGATCATGAAGAGCCTGTTCACACCGAAGGGCCTGACCCGGAAGAAGAATGGACTATGATGTTTGACGGGGCTGTTAATATGAATGGTCGTGGTGTTGGTGCAGTACTCATTACGCCTAAGGGGGTTCACATGCCTTTCTCGGTAAAGCTCACCTTCAACTGCACTAACAACAAAGCTGAATACGAAGCTTGTATTATGGGTCTTAAGGAAGCCATTGACCTCAGAATCAAGACTTTGACTGTGTTCGGAGATTCAGCTCTGGTAATTAATCAAACCAACGGCAAATGGTACACCCACTAAGATCATTTGATACCTTATCGGGATTATACAAGGAGGTTATTGACTTTCTTCACAACGGTCAAGCTTGAGTATATCCCTCGAGATGAAAATCAGTTTGCAGATGCTCTAGCTACCATTTCATCCATGATCAAAGTTCAAGCTGCCAACTTTGTGCCTCGGATTTCAGTGTCCAGACTTGACAGACCAGCATATGTATTTGCAGCAGACGCTGTCAAAGATGATAAGCCTTGGTTCCATGATATCAAATGCTTCTTGGAGGATCAGACATACCCACCTGGGGCATCTTCCAATGATAAGAAGACTTTAAGAAGGCTACCTGGTAGTTTCTTCTTGAATACTGACGGTTCCCTGTATAAGAGAAACTTTGACATGGTACTCCTCAGATGCGTTGATAGAACAGAAGCAGATTTGTTGATGCACGAAGTGCACGAAGGATCCTTTGGTACCCATGCAGGAGGGCATGCCATGGCTAAAAAGTTGCTAAGATCAGGCTATTATTGGATCACAATGGACGCAGACTGTTGTGCTTATGCCAGGAAATGCCATAAATGCCAAATTTATGCGGATAAAGTGCATGTGCCTCCCAATCCTCTGAATGTGATGTCTTCACCTTGGCCTTTTGCTATGTGGGGCATTGATATGATTGGCAAGATTGAACCGACTGCTTCAAATGGCCACAGATTCATCCTGGTAGCCATTGACTATTTTACCAAGTGGTTTGAAGCAGCCTCATATGCAAATGTTACAAGGCAGGTGGTAGCCCGATTCCTAAAGAGAGACATCATCTGTCGGTATGGAGTTCCCGAGCGAATCATTACTGACAATGGTTCCAACTTAAACAACAAAATGATGGCAGAACTATGCCGGGACTTCAAAATCCAACACCACAATTCTTCTCCTTACATGCCAAAGATGAATGGCGCTGTTGAGGCAGCTAACAAGAATATCAAGAAGATTGTGCAGAAGATGGTAGTTACATACACAGACTGGCATGAAATGCTACCGTTTGCCTTGCACGGATACCGTACGTCAATCAGAACGTCCACTGGGGCGACACCGTATCAACTTGTGTATGGTATGGAGGCAGTCCTACCTGTTGAAGTTGAATTACCCTCCTTGCGAGTGCTGATGGATGTTAAGCTGAATGAAGCAGAATGGGTCCGGTCCCGATACGAACAACTAAGTCTGATCGAAGAGAAGAGATTGGCTGCAATCTGTCATGGGCAGTTATATCAGAAAAGAATGAAGAAAGCCTTCGATCAGAAAGTCAGGCTCCGAGAGTACCAAGTAGGAGATCTTGTGCTGAAAAGACTCCTCCCTCCTCATACAGACCACAGGGGCAAGTGGACTCCGAACTATGAAGGGCCATTCATAGTAAAGAAAGTTTTCTTAGGTGGAGCACTGATGCTCAGCACAATGGATGGTGAAGACTTCCTGTCCCCTGTGAATTCAGATGCAGTTAAAAAATACTTCGCATAAAATGACCCGCTGGACATAAAACAGAATGTAAGTCCAGGCAAAAGTAGGGCATCCCGGCGAGTCAAAAACAGAATAAAAGACTCGGGCAAAAATAAGGGAAATAAATAAAAAAATGTACACCCGCTGAGTTGAAAAGCCGCATTGGACAACTCAGGCAAAAATGGGTATCCCGATGGATTGAAAACCCGAAAGGGCGATCCATGCAAAATAAGGGAATAAGCGAACAACTGTATCCTGAATTCATCTGTATCACTTACAACTAGGTAAGCTTCGAAAGGATCAAGCTTCTTTTAGAATCAGCCTTCTTCAGAAAGCAAGACGAGAAGAACGTCAAACGTCATACGAGTCATAGCAAAGGGAAGCTCCCTGAAGCGTCATCAACATTGCCAACATCTTTTGTTTCTCAATTTGTAACGATCTCCTCATTTTAGGGGATTTGTTTCTTTGACTGTATCTTGCCAATTCATGGCACACGAATTAATAAAATCAGATTTTCAGTCATGTTTCGTCTCGTACACTTTATTTTCATTTGCAAGAATGTCCGATGTCTTTAAGATACTGATTGCATAAATACAGATGCTTCTCTTCTAAAAATACGTGCTTGCAGGAAATATACTTACTCCCGGGAGTGTCTAAACTCTTATGATGGAATCCGGTAAGGGATACCTCGAGATTACTTATGCGTTTCTCTGTCTTTTCAGGATTTCAGGTATTCAAAGCACAACATGGGGCATGAAAGCTTCACCCCAGCAAGCTGGCAGATCAGTATCTACTCAGTCTTAGCACCGGAAGTGCTTTCTCCCCAGCTGAGTTACTATTTATTACTACCTCCCCACAGAGTGTCAACCTCTATCCAGAAAAGCAACGCGCGAAGAATCACAACAGAGTGAAGAAAGCTTCTACAAACCCCAGCTGGGTCCCTCATTACCAAGATGGGTCTATCATTTGACCTACTCCCCCAGGCAGAGTCACATCTTATCAGATCTACCAATGATCTTATCCCCAGCTAGGATGTCCACTTCAAGCAGATCAGCCAGAGATCTTCACAGCAGCGGGATTCGAGTCCCGGATCGTTATCTTTGCATAATCATAGCATTCGCATCATATTTTCCCCACAGAGCGTAGCATTCCGTCCAATACGGAGCATTATGGCAAAAGTCAAACATATCGCATAATCACAAGCCATGTGTCAAACTAAACACTTGTAAATACTGACAATTCATCAACGATATACAGAAAATTCCCCGGATTCCCCGGCAGAGAGCCAAGGCACTTTCCCTAAAGATACTGATACTTCCCGCCCGTGTCATATCCCCAGTAGAAAGCCAAGGCGTCCTCGTTGCACTCACAGATACATATATATATATATATATATATATATATATATATATATATATATATATATACAACTTTCTTGACACCCGTCCGTGTCACATTCCCCAGCATAGTTACCTAAACACCTTGTAAATCATATATTTGTTTATAATACACTTTCTCTGACACTCGTCCGTGTCACACTCTCCCCAGCAAGTCAAACACTCATCTGTACACCACTCATACTTATTACTCCTGTTTCACTCATACAGATACTCGTCTGTATCTTGTATACACCACTTATGCCCCCTCAGATTTGACACTCGTCTGTGTTCTTTGTTAACCAGTTGATACTCATTCGTATCATCATCTCTGAACATGTGTCAGTGTTTGTTTCTACCTGATATTCGTCCGTATCATAGTCTTAAGGATGCTCGTCCGCATCTTTTATCTATACACCGTGTCAAACACTTATGTCTTCTTGAATTTAGACACTCGTCTGTGTCTACTATTCCCCGGAAGAGTCCCCGCAGAATCAATACTCGTCCGTGTTCTTTGTTAACCAGTTGATACTCGTCCGTATCATCATCTCTGAACATGTGTCAGCTTTTGTTTCTACCTGGTACCCGTCCGTATCATAATCTTAAGGATGCTCGTCCGCATCTTTAGTCTATACACAGTACCCAAAA
This sequence comes from Lathyrus aphaca, assembly GCA_963966055.1. Taxonomy (NCBI): domain Eukaryota; kingdom Viridiplantae; phylum Streptophyta; class Magnoliopsida; order Fabales; family Fabaceae; genus Lathyrus; species Lathyrus aphaca. The sequence goes on along the minus strand of OZ014521.1, from coordinate 131,518,226 downwards.
AATTATACCTCTCATCTCTTGGATATAGACACTCGTCCGTGGTTACTTTTCCCCAGCAAAATCCCCAACGAAACTTGTTAAATTATTACCTTTCTATCTGACGTTCGTCCTATGTCATGATACCTTTTCGGCAGCCGTACCCTGCCAGGTGATCGTCCTTCACCTCCTTGATGATCGTCCTCCATCAACCCCCAGTGGAGTCTCTATTCATTAGAACCCCTTCTTATCCGACATTCGTCCTATGTCAGGATATTTTCAGCAGCCGTCCCCTACTAGGTGATCGTCCTTCACCTCTTGATGATCGTCCTTCATCATTCTATCCGATGGCCGTCCCCATCGTTGATCTTGTTATCTGACATTCATCCTATGTCATGATAAACCCTGAGAGCAGCCGTACCCTGCTAGGTGATCGTCCTTCACCTCTTGATGATCGTCCTTCATCATGCTTATCCGATGGCCACCCCCATCGTCGACCTTTTTATCCGACATTCGTCCTATGTCGTGATACTTTCGGCAGCCGTACCCTGCCAGGTGATCGTCCTTCACCTTAGATGACCGTCCCTCATCTTATCCCCAACAGAGCAGCCGTCCCCTGCTGGGTGATCGTCCTTCACCTTTGATGACCATACCTCATCATTTTATTTCATTTACCTATAATCCCCAGAGAGTCTTATAGCTTTTCTTGATGGCCGTCCCCATCATAATCTCTTATATCCCCAACATGTCGGTCGTCCCCGTCATTGCTCTTTCCCCAGCAGTCGTCCTCTGCTCAACGGTCGTCCTCCGTCGCCCGCACTTTAAACATACTTTACTTCCTTTTATAATCTATATCCCTTTTCTTCTTCATTCTGTGAGTGCAAATTTTGGACTGTCTTTTGGTATTCAACCACAAGTTATCTTGTTTGCCTGTTAAGCCGTTGCTTACATCCTGCATAGCTAACTCATGTTTGAATAGGGGCAGCTGTAAACACCCCAAATTTGCCCTCACCCATTTCACACCATGGCTTGTGATCTTTTCATATGCATAAATTCAATCATAGCATCTCATACCACATTTTTGATTCACTGCATTGTTCCTAAGTCATCTGCACCTAGGGTTTGTGATCTGAGCAATCCAGGAGCCATTTGAGCCACTCCAAAGGTCTTCAATCACTTCAAAAGGGGTCCATCTATCCCCACAAAGTCAAGAAAGTCAAAAAAATCACAAGAACTGAGATTGGCATGGAAGCAGAGCCAGGTTTAACTGCACAGATAACCTAGAATTAGGGTTTTGGTTTCAAAGGCCATAACTCCAAATTTTTTGGTCATTCTTGTTTCTATTGGTCTCTATATGGTATGAGGATCATGCATATCAATTTTCATGAAGAAATTCCATGGGGAAGGCATCTAATCAAGGGTTGACTTCCTGAGCAAGTCAGTGCAAAATCAGGGCATCTGAGGCCCCCAATGACCCAACCAAAAGGTGTTCATCATCATTTTGATTGTGTATGATCTTTATTTGATCATAGAAGTTGTTAGAAGTTCACAAAATTGGAAAATTTCAAGCCATTTGCAAAGTTGCCTTTTTGGGAAAATGACTTGTAATGGAAACTTGCCATTTTGGGAAACTTTTTCAACCCTTTCTTTTTGGTTCAAAAATGCTTCAAATGAGAAAACTTTGGTCATGAAAGTTGTAGAATGGATCATTCCCTTTTCAAAAAGTACAAGAACTTGTCCTAATTCATTTTGGATCAAAAGTTATGGCTTGTCAAAGTTGGGAAAAATCACATAATTTCAAGTTTTCTACCAAAGAGGCAAAGTTGCAAAACCCTTTGCCAAGGCAAATTGAGCTTTCAAATGGACCTCTAATCTTTGTACAAACATACACCAAGGCCTAAAATTCAGAATGCACCAAGAGTTTGTCCATTCTCATGACTTGTGGATCAAGAAATCACAAAAGGGGCAAAAAGTCACAAAGTTGCAAAACATCATACAAACCCTAATCCACTTGTTAATTGGCTTCAAAACTGATCCTATGGCCCTCCTCATTCCTTGCTGCGCAGGACACCCCTATTGTCCTTGGCCTACCATTGACCCATACCTCTCTTACACAAAACTTGACTTTTTGCATAAAGACCCATACCAATCACAATAGGGCACAACCACTCCACAGACCTATCCAAGAGTGATAAGTGGACCAAATGCAACATAACACAACACACCACACAAGCTGAAACCACAGATTGCCATAGTTATCAAAAATCCTCCAACTTGCAAAACCTTTCGAATCTCTCAGCTCACTCAACCAATCTTCAAACCAACTTCACCATTGATCTCAAGAGGACTCACTGACCCAAAACCACCCATCAAAACAGCCAAGAACCTCCCATAAACCAAACACGATTTCTGACCAGTTGGCTTGCAAACTCTCAAATCAGCCAAAAGAAATTCCTTCCAAGCATCAAAACTTCATCAGGAGTTCAAGGGGAGTGGTTTGCACAAAGAGAGGAGGCCTGAAAGTCCAGAACTGAGAAAGCTCAAGCTCAGGTACCTCCTTGAAACATTTTTCCAGAACTCTTATTTTTTGTTTCTAAATGATAAAGCTTGCTCTCCTGATCATACTGGACTTTGTATTTTTGAAAATGGTGGAGAGATGAGTATTTACTGAGCTTCTGAAATTTCTGCCATTTTTGATGTTTTCTTCGAATCTTGATTTTGGGTGAAAAGAAATGAAGTTTGGGGTTGGATTTGATCTTAGGGGAGTGAGAGGAGTGAATTTGGAGCTTTAGAGCTCCAGAAAGTGTCTAGGGAAGAAGTTGGCAACTTTCAGGTGAGGGTCTGGCCGGAGAAGATGACCGGAGGTCTTCTCCGGCCACCTGAAAGTCATTAATGACTTAATTAGGTTTAGGGCTCAGTTTGAATTTAGGCCTTAGATCTGGTTGACTTTCATTGACCCGCGCGCAAACAGATGGCCAGGATGGTTTCACTTAAGCCCTAATCCACGTCATTAGTTAATTAATTAGGTTTTTAAATTAATCCACTCAGTTTGAATTTCAGCCACAAGATCTGGCGCCAGTCAACTCCCGCCCTCTGACTTTGAATCTCATCCTTTGGATTGCTTGACTTTTCCATTAAATTCATTTATTTTCATATTTTTCTTATTTGTTTTGCATATTTATTTTAAAATAGCTAAAATCATTTAAAAATTATGAAAATTTTTGTCAAGGGTTTCATGAATTTTCAGAACACAAAAATATTTTTATTTTTATTTTTTGCATTAAAAATTATTTTTAAATCATTTAAATGTTTATTTTTAATTAGTTAATGAAAATTAATTAATTAAAAATACATTTAGGTATTTAAAAATCACAAAAAAATTCACATAGCATTTAGAAGCATTTAGAAACATTGTCCAACTCTCAAACCAAATTTCTTTTTTGTTCTTGATGCCTTTTGATCATTTTCATTGGATTTAATTTCATTTCAAAGCAATATTTTATGTCAAACTTCAAAAATTCCTTTCTGCCTAACCATTAAGAGTTGGATGATGATTCTTTTGGCATTGCATCTTGCATAGCATGTAGTTTGTAGGATAAATTTGATTTGAATTGATCTTGCATTTTCAATTTGTTTAGCATTTTTCTTGATAAGGTACCCCAAAACCCTAACAATCTTAGGAAATTCATAACTCACACTAGGTTAAGAGTTGGATCCCCTCCTTTGGGCAGTGAGTTTGTATAGTTTTAGGGTATCTTTGATGGCATTTTAAAATTTTTATCATGTAATTTGCTTCTGGTTTTGGATTTTTGCTTTGCATGATGCATGTAACCCTAATTTGTACCTTCCTTTGCATCCATTTCTCATTTGCTTGCATCCAATGACTTGCCATGACATTTTGTGCATCCACATGATTCATAATACATCTTAGGACATATTAGAATCATGTTTGATCATTGCATCATTCCTTTGCCATGTTATATGTTCATTGCATTTCATAACTTTTCATGTACATTCATGGTTCAATGCATGCCTCATTTGCATCCTTATGCTTGTTTGATCATTCTCATGCCTTGCCTTATGTTTGTGTCATCTCTTAGCATCATTAACATCATATAAATGCTCCTGGTTTTGGTTTATATCATCACATTTCATCTCATTTGCATTGCATTTCATCTCTTATGCTAACATTTCAGGTGGTAAGTTGTTTGAGAAGTGAATTTGCCTTCACTTCTCATAATCTCTTTTCATCTCTTTCATACTTCCTTTGCTGCATTTTTTGTATGTGTATTGGAGTGAGCTTGCTCATTCATGTTCATCTTACTTTCTTTCTTCCAGCAACTTGTCTTCTTAAGTGAAGCAAGTTGTTTTGCTTCTCTTTGCTCCTTTCATCTGCTTCCTTCTTGGTGGTTTCTCTGAAGATCTTCTTGCAAACCTCATTAACCCTAGGAACAACCAAGCATGATAACAATTAGGGTTTGATTAGTCCCCCATTTAGTTTTACCTTTGTGTCTGTCGCTCCCACCAAATGACACCGGGTCAAAAGGGGTACAGACGCGAACGGTCGGCGAGAGGAGGGTGCGAGAACACACAGGAGTGAACTCACAGGGAATGAAAAGAGTCGCCAGCTAGGTATTTTTATCCCGGAGGAAAGGTAATGCTGCATAGACCTAGAAAAGATATGGATAAGACGGTTGCGAACCAGAGAGACTGAGAAAGGGGGTTGGTTACAACCTGGGAAGGTATTAGCACCCAGGTTGTCCGCCGTACTCGACGGGATCCACGCTTAAAAGATTTGTGTTTTAAAGGGGTAGTGTCAGTGCTATTTGTGTATCAAAGAGCTGGAAAAGGATGTACAGGTGTCAGTGTAAGAGAAGTGAAGTGTAATATGTACAGTGTCAGTGTAAGAACAGAGATGAAATACTCATGATAATGAGGCTAAAAGAAAAGATAAGGCTAGAAAGAGGGGGAATATACAGAGACTTTTGTTCGATAACAGTTAAGTTATGCCTATGTATCCTCTCGTGTAATGAGGAAGTCAGAACACTGTAGTTCGACCCAAAGAGACTGAAAGATAAATTGACTTGTGAACTGCTTACTTGTCTATGCTCAAGTGTATGACCTGTCTGGCTCAGGTGCTAACTGTCTTGCATTAGACGGAAGAAGCGAGTTCTCGTTTATGAGTGAGTGTGATGAGAAAAGAATCCCGAAGGAGACGATTATTGTTTGTTTTTGTGTTTTCAGTCTTTTATTGCTTTTTGAAAGTTTGTCATAAGTTAATGAGCTTAAGCTTAAACCAATGGGTTAGTGAACTCATCACATCTTCCCTCTGATTAGGGGTAATGAGAATACCTTAAGTGTGAAGTCAGCTTCTCACACTTAATCACCTTTGGTGTAGGATTAAGGTCATTAACCTATTTGTGTTTATTTAAATGTTTTTGGTGTTTTTGTTTAGTGTTAAGTAATGAGGTTAAGCCATAATCAAGGATTAAACAGACTCATTACACCATCCTAATAGAAGGATAATAGATGAGAATGTTTAAGCTGAGGAAAGCTCCTCAACTTAATCCATGATTAGGGATTAAACTCATGACGAAACAAGCCTTTGATTAAATGGATTTTATTCAATGGTGAGATGATGAAGTGAATTTTATGATTTGTAAGACAACTTGAGAGGGACTTGTCCATTAACACTAGGGTTAGTCCTTCTTAACCAGTTAAGGAAGAATTAGAACCCTAATGCAAGGCCCAAGTTACAAGTGTGATGTCTTGATGATTATTAGATGGATTGATTAAAGGAGTTAAACACATTAAGGGTTTAACACTTAGGATTAAAGTTATACACTCCATCCTAAGATAAGGATACAGGCATAAACTTAATCACAAAGCCTTAAAGCCTTTAGGGTTTAATCCCTGATTATGAGATGGGAAGAGAAGACTCAATGAGACATAAAGGTAAAAGCTAAATGGGGGACTAATCAAAACCCTAATCATTGTCATACATGGCTGTTCCTAAGGTTTGTGAGGTTTACAGGAGCAATCTTCAGATGAACCACCAGGATGCAGATGAAAGGATCAAGAGAAGCAAAGCAACTTGCTTCATTCAAGAAGACAAGTCACTTGAAGAAAGAAAGTAAAAAAAATAAGAATGAGCAAGCTCAATCTCAAACACATATAACAAATGCAGCAAGGATGCACAAAAAGAGATGAAGAGAAGTTATGAGAAGTGAAGGCAAATTCACTTCTCAAGATAACTTACCACCTGAAAGGTTAGAAAAGAAATGCAATGCAATGCAAAATGGGATGGAATGACATGATGCAAACCAAAACCAGAAGCACATACATGATGCTAATGATGCTATGAGATGCTACAAACATGAGGCAGCACATGGAAATGTTCATACAAGCTCAAGGATGCAAATGAAACAAGTTATGAACCATGAACATATATGAAAAGTTATGAAGTGCATATGGCATACAACATGGCAAATGAGAGATGCAATGATCAAACATGCTTCTAACATGTCTTGAGATGCCTAATGGATCAAATGGAGGCATGGAATGTCATGGCAAGTCATGTTATGCAAGCAAATGCAAGATGAATGCATATGGAAGCCCAAATTAGGGTTTATGATCAATGCCACAAACAAAAACCAAAATCAGAAGCAAACAACAATATAAAAAATTGAAAATGCACTCAAAGGACCCCTAATCCTATACTAACCCAATGCCCAAAGGAGAGGTTTCAACTCTTCACCAATTTCAAGTTATGATTTTCCCAAGTTTTCTAGGGTTTTAGGGTTCCTAAACAAGAAAATTATCAAACAAATGGAAAATGAAAGATCAAATCATGGCCATTTAATCTCACAAACTACATGCTAAACACAATTCAATGCAAAAAGAATCAATGTCCAACTCTTCATGATTAGGCAGAAATGATTTTTTGAAGTTTGGATCAAAATAATGCATAAAAATGATTTTAATTCAATGAACAATTCTCAAAATGCATCAAGATCAAAAAAGAAATTTGGTTTGAAGGTTGGAAAATGTTTCTAAATGTCTTAGAACATTTCATGAATTTTTTGGTGATTTTTAAATACCTAAAAGTATTTTTAATAAATTAATTTTCATTAATCAATTAAAAATAAACTTTTAAATAATTAAAAATACTTTTTTAATGCTAAAAATGAAAATAAAAATATTTTTGTGTTTTAAGAATTAATGAAACTCTTGACAAAAAGTTTCATAATTTTTAAACAATTTTTACTATTTTAAATAAATTGTATAAAACAAATATGAAATAAATGAATTAAAATAAAGAAAAAGGAGAAGTCAACTGAATGGAAGGCTGGGATGGATCCTGGGTTTGAAAGGGTTGACTGCGCGCGTTTTTAAAGGGCCAAGATTGCATCTGATTGAATTAATTTAATTATGATTAATTAAACTAACTAAAGTGGATTAGGGCAAATGAACGAATCTGGGCCATTCATGCACGCGGGAAGTCAACAAAGTCAGGCCATCTAACGCATGAAATTCAAATGGAATTTAATTACAGGGATTAGGGCTAACAATATTCAGGTGACCGGAGGGAAGCTCCGGTCATCTTCTCCGGCGACAATAAAACCCTAGATCATGATTCAGGCTTCTAAACAACAAATTAAACCCAGCCAAGTGATCCTCTAACAACCTAGGTCACGAATCCACCTCCAAACATCATTTAAACATCAAAGATCAAGCAAATCGAAAGAAACAAATTTCACGGGTAAAATTTCAGAGTGACAATACAAACTCATTTCTTACTCATTTTTAAATCTAAACCCATCCCCATGATCAGCAAGACATACACAACCAGATTATAACTCAAAATGCAAGCTCTGAGAAAAAATGTTCATGGCCATACCTGAGATGGAGACTCCTGTTTCTGAGCTTGCAGAGCTATTCTTTGATGCAGGCTTGCTCCACTGATTCCCCTGGTGCTAATGGTAGGTTTGGAATGAGCTTAAACAAGCTGTTTTGAAAGATTCGAATCTGATATATCAGAAAATGAGGTCTGCATATAGGCTGTTTCAGATCATTGTGAAGGGTGGTATTGGTTCTATGGATGTTTTCCAGTTGATTGGTGAAGGTAGAATGAGTGTTTGATGACTGTGGAAGGTGATTCGAAGAGAGGAAAGTTTTTGCAGGTTTTTGGATATGCTATGTTCTGGCCAGCTTCAATGCCCAATGCTTTGCTATATCATCTCCAAGTTGTGTGGATAGCCTGAGGGCAGGTCAGTAGGGGTGGCTGTTCACTGTACCAAGAGTATGGGAGTTTTGGCCAAAAAGTCAAATATGTGTCCTTGAGAGTATGGGTCATGGCAGCAACTGTTTGAGGTCATGTCTGGCTTCAGCTTGGGTTAGGGACAACCCTTGGATGGCTTGAGAGTGACTGCAACATATGGATCATGAATTGAGAGTGATTTTGCAACTTGACAACTTGTGTTCTCTCATGTTTTTATGCTAAGTACATGAAGCATTCCTTGCTGAATTTTGTAGCATAGCACTTCTTTTAGTCATGGCAATGTTTAGAAGTCAGCTAGTGATCACATAACTTCCTAGAAGATGGTTTTGCCAAGAACCCCCTTTTGCACTCTTATGGAAAATGCTTTATGGAACTTTGAAAATCAAGGCAAGCAATGCAAAATTCCTTGGGCTAATTCTGTTTTTGGGGTCATGTATGATCATATGATGAAGTTTTGAAGTCATTTTGAAATCACTAGAATGCTTGGTACATGAAATTGCAAGTTTTCCTTTTAGTGCATAACTTGAAAATTAGTGATTTTTGCCAACTTTATCACACCATAACTTTTGATCAAAAATGAATTAGGTCATGTTCTTGTACTTTTTGAAAAGGGAAAGATCTAATCTACAACTTTCATGACCAAAGTTTTTCCATTTGAAGCATTTTTGGATCAAAAAGCAAGGGTTGAAAAAGTTGCATAAAATGACATTTCATTAAAAGTCAACCATGCCCTAAAAAGTCAACTTTGCAAAAACTTGTAATTCTTGAATTTTGTGAACTTCAACCTTCTTCCATGATCAAATAAAGATCATATACACTCAAAATGATGAAGAACACCCCTTGGTTGGGTCATTGGGGGCCTCAGATGCCCTGATTTTGCACTGCCTTGTCCAGAAAGTCAACTCTTGATCAGATGACTTCCCCATGGAATTTCTTCATGAAAATTGATATGCATACTCCCTATACCATATAGAGACCAATGGAAACAAAAATGACCAAAAAAATTGGAGTTATGGCCTCTGAAACCAAAACCCTAATTTTAGGTCAACTGTGCAGTTAAACCTGGCTCTGCCTTCACACAAATCCCAGTTCTTGTGATTCTTTGGCATTCTTGAATTTGAGAAGATGTAATATGATGCTTGAACACATATAGACCCCTTTGAAGTGATTGGTGACCTTTGGAGTGGCTCAAGAAGCTCTTGGATTGCTCAGATCACAAACCCTAGATGCAGATGACTTAGCACCAATGCAAAGACTCAAAATTGTGGTATGAGATGTTATGATTGTGTTTATGCATATGAAATGATCACAAGCCATGGTGTGAATGGGTGAGGGCAAATTTGGGGTGTTTACAGCTGCCCCTATTCAAACATGAGTTAGCTGTGCAGTGTTGTAAGCGACGGCTTAACAGGCAAACAAGATAACTTGTGGTTGAATACCAAAGACAGTCCAAAATTTGCACTCACAGAATGAAGAAGAAAAGGGATATAGATTGTAAAGGAAAATAAAGTATATTGTAAAGTGTGGGCGACGGAGGACGACCGTCGAGCAGAGGACGACTGCTGGGTAAAGAGCAATGACGGGGACGGCCGACATGCTGGGCAAAGTGTGTGAAATAAAGCGATGACGGGGACGGCCGACATGCTGGGGATAAAAGGTAAAGCCAAGACGGGGACGGCCGACTAGCTGGGAAAAATAAGATATTATGATGGGGACGGCCATCAAGTAAAGCTGTAAAATTCTCTGGAGATCAAATGAAACATGACGGGGACGGCCATCAAGTTCATAAAGTAAAGCAACCAACGATGGGGACGGCCATCGGGCTAAAAAGAAAAGGGACCACGACGAGGACGGCCATCGGGTTAAAGAATAAATGAAATAAACAGATGATGAGGTACGGTCATCAAAGGTGAAGGACGATCACCTAGCAGGGGACGGCTGCTCTGTTGGGGTTAAGATGAGGGACGGTCATCTTAAGGTGGAGGACGACCACCTGGCAGGGTACAGCTGCCGAAAATATCGCGACATAGGACGAATGCCGGATAAAAGATCAACGATGGGGACGGCCATCGGATGAGCATGATGGAGGACGACCATCAAGAGGTGGAGGACGACCACCTAGCAGGGGACGGCTGCTCTCAAGGTTTGTCATGACATAGGACCAATGTCAGATAACCAAAATCAACAATGGGGACGGCCATTGGATAAAATGATGAAGGACGATCATCAAAAGGTGGAGGACGACCACCTAGCAGGGGACGGCTGCTAAATATCAACGATGGGGACGGCCATCGGATGAGCATGATGGAGGACGACCATCAAGAGGTGGAGGACGACCACCTAGCAGGGTACGGCTGCTCTCAGGGTTTATCATAACACAGGACGAGTGTCAGATAAAAGAAAGTTTGCTTTGTTGGCGATCTACTAGGGAATAGTAAACACGGACGAGTGTTTACATTCAAGAAACAGGAGGTATAAGTGTTTAGATATTTGTGTATAGATTAAAGATGCGGACGAGCATCCTTAAGACTACGATACGGACAAGTATCGGGTAGAAACAAACTGACACATGTTCAGAGATGATGATACGGACGAGTATCAACTGGTTAACAAGGAACACGGACGAGTGTTGAATCTGAAGGGACCCTTCTGGGGAATAATAGACACAGACGAGTATCTATATTCACGAAGACAAAAGTGTTTGACACAGTGTATGGATTAAAGATGCGGACGAGCATCCTTAAGAGTATGATACGGACGAGTATCATGTAGAAACAAACGCTTGACGCATGTTCTGAGATGATGGTATGGACGAGAACCAACTGATTAACAAAGAACACGGACCAGTGTCGAATCTGTGGGGATATAAATGGTGTATACAAGATACGGACGAGTATCTGTATAAATATGAGTATGAGTATTCAACCTGCTGGAGAGAGTGACACGGACGAGTGTCAAAAGGAGAAGAGTATAGTATAAACAAGTATGTGGGTTGTAAAAGTGTAGGCGACTGCGTTGGGGATATGACACGGACAGATGTCAAGAAAATGTATATACAATTAGGTGAGTGCAAAGATGATGTCTTTGGCTTTCTGCTGGTGGTTTGACACGGACGGGCGTCAGGAAGTATCTGTAATACGGGTGGTCTTGTTTGTAAAGGGTATCCAGGCGACTTTACTGGGGAATGATGACACGGACGGGTGTCAAAAGGAGTATATAATGGTGTTTATGTACTGTGAGGCAACTGCTTTTGCTGGGGACCCTGGGGGATTTTGGGGATATTTCTGTACGATGTTGATGAACGGTTATTATTCACAAGTGTTTGATTCAAAACATGGCTTATGATTATGCTATGTATTTGGTTTTTGCCGTAATGCTCCGTATTAGACGGAATGCTACGCTTTGCGGGTGAATATGATGCGAATGCCATGGTTATGCAAAGGTACCAATCCGGGATTCGGATCCCGTTGTCGTGAAGATCTTCGGTCGATCTCGCTTGAAGTGAACAACCCAGCTGGGGATGAGATCATTGATAGATCTGATGAGATGCATCTGCTTGGGGAAATGGGTCAATGATAGACCTTTTTCAGTAAATGAAGGACCCAGCCGGGGTTTGTAGAAGCCTTCTGTACTCTGTTGTGACTCCTTCATGCGCCGCTCTTCCGAATAGAGGCTGAAACTCTGTGGGGAGATGATTCCCTGACTTTGTATTCTGCTGAGGAAGAAATGATTGGTAACTCGGCTGGGGAGATTTATCGGTGGCAACTCAGCTGGGGAGAAAGCACTTTGGATGCTAAGGCTGAGTGAGTATTGATTTGCCAGCTTGCTGGGGTGAAGCTTTCATGCCTCATGTTACGCTTTTGGATACCTGCCATCCTGCAAAGACAGAGAAACACACAAGTAACCCCGAGGTATCCCTTACCGGATTCCGTCATAGGAGTTATACACTTCTGAGAGTAAGTATATTCCCTGCAAGCATGTGTTTTATTTTCTTTATTTTTTTAGAGATAATCATCTGTATTCGTGCAACCAGTTTTTCTTAAGACATCAGACATTCTCTGCAAACAAAAATGTATAAGACGAGACATGACTGAAAAATCTGATTTTATTAATTCATGTGCCCTGAATTGGCAAGATACAGTCAAGGGAACAAATCCCCTGGAATGAGGGGATTGCTACAAATTGAGAAACAAAGTGCTGGCGATGTTGATGACGCTTTGAAGAGCTTCCTCTTTTGCTGTGACTCGTATGACTTTTGACGTTCTTCTCGTCTTGCTTCCTGAAGAAGGTTGATTCCGATTGAAGCTTGATCCTTTTGAAGCTTTCCAAGTTGTAAGTGATACAGACGAATTCAGCATGCAGTTATTCGCTTATTCCCTTATTTTGCATGGATCGCCCTTTCGGGTTTTCAATCCATCGGGATACCCCTTTTTTCCTGAGTTGTCCAATGCGGCTTTTCAACTCAGCGGGTGTACACATTTTTTTATTTTCCCTTATTTTGCCCGAGTCTTTTATTTTGTTTTTGACTCGCCGGGATGCCCTATTCTTGCCTGGACTTACATTCTGTTTTTATGTCCAGCGAGTCATTTTTATGCGAAGTATTTTTTAACTGCATCTGAATTCACAGGGGACGGGAAATCTTCACCATCCATGGTGCTGAGCATCAGTGCTCCACCAGAGAAAACTTTCTTTACCACGAATGGTCCTTCGTAATTTGGAGTCCATTTGCCCCTGTGGTCTGTATGAGGAGGGAGGATTCTCTTCAGCACAAGATCTCCTACTTGGTACTCTCGGTGCCTGACTTTCTGATCGAAGGCTTTCTTCATTCTTCTTTGATATAATTGCCCATGACAGATTGCAGCCAATCTTTTCTCTTCAATCAGGCTCAGTTGTTCGAATCGGGACCGGACCCATTCTGCTTCGTTTAGCTTAACATCCATCAACACCCGTAAGGAGGGTAACTCGACTTCAACAGGTAGGACTGCTTCCATACCATACACAAGCTGATACGGTGTTGCCCCAGTGGATGTTCTGATTGACGTGCGGTACCCATGCAAGGCAAATGGTAGCATTTCATGCCAGTCTTTATAGGTGACTACCATCTTCTGCACAATCTTCTTGATATTCTTATTTGCTGCCTCAACAGCGCCATTCATCTTTGGCCTGTAAGGAGAAGAATTGTGATGTTGGATCTTGAAGTCCCGGCACAACTCAGCCATCATTTTGTTGTTCAAGTTGGAACCATTATCAGTAATGATTCGCTCGGGAACTCCATATCGACAGATGATATCTCTCTTCAGAAATCTGGCTACCACTTGTCTTGTGACATTTGCATAAGAGGCTGCTTCGACCCACTTGGTGAAATAGTCAATGGCCACCAGGATGAATCTGTGTCCATTCGAAGCAGTTGGCTCAATCTTGCCAATCATATCAATCCCCCACATGGCAAAGGGCCATGGTGAAGACATTATGTTCAAAGGATTGGGTGGCACATGCACCTTTTCTGCATAAATCTGGAATTTATGGCATTTTCTGACGTAGGCACAACAGTCTGCATCCATTGTAATCCAGTAATAGCCTGATCTTAATAACTTTTTAGCCATGGCATGCCCTCCTGCATGGGTACCAAAGGATCCTTCGTGCACTTCATGCATCAACAAATCTGCTTCCGTCTTATCAACGCATCTGAGGAGTACCATATCAAAGTTCCTTTTGTAGAGGGAACCATCGGTGTTCAGAAAGAAACTCCCAGCAAGCCTTCTTAAAGTCTTCTTATCATTGGATGATGCCCCAGGTGGGTATGTTTGATCCTCCAAGAAGTGCTTAATGTCATGGAACCAAGGCTTATCATCTTTGACAATGTCTGCTGCAAATACATATGCTGGTCTGTCAAGTCTGGACACTGAAATCTGAGGTACAAAGTTGGCAGCTTGAACTTTGATCATGGACGAAATGGTAGCCAGAGCATCTGCAAACTGATTCTCGTCCCGAGGGATATACTCAAGCTTGACTGTTGTAAAGAAAGTCAATAACCTCCTTGTATAATCCCTGTAAGGTATCAGATGATCCTGGTGGGTGTACCATTTGCCATTGGTTTGATTGATTACCAAAGCTGAATCTCCGAACACGGTCAATGTCTTGATCCTGAGGTCAATGGCTTCCTCAAGACCCATAATGCAAGCTTCGTATTCAGCTTCGTTGTTAGTGCAGTTGAAAGTGAGTTTTGCCGAGAAAGGCATGTGAACTCCTTTAGGTGTAATGAGTATTGCACCAACGCCACGACCATTCCTGTTAACAGCCCCATCAAACATCATAGTCCATTCTTCCTCTGGGTCAGGCCCTTCAGTGTGAACAGGCTCTTCATGATCTTTTGCTTTAATGAACATGATGTCTTCATCAGGGAAGTCAAATCTCATAGGCTGGTAGTCATCAATGGGTTGCTCAGCAAGATATTCAGATAGTACACTGCCCTTGATGGCTTTCTTAGAAGTGTACTGGATGTCATATTCTGTGAGAATCATTTGCCATCTTGCAACCCGTCCGGTAAGTGCTGGCTTCTCAAATATGTACTTAACTGGATCCATCTTGGATATCAGCAAAGTGGTGTGGGTCAACATATACTGTCTCAGTCGGCGAGCAGCCCACGCTAAAGCACAACAAGTTTTCTCGAGCAGTGAATAACGTTGTTCACAGTCGGTAAACTTTTTGCTCAGGTAGTATATTGCATACTCTTTTCGACCAGACTCGTCATGCTGACCCAGCACACACCCCATTGACTCTTCTAATACCGTCAAGTACATTATCAGAGGTCTTCCTTCAACTGGAGGCATAAGGACTAGAGGCTCTTGCAGGTATTCTTTGATCTTGTCAAAAGCCTTCTGGCAGTCTTCGTTCCACCTGACCGTTTGTTCTTTTCTCAATAGCTTGAACAAGGGCTCACAGGTTGCTGTAAGGTGAGATATGAACCGTGAGATGTAGTTCAATCGACCTAAGAACCCTCGAACTTCCTTCTCTGTCTTTGGTGCAGGCATCTCTTGGATGGCTTTGACTTTATCAGGGTCAACCTCAATCCCTTTCTCACTTACAATAAATCCCAGCAGCTTACCGGATCGCACCCCGAATGTGCATTTGTTGGGGTTCAACTTCAGTTGGTACTTCCTCAGACGCTTGAACAACTTTAGCAAATTTACCAGATGGTCTTCTTCAGTAAGGGACTTGGCAATCATGTCATCCACATAACACTCGATTTCTTTATGGATCATATCGTGGAATAATGTTACCATAGCCCGTTGATATATTGCACCAGCATTCTTCAATCCAAATGGCATCACCTTGTAACAGAACGTGCCCCAAGGTGTGATGAAGGTTGTCTTCTCCATGTCTTCAGGTGACATTTTAATCTGATTGTATCCTGAAAATCCATCCATGAAGGAGAATACCGAGAACTGAGCCGTATTATCTACCAATACATCAATGTGAGGTAAAGGGAAGTCATCTTTCGGGCTAGCTCTGTTCAGATCCCGGTAGTCAACACACATTCTCACTTTGCCGTCTTTCTTAGGCACAGGTACTATATTAGCAACCCACGGTGGATAGCTAGTCACAGCAAGGAACCCGGCGTCCCATTGCTTTTGTACCTCTTCCTTGATCTTCATTGCCATGTCTGGGCGAGTACGGCGTAGTTTCTATTTAACCGGCGGGCATTCTTCTCTTAAAGGTAGCTTGTGCATAACAATGTCGGTGTCCAACCCTGGCATATCTTGGTAAGACCAAGCAAACACATCCACATATTCTTGAAGCAGGTCAATTAGTTGTCTCTTCACTGAGTCTTGTAAACCGGCCCCGATTTTAACTTCTTTCACATCTTCACCTGTACCAAGATTAATCGTTTCCACCTCCTCCTGATGAGGAGTGATAACCTTTTCCTCTTGTCTCAACAATCTGGCTAGCTCTTCAGGAAGCTCATACTTTTCTTCAACCCCTTCATCAGCTTGATTGATCGGATTGTCAAAGTCATACGAAGTCATAGCCGTGCTGTTGTCGGTGCGGTCTGGAAGGCACTCTCTGCAAGGGCCCAGTTTGTTCATTTTAGTGATTGATTTTAATCTTGTTTAGAAAAGTGAAATAAAAGTTGTCATTTTGAAAACATCGCCATTTATTTTTTGTACAAAAAGAAAAATGGAAAAAACAGTGAGCGGAAAAGAAAAAGACTTGTTTGCAAAAGATGTCTGATGTTTCATTGATTAATCTTGTTGCACAAAAATTACAGATGGCCCGATTACAAAATGAGTCTTGTCATCTTGGGCAAGATGCAAGACTTGATGCATGCTAAAAAAAAACAGGAAATAATAATTACTCTGCATGAGTAACTCTTATAATTTCCTGGGAAGACCAGTTCGAGATACTGCTCCCCGGGATCTTTGGACGAATCCAGCTTTCCAGGTTGCGGTCTCCTTCATCCTCGTCTTCCAGATTGTTGACAGCATCAGGGGTGAGCATCCCCCCATTAACAAAGTTGGGCTTCTGAGCAGCCTCTGCTTGATCTTGTTGAGTTGGTTTGTAACCCAACCCAAATCTATCTTCTTTCTTCTCCACGGGCAACAGTTTGCCCCAGCCTTGAGTGTTTCCTTCTTCCACCACCTTCCGGGCTTGTTGGTAGGATGTCATAGAGGTCCCCAGTACAGCAGAGGTTTCATTTACGTTCAAAGCTTCGAAACCTTGGCTCATCGTTTCATGGATCTCCCCATCCATCTCAATGTATTTATAAGTAGCCAGGTGGCTGACAAAAATATCCTCCTCTCCACAGATAGTAACGACTTGACCCTCCCACTAGAATTTTAACTTCTGGTGAAGGGTTGAGGTCACGGCGCCAGCGGCGTGAATCCATGGTCTACCCAACAAACAGCTGTAGGCTGGCTGAATGTCCATCACGTAGAAGGTCGTCTTGAAAGTTTGTGGGCCAATTGTTACAGGCAACTCAATTTCTCCCAGAACTGATCTCTTAGAGCCGTCAAAAGCTCTTACTACCAAGTTACTGGGCCGCAATGCCAATCCTTCATATTCCAGCTTCCCAAGGGCTTTTTTAGGTAAGACATTGAGGGATGACCCTGTGTCTACCAGCACATGGGAAAGGACTGCACCTTTACATTCCATGGTGATGTGCAAGGCCTTGTTATGGTTGCGGCCTTCCGTTGTCAAGTCAGTATTGGTGAACCCTAGCCCATTGCTAGCAGTAACATTTCCAACCACGGTTTCCAACTGATTGACGGTGATCTCTTCAGGCACGTAAGCTGCGTGCAAGACTTTGAGTAGTGCATTCCGATGGGCTTCGGAGCACATAAGCAATGATAGGATAGAGATCTTGGATGGCGTCTGGTGAAGCTGATCCACTATTTTGTAATCACTCTTTTTGATGATTCTCATGAACTCATCAACTTCTTGATCGAATGGAGTTTTCAAAGCTTCCTTAACAGCTTGATCTTCCTGCACTGGGCTCTTTCCTTTTGCCTTGGCAGCGGCTTCTGCTTCGGCAGTGGGTCTTTGAATTTGTGGAGCAAAGAGACGTCCGCTTCGAGTGAAGCCTCCGCCTCCTCCCACATTGTCTATCTGTGGTGCAGGTGTTGATGTATCAAGAGTGATTCTTTGTCCCTCGCAGTATATGTCAGAGCCGTAGTGCCAAGGGATGGCCCTACTGCTTTCATAAGGTACTGGCCCAGGCACTGTGACAGTGACTGGACTGATGGCAGCTGCAGAAGGGACCGTGATAGTCTGTGGATCGTAATATATTGTGACTGGTGCTCTGATGGGAGCAGCACCTTGTGAGTTGTAAGCAGAGTTATCTTCTGGATCGTAATAGATGGTAACGGTTGAGACATCTTCATGATTCGTTGCTGATGTTGTAGGAGACATTGTTGGAAGGATGGATGTTGTTGTTGTAGGAGTTTCAAAATGGAGTGGTGCTGGAGTTGTAGAAGGAACATTTGTTGATATCTGATTAGTTGGAACGACAGATGAAATACTTGTTGATGAAACTGAAGAATTGTCGGGAACAATGGTTGTTGCAGTTGTAGGAGATACTGGAATTGTTGCTGATGAGGTTGCTGGGTTTGTCGGAAATGATGTGGTGATTTGAAGTTGGCCACTCTGTATGAGACCATCTATGCCATTCCTCAAGTTATCGCACCCATTTACTGAGATATTGCAGTAAGCACACCCTAACTCACACCCCGGGAACATCTGACATTCGAGGAGTTAAGCCTTGATCTCTACCAACGGTGTCCGGATCTGACCCACACTGGTTATTAAATAAGACAGTTTGTCTTCTTCAATAGCGTTAATTCTAGGACCACCGTGGTTTGGCATTGGGTTCTTATTGACATTGGGTGGTGGTGCGAAATTCAGAGCTTTTGAGTCTACCAGGTCTTGTACCTTCATGTGCAAGGCTCTGCACTTTTCTGTACTGTGGCCAGGTGCATTTGAGTGAAAGGCACATCTGGCGCTGGCGTCGTAATTCCTGGGTAGACTGTTGGGATCTGGAGGTGCCAACGTCCTTAGCTCCACTAGGTTGAGTTTCAGAAGTTGTGTCAACAGTGTTGCATAGGGCATAGGGATCGGATCAATCACCCTATTGGCCTGAGAAGGTCTCTGTTGGAATGGTCTTTGCTGATTGTTGTTGTTGGTGTTGTTGTAATTTCTCGGAGGATACTGAGCTTGTTGATGGTACTGAGGTTGTTGCTGATAGTTTTGCTGCGGAGGTTGATAAGTTGGTTGAGGATGAGCTGGAGTGGGAACGGTGACTGCTGCCACAGACCTGTGAACGTATTGGGGCCTACCCCTGTTGGTGTGGATGGCATTGGTCTCACCAGTCCTTCTTGGGCCCGCAAAAGGCTTTCTTGCATTACTGGATGAGCTTGCACCGTTGTCTGAGATCTTACCCATCTTCAATAGGCTTTCAATTCTCTCCCCGGCTATGACTACATCTGCAAAGCTGGTGGAGGAGAAAGCAGCTAGCCTATCAATGTAAGTCCCCTGGAGGGTGTTCATAAACATATCAGCCATCTCCCTCTCTGACATAGGTGGCTGGACAGCAGCAGCAAGCTGTCTCCATCTTTGAGCGTATTCTCGGAAGCTCTCCCTGGACGACTGTGACATTCCCATTAGGAGGGTCCTGTTGGGTGCCATATCCAGGTTGTACTGGTACTGCTTGATGAAGGCCTCTGCCAGGTCCTTCCAGCATCTAATAGTTGCTCTTGTCAGATGGGAATACCATTCCCTCGAAGCTCCAGTCAAGCTATCCTCAAAATAGAACATCCATAGCTTTTCGTTCATGGTATAGGCCTTCAGCCTCCCCAGAAAAGATTGTAGATGGGTCCGGGGACAGGAAGTCCCATTATACTTCTCAAAGCATGGTGGCTTAAACTTGTGGGGAATCCTGACCCCGTCTACCAAGCCCATATCCATAACATCAAAACCCAAAGAGTTTTGAGATTCTAAGGATCTTAATTTCTCGGCTATCTCATCCAGCCTTCTGTCGTAGGCTTCCTCCCCAGCTCCCATCACTGTGAACTGATCTTCCTGGGGGTCTTCCTGCAGTACTCTTCCTGCTGTAGCAGTCCCTGGCACATTGGCAGGGATATTGATCTCTGGATGTAGGTGGGGTCCAAAGACTGGGGGATTGACATGAGGTTGGACTCTCTCATTGTTGCTTGTCCCAGCAGTCCCTGGATGATGGTCTTCCTGGTTCCTTCCTTCTACCAGTGCTCTTAACCTTTCCTGGCTTTGAGCCATGTTATTCATCACCTCCATAAACTGAGTCATCTGAGTCCTCATTTCCAACCTCTCGTTGGCCATTTGAGTCCTGACCTCTGTAAGGTCCTGCTGTACTTGGTCCATTTGTATGCCCGGAAGATTGTTACGGGTGGGGTATCTGTGTGGTCGATTGAGTGGGAACCCTCGTCGTCGAGCAATAATTCCTGAGATCACAACAGAGTTAGTAACAATAAAACAAAACCTGCAAAACAAAACAAAAGGTTAGTATGCAATGCAGTGTGTCTATTTGTATCCAAGGTATCCGGCTTGGCGCTTGGTTTTGACCTTTCCAGAACCTTGAAGATGCTTGTGATGTTGCTTTGAAAGAAAACTCAGATAGAGCAAACTGATACATATATTACAAAAGATGAAAGATACATAGTTTGTTTACAAGTTATGCCCCATGGGGGTCAAAAATACAACACAAGAAAAGTACAAAGAAATGAAAGCAACAACAAGCAAAAGGTCAGACTCCAAGACCAAACTCATCCTCCTGAACTTCCTTGAGAAGTGCTTCAGTCACAGGATCGGCCGGACGCTCCGTAAGGTTCCTGATGAGGAGGTTCCTTGTAGTAACAGCTGCAGTTAGCCTCTTGTGTTGACTCTGGTCCTTCGACCTCTTTACACCAGCTCTAATCTTCAATTCTGAGATCTCTCTCTGGGCTGCTGCCAGGGTTTCCTATTGCTCTTTTGCACTAGCTTCCAGCTGCTCCATCTTATCCTGAGTTATTTCGTCCTCCTGAGTACGGGCTTCGGTGATCCTGACCCACCTAGCCTGACTCTCCTTCAGATATAAATCAGTCCTGGCCTTCTGGAACTGAGCTTCCTTGCAGGCATTCTTCAAGATTTGTTCTCCAGCCTTAGACTTTTTAATGTAATCTTCAGACTTCTCAATTCTAGCCAGATGCTCCACCTTTAGCTTTTCTAGCCTCTCAATGTCCAACCTACCATCACTCCTCTCCCAGAGGGTCTTCTGTAGAGCCTGAGTCAACTTCTCATTTCTCTCTCTCAATTTCTCAAACTCCTCTAAACTGACAGTTGCTGGAGGTGGTGCTGTGGAGGGTCCAGGCATATCTTCAATAGTGAAGGGCATTCCAGAAATTTGAGCCCTGGCATGAGACCACTCATAGTACTGGGCAGAGGCTACATTATTGCATCTTCCAAGAATGGTTACTCCCTTTGTCTGCACATTGTCCCAGGCCCAGGATGCCTGCCTGACACTAGCCAGATTAGGATTGATTTCAACATAAAGGGTCTCAGTCAGGTCTTGTGCCCTAGGGGGATGGACCAGTGCATAACCCAGTTGTCTTTTGAAAAGCAGAGGGTTGTAATTGATGCAACCCTTCACCCCAATTAGAGGCACATTGGGAAATTGCCCACAGCTTGTAATGATGTCTCTGCCCTTGGTGCTCTGGGTGCACCATCTGATGTCATCTGAGGTTAGAGCAACAAGCCTTCTAGCCCAGTTCTTCTGCTGGTGAGGGTTCAAGAATGCATCAGTCTTTGGCAAGTGCTTGAGCAGCCAAGTATGGAATAAAGGAGCACAGCATCTCACTAATCTCCCCCTTTGCTTTTCATTCCTTTGGTGCACTGAATAGTAGAAATCCCCTAACAAGGTTGGCACTGGGTTCCTTAGAATGAATAGATGGATTGCATTCTTGCTAATGAATCGAGGCTCATCTGCAAATAATATGATCCCATATATGCTCAGGGCCAATAAAGCACAGACTGCTTTCCACTCTCCTAAAGAAGCTTTCAGGGTAGCTTGAGAGATTAAGAAATCCAGATGTAAGCCAGGGATTCCAGCCTTAGAAGTCATATGCTGCCCAATCAGAACTGGTTCCAGATGCAAAGCCTTGGCTACCTCTTCATTACCAGGAAAGACCATCTCAAGGTTGAAAGGGGCTCCACCCCTGATAGGTATACCAATCAATGATGAGTATTCTTCCAATAAAGGGCCCAGCTGAAAGTCTTGAAAAGTAAAACACCTCAGAGGGGGATCATAGAACTGCAGGCAAGTATGTATCAGGCTCCTCTGTGAAGGGTCCAAATCCATAACCATGTCAAGAATTCCTCCATAATGTTCTCTGAAATATGGTATATGGTCTGGAGTAATCAGGGTCTGAATCCTCCTGATGCTAGCTAGCTCAGGCTCAAAGAAGTGGTAGGAGATGTTACTCTTCTTAGGTGCCATGTTGCTGAAGAATAGATGCTGATGACAACACTGAAGATAGGCCTCTGACAGGCTGAGACTGAGGATGCAAGTGACTGAAGCAAGTGACTGATAGCTGAAGCAAGTGCTGGTGAAGACAGGTCTAAGCTGAAGAAGGGGTCAAAACCAAGCCAAAATGATAGGATGGATACCCTGAGAAACAAATAAACACATGTTAGAATGATGCAATGAGGATGTATGCAAATGATATGCAAGGGTTTGTGACTGAGCCGGATCTGATTAACTGCTCTGATATTGGTCCATGTGTGTTCAAGAAAACCAGATGGAGGTCTATAAGTCCAGTAACCAAGGTGGGGGACTCAAATAAAGAGTCACATGTCCAGGGTTAAAATCACAAGAACTGTTCCAAAATGGAGTACTCTTGATCAATCAAAGTAACAGGGTATGTTGAGGTCAAGGGTACCTGCAAACCTGTAAACAACCCAACCCCCCTCACAGGTGATGTTCTAAAACAAGGATCCTCAGACTTGGATCAGTTATGAGAAGTGTAAACACTTCTAACCCGGAGGTACAGTGTTTACAATAACCATAAAAGTTCCTCCTCTAATTCACCTCAGTTTCTGAAGGTCAATATAAAGGTCATCCAGACTTAGCAGGCTTCCCAGATAGCCCTAGCATTGCAGGAAATCTGCAACACAGAGTTCTCAAGAAGAAACCCATATCTGAACCGTGTTTCATATTCCCGCACCAGACCGAGATGGAATGGGAAAGAATATGAACCACTCTAGCCTAGGTGTCACTCAGGTCCCAGGTATAGGACCTTAACTCTCAATAGAACACCCACCCACCAAAGCAAACAAACAGATCCAGCCAGTAGCACAGTATGACAATATGATATAATGCAAAAGCTGTAAAGAAAGCAGTAATCTACTGTACATAAAGCAATAAATAAAGCAAATATACAAACACAAATAGCACATAACACCCCAGTAAACACAAATCAAACAAGCGCTAGGAGGAACCCACAAAAAGAACCAGAAGCCCTGGTTGTAGTATAAGTATCCCCAGCAGAGTCGCCAAGCTGTCGCTCCCACCAAATGACACCGGGTCAAAAGGGGTACAGACGCGAACGGTCGGCGAGAGGAGGGTGCGAGAACACACAGGAGTGAACTCACAGGGAATGAAAAGAGTCGCCAGCTAGGCATTTTTATCCCGGAGGAAAGGTAATGCTGCATAGACCTAGAAAAGATATGGATAAGACGGTTGCGAACCAGAGAGACTGAGAAAGGGGGTTGGTTACAACCTGGGAAGGTATTAGCACCCAGGTTGTCCGCCGTACTCGACGGGATCCACGCTTAAAAGATTTGTGATTTAAAGGGGTAGTGTCAGTGCTATTTGTGTATCAAAGAGCTGGAAAAGGATGTACAGGTGTCAGTGTAAGAGAAGTGAAGTGTAATATGTACAGTGTCAGTGTAAGAACAGAGATGAAATGCTCATGATAATGAGGCTAAAAGAAAAGATAAGGCTAGAAAGAGGGGGAATATACAGAGACTTTTGTTCGATAACAGTTAAGTTATGCCTACGTATCCTCTCGTGCAATGAGGAAGTCAGAACACCGTAGTTCGACCCAAAGAGACTGAAAGATAAATTGACTTGTGAACTGCTTACTTGTCTATGATCAAGTGTGTGACCTGTCTGGCTCAGGTGCTAACTGTCTTGCATTAGACGGAAGAAGCGAGTTCTCGTTTATGAGTGAGTGTGATGAGAAAAGAATCCCGAAGGAGACGATTATTGTTTGTTTTTGTGTTTTCAGTCTTTTATTGCTTTTTGAAAGTTTGTCATAAGTTAATGAGCTTAAGCTTAAACCAATGGGTTAGTGAACTCATCACATCTTCCCTCTGATTAGGGGTAATGAGAATACCTTAAGTGTGAAGTCAGCTTCTCACACTTAATCACCTTTGGTGTAGGATTAAGGTCATTAACCTATTTGTGTTTATTTAAATGTTTTTGGTGTTTTTGTTTAGTGTTAAGTAATGAGGTTAAGCCATAATCAAGGATTAAACAGACTCATTACACCATCCTAATAGAAGGATAATAGATGAGAATGTTTAAGCTGAGGAAAGCTCCTCAACTTAATCCATGATTAGGGATTAAACTCATGACGAAACAAGCCTTTGATTAAATGGATTTTATTCAATGGTGAGATGATGAAGTGAATTTTATGATTTGTAAGACAACTTGAGAGGGACTTGTCCATTAACACTAGGGTTAGTCCTTCTTAACCAGTTAAGGAAGAATTAGAACCTTAATGCAAGGCCCAAGTTACAAGTGTGATGTCTTGATGATTATTAGATGGATTGATTAAAGGAGTTAAACACATTAAGGGTTTAACACTTAGGATTAAAGTTATACACTCCATCCTAAGATAAGGATACAGGCATAAACTTAATCACAAAGCCTTAAAGCCTTTAGGGTTTAGTCCCTGATTATGAGATGGGAAGAGAAGACTCAATGAGACACAAAGGTAAAAGCTAAATGGGGGACTAATCAAAACCCTAATCATTGTCATACATGGCTGTTCCTAAGGTTTGTGAGGTTTACAGGAGCAATCTTCAGATGAACCACCAGGATGCAGATGAAAGGATCAAGAGAAGCAAAGCAACTTGCTTCATTCAAGAAGACAAGTCACTTGAAGAAAGAAAGTAAAAAAAAGAAGAATGAGCAAGCTCAATCTCAAACACATATAACAAATGCAGCAAGGATGCACAAAAAGAGATGAAGAGAAGTTATGAGAAGTGAAGGCAAATTCACTTCTCAAGATAACTTACCACCTGAAAGGTTAGAAAAGAAATGCAATGCAATGCAAAATGGGATGGAATGACATGATGCAAACCAAAACCAGAAGCACATACATGATGCTAATGATGCTATGAGATGCTACAAACATGAGGCAGCACATGGAAATGTTCATACAAGCTCAAGGATGCAAATGAAACATGTTATGAACCATGAACATATATGAAAAGTTATGAAGTGCATATGGCATACAACATGGCAAATGAGAGATGCAATGATCAAACATGCTTCTAACATGTCTTGAGATGCCTAATGGATCAAATGGAGGCATGGAATGTCATGGCAAGTCATGTTATGCAAGCAAATGCAAGATGAATGCATATGGAAGCCCAAATTAGGGTTTATGATCAATGCCACAAACAAAAACCAAAATCAGAAGCAAACAACAATATAAAAAATTGAAAATGCACTCAAAGGACCCCTAATCCTATACTAACCCAATGCCCAAAGGAGAGGTTTCAACTCTTCACCAATTTCAAGTTATGATTTTCCCAAGTTTTCTAGGGTTTTAGGGTTCCTAAACAAGAAAATTATCAAACAAATGGAAAATGAAAGATCAAATCATGGCCATTTAATCTCACAAACTACATGCTAAACACAATTCAATGCAAAAAGAATCAATGTCCAACTCTTCATGATTAGGCAGAAATGATTTTTTGAAGTTTGGATCAAAATAATGCATAAAAATGATTTTAATTCAATGAACAATTCTCAAAATGCATCAAGATCAAAAAAGAAATTTGGTTTGAAGGTTGGAAAATGTTTCTAAATGTCTTAGAACATTTCATGAATTTTTTGGTGATTTTTAAATACCTAAAAGTATTTTTAATAAATTAATTTTCATTAATCAATTAAAAATAAACTTTTAAATAATTAAAAATACTTTTTTAATGCTAAAAATGAAAATAAAAATATTTTTGTGTTTTAAGAATTAATGAAACTCTTGACAAAAAGTTTCATAATTTTTAAACAATTTTTACTATTTTAAATAAATTGTATAAAACAAATATGAAATAAATGAATTAAAATAAAGAAAAAGGAGAAGTCAACTGAATGGAAGGCTGGGATGGATCCTGGGTTTGAAAGGGTTGACTGCGCGCGTTTTTAAAGGGCCAAGATTGCATCTGATTGAATTAATTTAATTATGATTAATTAAACTAACTAAAGTGGATTAGGGCAAATGAACGAATCTGGGCCATTCATGCACGCGGGAAGTCAACAAAGTCAGGCCATCTAACGCATGAAATTCAAATGGAATTTAATTACAGGGATTAGGGCTAACAATATTCAGGTGACCGGAGGGAAGCTCCGGTCATCTTCTCCGGCGACAATAAAACCCTAGATCATGATTCAGGCTTCTAAACAACAAATTAAACCCAGCCAAGTGATCCTCTAACAACCTAGGTCACGAATCCACCTCCAAACATCATTTAAACATCAAAGATCAAGCAAATCGAAAGAAACAAATTTCACGGGTAAAATTTCAGAGTGACAATACAAACTCATTTCTTACTCATTTTTAAATCTAAACCCATCCCCATGATCAGCAAGACATACACAACCAGATTATAACTCAAAATGCAAGCTCTGAGAAAAAATGTTCATGGCCATACCTGAGATGGAGACTCCTGTTTCTGAGCTTGCAGAGCTATTCTTTGATGCAGGCTTGCTCCACTGATTCCCCTGGTGCTAATGGTAGGTTTGGAATGAGCTTAAACAAGCTGTTTTGAAAGATTCGAATCTGATATATCAGAAAATGAGGTCTGCATATAGGCTGTTTCAGATCATTGTGAAGGGTGGTATTGGTTCTATGGATGTTTTCCAGTTGATTGGTGAAGGTAGAATGAGTGTTTGATGACTGTGGAAGGTGATTCGAAGAGAGGAAAGTTTTTGCAGGTTTTTGGATATGCTATGTTCTGTCCAGCTTCAATGCCCAATGCTTTGCTATATCATCTCCAAGTTGTGTGGATAGCCTGAGGGCAGGTCAGTAGGGGTGGCTGTTCACTGTACCAAGAGTATGGGAGTTTTGGCCAAAAAGTCAAATATGTGTCCTTGAGAGTATGGGTCATGGCAGCAACTGTTTGAGGTCATGTCTGGCTTCAGCTTGGGTTAGGGACAACCCTTTGATGGCTTGAGAGTGACTGCAACATATGGATCATGAATTGAGAGTGATTTTGCAACTTGACAACTTGTGTTCTCTCATGTTTTTATGCTAAGTACATGAAGCATTCCTTGCTGAATTTTGTAGCATAGCACTTCTTTTAGTCATGGCAATGTTTAGAAGTCAGCTAGTGATCACATAACTTCCTAGAAGATGGTTTTGCCAAGAACCCCCTTTTGCACTCTTATGGAAAATGCTTTATGGAACTTTGAAAATCAAGGCAAGCAATGCAAAATTCCTTGGGCCAATTCTGTTTTTGGGGTCATGTATGATCATATGATGAAGTTTTGAAGTCATTTTGAAATAACTAGAATGCTTGGTACATGAAATTGCAAGTTTTCCTTTTAGTGCATAACTTGAAAATTAGTGATTTTTGCCAACTTTATCACACCATAACTTTTGATCAAAAATGAATTAGGTCATGTTCTTGTACTTTTTGAAAAGGGAAAGATCTAATCTACAACTTTCATGACCAAAGTTTTTCCATTTGAATCATTTTTGGATCAAAAAGCAAGGGTTGAAAAAGTTGCATAAAATGACATTTCATTAAAAGTCAACCATGCCCTAAAAAGTCAACTTTGCAAAAACTTGTAATTCTTGAATTTTGTGAACTTCAACCTTCTTCCATGATCAAATAAAGATCATATACACTCAAAATGATGAAGAACACCCCTTGGTTGGGTCATTGGGGGCCTCAGATGCCCTGATTTTGCACTGCCTTGTCCAGAAAGTCAACTCTTGATCAGATGACTTCCCCATGGAATTTCTTCATGAAAATTGATATGCATACTCCCTATACCATATAGAGACCAATGGAAACAAAAATGACCAAAAAAATTGGAGTTATGGCCTCTGAAACCAAAACCCTAATTTTAGGTCAACTGTGCAGTTAAACCTGGCTCTGCCTTCACACAAATCCCAGTTCTTGTGATTCTTTGGCATTCTTGACTTTGAGAAGATGTAATATGATGCTTGAACACATATAGACCCCTTTGAAGTGATTGGTGACCTTTGGAGTGGCTCAAGAAGCTCTTGGATTGCTCAGATCACAAACCCTAGATGCAGATGACTTAGCACCAATGCAAAGACTCAAAATTGTGGTATGAGATGTTATGATTGTGTTTATGCATATGAAATGATCACAAGCCATGGTGTGAATGGGTGAGGGCAAATTTGGGGTGTTTACAGTGTCATCTTTTGGGTCTTCTCTCCTCATCTCATAATCAAGGACTAAACCCTAAAGGTTTTAAGGCTTTGTGATTAAGCTTATGCCTGCATCCTTCTATTAGGATGGAGTGTATAACTTTAATCCTAAGTGTTAGACCCTTAATGTGTTTAATTCCATTAATCAATCCACCTAATAATCATCAAGCTTGTAACTTGGGCCTTGCATTAGGGTTCTAATTCTTCCTTAATTGGTCAAGAAGGACTAACCCTAGTGTTAATGGACAAGTCCCCCTCAAGTTGTCTTACAAACCATAAAAATCACTTCTTCATCTTATCATTAATTAAAATACACTCTAATAAAGGCTTTGTTTTGTCATGAGGTTAATCCCTAATCATGGATTAAGTTGAGGAGTCTTTCTCAGCTTAAATGTTCTCATCTATCATCCTTCTATTAGGATGGTGTAATGAGTCCATTAAATCCCTGATTATGGCTTAAACTCATTACTCAACACTAAACAAAAACAACAAAAACATCTAAATAATCACAAGTAGGTTAAAGATCTTAATTCTACACCATGGTGATTAAGTGTGGGATGCTGACTTCACACTTAAGGTATTCTCATTACCCCTAATCAGAGGGAAGATGTGATGAGTTTACTAATCCATTGGTTTAGGCTTAAGCTCATTAACTTATGACAAACACCAAAAGCAATAAAAGACTGAAAACACAAAAACAAACAATAATCGTCTCCTTCGGGATTCTTTTCTCATCATACTCACTCACAAACGAGAACTCGCTTCTTCCTTCTAATGCAAGACAGTTTGCACCTGAGCCAGACAGGTCATACACTTGAGCATAGACAAGTAAGCAGTTCACAAGTCAATTTATCTTTCAGTCTCTTTGGGTCGAACTACGGTGTTCTGACTTCCTCATTGCACGAGAGGATACGTAGGCATAACTTAACAGTTATCGAACAAAAGTCTCTGTATATTCCCCCTCCTTCCAGCATCATTCTTTAAGCCTCATAGTCTTGAGCTTTACATTCTTATTCTTACACTGACACTTCTCTTATACACTTCACACTTCTTTACACTGACACTTGCATTCTTTCCAGCTTTGATACACAAAATAGCACTGACACTACCCCTTTAAAACACAAATCTTTCAAGCGTGGATCCCGTCGAGTACGGCGGACAATCTGGGTGCTAATACCTTCCCAGGTTGCAACCAACCCCCTTTCTCAGTCTCTCTGGTTCGCAACCGTCTTATCCATATCTTTCTAGGTCTATGCAGCATTGCCTTTCCTCCGGGATAAAAATGCCTAGCTGGCGACTCTTTTCTTTTCTTCTTTCGCCGACCGTTCGCGTCTGTACCCCTTATGACTTAGCCTCATTTGGTGGGAGCGACATAAACCCATCTCCAGTTCCTCTGAGTGGCATCTTTAAGCCCACTCCAGCATATACAACCAATAAGCAGTGTTACTTTACGCACCGGCAAATGCAAATTTTTGGGCTTTTGTGTTCAATCCCCTTCAACCTTCCAAGTCACGAATGGCACACAGGCCAATCTAACCCCTCAGGTTTCAGAAAATTGAACAGGGGTAGGTGTTGCACCCCAAAATTTGCCCTCACCTAGACAAGACATTGTGTACCAAGGTGTCCCAAGAGGTTCACAAGGTTCAAAAGGTTCACAAGGTTCACAATTAGTCAGAAAGTTTGACAATTCCCTCAGACAAAGCATCCTCCTTAGCAATGCATCCTAAACTAGGGTTTTGAGTTTCATCAGGCTAAATGGATTTCCAAAGCTTCAATTGACTTCATAGTATCCTATATGTCTTCAAGAATCCCTATGTCAAGTTTCAAGGCTTTCCCAAAAGGTTTACTTAGTTAAATGATCAGATAGGCTAAAATAAATTTCTCCAAATGGGCTTGCAATGTTGTGATCCAATCCATACAAGGACCTCTAGCACAACCCAAAGCAACCAAATTCTGATTTTTTTTATTTTTTATTTATTATTTATTTTGATTTAATCCATTAAAACTTAAATTAGATTTAAATAAAATATACAAATCAATATTTGGACATGATTCTTCTTCTAGAAATTCTTAAAAAGTCAATTAAAGTTGATTGGAATCATGTAAAATCAGATTGACCCAATTTAGAAAGGTTTTATAAGATTTTTTGAATATTTGAAAGAGGTGAATCTTCATGATCAAGTAATCTCCAAAAAGCCCAAAAATCCAGCTCCTTTTGACCTAATTCTACTCCATACATATACACAAGTTGATCACAAACAGAAGGGGAATTGGCTGCCTCCAAGAGTAAGAACAAAACTTCAATTTTCACACAAAAAAGTCACATTCGGTTTTGGACTTAGAGACACTTTCAAGGCAAAGTAAAGGTTGATTTAGCTTCCTTGAGACTCACTGATCATGTTTCGATCATCCCTAACATCAAAACCATTACATATTGCATAAACCGAATCAATGTTATTGCACTTTTATGATTTTTTTGTTTTCTAATATTTGTGCATTATAAATTGTGTTTGATGGTTGTTTTGTGTTTGTAATGAGCTCAGGAACGTTTCTGGATAATCTAATTTGAGTTTCGATGCAGGACCAAGAAGTTGCCATTGTTAGGGTTTAGGGTGGCCGTTTAGGGTTTCTCCATTAAACCAATATAAATGAATTCTAAAGACGTCATTGAATTGGATTTGATGTGTGGATCATGTTTATATAATCAATTTATTGAAATTTTACGTATTGTGAGAGATTCAATTTCGCAGGTTCTTGAAGGAAAGAATTCGTAGGAAATTTCGTAAATATATTCGCAGGAAATATTGCAGGTATAAGGAAGAAGATGAAGCTGCTTGGCGCGTAGCTGGGATTTGAATTTCTGATTTAATATTTTATGAAATTGTTTGAATATGATATCAGTTGATGTTGCTTGGCCCAGTGGTAATGGTTGCGTGTGTTATTGTTCATGACCTTGGTTCGATTCTTGGTTGCAGCATCCTTTTTATTGATTTTTTTCATTTATTCATGTAACTTAATATATTATGAATTATTGTTGTTTATGTTCAGACGCGCCCCATGTGGCTTGGTGGTTGGAATGTTTGGTTATTGGCTGATGATCCTGGGTTCGAATCCCCCCATGCCATTTTTTTTGCGTTTTATTTTGATTTTTATAGGTTTAATACAAAAGGATTAATACCCAGCATATAGTCACCAAATGCGCATGGCCTGGTGGTGGTGGTGTTGGACCAAAGGGTGGAAAGCCTAGGGCCTGGGTTCGAATCCCAGCCCCAGGTATGTTATTTTTTTCAATTTAATTTGTATTTTCATTTATTTATATTTATTTAATTTATTTAAATTCTTATAAAACAATTTCTAAATAAATATTATAATGTTTTCTTATAAAAACTTCATATTTTCAAAAACTATAATTTATTTTCTTAAATGTAAAATTGTTTCTATTTATTTTTTTAAAAATATTTGTATATATATAATGTATATTTTTTGTAAATAGATTAATAATATATTTTAATTATAATCAAAACCCTAATTTAGCTAACCCTAATTTTTTCTTAACCTTAATATTTAACCCAATTTTTTTATAAACCCTAATTAAACCATTAATCATTATTCTTAATATGTAAATAAATTGTTATTTGTTTATTATTATTAAACTTATTTTCTAATTAATTCTTAAAAAACTTTTCTAATATTAATTTTTCTTGCTAATTTTTTATTTCTTTTATTTTATTATTCTAACCTTTATTCTTATCTTTTTATTATTAGTAACATTTAATTATTGCTTATTTATTATTATATTTATCATTATTATTATTTCTCGATTATATTGTAATTGTCCCAAAGCCTTGTAATATTCATAGGTTTATATTTTTGCTTTTTTATATTATAAATATGTTTATTGTATGGTTAGTAATTTAGGGTGTGTATAACATGTTTGTAATTAAAAATTAACTTAGAAAATTAATCTAAAAAGATAAATATTTGAATATGAACACTCACATACGTAAGTCGATCTTTGATCGCCATCTTGCACTTCCTAGGATTGCCTCTCAGTAGCCTATTTCAAAAGGTCAAGTAAGATGTCTTAAGCAAAGTCCCTTCATAAATATCATCAAGTCCCTACAGTTTATGAGATCAAGTCCCTTCGAGGTTGCCTACGATAAATGATCTTGTCCCTTCGGTAAATACGATGATAGTCCCTACGAATTGCTAAAGACACCCCTTAAGTTGCCTTCGTTGACCATACGATGACCCTACGCACGTCCCTTAAACAAATCCAAGGTAATGACTACCTATTCCTTAATAATAGGGATAATCTTACCCTTGAAAGGACATATAAGAACAGTAAAGACTTAATATAGGGTAGGTTTCTCTTAATTACTTGCTCACCTTTCAAAATACTTTTCACACCACATTTTTCAAACAAATTTTCAAAAACAAGGTTTTGTATATATCCATACGGGGATCATTACAAAGCACTTAGAAAGTTTTTTAATCACACACTACACCTTTTGCAAACAAACAAAGTGAGCTAAGTAACTAAGAGCCCATGGATAACCATGGATATAAAGGGTGCTAACACCTTCCCCTTTATATAACCTACCCCCTGAACTCAAAATCTTTTAAGGTCTTTCCTGTTCTTTTATATCCTTTCCTTTTGGATAAAATAAAAGTCGGTGGCGACTCTTGCTATCCGCAACATTTATAGAAAGTCAGTTCTCCCACCGTGTTACAATAGTCAACATCGTACTGTTGGGAATTTTGATCATGAGGAGAATTATTATTGTGATTCGGCTGGTGATGACAAATTCAAATTACTGGAAGACCGTTTGAATGCCATGGAGTTGAAGAAAACATCTGGTTTAGATTTTGAAGATTTGAGTCTGATCTCTGGAGTTGGCATTCCTCTTGGATTCGAAGTTCCTAATTTTGTGGTATATGATGGTGTTTCGTGTCCAAAGCTGCATTTGAGGTCCTATGCCCGAAGGATCCAGCCACATACTGCTGACAAAAAGTTGTGGATACATTTCTTCCAAGAAAGTTTATCTGGAGCTCAACTGGAATGGTATTACCAACTTGAGAGTACCAATATTCGTACCTGGAATGATGTTGCTGAAGCCTTCTAC
This sequence comes from Lathyrus aphaca, assembly GCA_963966055.1. Lineage (NCBI taxonomy): Eukaryota > Viridiplantae > Streptophyta > Magnoliopsida > Fabales > Fabaceae > Lathyrus > Lathyrus aphaca. The sequence continues at coordinate 131,484,642 of OZ014521.1, read as the reverse complement.
AAACAATATAAATATAACTCTGATTTAGCGCCAACTCGTATGCAACTCCAAAGCATGTCCATGGGCTCTAATGAAAGTTTCAAAGAATACGCTCATAAATGGAGAGATCTTGCGAGCAGGGTTCAACCTCCTTTAATTGACAGAGAGTTGGTTGACATGTTCATGAGTACGCTGACTGGTCCTTTCTACAGTCATCTAATTGGGAGCTCGTCATCTGGTTTCAGTGAGCTGATAATGACTGGAGAACATGTTGAAAGTGGAATACGAAGTGGTAAAATACAAGTGGCTATCTCTTCAAGTACCACTGAGAAGCCGTCTAATGAGAAAACAAAATCCAATGTTGTGTACGACCAACAAGGTCGTAATAAGAACAACCGTAACCAATTCGTGGGAGCAGTTCTGATCTCTAATCCTGCACCTACGTCACAAAATCAACAATGGAATAATCAGCGTAAGCAGGATGCACCTAGAAGACAATTTACAAAGATCAATATGTCGTTGGCTCAGGCACTACAACACATGTTGAAAGAGGAGTTGATTACCTTGAAAAACCCTCCGCAGAATCCCAATACTTCCTCTCCTCGCTATAATCCCAATGCAAGGTGTGCATATCACTCCAACTGTCCTGGACATGACACTAATAACTGTTGGGAATTGAAGAATAAGATTCAATACATGATTGACGAAGGAGTCCTTGAGGTTATGCCAGAAGACTAAATTGAATTCTTCTATCGTTCATAAAATATCGAAGCTTCCAGACATCTGGAGTGACAAGTTTAGAGGAGGCTTTGAGAACATTTGAATTTTCATTTGTAATTTCTTTTGTTGGTTTAAACACTTACTATTATGTCAAACTTTTGTTTTCATGATAATGCATTGCATATGTTTGTCTTGAATTAATCCATTCGTTTTCACTATATTTAAACTACGCTTCTTACTTCTCTTTTGTGATATTTAACTCTTGTTAAAGTTGTAAGCCTTTAGAGGGAGGATGACGAAGACGATACCATAATTTCATACAGTATGCTTTTGAATAGACTATGCTAACAATGTGTAGGCATTGTTTCGATTCCTAAACAGTGGAGATATAAGGAAATTAATCCTTAGTCAACCCTTTTGAGCCTATGAAGTAGGAGTTTTCATTCTCACGCAAATTAAAACCCTTAATCATAACTTGGAGCAAGGTAGTTCCTTGGTTAACACAATTATGCCAATTGTCCTTTTTGTACACAACTAATGATGGTTCCCTATAATCATTAAGTTCGACAGTCAATATCTAGCAAAAGAAAAGCTAAATAAGTCAAAACCTATGAAGGAGACTTAATAAAAATTGAGACATTCCACTGACTGTAATCTTAAAACGAACAGTTTAGGAAAAAGAAAGGGATAACAAAGTCAAAAGAAAAAAGAGGTCACTACAAATCCTCAACAAAAAAAAGATGACTGATCTTTCAAATAAACTTCTATCAGTGTTACAATTCCAAACTCTTTTGGGAGCCTCAATGCATAAGTTAACCGAACATAGGACTGAAGAGCATCACAAAGGATGGGTTGGGTATAAAAACAAATTGAGACTTTATCCTTTGTTTCTTAAACCATGAACCAGGCCACGTTATAACCCTTTAAAAGTCCTAACTGAAGCATGGTTAATTCGAAAGCATACTGCTACCAAAAGGTATCCTGACTCCTTTAGGGATTATTATAAATCTTGAGTTAATATCACAGTTTTTACAAACATTGTTTTGCTAAAAGAATTCATTTTCAAAATTTCAAGACAGACATAAGCGTTGCATTTTGAATATCATTGTTTGCTTATAACTAAGTGTTTGACAGCAGAGAAGCTTACATGATGAACATTCAATAAACCAAAGTCCTCCCAACAGACAAAGTTGCTTACTTGATCAAAGCCAATGTATGTAAGGGGCATGGTCACTATCTTCCACTCAAGGGGCATGCCATGTTACTGTCCAATGCATTTGGGGAAGTCAGGTCAAAATTTAACGATGCTTAAAAGCCAGGGGCAGGTCTCCTCATCTGAATTACCAAAGGTAACATTATCGAGTTCACTATGCCAGGGGCATATTATCCATTCCGGGACAAATCATCTTCAGTTAGGGGCAACACTCTCTTTTCAAATCTAATAAGATCAAATTCAGTTACAAGCTCTTTAACCATTGCTCGGGACGTACACGATCCACCGCAGTCTGAAAACACATTCCTCTCATTACATTTCCTTGATACCAGATTTCAGAAAAAACCATTGTGGAAATTAATTGTCTATGCCAATAGTATCAAATGGTGTCAGTAACATGTCTTCGGATTCAGTCTTGATAATTCCTAGAAAATTACTCGGGGAAGTCGAGAATATCAGAAGTTCTGAATCCATTGATTATGTTTGAATGTATATATGCTTTTGAATATGATTGATGTTTACCAAAAATGCATATAAAATAATAATAGCATTTACTAAGGACTCTCGGAGGTTGGAATCCCCAACAAAGTTCATATCCAACGAATCTTCGCATGTTCATCCCCCCAGAGTAATCGTTACAGATTTATTTCAGTAAAGTATTCCAAGTAGCCTCTTGTACTTCCAGCTCTATGGAGTCCCAGACAGATTTCTCTCAAGTCTTGATATCCTCCAAAGAATTGACACTTGGTCGGATGAGTCTCTTAGGGGAAAGTCCGTCTCTTTTATCCCCAGTCAGGGTATTTAAGAATTTAATCTTCCAATAAAAAGTACGACGAACGAAAATCGAAAAGGTCCTAAGTACAACATGCTGAAACAAGACGAGAACGATGTCTTCATATTCTTCAACAACGAATCGGGATTAATTTTCCCCAACTAGCAGTGGTTACATAAAGCTACTGACGTGCTTCAACTACATGATTCATACATACATCATTTCATATCATACACATACAACATTCTCATTTATGATAAGAATATCGTCTTGCAAAGCATTATATACATCCTGACATTGCATAGAACTAACCTTGTTTTTCAGGTTAATTCCCCAACAGACGAACGTCATCAACAACTTATTCTTGGGATGCTATATCCCCCCAAGGGTTATGTCAAATAATATCTTGGACTGCTCTATCCTCAAGGAGTTCATATAATAATATCTTGGACTTCTTTATCCTCTAGGAGTACATATAACAATATCTTGGACTGCTCTATCCTCCAGGAGTACATATAACAATATCTTGGATTGCTATATCCTCCAGGAGTACATATACCAATATATTGGGCTGCTACAACCCTCAAGATTACATCCATCAACGTCTTGGGCTGTTATATCCCCCAGGGCCACGAAAACCAATATCTTTGGTTGCTACATCTCTTGAGATTACATCTATATCCATCTTGGGCTGCTATATCCCCCCAAGGGCTACCTCAAACAATATCTCGGGCTGCTATAAACCCCCAGGATAATATCTTGGACTGCTCTATCCTCCATGATTACACATAACAACATCTTGGACTGCTCTATCCTCCAGGACCATACCAAACAACATCTTGAGCTGCTACATCCCCCGAGATTACATCAATATATGTTTTGGACTACTTTATCCTCCAAGAGGTATATCTGAAGAACATTTTTACTCCAAATGGCATCCTTAAGCCCATTCAAGCAATACAACCAACCAACAACATTACTTCGAGCACCGGAGAGTGCAAATTTTTGGGCTTTAGTGTTCAATCCTCTTCAACCTTCAAGTCCTGAATGGCGTACGTGCCAATCTAACTCCTCAAGTTTCAGAAAATTGAACAGGGGCAGTTGTTGTACCCCAAAATTTTCCTTCCCATATTCAAGATAGTATGTCTCAAGAGGTCTCCTAATAGTTGTATACCCGAAATTTGTCCTACCTGCATAATTACTTCATTTGTTTATATTACTAACCATTATATAAAATTCAAAAAGAAGTATGTGTTTTCTTGTCTTGTTGTTTGATTAAACTCAGGTTATGAAAGCTGGCTATCAAATTGTAGTCAAGGTTATCAGATAAATGTGTATCAGGTCTATACTTGAAAGTTGTCAAATGATCAAGATAAGGGTTTTATGTAAATTCAAGTTATTTTTGGTTCAAGCCTGTTTGCAAGGCGTGGTTAGAATATTTGTCTCAAAGCTTTATGTGGTTTGATTCAACTTTGTTTTCAATCATGAATATAGGTGATCCTAGGCTATTTTCATTAATTTTCAAGATATGATTAATTTACGCTCAAGCGTGTGTTCACCCGTGCGACAGTGTAGTTGTATTCAAGACATATTGGATTTTGCTTTGGAAGCTTCGTGTTACAAGTTTTATAGACCAAGCTATTGGAATTATTTCAAAATTGATTAAACATCAAGATTATTAAAAAGGATTCCAAATGGATATAAGTGCATTATCCAAGCTTCAAGGTTACAATTACAAGCTTCAATTTGTTCTCAAGAACCATTGTGTGGAATTGCAAGTGCAACTACCGGTCATCATCTCTCAAGATTCAATTCATTATGGATATAAGATGTTTCATTTTTAAGATTTAAGTGGAAAGAACTACAAATCATCAATTTGTGAGTTTGTGGGTGAAAAGAGATCATTCCTACGCATAGAAGATTTTAGGATGTGGGATGCAAGAAATAATATTGGTTCTACACTAAAGCCAACATTGAATCAAAGGACCCACCAATTTAACAACTCCAAGTACTATTTTAATTTAAGGTTAGGCCATGTTAAGAATGAATGGGTGGAATTAATGCATAAGGAGATCCATTTGTTGTAAATCACAAATTCACAAGGAGGCCAGGAAGTTCAAATTCAAAAGTTTGTGATTACATGAGAAACACTTTTAGAAGAGGGCATTCAAGCACTCATCAAGGCATACAAGTCTGGATTCGTGCGTATTCATACAAAGCAAGTTTACACAACAAAACCTATATTCATGCTACAACTTAAACTCTGTTGTGCCATAAACTTAGCAAGGTTACAAAATAAGGAAAAAAACAACACAAAGGTTTCATGGCACTACAAGTCTCCTTCCCAAGCCATTGTCATCACCAAGCAATGCACATATCACAATTGTCCTTGTTACATGGTCTTAGAATGCAATTCAAAATGCAAAATCATGGAAAAGCAGCTTTATTGTCCTGAAGATTTAAGTGCACACAAGCAAGAAATCAAGAGAAAAATTAAGCAGCAGTTACACATAATTTATGCAGCAGTGAAATTCACAAATTAAACAAGCAGTAAAAATCAGTTTTGCAGTGAAAATTTAACAAAGTTATCAGTAGGACCACACACATTCTAGAAGCAATATCCAATTTCACTACAGACAATTTCATCAATGAGTCACCAATTCGTGTGGTCCCTACAAAATCAAAGGGAATAATCAGTAAGTAAGCACAAAATCAGGGATTTAGGATGGAGTATAACGAATTTTTCTATACACGTTCCTACTCATACAAATCATCAAGATATTTCCATCAAGAGGACTCACATGCATAAGATTGAAAATTCACACACTTTAGCCAAAATTCTCACACTTATCTCACACTATATATTCAGTGCCAATCATTGAGTAGGGGGAGCCACCAAACACTCTGCATATTTTGCCAAATACTCCTCTCAAACCTTCTTCATCATAATCACAGTAAACCATTAACATAACCTCCCTCATTCTTCTTCCATAAACACAAACCTAAATACTCATAAAACCTCTGCCATTAAACACCATCACCACAGAAAACAAAACCTTGACATAACTCCGACTGAAACCCAAAACCGCAGAAAATATGAGAATGAATCTTACCGTGAGAGACCTGAGTTGAGCGTGAGCGAACTAAATCTTGAAACCTTCACCGTCGTAGATCTGAAACGTACCGAAACGCAGTTGTGAACGAAGCTGAGATACAAACCACATTTGAAACCGTGAAGCTTCGAGAGTTTAAGAAAAGATACTGCCATGTACGAGCGAGCCATGAATCGAGTGCGAGAGAGTGCACAAAACGCCACCGTCGAATAAAATCATCAAGTCCCTTCGATATAAAGATCATAGTCCCTCGTTGTCCTTTCAAGTCCCTACGAATAAATGATCTTGTCCCTTGATGACCCTATGGAAAAATGATGATCGTCCCTTCGAATTACTAAGATACCCCTACAAGGTTGCCTTCTATGACCATACGATGACCCTACGCCCGTCCCTTTAAACATCCAAGGTAAATAGTACTTACTCACTAATAGTAAGGATAATCTTACCCTTGAAAGTAAATAAAGAAACATGAATGACCAACTTAGGGTAGGTAGCACTTAATTACTTGCTCACTCTTTCAAAATTCTTTTCACACCCCACTTTTAAAACATTTTCAAACTCAATGCTTTGTATACATCCATACGAGGATCATTACAATGACTTATGAAAATTTTCTAAACACACACTACACATTTTTCAAACCAGTTAAAGTGAGCTAAGTAATTAAGAGCCCATGGATAACCATGGATATAAAGGATGCTAACACTTTCCCTTTATATAACCTACCCCCCGAACTCAAAATATTTTTAAGGTCTTTCCTGTTCTTTTATACCCTTTCCTAAATTGGATAAAATAAAAGTCGGTGGCGACTCTTGCTATTCGCACATGTTTTTGTCAAACAAAAACACCCAAGTCAGGTCTCCCACCATGTATATTTGGTGTTGATTTGTGTTGAGATGCTATGTTGATTTTAGTTGAATTAACTAAATTAAGTTAATTAAGTCGATTAATTTTATTTAAGTTGTGTCGTTGTTAGTTGGATTAAATTAAGTTGATTTAAGTTGTGTTGTGATTAGTTGCACTGGAGTTAAGTTGTGGAAATAAAATAATAGAATTGTGCTATTCTTGATAAGTGGGCCTATTGGTGAGTAGAAGTAGTAATTGTGGGGGTGTGTGGTTTAAGCCCAATGGAAGTTTTAAGATTAATTAAATAAAACCATAAGTAACTAGAATTTGGGGAAATAGAGGTTATCAGTAAGAGAAGGGAGAACAAGAATTTGAGAAAATAAGTTACGTGAAGTGCTTAGGAGAGGAAAAGCTAGGGTTCCGATCAAAGTGTTAGAGTCGCCTTCAATCCAAGATAAGGGTGGGGTTCTAACCTTATAATCAGGATTATATGATGAATAGACGTGGGATTGGGTATATGAATTGTTGTTGTCAATTGTTGAATGTTTGGTTGAATAAGGGAATTCAATTAAGTTGTTGAATTAATCGTAAATTAATTAGGTAGTGTGGTTTGTGTATGAATTTGTTGTCTTGTTGCTGGCAACTGTTGTTTTGTGTGGTGAATAAGTTGTTTTTTCGAATAAGCTATTATGGTGAAATAAGTTGTTTTTAGATGATTAAGTAAATTATAAATTGTGTGTTGGTTGATTGGTTGAGTGGTCAAAGAGGAAACTGAGAAGGAATTATAGAGAGGATGAAGATAGAGAGAAATAAAGATAACACAAATTTGTTCTGTGGGACGACCATCCCCTTGACCTGACGACCGTCACGGTCACAATGTGACGATGGTCACACGGGTTATGATGCAGAGTTGGTTTTGTGTTATGTTTTTTGTGTTTCTGTCTATTATCTTGCTTAATGAAAATTATAATTATTTTGCAGAAATGTAATTAACCTAACTTAGTAAGTATCTCCCTGGCAATTAATTAAATTAAGTAACTAATTAATAAAGGCTTAATTAATTGGATTAGAACCATTGTAAGTAATTTAAGTAGTAGTACTGTGATGATTTCTTAGAAGAATAAGTATATGAAAGTGAGGTAGTGCTTGGTGGCAGGTCTTAATAAATTAGTTACTGACAGTGTTGCGGGAAATTACCAGAAGCATAATAAGCTTTAGTAAGAAGTAGAATTGGTAGAGTCTTAGCAGATAATTTAATTAGTCATTTTTAGTCGGGACTTTGTGAATAAGATTGTAGCAAAATTGGTTGTACTTGTGTTGTGTTCTTTTGTTGTGAATTGCAAAGTTGTTGGTTGTGGTTTTATGTTGCAGTGCCTTATTAATGGAAAGAATATAAGTTGCAGGCCTTTGAGGCAAAGTTGATTGTTGTTGTCAAGTTTCAGGCCTTTGAGCCAAAGTTGATTGTTGTTGTTGTTAAGTCGTTGTAGCAGAAAGTTATTATGAAGTTGTTGTAGTATGATGTTATTACTAAGTTGTGATAATATGTTGAAGATGTGTGGTTATATAATCATTATTGTTGCTATTTTGATGTTTGAGTTGAGTCGGATTGCATAGCATTTCAAGTTGGAGCCGATGCTCGGTAAGTTGGCCTGGATTGGAAATATTTAAGTTGAAGGCTTATGCTTTACTGACGCCTCTATTAATTGGCAGTTTATTAAGTTGGGAGTTCAGCTCCAATGGTACCACATGCAAGTGCATTTGTCGAAGTTGTATTTGTAAGTTGCATAATATGATGTTATGTTGTATCTTGTGTTATTTATAAAATCAATTTAATATGCTATTTATCATATTCTTGATTATATTATTAAATATCTCACCCCTTCTGTTTGAATATTACCCTTTGTTGGTAATTGTCGCTCCTGGGATTTTCATCCTAGTACAAACGTAAAAGTGGTGCGGAAAAAGAAGAAGAGTCGCCAGCCAAACATTTTTTATCCCAAGGAAAGGAAAAGGTAATGCTACACAAACCTAGGTAAAAGGAAAGAACAAGGTTTTGTGAACCAGAGAGAATGAATATGGGAGTCGGTTGCAAACTGGGAAGCTATTAGCACCCTAGATCGTTCGTTGTACCCGACAGGATCCATGCTTGCTTGTACTGTTTCAAAGGGTGAGGGTATCTGCTACTGCTGCTGAACTGGAAAAGAAAAATAACGGGAAAAATGTAGGGAAAAGAAAGAATTATGCTCGAATGGGCTTAGCCCATTGCCTACGTGTCTCATCGGGAATGAGAATCAAATTCAACGTAGTTCCCCTAACTAGGGAGGAAATTTGTTTGTTTGTGTTTTTTTATGACTGAATTGCTTATGCATATGCTTAGGTGTTGCAGGCTCGCCTTGAACGAGTGTGTTTACCATCTTGCAAGAGACAAGTCGAAGCGAGCTCTTTCATTAAGAGTGAAGGAGATGAGAAGAGAATTCTCGTGGGAAAGACGCTTATTGTTAGTTTGAATGCTTTTAGAAGCTTTTTATTTGAGTTTGGCACATGAAAGTGTATTCAAGTCCCTTTCCATTGAGTATGTACTTCTTACATCACTCCAAGATGGAATGAGGAAGAATCACACCTAAGTAAGAAGAAGATCCCCAAGACTTGGTTCCAAATATTAGAGCTCAAGCACATAGGCCCATTGTACTTATTAAGTGTTTTGTAGTTTGAAGTGAAGAAGTGTTTCCTAAGATTTTCTTTATGAAAATGACTTCATGTTTAGACTCGTACATCATGCTAGACAAGTTTACATTACCCCAAGATGGGATAGATGCAAATTTTCCATGGAATAAGTATATGACACTGTAACACGGTGGGAGAACTGACTTTAGTTAAATGTTGCGGATAGCAAGAGTCGCCACCGACTTTTATTTTATCCAAAGGAAAGGGCATAAAATAACAGGAAAGACCTTAAAAGATTTTTGGGTTCGGGGGGTAGGTTATGTAAAGGGAAGGTGTTAGCACCCTTTACATCCATGGTTATCCATGGGCTCTTAGTTACTTAGCTCACTTTAAAATGTTTTTGAGAAGTGTAGTGTGTGATTAGAAATTTTCTTAAGTACTTTATAATGATCCATGTACGGATATATATAAAGACTTTGTTTTGAAAATTGTTTGAAAATGTGAAGTGTTTTTGAAATGTTTTGAAAAGGTGAGCAAGTACATAAGAGAAACCTACCCTAAGCTAAATCTTTTTTGTTCTTAAATATCCTTTAAATGGTAAGACTATCCCTATTATTAAGGAATAGGTAGTCATTACCTTGGATGTATGAGGGACAAGTGAAGGGACATCTGTGATTAGGCAACTTTAAGGTGTATTTTAGCAATTCGAAGGGACTTATCATCTTTATTCGAAAGGGACAAGATCATTTACAAAGGCAACCATGAAGGGACTTGATCTTTTTATCTTTTAAGGGACTAGATGATATAAATAAATGAAGGGACTTTACTTTATACACCTTACTTGACCTTTTATTTAAGCAACTTGAGAGGTATCCTTAAGAATGTGAGATGGCGATCCAAGATCGACTTGCGTGTGTGCGTGTACAAATTCAAGTATTTATCTTACAAATTAGTGATCTAAATTCAATTTTAAATACAAACATGTTTACACTCCCTATTTTACTAAACATGGCAATTAAAAATAAATAATAAGAATAATTCTACAACTATTACATAATTGGCACAATTACATTATAATAATAAAATAATTTAAATAAATAAGCATATAATAAATAAATAAATAAATTGGTTAGTAATAATAAACAAAAATAAATATAAGAAGGTTAGTATAACAATATAATGTAGAAATAAATTAAAAGTTCAAAATTAAATAAATAATTATTTTTAAGAATTTTTTTGAGAAAAAGAAATAAATAATAATAGTTATATACTAATATGATTAATAGTTCTAATAATTTAATTATATGTACATATTATAAAAATATTTGCTAATTATAATTAAGTAAGCATATAAAAATAAGAAATTAAACTCATAAAATAAAGTTAGGGTTTTTAATTGTTTAAGAAAATAAATTAGGGTTTATATAAAAAAAATTAGGTTTTATGTATACAAAAATATTAGGGTTAACTATTTAATCTAGACTTAATTAAATTATTTATATATATAAAAAACTACATATAATAATAATATAAACAAATTATAAAATAAATATATATAATTAAAATTTACAAACAAATAAATTAATATTTATAACATAATTAGGGTTTATAAAGAAAATTAGGGTTTATATAAGAAATAATTAAGTTTTATATTAAATTATACAATATCAATTTGAATATAATATATACATATTAATAAAAATAAAGTTTAAATTAATTAATTAGAGTTTTAGAAAAATAAATTAACTTTTTAGGATTACTAAAAAAAAAAGGTTAATGTTTTAATTAAGAAAAACCAATTAACCTAATTATATAATTAATAAAATAAATAAAAGAAAAAATACAAAGAAAACAAGTAAAAAAAAAGAGGGGAGGCCTGGATTTGAACCCAGGACCTCCCCTGATACCTGGCAAGACATGACCACTGGGACAAGGCGCGCGCCTTGTCATCTGGGGGAGAAGAATGCATCATATGCGTAAACTAATATTTGAGATTTCTTCCAAAAAAAGAATGGTCCTGATAGGACTCGAACCCTTGACTTTGCCTTACATACGCGCGTCCAAAACCACCAGGCCATCACCACCAATCTGATAGTTTCCTGCAAATAACAAATTATAAAATAAAGCAATTATTTGAATTACGATTTTGGCGCCCTCAGACTTCATCTTCCTCCTTTTTCCTACGAAACTGCTTGCGAAAATACCTACAAATTTTCCTGCGAAATAACATTTGCAAGTAAACCTAGGTTTTCATATACAACATGTATGAGCATGGTGTTTTTAAATTGGTCACACCAATGTCTTGCTCATGACCTGAAACATCTAAATCCAGCATCCAATATAATTTATATAACCTAAATCAAAGGATCCTAATTTGAAGGTCCTAACCCTAACTATGGCGTATCTCGATACCTGCAAGGAAAATGCAATTGAACAGCCCAGAAACAATCCAAACACCATTGTAAACCATGTTAGATAATCAAATTAAACAAAGAACAATCATATAGTCGAAATCGAATTTCAAAAAAATAAGAACAAAGTCAGAATCGGTTCGTATGATTTATGGCATGAATGACTGTTTTCATGATTCAGAAACATTCTATAATCCTTTAGGAACATATTGGAACCTTCAAAAGTCTTTGGGATGGCTTGAATAATGGAATCCGAATTTGACTTTTTCTCCAAAATTTTGAAAACTTGAATGTTGTTCTTAGAGGCTGTAAAATCGTGTCCCTTAGGTTGTGATCAGTTCCATGTATATATATGAATGATATTAGGTCAAAAAATTGTATCACACTTTGGATATTTTGATCATTTGAGATTGAAAAAGATTATGTCATAAAACTTGATTTTTATTTGATCCAACCTTGCTATTTTAAGACAATCCTCATAACTTGTGTATCAATCTGATCCAAATGTCATTTATAACATTCTAGAAACAAAATCCCTTTTTTAAATATTTGATTTTATATTTTATTTCAATTTAAATGGTATTTTAATGAATAAAATTCAAATAAATATGAAATAAAAAATAAAAAATCAGAAAATAGGTGGGTTGGGTCGTGCTTGGTGTTTTTGTAAAGATGGGATAGCAATTTGGTGGGCTCATTTAGCAAAAATTTGATTTTAGGCCTTATTTGCTTCATAAACTTCCCTAAAATTTCCCAACTTTTCAAGGGCACAAATCCTTCAATTTTAATGCTATGAGGGTGTTCTTGGACATTTTGGAAAGCTTAAAGAGTCCTCTAACCAACCCCATTGGTTTCATGTCCATATCTTTTACCATACTCAATTTATGCTCTTTTGAAGTTGGCTTGTGAGACACAAAGTTGTAGAGAATTCAATTTCCTTCAAAATGAGCTTTGGATGGGAAAAATTTGATGAAGCATGTGAAAGTTATGGCTGGTCAAAGTTTAGTTGACTTTTCCTGAGGAAACCCTAATTTAGAAACCCCTGATTCTTGATGATCTGAAATCTCCTTGATGAATCATGATCAACCCTTGATGAAATGATGAATTTTACTTCATATACTTGATGTTGGAAAAAAATCATGAAGTTTGACTTTGGTTTGACCACAGTTGACCTCAGTTTGACTTTTTAACTGCTTTGACTGATTTTAACCTATCTGATCATCTGACTGAGCAAACCTTTGGGAAAAGTCTTGAAACTTGTCATGGGGATTCTTGAACACATATAAGATTTTATGAAGCTCACTTGAGGTCTTGGAAGTCCATTTAGCCTGATTAAAGTCAAAACCCTAGTTTAGGATGCATTGCTTAGGAGGATGCATTGTCTGAGGGAATTGTTACATCTTCTGACTAATTGTGAACTTTGTGAACCTTGTGAACCTCATGAGATGTCTTGTGAACCTTTTGAACCTTGTGAGCCTTTTAGTACACAATGAATTGTCTTGTGGAGGGCAAATTTTGGGATGCAACAGACACAAGAAGTCACTTCAACCTTTATTAGGTATTTTTGAGTTGTTTTGAGATGAGAGGAGAGAAGGCATCGAAAGGATCTCCAAAGGTAAAATTTCTAAAGGAGACTAAACCTAATGAAGTTATCATGCTTGGATATCCTAGGTTTGTGAGGTTTGAAGATATCTATTCTAATGAATAAGAAGGAGATAAGAGAAGAAGAAAGAAGAATGAGGCTTAGAAGACAACTTACTTCCATGAAGGGAAGATAAGTTACTTCTAAAGGGGGAAGTGAGCAATTATGTAAAACAAAGCATCTTAGATGATTGCACAAACACAATATTGAAATGTAAAATTAGAGAGAGAGGTTGTAATTTAGAAGCATTTTCACACTCCTAAAACTTACCAAAGCCCCTATAAGGTTAGTAAATGAAACACAATAGTTCACAAGACATAAAATGGAAGCTAAACATACAAAATTATTTAAATGTGTGAACATTGTCCATGATTTTTTGTATGATTTTTTAGTGATTGGAAATGGTTTTAAAAAATTAAAATGCAAACTATGTGAAAGAGAAATGAAAAATATGGAAAACCAAGCAAGGGGTTTGAAAATAGCAATTTACACGTTTAAAAGTGAAATTGGGCTCAATGAGGGGGTTTGGATAGCAATCTGAGCCCAGTCCACACAAGCGCAAGTCATCAAGATTTTGTGGAATTCAGTCAACATTCAAACCTAATCTACACCACACAATTGATCCAACGCGTGTCAATCAGTCAAACAATGTAATAATTATGTCAAATGGATGATCAGGATGTATCACACACAATAGCAAGCATGGACTAGCAAACAATCAGATTAATTATTATAAAACAAACACGTGAGAGGCACCCTCCCAATTTAATGCTTTGGCTTAATTTCATCCATCAAATTCAAAACATGGACGACAATGATTTCATCTTCAACCTAAAACACTCTAGTCACCTGAAACAAACTAAGACATTGGAGCTAAGGCTCCAGTCATCTTCTCTTGTGGTCTCACACAAATTTTTCCCAAAAATTAAAGATTCTACCACATTCCTACTCTAATTGACTTCTTGAATCCAAATATCAAGTCCATTTTCTTATATCATACCTAGATTACTCAAATCAAAGAGAAAAAGTTTGATCTGAAAAATTTCAGATCCTCATAACTTCCATAATATACATCCAATTCTTAATCTAAAGACATCCACATTATCAGCACATCATCATGAACATAATGCACACATAAAATTCAAGATCCATGAGGTCAAATATTGAACCAACCTAAAACTTACAGAACTGAAAATACACCAAGAAAACCCTCTGGAAGCTACAGATGAAGTCCTTGGAACCTCTAATTGTAAAATAAATGCAATTATAGCTTGAATCTTGAGATTTTAAGAAGAGGCTTCCAAATTCGAACTTGATGAAAACCTTGATTATATCTTCAGATGATGATTGCTTCTTGTTCTATAGAGCACACTGATCAAGAATGTGGAAGAAAAATGCAAAAACTCCTTGAGATGAGAGAGAATCAAAGAGATGAAGTTTGGTGCAATTTTGTGAAATCTGGCATTCTCTTACTCTCTAGCTCTAACCAGTGGGGTTAAGAGCTTTTATTTGATGGATTTTGGGCCTAACCATGGTTAGGGATTCATTGGATCCATGGTTAATTATTTCATGTGATTTTGCAAAAATGCAACTTGGAGTGTATGTCATGGTATACACGTGTATGAGAGCTATCATGTGCATGCATTTCCTTCTCTTGGATCCCTGATCAGTATTGGAATAAGTGCAAGGCTTGTAGTTGCTCTGTTTGTGAGTTTTGATCCTTCTTACATTTTTGCACTTTATGGAATAAGTGAGAAATAATGCATCAAATTCCATGCTTCAAGACTAAACTTATGTTAAATGAGGTGTACTTGGACATTATGAGCTGAATTTGGCAAGTGGAGTCATGTACAAACCATTTTGTGACTTTTTGCAAAAGGTGGCAAACTTGAATGCACGTGGAACCCTAAAATACACCTTGAAGTCTCTTGATCATATCTTGAGATTCACAAATGATATGAGGATGATCTAGTACTTTCTGAAAAGGGGAGAGAATGATCTTCAACTTTCATGTTTCGAAAAATTCCAGTTGAAGCATTTTTTATTGTGAAAGGTCAAGTTGAATGTGGCTTAGAAAGCTTCCAAAAATGGAAAGTTCAAATACAAGTCATTTCCCTTTTGGGTAACGTTTGCCCTAAGTCTTGATTCTTGATAAATGATGGAAATCTTGACATTTTAGGACCGTATGAAGATATAGGATCTTAAAATTCATGGTTTAGACCTTAATAATCCATAGTTGACTTTTCTTTCTCCACATTTGACTTTTAATTATATCACAAGCAATTGCCTGATTGAAAACCTTCCTCAAGGAACCAATGCACCAAATTTCATCCATGAACACTTGGTAACATATAGAAGACCATGGGGACAATTTAGAACCAAAAATCCCTCAAAAGAACCTTTGGAACTAAAACCCTAATTTGGGCCATGTGTCTATAAGATGTTGCACTGCTTGAGCTTCTTGATCATTCCACTTCTTCTGGTGACTTGAAGTATCATTTGAGGTTATATGGGAGGTGAGAGATCCTTGATAATTTTTGAGACACTTGGATCTTGTTCTTGGCCTTGGATGATCATAGACTTTGCTGAACCACTAACCACATGCCTTAAGCTTAAACTAATGAATGTATGCTTTATTTTATTTTGATTTAAATGCAATGCAATGTCGGAGAATGGTATGCCAAATGTTATGAAAATGGGAGGGAAAATTTTAGGGTGTTACAACTGCCCATATTCAATCAACTGTAGACCTGAATGGATGATAGCAATGGCTTTCAGGCATTCAAGGTATGGAGGGATTGAATACCTGAATAAACCAGAAAATTTGTACTATGGGAAAAAAAGAATATATGGCGGGATGAATGTTGACCTTGATCGACATTACAAGGGAACATAAAAGCAACAAAACCAGCCTCAGACAGACTTAGAAAAGAGTATCATCCTCGAATTATAAACTTGAAATAAATGAAACCGACCTCAGACGGAATCAAAAGATACATCCAAAAAGGACAAAGACTGACCTCGATCAGACCCTGCGTGGAGAAATATTGACCTCGATCAATAAACTCAAAATGGCCTACCATCCTCAAATGATAGCCACAATAAACAAGACACACCTTAGAAGGACTTGCAAAGAGAATTCCATCCTCGAATGACAACTCAAAATACGAAACTGACCACAGACAGAATCGAACTGGTATATCGGCCTCGCTTGATACCCAGAAACACAAAGACTGACTTCAGACAGACTTTGCAAAAGAGAAATACCGACCTCGATCAATAAACTCAGAATGGTCTACCATCCTCGAATGATAGCCACAACAAACAAGACCAACCTCAAAAGGACTTGCAAAGAGAATGCCATCCTCGAATGACAACTCGAAATATGAAACTGACTGTAGATAGAATCGAACTAGTATATCAGCCTTGGTCGATACCCATAAACACAAAGACTGACCTCTGACAGATTTTGCAAAAAAGAAATATTGACCTCGATCATTAAACTTTGAATGGTCTACCATCCTCAAATGATAGCCACAACAATAAGACTAACCTCGGAAGGACTTGGAGAATGTCGTCCTCGTATGATAACTCACAAATAAGATCCTCAGATCTAACATGAAACCATCCTCGAATGGGATTGAAATGGTATACCGACCTCAGATCTAACACGAAACCATCCTCGAATAAAAATACTTTCAAGTAGAATACCTCTCCACTGGAGGAAGACTCTTTGATTGGGGATATCAACCTTTTGTTTCCCCTCTGGGGAAGATTTCAATTTCCAACTCTACTGGGGATGATGGAGAATATCAATGAGAATGCTTTCTGCTGAAGATAAGAGTTTTAGGTCGCCTCTTGCTAGGGATAAGAGATAAAAATGTCTCATGCTGGGGATAAGAGATATAAAGCATCTCTTAATAATGATACTGCTGTACCCCAAAATTTTCCCTCCCATATTCAAGACAATGTGTCTCAAGAGGTCTCCTAATAGTCACAAGATTCTCAATTGGTCAAAGGGATTGAAGGTTTCATCAGACAATGCCTCCTCCTGAACAATGGATCTTAAAACTAGGGTTTTGAGTTTCCCCGAGAAAAGTGGACTTCCAAATCCAAAAGTAGACTTCATAACATCCCACATAACTAAAAGAATCCTCATGTCAAGTTTCAAAGCTTTCCTCACAAGTTTGGCCAGTCAGATGCTCAGATACCCAAAAATCAATTAACTTGGTCAAAAAGTCAATTGTGGTCAACATAAAGTTAAACTTCAAGATTTTTGGTCAACATCAAGATTATGAGTTAAAATTCATCATTTTATCAAGGGTTGATCATGATTCATTAAGGAAACCACAGAATCATCAAAAATCAGGAGTTACTAAATTAGTGTTTTTTTATAGGAAAGGTCAACTGAACTTTGACCAATCATAACTTTCACATACTTCATCAGAAATTTCCCATCCAAAGCTAATTTTGAAGGAAATTCAATTCTCTACAACTTTGTGTCTCACAAGCCAAGTCCAAAAATGCTTCATTTGAAAGATATGAGCCAAGACATTATAGGTCTTTTTGAAAGTCAACAAAAAGTCAACTTTTTTCCAAAGCTCATAATTTGAAAATGGTAAATGATATGGACACGGGACCAAACAGGTTGATTAGAGGACACTCTAAGCTTTCTAAAAAGTTCAAGAACATCTTCATGGGGTCAAAGTTGAAGAAGTTATGCATTTTCAAAGTTGGGAAAGTTTCAAGAGGTTTATGAAGCAAAAAGGGTCTAAACTCAAGTTTCTTCCAAATGGGCCCATATTTTTCTAACCCAAACTCAATTATAAGATCATGCACGACCCATAGATCATAATATCAGTTTTTTTATATTTATTTTATATTATATAGGATTTAATACCAAAAGAGTATGTCTTAATACCAAATTTTGACCAAAATGGAAACTTCCTAACTTCATCCTCAAGCAACCTCAAATCCATCAACAAGGCCTAACTTTTTAAACCTATTTTCTTCTCCTATATAAACTTATGACCTTGACCAACCTCAAGGACGAAAATTCTTGCCTCAAGGAGAAACAAGACCGAAAAAAGAAAAGAAAAAGAGAACGGTGATATATGGTAAATGAGGTAAACCGATTACTGTTTTAAAGAAGTTTTACAATAGCCTTTTTCAAATACGTACGTAGTTTGGTTTTCTTCGTAAAACTTGCAATGGCCTTTTCAAATATGTACGTATTGTTGTTTTTTTTTAAATATAGTAGGTACATGTTATTATATATATATATATATATATATATATATATATATATAATATTTTATGTTTATAATAAGTTTAATATAATATATAATATAATTTTGTTTTAGTTTTTTTTACTATTCAGATTGGATTGTGTCGATACGCTGTTTACACATTTATGTGTATGATGCGTGACACTTGTATTGATCCGATTCAGTGGCGATGATCGCAATTTTGCGTTAGCAACATCGTTTTTTTTATTTCTTTTATTTTATGTTTATTTATATTCGTACAATTTTTGATCCCTATTGCGATGATCACTTTGGGTGTAGCAAGCTAGTAATGGATTTTATCGGTTTATGTGCGATGTTCTATATTTATTCTTGTATTTCGATTTTGCACACGTCCGACGGTTTTGCACGATGACAATTCATCTTTAACGCTTACTGATTCGCGTTTCGATTTACATTTTTTTTCTATTTTATTTAATTTAATTTTATCATGCCATTGTTTTTTTATTTATTCGATTTGCGATGACCGTTTACGCGATAACAATTTGTCTTTTATTTTAATTTTTGTTATTTTTCAACGATCCAACGTCGTTATGTCTATTATCGTAATTGTATTTTTATTTCTTATTTATTTATGTAGAAACTAATTAATTAAAAAAATATCAAAATAAATTAATCAAGTTTCTTTTTGTTTTTGTAAATAAATTAATCAAGTCTTTTTTTTTGGTAAATAAAAAATAAAAACTTTTTTAATTAAATTAATAATTTAAAACTTCAAAAACTCATAAGAACCCTATTTTCTTAATAAATTTAATTAACCGATTTTTATCGAATCCTCCAAAATTCTTCCTCCTCCATTATTATCTCTTTCCCGGTTTTATTTTTTCGTTATTTTTTCTATTTTGTAATATTTAACTTTCCGCATTTTATTTTTCGCACTCCCTAGTTTAAATCATGTACCCCTTCCCATCATGTAATAACTTAGGATTTATTTTTCGCTTTTAAATTCTACAAAAATATTAAACTGTGTGGTTAATAATAATAAGGTGTGGAAAGACATGTATGCTAAATTAATTGGACCTAGCCCACTAAATTCAAAATAAATAACTGAAATTGATATTCACACACATAAGTCGATCATTATACGATCGCCATCTGCACCCCCTAGGGTTACAACTCTTGGTTTCCTTACGAAAATATGGTCAAGTCCCTCGAAAGTGGGGGTGTCTTAAGAAAAGTCCCTTCAAACAGATAAATCATCAAGTCCCTTCAGATTAAAAGATCATAAGTCCCTTCGAGGTTGCCTACGGAATAAATGATCTCGTCCCTCGATGACCCTACGGAAAAAAAGATGATATTCCCTACGAATTGCTAAGACACCCCTACCAGTTGCCTTCTATGACCATACAATGACCCTACGCCCGTCCCTTAATAAATCCAAGGTATGTGACTACTTACTCCTTAATTGTAAGGACAGTTTTACTCCTTAGGGTAGGTAGCTCTTAATTATTTGCTTACACTTTCAAAAAAACTCTTTTCACACCCCACTTTTAAAACATTTTCAAACTCAAGACTTTGTATACATCCATACGAGGATCATTACAAAGAACTTCTGAATTTTTTTCTAAAACACACAATACACATTCTTTCAAACAAGTTAAAGTGAGCTAAGTAATTAAGAACCCATGGATAACCATGGATACAAAGGGTGCTAATACCTTCCCTTTGTATAACCTACCCCCTGAACTCAAATCTTTTTTAAAAGGTCTTTCCTGTTCTTTTATAACCTTTCCTATTGGATAAAATGAAAGCCGGTGGCGACTCTTGCTATTCGCACATGTTTTTGTCAAACAAAAATACCAAGTCAGTTCTCCCACCGTGTTACAGATACCCTTTGCCCAGGGAAGTACCAACACCATTCTTGTTGCTCTGTTGGAGAAAGGTAATCAACTAAGACATGCTGGGGGGAACAGGAGCCACCCTAGATCTGTTGGGGAAACATAATCAAGGAAACCTGCTAAAGGGAAAAAAATGTGACGCCCTCTGCTGGACATGACCTTCATCCGTCTACTAGGAAATGAAACTAAAACCCATCCTGCTGGGGATGAAAGATTTCAAGGAGTCTCGTGCGGAGAATCACTCGTTTTTTTACCCGGACTCTACCTCAAGAGGATTTTGCAAAAGACCTGGTGTCTTTAAACTCTTGAAAATTTGCACTGGGTATCATAGCAATTGTACGAATTAGCATAGTAACCTTGCTGGGGAGGTAGCCATTATCAACACAACTAAGCTTGTAGCTATTGGAAGTGCTAAACAAAAGAATCGACTTTGTGAGCGGCCGCTAGCTGGGTAACTGACTCAATAAGTAAAAGTTGTGACAAAGGGTGACATAGAAACCCTTCTCGAGTACAAGTGCCTTAGTACTCTGAACTTTGGATAGGCTAATAAATCGTCGAGAGGGATTAACGTCTCTTGCTTTCAAATAGGCTTCGATCTTTCTTTGGAGCTTAGCATGAGACTATTACCTCTAAGCAAAAGGATATGAACACATGCCTCGGGCAGAAAATAACCAAGTAAGGTTGGGCAGTGGTTAGGCGTAAGGCCAGGATGATATGATTGATTTTTCCGTTTTTATGACGAACTCACTGGGTATCAAATCAAGGATTGAAGAAGTGAAGACTTTGGTATCGACTTGAAGGTCGTAAGAAACGACAATATCAACTCAATGGTTGAGGCAACAAAGTGACAACATCGACTTGAGGATCGAGGAAATAAAACAACAATATCGACTCGAGGGTCGGAGAAAACCATTATATCGACTCAAGGGTCAAAGAAAGCAACAATGTTGACACACGGGTCAAGGAAATAAAACAACAATATCGACTCAAGGGTCGAGGAAATGAAGGCAATGATATCGACTCAAGGGTCGAGAAAAAAAGGGTGAAGGTATCGACTCAAGGGTCGAAGAAAACACCAATATGGACTCAAGGGCCGAAGAAAACACCAATATCGACTCAAGGGCCGAAGGAAACACCAAAGTGAGGATTGATTTACTCAACTTTAAGTGAGAGACTAGACACAAATAGATGCCACTGGCCCTGACATAGGACATTCTAACAGAGATTGGAATTTAACTGTGAAGAAACCATGATGTCTAAGGCAAACTTCTCTGATCAGGGAAGCACTCTTCCAGTACATCTTTGGGATTGATCACCGAACGCTCATTCTGAGAATTGTCTTAAAGGGATTTAACAGAAAACCTAGCATCTGAAATGCTTCAGTGTCTTCAAACTCTTGGAGAGATTAGTCGGATCTCAAAAACTGCCCCAGACTGCAGGGTCTATGAAAGAATTTTCCTAGTGGGAATTCATGAAAACCCTCATATCATTGTCAGATATTCTGTCCCAGTATTCTGAACCCTTGATAGGTGGTTTATGATTAACCGTCTCCTAGAGAGAGTGACTTCTCGTGCTCTTGGGGTGGCTTTCCCCAGTACAAGTCTTGAAGTGACTTCTCCCCTGATCGACTGATCCTTGAGTGGATACCCAAACAGATATATGCAAGCAGAAAATGTTCATTCCGGGAATGATTATTCTAATGCAACACACATATTAATCTTGAAGTTTTATTGAAAATAACCTCATAAACATCAAAATTCACAAGAAACACATCAACATAATTAAAAACGACTTTGAGGTGTTATAGTTACAACTTTCACTTTTGATTTGTTCTTCAGCATGTTGCTTCAACTAGAATGATATTTCATACCATTTCACGAATCAACATCTTGGCTTTTGATTTCTTTATTGAATCGGCCATAATATTTTCTTTTCTTCGTTGTTGTTCATCTTCATGAATGTTTGCATCAGCTAGCATTATTCAACTAGGATCATCTTGCATGGAACAAGCAATATTCAATAATTTTTTCTTCAAGCTTCCAAGTCTTTATTTATAAAGCTTAAGAAAAAATAGAAGTTGGAAGGCAATGTTATAAACATATTCCAACAATAATATTCCAACGTCAATGTGAAGGAGTTGTCAACATCATAGTACTGAGAAGTTGTCCTTGCGCCACCTTTTTGAGGTAGAGGTCACATAGTTTTAGTACTTTTATATTCAGCATAAAACAATTCTGATCTTCGGTCTTCTAACGTCTTCAGAGGCTTAAAATGTGTATTTGATGAAGCTTGTAGAAGAAGAGTCTTTCTTTCAATCTTTAGAGCCTAATCCTTCAGAATCTTTAATCTTCGTTCAACAGAACCTTGTCACAAGATCTTCAACACTTGGTCTTCAAGAAGCATTATCTTCAGAATCTTCAAAGCTCGTTCAACCAGAACCTTGTCTTCAGAATCTTCAGATTTCATTGAGGACATACTTTATCTTCAGAGTCTTCAGAACTTATTCACCAAAACCTTGTCTTCAGAATCTTTAAAACTTGGTCTTCAGATATAGTGTCTTCAAAATCTTCAGAACCTGTTTTCCAGAACCTTGTCTTTAGAAACTTTAAAGTTGTAACATTTAGAGCGCATTTCTTGTAAAGCCTTTTATGCTTATTTATAAAGTCTCAATCAGAAACCTCATTAAGGATGTTCCTTAGAATCGTTGTATTAGAAGCATTTCTGACACTTAACTTTAACTGATGTACAACAAATGTTTTCATTTAGAGTGTTTGAGATCAGAAATTGAATACGCCACATGCCTTCTATCAGAGTCAGAATCTTTCTAGCAACAATTACACACTAGATAGAAACCATTAAGTAAATAATTTTCTCATAGATAACATGTGCAGTTATCATCAAAACTCAGGCCAGATGTAGAACTCATTTTGTTCTTACATTAGTGATGTCCAATAAACTTTAGGGGAGACCTTGCAATTTCACGAAGATTCGGAGTTGCACATTCAAGATCACATTGAATACCTCAAAGTCGATACCAAAAAGTAATAAATTTTTATTCTTCTTTAAATTTCACAATGGCTGTCAATTATCTTTGAGGTAAATCCTTAAACATTTACAAAAAGATAAAATCTAAAGTCATGCCCTCAAGATAATATAAGAACACCTTAAATAGATAACAAAATCATTCCATTTAATAGAAGTATTTTATACACACTTCCTATTACATGGTACCAGCAAATAAGTACCACACAAAAAAGGGGAAATCTCTAGCACTCCGACAAACCTACTTCCATAAAGAAGTGATCTTCTCGTCAACGACAACTTGATACCAAATTTGCTCCCTGAAAAGTGTCAAAGGATGGCGAAGATACTCTATTTGATCCAAAGCATTTTCAAATGATTGTGATACCACCTCCATGGTCGAACTCGTACAATCAATCATTTTCTAAGTCACTACTATAAATAATGCTTATAACATCGCACACGAAAGAGATGTAACCTTGTCTACCAAGTCGACGTAACGAATAATGACATGAAAAGTTGCCACTTAACACCTCGGTTAATGAAAAATTGAGGGGTAAATTTATATGATCAAGGGTTCGAACTCCAACTCCAACATCTGCATTTTTATTATTTAAACAAAAAAACGCCTCATACCTCTCAGTTTATTTAAAAACCAAAGGGTTAGATAGTTTTTTTTAAAAATAATTTCATTACATTATTTAGACAGAATATTAATAAATTAATTTGTTTACAAACTATATTGTTTACACCGAATATTAAAGTAAGAAATTTTGTTCTTCGTCATCATCACTGTCGGTGAAGAACAAATGTTGGATATCTTAGAGAAGCGAAAATGTTATGGATCCTCGTTTCATAAATCAAATGCAATATATTCTATATGAGTTGCATTCATTTGTTTCAGATATAAAACAAAAAGAGCTTAGCAAAATAAAATAAATATACATTTATATGATTATTTAATAACACAAACCTCGAATCCAAGATAATCTTCTGCAATTGCAATCCATCACACAAATCATTGGCAAAGTAAATACACTATCAACAGTCGCATATTAAATAAACCTAACTTTTTTCTACTCTTGCAATCTATCCCAGTGAACTTCTTACTTTGTGAATTCACTACTATCTAATTTAAATATTCAGAATGCTTTTATAATGAGTGTTTTAGGTTTCACGAGGACCATTAATGGCAGTGTCTTAAACGTTGATAATCATTAAATGGAATGCAAATATTTGTTTAAGGACAATGAAGAAACCGAAAAAACACGCTAATATGTTACCTCGATTTAGGGTTTAGGGTTTAGCGTTTTATTTACAAAGAATATTAAAATAAATTACTTAAATAAATCAAGAGTTTGATAATTGATTCTTGAAGAACAACCAAGAAGAGTTATTTGTTCCAAACAAGGGAATTATTTTTATATTTACATTATTTTCAGATTTTTGAGATGTTACCTGTTCAAACTAAGAGAATTTTTTTATGTACTTGCAATCCATCCCAGATTATATTGATGAAATGTTTTCATGGATAATGCTTTCACCTGGAAAAACACATGAAAGAGAAATGGATGTGTGTGTTTAGTAATAAATTTCTCAATGCTGATAACCGTGGAATGCAATAGATTTCTCAATGTTTTCTTTGATTGACAACATATGAATGTTATTACATAAATACAAAAATAACATCAACACCATTATGTGAGATAGATTTCAAGGGCAAAAAAATGTTTTGTTCAAGATAGAAGAACATTGAAGATTTATTTTGTCTTATAATTCATCCCAAAGAATGATGCTTGAGGCGACTTCATATTAGTAAGGATTAGGGTAAAATCTGTTTAACGAGTGCTTTTATAGTAAAATATTATTATTATATGCCTCATTCAAATAGAAAACCGAAGGGTTAGAACATTCTGTTTACACTTATAAGCAAATAAAATCATAAACTGCGATAGCTGGGTATCGAAGCTTGTACTGAGTTGTTTTTTCACCTCGGTTTTAGGAAAAATTGAGGGAAATTATGATTATCTTTTTTTAGTAATAAAAAATAGCGCACATTGGATTTTGTCGCTCCCGTCTTCACCCTACCGTCAACTCCTCCATCACCTTCTATCTTCTTCGCCGCCATCAACACCTCCCTCACCTCATCTTCTATTCTCACATCCGAAAACGGAACCTTACACTACCTAAATCTCTTCTTCTTTCTTCAAATTCGAACCTCTACCCTAAATGCCAAGCACAACTCATCGGCAAAATCAATGTCTCCTCCATCATATTATCTCACATCTGAACTGGAGGACGAACACTCATCCTATCTCACAACAACGAACAAAGATCCTATCTCACAACAACGAACAAAGATCCTATCTCACAACAACGAGCAAATATTCTACCTTACAACAATGAACAACAATGAACAAAGATCTTATCTCACAACAACGAACAACAACGAACAAAGATCGAAGGAGCAAACCACTACAAGTTCGTGCAAACAGAAAGAACGAAATCGTACCTGGCGAAGTTGTTCGAGTCGAAGACACCTCTCTATTGAAAAGTTGCTGCAACGTCAATCACAATTCCACGAAGGCCTTCGAGCAATACGCACACGCCTTCAGGTACGACTCATCTTCGCTTCTTCTTCTCTTGTTCTTTTCGTAATGCTTTTCATCTTGTGATTGCTTATGCGATTCGCGTCTGAATGAATTTCGCTTGAACCTTGCGTTGATGTTGCTACGCGGATTGGATGAACTGATGCAAGAAATTTGCAAATTCCTTGTATTGATGAGTTGCAGGTGCTGATTATTGCAGTTGTTGATGAGAGTTGATATAAATTTGAGGTTCTGTTATGGAGATTTGAAGCTTGAAGGTTGCGAATGTGTGAAGAAAAGACGAATGGAGAATGAGAGGGCGAGAATGGAGAATGGTGAAGATCCAAGTTCAGAATTTTGGTGAAGGAGAATGATTGAAGGGAATGGTTGAAGAGATGATGAATGGTGAAGGGTTATCGATTGAAGAAGAATGGTTGAAGAGATGATGAATGGTGAAGGGTTATCGATTGAAGAAGAATGGTTAAAGAGTGAGAAGAATGGAGGATTGAGGGAATGGTGGAGTGTTTGGAAAATCGTGGAAGAAGAAAATGGTAGGGATTGGTTCTGCTTTATAGAAGATGGTTTGAGGATGAACTTTCCAGAAGAATAATTCAGTTAGGCAAGTTGTTACTTGTTATGAAATTAGTTTTTTAGTTAACATTCTGTTATAGAGTTAGTTATTGGTTAGTTGTGAAGCTCATAACTGATTTTTTGATTCTGATATTTCCTCTTGCTTCTGAATTGTCCAGTTATTGCTTTTTTTGCGGCTGACTTTCTCTTGATACAGGGTCTGTGACTATGAAACTTCCATTTCCGCTGTTGCAGGATTTTCGTTTTTCTTAGGCAAAGGCAAAGAGTTGAGGTTAGGAAGAATACCACCCTAAGCAATGGTAACACCGGCTAGCAATTTTCCAAGCTCTTCATCATTCCTAATAGCTAACCACAGATGTCTAGGACTGGTTATTTTCTTGCATTTTTTCTGATTCGATTTCTGTTTCAATGTGAATCTGAGTTGTGATCTGTCATTGAGTGATGATATTGATTTTTATTTGCAGGTGTGGTTGTTGAAGGTTGATGAGTTGCTTGAGAGGAAGGTTGTGGATGATGAAGGATTACCGAAGGTTGATGAATGATGATGATTTATGATTTCTGTAACTGGTTTTTTTTCTCTTTTCCTGTCAAAACACTTCATCTCTGATCTCGACATCAACACGGGCTTGCGAACAACGTCTTCAATCTCCTCACCTAGACAAAGGTTAGAAGAAGACTTAACATAACGGAATGATGAAAGTGTCGATGATGCAAAACTTCAGGTACGAAAGCTTGTCACAATTTGTCTTCTTCTACTCCTTCTAGTATGCCAATCCGAGCATATTCTGAATTGTTGTATGGTTCTTGAATCCATTATATAGGGTATTGCTGATGAAGATTCGTAATGGCAGTGTGACTATACAAAATTTTATATTTGTTGCAGATATTGCTTGATTAAAGATTATTAGAGATCCCTTTTTGCGATTTTCTTTTACCGAATATTTTCATCAGTCTGAGAATCCCCCCAAATGTAATTGAACTCCCTTATGTTATATCGATTTTCATGACTGGTTGTTCATATTTTCCTTCTATCGATCTCCTTTGTAACTGAAAACTTGTAGTGCAATTTTACTTTGATAACTAAATTTTGTGTCCTGTTCATATTGTATCACCGATGGTAATGAAACCAAGGACAAAGTCCTTTCATATTTTTTGTCCTTTTTTCCTTTTTCGGCCAAATTGAAACATTAAGACTGAATGGGGATAAAATTAAAAGTCATCAGAAATGGTTTGAAAATAACATTGGTTTGAATAGTAATGAAAATTAACACATGACTTTTAATTAAGATGGACTAACTCCAAGGGAATTTTGGGTTAATGACAATCAGACAAATGAGAAACAACAAGCGATCAATGGGTTTTTGGATAATGGATTAATTAGTTCATTAGAATCAAAAAGAGAATAAAAATAAAAAAGAAGAATTAATTGGAATTAATTTTCTTTGGAAATAAAGGATATGATTTCCTATTATGAATGAAATCGGGTTCGAAGATGAATATGGTCGATGGTGAGGATTTGGACTTTGAAGTGAATATTGAAGTGAGCTTATGACAACCCTTGAATAACCTTGAATGCCTTTAAATTAGGGAATGGAATTGGACAAGCGAACTAAAAATGAGAATTTAGATACGGATGATGGACTTTGAATTTACTTGAATCGTGAAATGTCAAAATTTGTATAATGGACATTATTTGGATCAAGGATGAATTTCCAAACCTCAGTCCATAAAATCAATTCACTTATATCAAAAGTAACAAACCATAGGCAACTTGTAGGACCATAATGCTTTGAGGGATCCTTAAAATAGCAACATATTATTGGAGTGAAACTCTGATCATAATCTTCAACTAACGAGCATCAACAAACCCACACATAAGATGAGAAGCCCTGAGTCGCTTATCCTAGATGCGCCATGACGAAGAAAACCCTTAATGTCTATGAATAAACCTTAGTTCCTTGATTCCTTGTTGAGTCCTGATGACGCGATCAACTTTGTGAGCCCCAAAATAATAATATGTTCATAATGACATGAACTTAACCTTTGTATTAATCTTCGAGTGTAATACGCCTGGAGTATCACCATGAAAACTCAAGTCACCAGAGAATGCTCGATCCCATGCCTTAGGAGTCAATGACAATGCATAATTGTGATGTTATGACTGAGTGGGTAATGCAGATGAATGTGAAGCGATAAGCCAGTTAGGGAAAAAAAGAATGAGGGCAAATTTTGAGGTATTACAGATTTATACCTCAATTTTCTATTGTTTGAGGTGAAAGCTTTGTCATGAAACACATTATTTGTTGTAGTGAGTTAACGAAGCATTCTAAGAGTGCAAGATCTCTAACTCCATGTGAGCAACCCCCAAACTAATTCAAAGAAAAAATAGAGCTTGGTATTTCATCTTCACTATCCTCACTATCTGAGCGACTAATTAGAAGGAGGACCAGTGACATTAACTAAAGCAAAGCACTTCTTACCCTGAAAAGATAAGTTAATGCTTCCTTTGCTTCATGCAAATACCTATCGTTAAAAAATTTCTACTTATGTGTATGTAGGAATCAAAGATTACACCATATAAGTTTCATAAATAGAGATTTTTCATAATTCTTCTCTTATCAAGAGTTTGTTACCCGAGCTTTTGACTGAGACATTTGTAAGAAGAAGAGTTGTATATGCATTTTATCTCTATGTTTTGATGATAACAATGAAGTATTTGTGGAAGAAAATTTTTATGTTCTAATGTTTATTACTATGCAGAGCATGTTTATGAAGCAATCATATCTAACAAACATAATTCAGATGATCGTGAAAGAATATATGCAATTTACTATGTGTAACACAAGTCGCAAACATGGTGAAGAAGCAAGGATGCTTCTGTATCTGATCACAATTAGAAAGATCTAAAGATGCCTTATGTTGCTGTTACATTACTCTTGTGGATGTTATTCTGAGAGTGGTTATGATTCTGAAGCTAGCAAAGCTTCTGAACTTACCATCTTCTGATGACCATGTGTTGAAGAACTCTGAAGACTTGAGGTTTTGCTGAACGAAGTGCTGAAGGTTCTGAAGAATTAAGGGTTCTGAAGATTGAGGTCCTGAAGACCAATTATTGAAGACTCTGAAGACAAGGTTCTAAGTGAACGACGTTCTAAAGACTTTGAGGACTTGAAGTTCTGAAGACCAGGGGTTTCGAAGACAAATGCTAAAGTTTTAAAGACAAGGCTCTGAGTGAATAAGGTTCTAAAGACATTGAAGACTTAAGATTCTGAAGAACCAGTTATCATGTCTATACTCATGCTTCAATCATACTACTATTAGAAGCCTCTAAAGTTCAGAAGAGAATGTTACCGTTAGCAAGTATAGTACATAGTACAAAATGCTTTATCCCACTATCTTTCCACTAACCTTAAATTGAGGAAAAAGGAGAGACGTGGCAGTATTATTTTCATTCTTGTGTAACAACATTCCTCGGTAGCCAGATGCTCTATAAGTGCTCTATTTTTTCTTGTCTATAAAAGGAAAGGATCACATGTCAATGTGATGTTGTTGATCAACAGTCGAACATTGACTATGTTGACGAAGTTGACAACACAGAAGTCCATACAATGCGAAATTAAATATGCAGCTCAAAGTTGATATTGATATTGGACAATTTGATTATGCAACAAACTGCTTATGCAGTAGTTGCTGATTAACAAATGTGCTTAATTCATATGATGCAGAATACTTGCAAAGTCGCAAATGAAACAAGAAGATGATCATGGAAACTCAATTAAAAATTCATAATTGAATTCTGTGTTCTCAAGTGATCATTAGATTGAGAGAACAATGGTCGTTGTCCAGAATGTTTCTCTTATGTGAATCAAGATGAAGAAGTCCATTTATACGCTGCATCAAGATCAATCAAGCTTTCAAGAGCTTATAAAGAAGAAGACTTCCAGCATTTCAAGAAGCTTGTGTTGTTATCTGTGAAGAAGCTACTTGAAGATGAAAATGAAGACTCCATACTATTTGAGCTACAATAAAATGTAATATTTTAGTGAGTTAGGATGATCTTCTGATCAATATTCTTAATATGTTTACACATGCTTATGTAAGAAGCAACTTTTGTAAATGTTACCCTTATCCCTAAAGGACCGAGTGAAGGTCAGAACTTTAGGAGGCTCAAAACTTAGCAGTTGGGTGTTTTCTCAGGACTTGGGGTCTTAGTGATTACTCAGGGGTTAGTGTTTTGGGGTTGCTCAAGACTATGTGCCTTGGTGCGTGAAGTCGCATCAGCTAGTAATGCAATATTGTAAGTCGTTTTAGTTGGTTGTATAGTCAGTCATGATAGGTAGTTAAGCAAGGAAGTTGCATGTCTATGCGCATTCAATCACGGCGGTAGCCGCGTAAGGAAGTCACGTCAACTAGTAACGCAATGTTGTAAGTCCTTTTAGTTGGTTGTGCAGTTAGTCACATGTAAAGTCGTGCCTTGTAATCAATTTGGTTATAGTGGATTAAGTCCTTGTCTAAGGAAAATCACCTTGAGGGGTGCACAGGATTAGCTTGGGAATTTCTCATGTTAACCAGGATATATCGTGTGTCTCTTTATCTTGTTTATGCTTTGTTTTATTTATTTATGCTTCCGCCGCAATCAACGATAAAAGTTAAAGTGGAGATTAAAAAAGATGACAAAAGTGAAAACACCAATTCAAACCCCCTTTCTTGTGGTTTTCTCACACCTTCAATTGATATTAGAGCCCCAGTTCTGTTTTTGATGGATATCAAACACTTAATAGTGTTAAATAAAGATCCAAATGCTATGTGAGAAATACTCTAGGTGATGTTCACATCCACCTGCAATGTCAGTCTCATATGTTCAAAATCTTCATTTGGAAATAAATGAACACGAGTACTGAATTGTGAACTAGAAAGGTTTACATTGAGAAAGTCACTCATTCTTGAAGTTTAAAGTGTTGACAAAGAATCTTCTATGTTGGAGTTGAAAAAAGATTGAAGAATTGGATAATAATATATATTCATCAGATAAGGAGAAAATATCTGTTGAATTTTATTTTTGGATTACATTGGTTGAACAATGTATCTGCTCAAAATCAAATCATTAGAAAGCAAGAAATCTTGTTTGCTAGAGATTAATTCTTCGTGAGTATGAGATTTTTTCAAAAACCAAATTATTCCACCTCTGACTTTCTCATAAAAAGATCATTAGGAATTTCTTCATGTAGAGAAGAAAGATTGTTGGTTCATGATTTTGATGCATAAGAACTTCATAATGAAGCCTGCAGGAGATGTCAACATTCATGAATAGAGGGATTTCAAATCTCTAAGAAATGATTTCTCGGGGTCAGAACATCTGAAGCCTAACTGGTCAAGCAGTTAGAAGATTTAATGTAGAAAATATGAAAGTTGTTTGCTTTGGAAAGCTTCACAGATAACTGAAGATTATTTAGGAAAGGAAGCTTGTTGATTCATCAGTAATATGAGCAAAGATGTAATTCACAAGACGTCGGATCCTCTGAGTATCAATGGAAGTAACATTGAAGATTAAGTTCTGTTAACTTGAGAATTTATCTCAGTAGAACTAACTTTAATTGGTGAGAATTTATCTCAGTAGAACTAACTTTAATTGGTGAGAATGATATCTAAAATTCATCTCAAAAATTTATGAAGTACGAATCCTAAAATCAAAGATGCTTAATAAGATGCAAAGATAAATTCTATCTAATATGGGTTAAAAAGGATTAGAGTCATTGGTGTTTTTCAAAATGATGGAATTTATATATATCCTTTTCAGAATGGTATACCGGCCGCAGGCGATAACCATCAACAACAAAGACTGACCTCTGACAGACTTTGCAAAAGAGACAAACTGATGTCAATCAATAAGCTCAAAAAGCGGACTACCATCCTCGAATAATAGCCACAACAAAACAAACAAGACCAACCGCAAAAGGACTTGGAGAAAAGAAATGCCATCCTCGAATGACAATTCAAAAGATCCTCAGATCTAACACGAAACCATCCTCGAATGGAGACGCAAAGGTATATCAGCCTCGACTGATAACCAAACACAAAGCTGACCTCAGACAGACTTTGCAAAAGAGACAAACTGACCTCGATCAATAAGCTCAAAAAGTGAACTACTATCCTCGAATAATAGCCACACAACAAGACCAACCGCAGAAGGACTTGAAGAAAAGAATGCCATCCTCGAATGATAATCCAAAAGATCCTCGGATCTAACACGAAACCATCCTCGAATGGAGACGCGAAGGTGTACCAGCCTCGACTGATAACCAAACACAAAGCTGACCTCAGACAGACTTTGCAAAAGAGACAAACTGACCTCGATCAATAAGCTCAAAAAGTGAACTATTATCCTCGAATAATAGCCAAACAACAAGACCAACCGCAGAAGGACTTGAAGAAAAGAAATGCCATCCTCGAATGACAATCCAAAAGATCCTCGGATCTAACACGAAACCATCCTCGAATGGAGACGCAAAGGTATACCAGCCTCGAATGATAACCAAACACAAAGCTGACCTCAGACAGACTTTGCAAAAGAGACAAACTAACCTCGATCCATAAGCTCAAAAAGTGAACTACTATCCTCAAATAATAGCCACACAATAAGACCAACCGCAGAAGGACTTGAAGAAAAGAAATGCCATCCTCGAATGACAATCCAAAAGATCCTCGGATCTAACACGAAACCATCCTCGAATGGAGACGCAAAGGTATACCGGCCGCAGGCGGTAACCAGAAACAAAGAAAATAGGACAAGATGGAACGGGATCGTTGTACATAAACGAGAACCTAAGCAAACAGGACCGTTGTACAAAACGGGAACCTGCGACGCGACTGTTGTACCAAACAAGACGCGGAATAAGTGACGAACATCGACTTGGAAAGACAAGGATGTCTGAAAAATGATGTTGGTATCCTCTATGCGGAGTACTTCAGGTTGAGAATATATTATAAGTCGTACGTAATATACCTCAAAACTGGCCCATGCTGGCAAGCGTATGTTTGAATTCATGGCGTAATGCTCCATGAGAATGGAAATGCTACGCTTTGGAGGATGCAAATGTAATGATGATTATGCGTATGCAAATGCAAGGAGATCTCCTAATAAGGAGACTGCAGGCATCCCAGATAGCTTGACTGGGGAGAAACTGATGATCACTGCCCTGATCTGACCCATCCTGATAAGGAGGAAACAACTCTGCGGGGAAAACTGTTAATAATTCACCGGCTGTGAACAACCACCACTGCCAAAGAAAAATTGGACTTTGAGATTGGAGTGCCAAGACCCTGCTGGAGATGGACTCTTCTTGAACTCTGGTGGGGAAGTGAGGACCTCCTGACTTGGCTGGGGACTGAAGGCATGATACTGCTGAGGAAGCAACTGCTGGGGAGGCCAAACACTCCTTATACTGCTGAGAATTGCCCCTGTCTGAAGGGAAACTTTTGCTTGGGGATGACACCCACTCTCTGCTACCTTGCTGGGTGAAGTTTCAACTTCCACATGGCTGGGGATGATTGGAGACACCCTGAGAGACACCTGTTTCTGTTCAAACAAAAGGGGATGCTCCTCCTGGATAATAGTTGTTAGCTTTGTTAGCAACACCAGTACCTGTACCTGCATGAACACAATCGATAGTACCTGCAACATAGAGAATTAGTTTGGGACCCGCTTGCCCCAGGCTCATAGTATGAATCATTATCTGGGCATCTCAACACCCTTTCAGAGCTATATTAAATGTTTCTATTCTCCTGCACGAGTTAGAAAGCATTCAAATGTTCATAATACAATGTAAATCATAATTTGCTAGACGTTTTCACAATCAATCAATGCTAGATGAGAAAAAGCAAGAACAAAAAGCAAAATAGCCGAATTGACTGAAGTTGAATTCTTATTGATTTGGAAAAAATAGCCCTGAATAGACAATACAAAAGAAGCAGTTCCCTGGAAAGAGGGAACAACTAAAAGAAAAACAAACTATCCTATTGGCAATGTGAGAAGTGAATCTCATCAAGTCTCAACCCAGTTATGACTCGTATGTCTTCAAGACGCTCCGCCCGCTCTGCCTCTTGAGAAAAAGTAAAATAACTGATCTTCAACCCTTAGGATAGCCTCAACTGCAGGTAGGTCATGGATCTCGCAGATCGCAGTCGTTCGTGTCAATCCCTCTTTTGCGTGGATCGCCTGTTCAGGTTTTCAATCCACCGGGATACCCTTTTTTGCCTGAGTTGTCCGATGTGGCTTTTCAACTCAGCGGGTGTACATTTTTTTTCAAGATTTCCCTAACTTTTGCCCGAGCCTTTTATTCTGTTTTTGGCTCGCCGGGATGCCCATTTTTGCCTGGATCTTTATTCTGTTTTTATCCAGCGGATCTTTTTTACACGAAGTATTTTCTTACTGCGTCTGCGTTGACAGGGGATTGTAAGTCTTCTCCGTCCATGGTTGTCAGCATTAAGGCTCCGCCTGAGAAAACCTTTTCAACCACGATCGGTCCTTCATAGTTGGGTGTCCACTTGCCCCTGTGATCGTTGAGAGGAGGAAGAATCCTTTTCAACACTAAGTCTCCTGGCATGTACCTCTGTGGTCGCACTTTCTTGTCAAAAGCTTGCTTCATCCGTCGTTGATACAACTGTCCATGGCATACAGCTGCTAGACGCTTATCTTCAATGAGGCTCAATTGATTATATCTGGATCGGAGCCACTCAGCTTCATCTAGCTTGATATCCATCATCAACTTCAACGAAGGGATTTCCACTTCGATTGGTAGGACTGCCTCCATACCGTATACCAATGAGAATGGAGTTGCCCCAGTTGAAGTGCATACTGATGTTCTGTACCCATGCAACGTGAATGGTAGCATCTCGTGCCAGTCTTTGTACGTCACAACCATCTTCTGCACAATCTTCTTGATGTTTTTATTAGCCGCCTCGACGGCGCCATTCATCTTCGGGCGATATGGAGAAGAATTGTGATGTTGTATTTTAAAGTCTCGACACAAGTCAGCCATCATCTTGTTGTTGAGATTAGAACCATTATCAGTTATGATCCTTTCAGGGACTCCGTACCGGCAGATGATGTCTCGTTTAATAAACCGGGCGACCACTTGTTTAGTGACATTGGTGTAGGATGCCGCTTTAACCCACTTCGTGAAATAATCAATAGCAACTAGGATGAAGCGATGACCATTAGAGGCTGCTGGCTCAATCTTTCCAATCATATCGATGCCCCACATAGCGAACGGCCATGGTGAAGACATGACACTCAACGGATTTGGAGGCACATGGACCTTGTCGGCATAAATTTGACACTTATGGCATTTGCGGGAGTATTTACAACAATCAGATTCCATGGTTATCTAATAGTATCCCGATCTCAACAATTTCTTGGCCATGGCATGTCCTCCAGCATGGGTACCGAAGGAGCCTTCGTGAACCTCCTGCATTAACATGTCTGCTTCGTGTCTATCCACGCATCTGAGCAGCACCATGTCGAAGTTCCGTTTGTACAGCACGCCGTCTTGATTCAAGAAGAAACCTCCTGCCAGTTTTCTAAGGGTCTTCTTATCCTTACTAGATGCCCCAACCGGGTATTCTTGAGCCTTCAGGAATTGTTTGATGTCATGGTACCAAGGCTTGTTATCTTCACCATCATCGACTGCAAAGACATAAGCGTGTCTTTCAAGACGGGAGACCGAAATTCGAGGCACGAAATTCTCTTGACAAACTTTAATCATGGACGACAAAGTTGCTAGAGCATCGGCGAACTGGTTTTCATCTCGAGGAATATAGTTCAGCTTGACTTTGGTGAAGAAAGTTAACAGCCTCCTGACATAATCTCTGTAAGGAATCAAACGAGGTTGATGTACCAGCCATTTGCCATTGACTTGATTTACCACCAAAGCAGAATCTCCAAAGATCTCAAGGTTCTTAACTCGCAAGTCTATTGCCTCTTCGATCCCCATGATACAAGCTTCATATTCCGCCTCATTATTAGTGCATTCGAAAGTCAACCGAGTGGCTAAAGGTGTGTGGACCCCTTCTGGCGAGATAAGAACAACACCTACTCCACTTCCATTCATGTTTACAGCCCCGTCAAACATCAACTTCCATTTGGATTCAGGGTCGGGCCCCACCTCCGGAAGTGGTTCTTCGTAGTCTTTCGACTTGAGGAACATGATGTCCTCATCCGGAAACTCAAACCTCATGGGTTGATAGTCATCAATCGGCTGCTGAGCCAAGTATTCTGACAACACACTCCCCTTGATTGCCTTTTGTGAAGTGTATTGTATGTCATACTCCGTTAGTATCATCTACCAACGGGCCACTCTTCCTGTCAAAGCTGGCTTTTCAAAGATGTATTTCACAGTATCCATCTTGAAAATTAAGAGAGTAGTGTAAGTCAGCATGTACTGTCTTAGTCGGCGAGCAGCCCATGCCAAAGCGCAGAAAGTTTTCTCGAGTAGTGAGTATCGCGTATCACAATCGGTAAACTTTTTGCTAAGGTAATAAATGGCGTGCTCTTTTCGACCAGACTCGTCCTGCTGACCCAACACACACCCCATCGATCCTTCAAGCACAGTAAGATACATAATCAAAGGTCTCCCTGGCACTGGAGGCATAAGAATTGGAGGCTCCAACAGGTATTCTTTGATTCGGTCAAAAGCTTGTTGGCAGTCTTCGTTCCATCTAATGGCTTGATTCTTCCTCAGAAGCTTAAAGATGGGCTCACACGTGGCCGTTAGGTGAGAAATAAACCGTGCAATGTAGTTTAGTCTCCCTAAGAAGCCACGCACTTGCTTTTCAGTCTTCGGCTCAGGCATTTCTTGGATAGCTTTCACCTTGGCTGGATCAAACTCAATTCCTCGTTCACTAACAATGAAGCCGAGTAACTTGCCAGAACGGACCCCGAAGGTACACTTATTTGGATTCAACCTCAGTCTGAACTTCCGAAGTCTGTCGAACAATTTTGCTAAATTAACCAAATGTTCTTCCTCCGTCTGGGACTTTGCTATCATATCATTAACATAAACCTCAATTTCATGATGGATCATGTCGTGAAATAGCGTCACCATTGCTCGTTGATAAATAGCTCCTGCATTCTTCAAACCAAATGGCATGACCTTGTAATAGAAGGTGCCCCAAGGAGTGATGAAAGTTGTCTTTTCCATGTCCTCGGGAGCCATCTTAATCTGATTGTAGCCGGAGAATCCGTCCATGAAGGAGAACACGGAAAACTGAGTAGTATTATCGACAAGTACATCTATGTGAGGTAGAGGGAAATCATCTTTGGGGTTGGCCCTATTCAAATCCCTGTAGTCCACACACATTCTGACTTTACCGTCTTTCTTGGGAACCGGCACAATGTTAGCAACCCACAAAGGGTAACTGGTCACGGCCAAGAAGCCAGCATCGAACTGTTTTTGCACTTCTTCTTTTATTTTAATCGCCATGTCTAGACGCGTGCGTCTCAACTTCTGCTTTACCGGAGTACAATCTTCTCTGAGAGGCAGCTTGTGTACCACAATGTCAGTGTCTAAACCAGGCATATCTTGGTAGGACCATGCGAAGACGTCAACATATTCTCGAAGCATAGCAATCAAACGAGTCTTGACAGATTCTTCTAATGCAGCTCCGATCTTGACTTCTTTCTTGTCTTCTTCAGTAACCAGGTTTATTACTTCGACATCTTCTTCGTGCGGCTGAATCATCTTCTCCTCCTGTTTAAGCAGTCTAGCCAATTCTTCAGGTAGATCACAATCCTCTTCACCTTCCTCATCGGCTTGATAAATTTGATTGTCGAAGTCATACTCAGCCATAACAGGGTCGTCATTAATAAGATCAGGTGACGAGCACCTGCATGAATGGTGATTCATGCAAGGCTTTAGCAACAACTTGAGAAAACATTGCCATTTTAAAACTTTTCTTTCTTTTTGAAAAAACAAAAGTAAAAAAATGAAAGACAGAGAACAACATGAATGAATGTGAAACGTCAGCTTTATTTATGATTGTGTTAATGAACAAATGAACCCTTACAAAGAGCCACTATGCCCCGGGCAAGACATAGTGCTTTAATACAGGAAAAGAATCTTTCTCTTGATGATAAGCCTTCCGAAGGAGTTCTTTCTGTCCATCCAAAGAATCCTGAAGACTCTTAATTTCCAACTCATGCTTGATGTCTAACGCCTTTTGCTTCTTTAAATTGTCTGCCCATTTTTCTTGCCATAAGGTAACAGCTTCATTGGCTTCATTCAGATCTTTCTTCTCTTTTCGGCGCTGGGCCGTCTTGTGAGTCTCAGCTAACCCCTTTTTCCTGAAGTAAAGCTCTCTCTCTTCGAAATCTTTCTGCTTGAGACGAACTGCTTCCTCAACTTGTATAGCTCTATCTTCTAACTGACGGTTCTGAATCATCAATTTCTGACAAGAATTATGAGCCTCTTGACTCTCAACCCTAAGTTGCTTGACCAACGCTTCCAACTTCTGATAATCTTCTAAAGGCACCGTTGCTGGAGGCGGAGTTGGCACAGAAAAAGGGACTAGAGTCGTTTGAACCTCCTTCTTTATCCAAGCTTCAAATTCAGGGAACATTCGGTTGTTGCTCTTGCCTAGACATGTTGTATCTTTTCTCTTGATCACCTTCCAAGAACCTGAAACCTTTCTGACCAACGGAAGATTGTCTTTCACCGGGAAGTAGAAAGTTTGGAATAATTCAAATTCATCAGGAATCTCCTTGAGCGCTGTCATACCCTAAATTTTGACCAGAAATTTTTAAATTTTTGTTCATTTTTGACGTGTTTTCGTCGATTTACCGAAAATCAATCATTTTGCATTTTTTTTAAAAAACATTTCTTTAATCATACATTTCACCATCCCAATTGTCATCTTTTATTTATTTTGTAGAATTTGTTTCTTTTTTAATAAGAATGTTTGTTCGTATTTTAATTATTTTTGTATAGATCTTTTAGAATTTGATCCATTCTCAAATTTTAGTTAGAATATTTTGTCACGCTTTGTAATTTATTTATGTTTGATTTTATTTTTAGTTAAATATTTATTTTATATTATTTTTAGAGTTTAATTTATTTTAATTTAAATTTAAATCTAATTTCAAAGTTAATTTAATTTTAAAATAGGAATTTAGTTTATATTAGATTGTTTAGAACTAGTTTTCAATTTAATTTTAATTTAGATTAATTTCAGTTTAGTTAATTAATTTAATTTAAATATTTTTGATTTAACTCAATTGCAATTTATTTTAGAGATTAGTTCTTTTTATTATTAGTTGATTTTCAATTGATTATTTTTCTCTAATTTATATTTAGTTTAATTTATTTTAAAAAAAAATAGAACATAGTTATGTAACTAGTCTTTAGATTTAGTTTGGTTCAAATATTTTGTGACTCCCCATGCTTTCTCCATCAGTCTTAGTCCAACTGCATACACCAATTTTACACTCCATATCATAACCCATTCTCCAACACAGAGTCAAAACACAATGCTCCAAAATTACACCCAAATGAAAATACCAAAACCTGCACAGGAAAAAGAGATTTTAACAAAAAAACAAACCAGAGGATAATGACAACAAACCAACGGATAACAGGGGAAATTCATACAGTTTTTTACTTTGAAGATTAAAAACACCAACGGATAACTGGGGGACACCAAAAGACTCAGACCACAACGCGCCCCCTTCAACCGGCTCTTCCTGGTTTTTTAAAGAGATTCGAAAAACACCAGCAAAAAGGGCCCATCACACAATAAAAGAAAACCTGTCAACAGCAAAAGAGAGGAGGACCATAACCACAAAAAAGGGGGAACTCATAAAAAACCACTAGGGATGGTCCTGAAGAAAAAAGGAAAAAAAACAATACAGAGGAGGATTCTGATAACTCTTATTTTGCCAAGTTTCTCCTTCACCTTCGAGGACAACCTGCAACCTTCCAACTCCACAAACCGCAACCCGCCTTTGCCAAACACTCAGACCAAAACTCAACGCATCCCACCGCTATTTCTGTGACCTCCCTCAACTTCGCACCCTTTCCATCAACTACCAATCGACTTCTCCCTCATTACACTTAAAACTGCCACCGTTTTTCACGCTTCCAAATCCAAAACCACAGATACAAAACCATTGTCTGCAAAATTGAAGACATCAGCTCAATAACAAGACAAACTTAATGAAAAAAGATTGTATGTGTTTTAAAAGGGGACAAATTATTTGAGAGGAAAGGAAAAAGGAGAGAAAAGGTTTCAAAAAAACAAATACCTGAAAAAACTTTCAGCACTCTTTTCAACCTGCTAAACTTTCTCCGCCTGCAACACAAAACACCAACCGCGACCTCTTCTTCCTTCTTTTCCTTCCAAAAACCAACCAAACTGAAATAAATCACCGGCCCTGTTTTTATTACATCACCAAAATCTAGAATCCTCCCCTGTCTCCGCCCAATAACACACCATCTCCTCCTTCGACCTTCAACCGTCGAAATCCCAACACAGACAGACAACCCACACCCATTCTGACTTACACCCTTCAGCCGCTGAAAGCCAAACCCTTTCCTTCATCACCAACCATCCTTCATCACCTTCAACCCTCCGAACGAATCCGAATCGCACCGCCGAACCACCCTAAACAAAATCGAATCGCACCACTTCAAACCACCGATCTAAACCGAGAAATCACCGGCGTCGTGAGTGAGACAAGATCGGAGAAGTCATCAGAACTGAAAAACGCTGTGAGATCGAGGAAACAAACATGAGACTGAGCAGAAGAGATTAAGAAAGATTTGAGATCGCTGAAAACCAATTTAAGAGTAATTTTTTTTGTTCCTTTTCGTCTGTGATAAGCTTTATTCTTTTATCGTTGTTGTTTTGAAAATGATGGTCTCACTGAGTTCTTTTCTTTCTTTACTGTGTTTAATAAACTTTTGTGGCTGAGTTTTATTAGTTTTAAAAACCTTTGTTATATTATTAAGAAATCTATTATGTTGTTGTTATTGGGATTTGGACTTAGTCCATTTGATGTTTCTACACCACACACTGACCCGACGTATCTCTCTCACTCTTATTATTAGTTCCTTTTTAATTTTTTTTTTAATGGTTTTAATTGGTTAAGTTTTTTTGTTATTTCTTGTTTTTGTTATTGATTTAATATTTCCTTACTTGATTTCATCTTGTTATTTAGTAAAATGTCTTTAAAAAAAATGTTAGTAAATTATTTAGTATTTTCTCCATTCGTATTATTTTTGGGCCAATGATATAGTAAAAGCTACGATAAATCGATTCCGATAAATCGTGACTAATATGAGGCCATTTATTTTATTTTATTTCCATAAGCTTAATTGATTTTTATTCCATAAGTTTATTTTATTTCATTAATTCTATTTATTTATTTACTTTATTTTTCGCATTTTTAATATAATGTCAAGCTAACGGTTCCAAAATATCGTACACCGCACACACGCTTTCTCTTGGGCAAATTACAACGAGACCCTTTATTTCATCGCATTCTAGTGTAAAATTCTTATTATATCCCTCTCTCGCTTTTTCTGTGTAATTTATCTTTCCGCATTATTTTACCGGTTTCGATTTAGCGTTATTAGGAACATTTAGGAATTAGGATTAGAATCCACGAAATCAATTAATAAAGCAAATTATTCTCGCCTACACTTCACACACGTAAGTCGGTCACCAAGTGACCGCCGTCTGCACGACTTTTTACGCGTCTTAATTAATTTAACAAGGAATAGAGCTCCGGAGTCTAGCACTTCGCACGTTCTAGAACGAACTGCAAATGGGCTAGCCCCACGCGTATTGTTCGTTCAATCCTTCGTTATTAAATCACATCGATTCTAAAATGTCTAAAACAAATCATTTATCAAAATAATTACGAAAACAGAATTCCGGAGTCTAGCATTCCGCACGTTCTGGATTGAACCGCAAATGGGCTAGCCTCACGCGATGGTTCAATCATCATTCGTATAAAAAATAATTCAATTCATTTAAATATAATTACGAAAATAGAATTCCGGAGTCTAGCATTCCGCACGTTCTGGATTGAACCGCAAATGGGCTAGCCTCACGCGATGGTTCAATCATCATTCGTATAAAAAATAATTCAATTCATTTAAATTAAATTACGAAAAAATGAACTCCGGAGTCTAGCATTCCGCACGTTCTGGATTGAACCGCAACTGGGCTAGCCTCACGCGATGGTTCAATCACCATTCGTATTCAAAACAATTCAACAATCTTAAAGGATCAGGCATGATTCATCTCCATAGGAAAGTTGTTCCTCCTATCCCCACAAACACAAACAAAAATCTTACAAACAATTACTTTCAAAGGAAGAAAGTGGCATTGCTTGTCGATCTTATATCCAAGTTTAAAGCTTCTTCCGATTTTATTTATTCTCAAAGAAAGAATGTGGCATTGCTTGTCGATCTTATATCCAAGTTTAAAGCTTCTTTCGATTTCTCGTTTCTCAAACGTTTGTGGTGGAATAGGTGAGATACTTCTCTTAAAGATGACGACTCGTCTTTTTCTTTCAAATACAATTTAAAACTTACCAACCAATATAACCCTTTTTTTCCCTTAATTAATCACGAAAGACAGAACTCCGGAGTCTAGCATTCCGCACCTTCTGGATTGGACCGTAATTGGGCTAGCCCCACGCGATGGTTCATTCGCCCTTTCGTTTAAAACATTCTTAACAAAATTCAAACATCTTTTCTCAAAACGAACATTGTTTAATCTTTCTATCTCGCAAACAAGCTAGCGCTTCAGCCTCCTTTCGCGAGCAGATAAGCCAACGCTTAGCAGTAGAATGCATCTTCAAACAATCGTTCAATTAAAAAACACAAATCATAGTCGCACGAACTACGAAGCTCTGACTTTCCCATTGCACAAGGGAATACGTAGGCACGGGGATTTTAATCCTTCGCGAGCACAATAATAAAAAACTTCACCTTTCTCCATA
This sequence comes from Lathyrus aphaca, assembly GCA_963966055.1. NCBI lineage: Eukaryota > Viridiplantae > Streptophyta > Magnoliopsida > Fabales > Fabaceae > Lathyrus > Lathyrus aphaca. The sequence goes on along the minus strand of OZ014521.1, from coordinate 131,440,933 downwards.
ACAAATAATAATTGAAACATTAAAAGTAATCATTAGAAGAAGACAATAATAACAAGTTAACATTTAAGCGCAAACTAGACTAAGAGGTTCCCGTTGAGTAGAACGGACGTGAGGGGTGCCTAATACCTTCCCCTTGCGTAACTGACTCCCGAACTTAGATTAGTGGTTTCGTTGACCATTTCTTATCCTTCAGTTAGGTTATGTCTATATCTCCCTTTTCTCTCATAGAATAAATAGAATTAGGTGGCGACTCTGTTGTTTATTTTAGGATCGTATTTTTCGAGGTGCGACAGCTGGCGACTCTGCTGGGGACTTATCTGCCTTGTGCATGAGAGAGTCGAGCCTAGTTTAGGATAGTTTGCGTTTGTTTGCTGATTTGTTTGATTGTCTTCTTTATTTACTATTGATATTCTACCTGTTGTTTCCTTCTTTATTATTTGCTCATTATATTTGCCTGTTGGATCTCGGGATATCACGGGTATGAATTTGTATTTGAGTTCTGAAAAAGAAGAGGGAACACCTAAGTTAGAATTGGATGTTATTAGTGTTAGTCTCCAAGGACTCGCTCCTTGCACGCCTAGCATGAAAGCTCCCCCAGATAGTTAGACTTTTCGTAGATCTTGTCATAACGCAGCTAGCCTGTCGCGTGACCTGATTCACAAAAGGGCTGTGATTCTGGGACCCCCTAGAACCTGTTTCAATTTTGGTAGTTGTGTAATGTTAGGCTCCAAGGACTCGCTCCTTGCACGCCTAGCATGAGAACTCCACTCAAGGTAGACCTTATCGTTATTATCGTCACAATGCAGCTAGCCTGCGGCGGGGCGTTAGTACGATAAACGTCCATGACCTTGAGTATCCTTATACCATCACCATAGAAGCTACCTTGTGAGTGGGCTTTATGGGTAAAGAACTTAGAACTCTCCACTTAAGGCTCACCAGTTAGGAGATTCCAAGTTGCTTTTGTACCTTGGATCCGGCACCTTGCCTTTATATCCAATTCTGGAGCTGTTTATGTTTGTGATTTTGAGCATTCTGAGCTTTGCATTCATTCGCATACCATTTTCATTTGCATTTGCATTGCATATCATCTTCCAACAATCCAACTCACACATGTCTTGTTCTCCGCTAGTCAACTGTACTCGACCAGTCACCAGAGAAAGATGGACCAACTTGAGCAGGAAAACAGGGAGCTTAGAAGTGAAGTCACGACTTTGAGAAATCATATGGGAATATTCTCAACTACAATGAAGACTCTAGTAGACAGCCTTGTGCAGGAGAACACTGAACTCCAGGAAGAGGTTCACAACTTGAAGGTTGATAGAGGGCGACTGATTTCTTTGGCCAAAAATCTGGTCATTTCTCAGCGTCGGTCAAATTCTACCTCTACTCGTCAGCGACGACAGAATCAGCGGAGGTCTCCAAACAGTCCTGAAGGAGCGGCCCATCAATTTGACCCAATCCCAATGACTTACAGTCAATTGTGGTCTCATTTTGCCCGGAACTCAATAATGACACCCAGAAAGACCAGAGCCACGAGGTCTCGGTCCCGTGGGATCAATCCAAATACCAGTTGTGAATTTCATGGTGGGGTACCGGGGCATCCAATTGAAGAGTGCAAAGTCTTCCAGGAAAAGGTTCAAGAGATGATCGACTACGGGGTGTTGACCTTCAATGGAGGAATCCCATCTGTGGACGGAGTGCCTTTGTGCTAATAGAAAACTCAAGAAAGTCCTTTCCAAATCAATCTGTTGCTGGAGCATAGGACAAGTTCCTGAATGCACGCGATCCTTTCGATGCTTTGGAGCTATCCTCTCAGATGTTTAGCTCATTTACTGCTTTTCATATGTATTTTGCTATGTTTTGTTAATGCATGTGTTTTGGCATGTAAGAACTTATTTGTTTTTAATGATTAATGCAATGAATATGTTTGTCTTGAAGCAATCCATTCGTATTCACTCATAATGCTTTTCTTACTTTACAATGCCAACATCACTCCATATCTTGCTTAGGCAGAGAATTGGAGGGAGGATGACGAAATTAAAACACAAATTCTCTAGTTGAATGCTTTTGAATAAAACCCTACTGACGATGTACAGGCATTGTTTCAAATTTCCAAACACTGGAGAAATAAGGAGTTAATCCCTAGTCAACCACTTCGAGCCTAGAAGTAGGAGTTTCTTTCGGATATTTCAAAACCCTTACGCTTAACCTAGGGCAGGGTAGTGTTCAGTTAATCTGGTTACACAATCAAATCATAAGATGAAACATCCCATCAGGGAATCCAATACAATCAATGACTTGACAGTCACGATTTTCCACCTTCCAATGAAAAAAGAAAGCAGAAAAAAGAAAAAAAAGGAAAATTCCTCTAAGTCAAACCTACAAAAGGACTTAGATACAAAAAAAGATCAAATAGAATAAATCATTCGTGAGAGGTCCTCAAATCCTCAACCTAAAAGCTTACGATTTAGTGACCACCATACCAAAGTCAAAAGGGTCACTGATATCCATAGAGGACAAATAAGAGGACTGTCATTTCAAGCAAACCTTGGATCTTCATCTCTACGCTATCAAGACAAATGTATGTGTCGATTTAGCTGAACCTAGGATTGGAGAACATCACGGAGAGTGGGTGGGCACCAAATAAACTTTGAGCCTTTATCCTTTGATTCTAAAAACCGTGAACCAAACCACATTACAACCCTCAAAAGTCCTAATTGAAGTAGGGTTTATTTCGAAAGCACACTCGATGAGATAGTGTTTCCCGACTCCCATGAGCTTTGCTCAAAAATTGGTGTTGGCTTTATAAAAAAATGAATATCACATCTTAGCTAATGATTCGGTCACATGCTATTGTGAAAATCCTTCAAAAACAAAAAAACAAGAAAAGCTTTAAGACAAACATGTGTGTTGCATTAGCAGTCTCAACATTAATAACTTTTACTTGTTAGCATTTGCTTGATATCATAGAAACCTATGTATGAGCACCAGTGATGAGCTTAATCTCTTGAGATTTGAAACTCTGATGAGTAGTTGAACAACCACTTCAGAGAATGATCATCCCCAAGGGCATATTGCTTGAAGACATTTCCAGACAGGGGCAAGTTGCTTTAATACTTTGCCAGTCAGGGGCAAGTTACTTGAAAATTTAGCCAGCCAGGGGCAAGTTACTTGAAAACTTAGCTAGCTAGGGGCAGGTTGCCTTAATACTTTGCCAGACATGAGCAGATTGCTTGAAGACCTTGCTAGTCAGGGGCAAGTCGTTTCCCAATTTCTGCTTACACATTCTTATCATCCCTAAAAGGATAAGTATTGAAGACTCATTTGTGCCAAGTACAGTTAATCTGAGGCAGTGACGTCGAGATTCGACGAATCTCTACAAGAGTTTGAAGACACTGGGGCATCTTGAATGCCAAGCCTTCTATAAAATCCTCTTGAGATGATTTTTTCTCACAAATCATTTCGTGGACGCATGACCACGTGTTCCCCTAAGCAAGACGCTCTTGTGATATACCTTGCAAGTACCTCCAGATAACGGGGTCCTCACGCCAAGTTGCTATGATGTGTCAGGGGCATGACTCATTATTTTCTGATGGATTTCTTTTACTACTTAGTGCTTCCAGTGAGATACTAAGTCTAGTATCCCCCATTTGAGCCTTTATTCAAGCTTCTCCAGCTGAATGTGATTTTCTTCCCCAACGGAGTACAAATTTACTTCATTCTAAGCAAACACAATTTGTATGGTTGCTTCCTTCTGATAGATGTTGAAGTTAGAGGACTTGTCTGGGTTTATTTCCCGAATGAAGTATCTTTCTCTCCTCGAAGGGATTTGAGCCTTGTAGCAAGACTCGTTCCATGGATAGCTCTTTACCCTATCCTCAGTGATTGCGTACACTTTGACGAGATTGGTCGAGTATCTGTTTGTTGTGATGTTTATTTCATCACCAGTTCACCTCTTGTGTTTGTTTTGTCTATTTGTCAGCATAAACATAACGCATATACATACATGTACATCATAAATGATTCATATTCATATTCATGTTGCATTCATTGATGCATACTTCCTTCACCTTGGTCGTGTTTATCCCCAAGTGATATGTCTCTCTCCAAATAGAGTTGTCAGCCTTAGGCAGAAAATGTACATTCTTTCTAATTCCCCACTGAGTTCTTACCCTCGTGGAAGATTTTTGCTTTAGTTCCCCTTTCCACACTTGGATAGGGTTAATCCCCTATTGAGTTTATTCCTCATGGGTTAGTGTCTTGCTTGACAGTTCCTTTCCAGCTCGTTCCTGGATTGAATTTTGGTCGTTGGCAATTTTTGATAATCGAACTACCAATTGGGAAGTGCATTTATTTTGCACCTTTTGGATGCTTAATTTCCCAGAAGGAATTTGTTGGAGGCTCCCGTTGAAGACGAATTTTGCTCTCCAACAGTGTTACTACAACATTCCCTTGGATTACCTATACCTGACAACAAGTGGCAGTCTCTTTATTCGAGAAGCTTGTTTTGTCCTAAAACTTCCAAGTGGAATCAACAGATGGCAGTCTCTTTCCGAGCAGTCGATCCATCCCCAGCGATTCCAGATGGAAAGTGAATTCATTTTGTGCCTTTGAGTACTTTGTCTCCTAGAAGGAATTTGTTGAAATTTCCCCCAGTAAAGACAAATTTGTGCTCCCCATCATTTTTGTTGCAGCATTCTCCTGGAGTATTTACACCTGACAACAAGTGGCAGCCTCTTTATTCGAGAAGCTTGTTTTGTCCTAAAACTTCCAAGTGGAATCAACAGATGGCAGTCTCTTTCCGAGCAGTCGATCCATCCCCAGCGATTCCAGATGGAAAGTGAATTCATTTTGTGCCTTTGAGTACTTTGTCTCCTAGAAGGAATTTGTTGAAATTTCCCCCAGTAAAGACAAATCTGTGCTCCCCAGCATTTTTGTTGCAGCATTCTCTTGGAGTATTTACACCTGATAACAAGTGGCTGTCTCTTTATTCGAGAAGCTTGTTTTGTCCCTAGAACTTCCAAGTGGAATCAACAAGTGGCAGTCTCCTTATTTGAGGAGCTTGTTTTTGTCTTCGAACTTTTGAGTAAATCAACGGATGACAGTCTCTTTCCGAGCAGTCGATCCATCCCCAGCGATTCCAGATGGAAACTGAATTTATTTTGCACCTTCGGATGTTTAGTTTCCCAGAAGAAATTTATTGAAGGCTTCCATTGAAGACAAACTTTGTTTTCCAGCAGTGTTGTTGCAACATCCTCTTGGAATACTTATACCTGACAACAAGTGGCAGTCTCTTTATTGGAGAAGCTTGTTCTTATCCCTGGACCTCTAATCGGAATCAACAAGTGGCCGTCTCCTTATTTGAGAAGCTTGTTTCTTATCCATAGATTTCCCAGTAAATCAATAGATGGCATTCTCTTTTCGAGCAGTTTGTTCATCCTCAGCAAGGTTTATGTTCTATCAAATGGCATCTCCCCTGTTCGGCGGAGAAGTTTGGTATGAATTTCTTATACAATTTTCAACAAACGGCATCTCATCCAGACAAGGTGAGAAGTTTGTTCGGAAAATGGCATCTCATCCAGACAAGGTGGGAAGTTTGTCGTGATTCCAATTTTCAACAAACGGCATCTCATCCAAACAAGGTGAGAAGTTTGTTCGGCAAATGGCATCTCATCCAGACAAGGTGAGAAGTTTGTCGTGATTCCAATTTTCGGCAAATGGCATCTCATCCAGACAAGGTGGGAAGTTTGTCGTGATTCCAATTTTCAACAAATGGCATCTCATCCAGACAAGGTGAGAAGTTTGTTCGGCAAATGGCATCTCATCCAGACAAGGTGGGAAGTTTGTCGTGATTTCTTCAATTTTTGGCAAATGGCATCTCATCCAGACAAGGTGAGAAGTTTTTCGTGATTCTTTTATTTTATCCAACAAATGGCTATCTCTTCCAGACAAGTTGAGAAGTTTGTTGAGTTTTTTCCAATTTCCGTCAAATGGCTATCTCTTCCAGACAAGTTGAGAAGTTTGTTGAGTTTTTTCCAATTTCCGTCAAATGGCTATCTCTTCCAGACAAGTTGAGAAGTTTGAGCGTGAAGTTGTTTTTCTCCATCATATGGCTGTCTCTTTCAGAAGAAGGGAAGTATGATGAATGTTCTATCAAATGGCTATCTCTTCCATACAAGTTGAGAAGTTTGATACGAATCTCCTTACTTTTCCAACAAATGGCTATCTCTTCCAGACAAGTTGAGAAGTTTGTTGTGAATTTTCCCATTTCCGTCAAATGGCTATCTCTTCCATACAAGTCGAGAAGTTTGAGCGTGAAGTTGTTTTTCATCATATGGCTGTCTCTTTCAGAAGAAGGGAAGTATGATGAATGTTCTATCAAATGGCTATCTCTTCCATACAAGTTGAGAAGTTTGATACGAATCTCCTTACTTTTCCAACAAATGGCTATCTCTTCCAGACAAGTTGAGAAGTTTGTTGTGAATTTTCCAATTTCCGTCAAATGGCTATCTCTTCCATACAAGTCGAGAAGTTTGAGCGTGAAGTTGTTTTTCATCATATGGCTGTCTCTTTCAGAAGAAGGGAAGTATGATGAATGTTCTATCAAATGGCTATCTCTTCCATATAAGTTGAGAAGTTTGATACGAATCTCTTTACTTTTCCAACAAATGGCTATCTCTTCCATACAAGTATAGAAGTTTGTTGAGAATTTTCCAATTTCCGTCAAATGGCTATCTCTTCCAGACAAGTTGAGAAGTTTGAGCGTGAAGTTTTGTTTTCTCCATCATATGGTTGTCCCTTTCAGAAGAAGGGAAGTATGGTGAGAGTTCTGTTCAATGGCATCCTTAGTTGAATCTCGGCAGAAGATTTAGCAACAGGAGATTCCTTTTATTTCTGGCAAGTCTCGGCAGAATATTTCCAGTATACCTCGGCAGAAGGTATCTCATTCTTAAGTTCTCTGGTAATCTCGACAGAAGATCTCTAGCAGATTTCGATAGAATTTGTTTTCTTTCCAAGATCTCGGCAATAGATTTTTGGTTTATCTTGATACCTCGGCAGAAGGTATCTCGTTCTTAGAATCTCTGGTAATCTCGGCAGTAGATCTCCAGCAGACTTCAACAGAATTTGTTTTCGTTCCAAGATCTCGGCAGTAGATTTTTGGTTCATTCAATATACCTCGACATAAGGTATTCCATTTTTGGATTCTCTGGTCATCTCGGTAGTTAGATCTCCAGTAGACTTCGGAAGAATTGGTTTTCGTTTCAGAATCTCGGCAGTAGATTTATGTTTCGTTTTTGATACACCAACAGAAAGTTTTTTCCAAATGAGGTTTTAAATCTCGGCAGTAGATTTCCTCAAAGTGGAATTTTGTTCAAAGTTTTCGAGTCATCTTAGGACCTGTAGACGTTTGTCGTCTGGCTTCGCTCAGGAGAAAATTCCTCGTGTGGATTGTACCCCAGTCATGTGTGTCTAATCCCCAATAGGGTCAATTTTTTTCTTTCCGGCGGCGTTATAGCTTTCATCTTGCATTTTGCACTGCATATCATATCATTCCATCTGCATTTTCGGCCAAAATTTTAGGTATTCTGATATTTAATCATCTTCCACCTTGAATATCCAAAAAAAATCTTTGTTACTCGTACATTCAAGTTCAGGATGATTAAATAGGGGCAGCTGTCATACCCTAAATTTTGACCAGAAATTTTTAAATTTTTGTTCATTTTTGACGTGTTTTCGTCGATTTACCGAAAATCAATCATTTTGCATTTTTTTTAAAAAACATTTCTTTAATCATACATTTCACCATCCCAATTGTCATCTTTTATTTATTTTGTAGAATTTGTTTCTTTTTTAATAAGAATGTTTGTTCGTATTTTAATTATTTTTGTATAGATCTTTTAGAATTTGATCCATTCTCAAATTTTAGTTAGAATATTTTGTCACGCTTTGTAATTTATTTATGTTTGATTTTATTTTTAGTTAAATATTTATTTTAGATTATTTTTAGAGTTTAATTTATTTTAATTTTAATTTAAATCTAATTTCAAAGTTAATTTAATTTTAAAATAGGAATTTAGTTTATATTAGATTGTTTAGAACTAGTTTTCAATTTAATTTTAATTTAGATTAATTTCAGTTTAGTTAATTAATTTAATTTAAATATTTTTGATTTAACTCAATTGCAATTTATTTTAGAGATTAGTTCTTTTTATTATTAGTTGATTTTCAATTGATTATTTTTCTCTAATTTATATTTAGTTTAATTTATTTAAAAAAAAATAGAACATAGTTATGTAACTAGTCTTTAGATTTAGTTTGGTTCAAATATTTTGTGACTCCCCATGCTTTCTCCATCAGTCTTAGTCCAACTGCATACACCAATTTTACACTCCATATCATAACCCATTCTCCAACACAGAGTCAAAACACACTGCTCCAAAATTACACCCAAATGAACATACCAAAACCTGCACAGGAAAAAGAGATTTTGACAAAAAAACAAACCAGAGGATAATGACAACAAACCAACGGATAACAGGGGAAATTCATACAGTTTTTTACTTTGAAGATTAAAAACACCAACGGATAACTGGGGGACACCAAAAGACTCAGACCACAACGCACCCCCTTCAACCGGCTCTTCCTGGTTTTTTAAAGAGATTCGAAAAACACCAGCAAAAAGGGCCCATCACACAATAAAAGAAAACCTGTCAACAGCAAAAGAGAGGAGGACCATAACCACAAAAAAGGGGGAACTCATAAAAAACCACCAGGGATGGTCCTGAAGAAAAAAGGAAAAAAAAAACAATACAGAGGAGGATTCTGATAACTCTTATTTTGCCAAGTTTCTCCTTCACCTTCGAGGACAACCTGCAACCTTCCAACTCCACAAACCGCAACCCGCCTTTGCCAAACACTCAGACCAAAACTCAACGCATCCCACCGCTATTTCCGTGACCTCCCTCAACTTCGCACCCTTTCCATCAACTACCAATCGACTTCTCCCTCATTACACTTAAAACTGCCACCGTTTTTCACGCTTCCAAATCCAAAACCACAGATACAAAACCATTGTCTGCAAAATTGAAGACATCAGCTCAATAACAAGACAAACTTAATGAAAAAAGTTTGTATGTGTTTTAAAAGGGGACAGATTATTTGAGAGGAAAGGAAAAAGGAGAGAAAAGGTTTCAAAAAAACAAATACCTGAAAAAACTTTCAGCACTCTTTTCAACCTGCTAAACTTTCTCCGCCTGCAACACAAAACACCAACCGCGACCTCTTCTTCCTTCTTTTCCTTCCAAAAACCAACCAAACTGAAATAAATCACCGGCCCTGTTTTTATTACATCACCAAAACCTAGAATCCTCCCCTGTCTCCGCCCAATAACACACCATCTCCTCCTTCGACCTTCAACCGTCGAAATCCCAACACAGACAGACAACCCACACCCATTCTGACTTACACCCTTCAGCCGCTGAAAGCCAAACCCTTTCCTTCATCACCAACCATCCTTCATCACCTTAAACCCTCCGAACGAATCCGAATCGCACCGCCGAACCACCCTAAACAAAATCGAATCGCACCACTTCAAACCACCGATCTAAACCGAGAAATCACCGGCGTCGTGAGTGAGACAAGATCGGAGAAGTCATCAGAACTGAAAAACGCTGTGAGATCGAGGAAACAAACATGAGACTGAGCAGAAGAGATTAAGAAAGATTCGAGATCGCTGAAAACCAATTTAAGAGTAATTTTTTTTGTTCCTTTTCGTCTGTGATAAGCTTTATTCTTTTATCGTTGTTGTTTTGAAAATGATGGTCTCACTGAGTTCTTTTCTTTCTTTACTGTGTTTAATAAACTTTTGTGGCTGAGTTTTATTAGTTTTAAAAACCTTTGTTATATTATTAAGAAATCTATTATGTTGTTGTTATTGGGATTTGGACTTAGTCCATTTGATGTTTCTACACCACACACTGACCCGACGTATCTCTCTCACTCTTATTATTAGTTCCTTTTTAATTTTTTTTTAATGGTTTTAATTGGTTAATGTTTTTTGTTATTTCTTGTTTTTGTTATTGATTTAATATTTCCTTACTTGATTTCATCTTGTTATTTAGTAAAATGTCTTTAAAAAAAATGTTAGTAAATTATTTAGTATTTTCTCCATTCGTATTATTTTTGGGCCAATGATATAGTAAAAGCTACGATAAATCGATTCCGATAAATCGTGACTAATATGAGGCCATTTATTTTATTTTATTTCCATAAGCTTAATTGATTTTTATTCCATAAGTTTATTTTATTTCATTAATTCTATTTATTTATTTACTTTATTTTTCGCATTTTTAATATAATGTCAAGCTAACGGTTCCAAAATATCGTACACCGCACACACGCTTTCTCTTGGGCAAATTACAACGAGACCCTTTATTTCATCGCATTCTAGTGTAAAATTCTTATTATATCCCTCTCTCGCTTTTTCTGTGTAATTTATCTTTCCGCATTATTTTACCGGTTTCGATTTAGCGTTATTAGGAACATTTAGGAATTAGGATTAGAATCCACGAAATCAATTAATAAAGCAAATTATTCTCGCCTACACTTCACACACGTAAGTCGGTCACCAAGTGACCGCCGTCTGCACGACTTTTTACGCGTCTTAATTAATTTAACAAGGAATAGAGCTCCGGAGTCTAGCACTCCGCATGTTCTAGAACGAACTGCAAATGGGCTAGCCCCACGCGTATTGTTCGTTCAATCCTTCGTTATTAAATCACATCGATTCTAAAATGTCTAAAACAAATCATTTATCAAAATAATTACGAAAACAGAATTCCGGAGTCTAGCATTCCGCACGTTCTGGATTGAACCGCAAATGGGCTAGCCTCACGCGATGGTTCAATCATCATTCGTATAAAAAATAATTCAATTCATTTAAATATAATTACGAAAACAGAATTCCGGAGTCTAGCATTCCGCACGTTCTGGATTGAACCGCAAATGGGCTAGCCTCACGCGATGGTTCAATCATCATTCGTATAAAAAATAATTCAATTCATTTAAATTAAATTAAATTACGAAAAAATGAACTCCGGAGTCTAGCATTCCGCACGTTCTGGATTGAACCGCAACTGGGCTAGCCTCACGCGATGGTTCAATCACCATTCGTATTCAAAACAATTCAACAATCTTAAAGGATCAGGCATGATTCATCTCCATAGGAAAGTTGTTCCTCCTATCCCCACAAACACAAACAAAAATCTTACAAACAATTACTTTCAAAGGAAGAAAGTGGCATTGCTTGTCGATCTTATATCCAAGTTTAAAGCTTCTTCCGATTTTATTTATTCTCAAAGAAAGAATGTGGCATTGCTTGTCGATCTTATATCCAAGTTTAAAGCTTCTTTCGATTTCTCGTTTCTCAAACGTTTGTGGTGGAATAGGTGAGATACTTCTCTTAAAGATGACGACTCGTCTTTTTCTTTCAAATACAATTTAAAACTTACCAACCAATATAACCCTTTTTTTTCCTTAATTAATCACGAAAGACAGAACTCCGGAGTCTAGCATTCCGCACCTTCTGGATTGGACCGCAATTGGGCTAGCCCCACGCGATGGTTCATTCGCCCTTTCGTTTAAAACATTCTTAACAAAATTCAAACATCTTTTCTCAAAACGAACATTGTTTAAATCTTTCTATCTCGCAAACAAGCTAGCGCTTCAGCCTCCTTTCGCGAGCAGATAAGCCAACGCTTAGCAGTAGAATGCATCTTCAAACAATCGTTCAATTAAAAAATACAAATCGTAGTCGCACGAACTACGAAGCTCTGACTTTCCCATTGCACAAGGGAATACGTAGGCACGGGGATTTTAATCCTTCGCGAGCACAATAATAAAAAACTTCACCTTTCTCCATAACAAATAATAATTGAAACATTAAAAGTAATCATTAGAAGAAGACAATAATAACAAGTTAATATTTAAGCGCAAACTAGACTAAGAGGTTCCCGTTGAGTAGAACGGACGTGAGGGGTGCCTAATACCTTCCCCTTGCGTAACTGACTCCCGAACTTAGATTAGTGGTTTCGTTGACCATTTCTTATCCTTCATTTAGGTTGTGTCTATATCTCCCTTTTCTCTCATAGAATAAATAGAATTAGGTGGCGACTCTGTTGTTTATTTTAGGATCGTATTTTTCGAGGTGCGACAAGCGCATATCCCAATTGTCTTCTTAAGAGGATGGGATTGTAGTTGATACCTCCTGATACTCCCAACAAAGGCACATTAGGGTAATTCCCACAACTGGTAATGAGACTCTTTCCTTTCAACCTCAAAGTAAACCACCTGATATCTCTAGCAGACAAAGTACTCAGCTTCTGGGCCCAAGTAGTATTAGGATCAGTAAAACTCTCAGTAGTAGGCAAGTGCCTCATAACCCATTTGTAGAATAAGGAAGCACAACATCTAACCATACCTCCTCGCTTCTTCTCATTCTTATAATGCACTAAATAATACAAGTCACCTAAGAGGGTGGGCACCGGATTCTTCAACACAAACAAATAAATAGCATTTATGTCCACAAACTTGTCCATATCAGCAAACAAAACTACCCCATACACAGATAATGCCACGATGGCGCAAACTGAATCCCACTGCTTTTCCACGGCACATTCTTCAGCTCTCCTGACCAGAAACTCTAAGGGAAAACCAAGTACTCCTGCCTTGGTGGCAACCAGATTAGTGGATACCTCTGATGGGCTCAAATAAAGAGCACTAGCAATGTCATCATGAGTCGGTCTTGTCATCTCTGAGTTGAAAGGAAGCTGATCCTTGATTGAAACTCCCGTAATCTCAGCATACTCTTCCAGCAAAGGACCCAACTGAAAGTCATGAAATGTGAAACACCTGAGCCGTGGATCGTAATACTGCAACAAAGTGTGAACGGCGCTTCTATGTGAACTATCCAAGTTGAATACCAAATCAAGAATATCACCATACTTTTCCTTGAAGTAAACCAAATGACCCGGGGTAATCAGAGACACCAATTGGTTGATCAGGTCCAACTTGGTATCAAAGAATTTGTAGTGCACAGTTCTCTTCTTGACGTCTTCCATTCTGAAGCAATGATATGGCCAGGAACCGGGAATAAATGTAGACCCTGAGAATAAAAGAAACACAAATGATTAATGATGATATGATGCTTATGCAAGACAAGGCATGTGATCAGTGAAGTGTCTGTGATGTGTCAATCATATAATCAGGTATCGGTGCAAGGTCTCAAAATCCATATATCACAATAATCATCCCTCTGATCTGGGATCCATATCTTAAAACCAGAAATCCAGATCACAAAACTGATCCAAAGGCAAAGTGGGTATGCTGAAGGTATTAGGGTTCCTGCAAACCTGTAAACCCTTCCCAATCTCACGGGTGTGCTACTCGGGTCAACATCACGGACTCTCAAAGCCGAATAGCAATAATACGTTCACCATTTCCGAGAAATGGCTCATGCCCAAATCAGGGAATCGGTTTGGCATTATGTACTACTCAGGGAGGCCTCAGTTGAGTCCGGAAAAACAAGCATCCCTCACAAGTCTCCAGCTTCAAGCACTGAGTCGAGAAACAATAGTACATTCATCCCGAAGGGTACAATACTATCGTCATACGATCATTTTGCTTTAACTGAATTCCTATGAGAGAACCAGGCCATCCTATGCGAGTTCCCAATGGACCCTCGGATGCGAGTGGGTTTGCCAACAAATGTGGTCTGCCACTGTCATCACTGGAGAGGGGTGTTTCCATTAAGGTCCTCGAAGATCGGTCACCAGATGCACATAACTATCAAGGTTGTACCCTGAAGTGGAGAAGAACCCCCACACAGAATAGTCCCGAGATGGTCGCAATCTGGGTGCGGAACACATCGCCACTCATCATGTAACCATGCGAGTACAACATGTCCACGCTAATCCTATAGTGCACTCAAGCCGGGTAGTTGGCTTATCTCATAGTAACTCCCATCCCGCAGAAAAAATGAAAACCAGCACAGCCAGACAGTCCAATATAATATGATGCATGGAAAATAAAATGTTGAAAGCGGTAAATAAATGCGATAAAGTAAAGCTGTAAAATAAAAACTGTAAATAAATAGTAAAGCTAAACTAAAGCACACAGCAACAAACATATAAACACCCAAAGAAACAAAACCAAACAGGCGCTAGGATTGACTCTACAAGGGAAACCAGAAGAATCAGGTTAGTCCCCAGCAGAGTCGCCACCTATCGCTCCCGTCTTCACCCTACCGTCAACTCCTCCATCACCTTCTATCTTCTTCGTCGCCATCAACACCTCCCTCGCCTCATCTTCTATTCTCACATCCGAAAACGGAACCTTACACTACCTAAATCTCTTCTTCTTTCTTCAAATTCGAACCTCTACCCTAAATGCCAAGCACAACTCATCGGCAAAATCAACGTCTCCTCCACCATCTTATCTCACATCTGAACTGGAGGACGAACACTCATCCTATCTCACAACAACGAACAAAGATCCTATCTCACAACAACGAACAAAGATCCTATCTCACAACAACGAGCAAATATTCTACCTTACAACAATGAACAACAACGAACAAAGATCTTATCTCACAACAACGAACAACAACGAACAAAGATCGAAGGAGCAAACCACTACAAGTTCGTGCAAACAGAAAGAACGAAATCGTACTTGGCGAAGTTGTTCGAGTCGAAGACACCCTTCTGTTGCAAAGTTGCTGCAACGTCAATCACAATTCCACGAAGGCCTTCGAGCAATACGCACACGCCTTCAGGTACGACTCATCTTCGCTTCGTCTTCTCTTGTTCTTTTCGTAATGCTTCGCGTCTTGTGATTGCTTATGTGATTCGCGTCTGAATGAATTTCGCTTGAACCTTGCGTTGATGTTGCTGCGCGGATTGGATGAACTGATGCAAGAAATTTGCAAATTCCTTGTATTGATGAGTTACAGGTGCTGATTATTGCAGTTGTTGATGAGAGTTGATATAAATTCGAGGTTCTGTTATGGAGATTTGAAGCTTGAAGGTTGTGAATGTGTGAAGAAAAGACGAATGGAGAATGAGAGGGCGAGAATGGAGAATGGTGAAGATCCAAGTTCAGAATTTTGGTGAAGGAGAATGATTGAAGGGAATGGTTGAAGAGATGATGAATGGTGAAGGGTTATCGATTGAAGAAGAATGGTTGAAGAGATGATGAATGGTGAAGGGTTACCGATTGAAGAAGAATGGTTGAAGAGTGAGAAGAATGGAGGATTGAGGGAATGGTGGAGTGTTTGGAAAATCGTGGAAGAAGAAAATGGTGGGGATTGGTTCTGCTTTATAGAAGATGGTTTGAGGATGAACTTTCCAGAAGAATAATTCAGTTAGGCAAGTTGTTACTTGTTATGAAATTAGTTTTTCAGTTAACATTCTGTTATAGAGTTAGTTATTGGTTAGTTATGAAGCTCATAACTGATTTTTTGATTCTGATATTTCCTCTTGCTTCTGAATTGTCCAGTTATTGCTTTTTTTTTGTGGCTGACTTTCTCTTGATACATAATTGTGATGTTATGACTGAGTGGGTAATGCAGATGAATGCGAAGCGATAAGCCAGTTAGGTCAAAAAAGAATGAGGGCAAATTTTGAGGTATTATAGATTTATACCTCAATTTTCTATTGTTTGAGGTGAAAGCTTTGTCATGAAACACATTATTTGTTGTAGTGAGTTAACGAAGCATTCTAAGAGTACAAGATCTCTAACTCCATGTGAGCAACCCCCAAACTAATTCAAATAAAAAATAGAGCTTGGTATTTCATCTTCACTATCCTCACTATCTGAGCGACTAATTAGAAGGAGGACCAGTGACATTAACTAAAGCAAAGCACTTCTTACCCTGAAAAGATAAGTTAATGCTTCCTTTGCTTCATGCAAATACCTATCGTTAAAACATTTCTACTTATGTGTATGTAGGAATCAAAGATTACACCATATAAGTTTCATAAATAGAGATTTTTCATAATTCTTCTCTTATCAAGAGTTTGTTACCCGAGATTTTGACAGAGACATTTGTAAGAAGAAGAGTTGTCTATGCATTTTGTCTCTATGTTTTAATGATAACAATGAAGTATTTGTGGAAGAAAATTTTTATGTTCTAATGTTTATTACTATGCAGAGCATGTTTATGAAGCAATCATATCTAACAAACATAATTCAGATGATCCTGAAAGAATATATGCAATTTACTATGTGTAACACAAGTCGCAAACATGGTGAAGAAACAAGGATGCTTCTGTATCTGATCACAATTAGAAAGATCTAAAGATGCCTTATGTTGCTGTTACATTACTCTTGTGGATGTTATTCTGAGAGTGGTTATGATTCTGAAGCTAGCAAAGCTTCTGAACTTACCATCTTCTGATGACCATGTGTTGAAGAACTCTGAAGACTTGAGGTTTTGCTGAACGAAGTGCTGAAGGTTCTGAAGAATTAAGGGTTCTGAAGATTGAGGTCCTGAAGACCAATTATTGAAGACTCTGAAGACAAGGTTCTAAGTGAACGACGTTCTAAAGACTCTGAGGACTTGAAGTTCTGAAGACCAGGGGTTTCGAAGACAAATGCTAAAGTTTTAAAGACAAGGCTCTGAGTGAATAAGGTTCTAAAGACATTGAAGACTTAAGATTCTGAAGAACCAGTTATCATGTCTATACTCATGCTTCAATCATACTACTATTAGAAGCCTCTAAAGTTCAAAAGAGAATGTTACTGTTAGCAAGTATAGTACATAGTACAAAATGCTTTATCCCACTATCTTTCCACTAACCTTAATTTGAGGAAAGAGGAGAGACGTGACAGTATTATTTTCATTCTTGTGTAACAACATTCCTCGGTAGCCAGATGCTCTATAACTGCTCTATTTTTTCTTGTCTATAAAAGGAAAGGATCACATGTCAATGTGATGTTGTTGATCAACAGTCGAACATTGACTATGTTGACGAAGTTGACAACATAGAAGTCCATACAATACAAAATTAAATATGTAGCTCAAAGTTGATATTGGTATTGGACAATTTGATTATGCAACAAACTGCTTATGCAGTAGTTGCTGATTAACAAATGTGCTTAATTCATATGATGCAGAATACTTGCAAAGTCGTAAATGAAACAAGAAGATGATCATGGAAACTCAATTAAAAATTCATAATTGAATTTTGTGTTCTCAAGTGATCATTAGATTGAGAGAACAATGGTCATTGTCCAGAATGTTTCTCTTATGTGAATCAAGATGAAGAAGTCCATTTATACGTTGCATCAAGATCAATCAAGCTTTCAAGAGCTTATAAAGAAGAAGACTTCCAGCATTTCAAGAAGCTTGTGTTGTTATCTGTGAAGAAGCTACTTGAAGATGAAAATGAAGACTCCATACTATTTGAGCTACAATAAAATGTAATATTTTAGTGAGTTAGGATGATCTTCTGATCAATATTCTTAATATGTTTACACATGCTTATGTAAGAAGTAACATTTGTAAATGTTACCCTTATCCCTAAAGGTCCGAGTGAAGGTCAGAACTTTAGGAGGCTCAAAACTTAGCAGTTGGGTGTTTCCTCAGGACTTGGGGTCTTAGTGATTACTCAGGGGTTAGTGTTCTGGTGTTACTCAAGACTATGTGCCTTGGTGCGTGAAGTCGCATCAGCTAGTAATGCAATATTGTAAGTCGTTTTAGTTGGTTGTATAGTCAGTCATGGTAGGTAGTTAAGCAAGGAAGTTGCATGTCTATGCGCATTCAATCACGGCGGTAGCCGCGTAAGGAAGTCACGTCAACTAGTAACGCAATGTTGTAAGTCCTTTTAGTTGGTTGTGCAGTTAGTCACGTGTAAAGTCGTGCCTTGTAATCAATTTGGTTATAGTGGATTAAGTCCTTGTCTAAGGCAAATCACCTTGAGGGGTGCACAGGATTAGCTTGGGAATTTCTCATGTTAACCAGGATATATCGTGTGTCTCTTTATCTTGTTTATGCTTTGTTTTATTTATTTATGCTTCCGCCGCAATCAACGATAAAAGTTAAAGTGGAGATTAAAAAAGATAACAAAATTGAAAACACCAATTCAAACCCCCTTTCTTGTGGTTTTCTCACACCTTCAATTGATATTAGAGCCCCAGTTCTGTTTTTGATGGATATCAAACACTTAATAGTGTTAAATAAAGATCCAAATGCTATGTGAGAAATACTCTAGGTGATGTTCACATCCACCTGCAATGTCGGTCTCATATGTTCAAAATCTTCATTTGGAAATAAATGAACACGAGTACTGAATTGTGAACTAGAAAGGTTTACATTGAGAAAGTCACTCATTCTTGAAGTTTAAAGTGTTGACAACGAATCTTCTATGTTGGAGTTGCAAAAAGATTTAAGAATTGGATAATAATATATATTCATCAGATAAGGAGAAAATATCTATTGAATTTTATTTTTGGATTACATTGGTTGAACAATGTATCAGCTCAAAATCAAATCATTAGAAAGCAAGAAATCTTGTTTGCTGGAGATTAATTCTTCGTGAGTATGAGATTTTTTCAAAAACCAAATTATTCCACCTCTGACTTTCTCATAAAAAGATCATTAGGAATTTCTTCATGTAGAGAAGAAAGATTGTTGGTTCATGATTTTGATGCATAAGAACTTCATAATGAAGCCTGCAGGAGATGTCAACATTCATGAACAGAGGGATTTCAAATCTCTAAGAAATGATTTCTCGGGGTCAGAACATCTGAAGCCTAACTGGTCAAGCAGTTAGAAGATTTAATGTAGAAAATATGAAAGTTGTTTTCTTTGGAAAGCTTCGCAGATAACTGAAGATTATTTAGGAAAGGAAGCTTGTTGATTCATCAGTAATATAAGCAAAGATGTAATTCACAAGACGTCGGATCCTCTGAGTATCAATGGAAGTAACATTGAAGATTAAGTTCTGTTAACTTGAGAATTTATCTCAGTAGAACTAACTTTAATTGGTGAGAATGATATCTAAAATTCATCTCAAAAATTTATGAAGTATGAATCCTAAAATCAAAGATGCTTAATAAGATGCAAAGATAAATGCTATCTAATATGGGTTAAAAAGGATTAGAGTCATTGGTGTTTTTCAAAATGATGGAATTTATATATATCCTTTTCAAAAGCAGATATCTTGTCAACTTCTGATGAACTAACTCTGAACAAATTAGTTCAACTTTGTAAGAACAAGACTCTCTTTCAAAACCTTTCACGAGTCACATCTAGGTTTACTGATATTTGTATCTGTTAAAGATCTGCATCTATTCAAGGAGTCAAAGTCAAAAGATGCAAGGAGATTTTCTCTAAATTTTGGCAACCACATAACTTCTCAGAAGTTTATGTTATGCTAAGGAATTATCGACCTTCTGAAAACAAGCTTTTGTTAATAGAAAATGCTTGACAAAAGATGGATGTTCTGATGATGAAGATCATAGTAAGATTGTGATTCCTCTATATTGATCAAGTTCAAGACAAACATCAAAAGAGGTGTTTACAATCCATCAGAATGGAAGATGGATAATCTCAGCAGATAATCGTGCTCTGAAGAATGCTCTCAGAAGTCAGATGGATAAGTCTGAACATTAGAATGAAGAGCTTATTTAAAGAGAAGATTGATTCAAGTATTCAGACTAGAGATCAGGGTTCAGATGGAATTTATATTCTTCAGAATATAATTCAAAGAACTTCTAATGAAGTGGTGATCCTTCTGCATCCAACACATATTCTGAAGAGAGTCAAATCTGAATGAAGCAGTCAGAAGCTCTGACAAAGTGTAATCTGAAGTCAGAATCATAACAGAAAAGCACCAAGATAAAGAATCAACATAAAGATCTTAGAATCCCAAAGGTATAATTTTCTTTATCTATGAGTTATTTTGTAAGAACTTCTGATAAAGATATTTCTACAAGTTAGAAGATGTTTTAATCAAAATCATATCAGTCAGATGCTTATGTGACTGTGAAACGTGAAATTTCGGAAAAGTGAAAGGTTCATGAATAAGAACGTTTTCCCTCCAAGAAATGATCTTTTGATTTATTTTTTGGATGTTAAACAGTCACATCATTTAATGTTGTTTCTCTATCTGAGATCGTATGGATACGAATTGTGACACATGTCATAATTGTTGATCATGTGTAATCATGGATTAACACATTGAGTTTCGTAAGTTATGTTGAAAATAAATTTAAAACTCTTATATATTCTCCTTACTGAGCATTCAATATGATAAGATTTTTTTAAGACTGTTAAGTTTCTTTGAAATAAGCCTTTTTCGTCATAACATTTATTGTGTGTCAATTTTTTTTTTTTGAACTTACATTCATTAGTACCCTTAGTTGTGATTTGTTGATATTCCCTCCTAATAGAGACTACTCATTCTTTTCATATTCTGAGTTAATTATGTCCCTTGCTTTACACTAGGCACTCATAACTTATCTTGGAAATAACAAATTTTGTTGTTTTAAATTTATTGAGTCTTTATACTCATTTATTTCCCTTAACTCCCATTCCTCTATAAATAGTCATAACATTTCCTCCACATCTTTTCATCCTTAGTTTAACCAGTTAATCTCTTAGTATCCTTATTATAACAATGTTTGTCAAAAAAATTCTCGAAAATGAAGACACCCTAGAAGTCATATCCGAAAAAAGATCAAACATTTCTCGACTTAAAAATAATGGACTGGACATAGTGAGGAGTATGCAACTCCAATCTTGGTCAGACTACTACTCCATGTTAAATGGTCCCGTCTTTCCCAACCCGGTGAAAGAATTCTGGAAGTATGCCAGAATTGGAGATGATGGTAGCACCATCTTGTCTGAGATGTATAGGCTTCCCATTTTGATCACTACCTCCTCAATAGCTGAATTCACAAATTGTGTCAACTCTGGAGTCATTGTGGATGACTATCAGTTAGACCTGAGTTTGGTGGAGAGTTTAGGATTCTTCATGATGGATCATCTCCTGTATGTGAACCAACAAATAAAAGCACACTCATTCCTTCTGCCAGAGTGTGGTTTTAATTCTCTTTAATTAACCTCCATCCACTAGCAAATTCCAGAAGCACTTTGTCTCTTAAGGACAAACATATTATCTTTCTCCTGATGCATCACTTCAGGATCAAATTACCACAAACCGTCTTCAATCACTTGAAACGCTTTATTATTGTTTCCAGAAGACAAATTAAATCACATATTCCTTATGGAAGGATATTGTCTGAAATATTTCTCAAAGAAGGATTATTAAAGATGGCATGGAGAATTGGACCGGAAAATGCATTGGTTGAGGAGAGACGCGATAGAGTGGACATAGTTGAAGATTTTGATGATTGATTCATGGTGATGGAAGGCTTTTTGGATGTTTGGGTGGTTCTGGTCTTGATGGTCGTTGTCCGTGGTCAATTAAGTCTCTTTAAGTTTAAGTTTTATTTGTTTTGTTTCTTGTCCTACATAGTGTACTCTTTAATCAATCAATGGAATTTTGTTCTCTCAATTTATGGCTTATATTTTCTAAGAATGCTTATTCTCATATTTATCTTATCATTATGCTTGAATGTGCTTAACTTGCTATAACATTTTTGATGATGTCAAAAAGGGGGAGAAAGCTAAGATGATTTTGATAATATTTACTTTCAGAATCAAAACTCAAACATAATCTAAACTGATATAAAATGTGTTTATCACTTAGAGTTCTAAGACAGATTAAATCAAAGAACTCTTTGTATCTGAATAATATCTTAAAGACAGATTCTGATAGATCATATAATCAAAGTTGTACACTTCACAAACATATGAGTTCAAAATCATATAGACCCAATATTGTTCAGAAGTTGAGAACTTTATGAAAGTTAAAGTTATATGGATTTTGGTACCATAGTGTTTAGAAGTTTTAAACTGTCTAAGAATATGAAATTCAGAACATAAAGAATCAGAAGCAGAAATCTTCCTGAAAGCAGTCAAGACAACTCTCAAATTCAAAGATGTTATTCATAAGATATGAGCATATCAGAAGTCGAAGACTGTCTGAAGATTTGGAATGAAGATCCAGAGGAAAAGAAGTTCTAATACACAAGCAATGTTATATCGTATCAGCTCAGAATCAAGCATTGATTGATCCTCGTATGATATCAATCAGATCCATAATCAAGCTTTGATCAACCATCAAGTTCTGATAGAAACAAGATTCTAAGATGAAGACTTATGTTCTAGTCATACTCTGATGAGTTACATAGGGAAGTATTCCTTCTCTATTCTATATTTTGACAACTCAAAATTTCTATTTTGTAAGTCTTGGGATTAGGGGGAGACTTTGAACAAGTATAAATAAAAATCTGGGGTTAGCACATTCAGGGGGAGTTATTGCTCGAAACTCCAAATATGCTATGTTTGGTGATTACTCTGTATAAACTTTTATATCAAAAAATACATGGTTTTGTCATCATAAAAAAGGAGGAGATTGTAAGAACAAGAGTTGTCTTTGCATTTCATCTCTATGTTTTGATGATAACAATGAAGTATTTGTAGAAGAATAATTTTATGTTCTAATGTTTATTACTGTGTAGATCATGTTTATGAAGCATACAGATCTAACAAACAAAACTCAAATGATCGTGGAAGAACATATGTGAGTTACTATGTGTAACACAAGTCGCAAACATGGTGAAAAATCAAGAATGCTTTTGTACCTGATCACAATCAGAAAGATATAAAGATGCCTGATGTTGCTGTTGCAATGCTCTTGTGGATGTTATTTTGAGAGTGGTTATGATTCTGAAGCTAGTGAAGCTTCTAAATTTACCATCTTCTGAATACCAAGTGTTGGGGAACTCTGAAGACTTGAGGTTCTGCTGAATGAGGTGCCGAAGGTTCTAAAGACTTAAGGGTTCTAAATATTGAGGTTTTGAAGACCAAGTGTTGAAGACTCTAAAGACAAGGTTCTGTTTGAACAACGTTCTGAAGACTCTGAAGACTTGAAGTTATGAAGACCAAGGATTTCGAAGACAAGTACTGGAGTTCTGAAGACATGGTTCTGAGTGAACAAGGTTCTGAAGAAACTAAAGATTTGATATTATGAAGACCCAACTATCATGTCTCTACTCATGCTTCAATCATACTACTATCATAAGCCTCTGAAGTTCAGAAGATAATGTTACAGTTAGCAAGGATAGTACGCAGTAGAAAATGTTTTATCCCACGACCTCTCGACTAACCTTAATTTGTGGAAAAAGGACAAACGTGGTAGTATTATTTTCATCCATGTGTAATGACATTCCTCAGTAGCCATCTGCTCTCTAACAAATCTATTTTTGCTTGGCTATAAAAGGAAAGGATCACATGTCAATGTGATGTTATTGATCAGCAGTCAAACATGTGACTATGTTGACAAAGTTGACAACACACAAGTCCATATAATGCTAAATTGAATATGCAGCTCAAAGATGATATTGGTATTGGACAATTTGGTAATGCAACAAACTGCTTATATAGAAGTTGTTGATTCACAAATGTGCTAAATTCATATGTTGTAGAAGACTTGCTAAGTCGTAGATGATCATGGAAACTCAATTGTGAATCCACAACTGAATGTTGTGTTCTGAAGTGATCATTGGATTGAGAGAACAAAGGTTGTTGTCCAAAATGTTTCTCTTATGTGAATCAATATGAAGAAGTCCTTTTAGGCACTGCATCAAGATCAATCAAGCTTTTAAGAGCTTATAAAATAAGAAGACTTCCAACATTTTAAGAAGCTTGGGCTGTTGTCCGTGAAGAAGCTACTTGAAGATGAAGAAGAAAACTCCACATTATTTAAGCTAGAATACTATGTAATATTTTAGTGTGTCAGGATGATCTTCTGATCAATGTTATTAATGTGTTTACACATTCTTATGTAAGAAATAACATTTGTAAATGTTACCCTTATCCCTACAGGACCGAGTGAAAGTCAGAACTTTAAGAGACTTAGACCTTAGCAGCTTGGTGCTTTCTCAGGACTTAGGGTTTTGGTGATGGCTTATGGGTTATTGTTCTGGTGCTGCTCAGGACTATGTGTCCCGGTGTGTGAAGTCGCATCAGCTAGTAACACAATGTTGTAAGTCATTTTAGTTGGTTGTGCAGTCAGTGGAAAAAGGTTGATGTGCAAGAAATTTGCATGATTATTCGCAGTTCGTCACGGCAGGTAACCACACAAGGAAGTCGCATCAGCTAGTAACACAATGTTGTAAGTTGTTTTAGTTGGTTGTGTAGTTAGTCACAAGTAAATTTGTGCCTTGTAATCAATTTGGTTATAGTGGATTGAGTCCTTGTCTAAGGCAAATCACCTTGAAGGGTGATCTGGATTAGCTTGGGAATTTCTTAAGTGAACCAGGATATATCATGTGTTTCTTTATCTTGTTTATGATTTACTTTATTTATTTGTGCTTCTTCCGCAATCAACGATAAAAGTTAAAATGAAGATTCGAAAAGATAACAAGAGTGAAAAAACAATTCAAACCCCCTATTTCTTGTGGTTTTCTCACACCTTTAACATCATCATACAAATATTTGATTTGGTTTCTCCATTCAGAATTAAGCATAAATTATTGTGTTCATAAATTTTACCAGCCTTTTAACTATAACAGAATTACGAGTTGTATCTTTAATCGTTAGTTCATTGAAGAACATAACATATACTAAATTCTTTTGAGCAATAGTAAGAGAGCTTGATTCAAGAATGTTTGAAGAGATTTCTTTGATTTAATATATCACAGGTATTATCATAAACGATGAGAATACCAATTTCACCAGTCTTAAATTTCTTAAGCTAATATCCTCCAAAGTATCTGAGTATAGAAATTATACAAACAAATATACCTTGTACAAAATATCATGCTTGAAATAGAAAATAAATAAAATAACTTAGTTTGAAAGAGTTTTTGATTTTGAATCCCTAGCTTGTTTTGATGAAGTTTCTCTGACTTGTTCTGAAGACAATATCTTGGACTATCTTCTCTAAAGGATAACACCATTGTAAGAGAGGCTGATTACTTCCAAAATATTTCTTCATCTTTGAAGCCTTTCTTTTCATACAAAGATAAAAACATATTTTCCTCACTAGATCTTTGTATGCACCACCATTAAGGTGAGGAAATTACCAACTATGATGCCAACTGAAGGTGAGGAAATTACCCAAGATTGGGGGATTGAATTATGTTCTTATAGTTCATTACTTTTGAATAGAGTTCAGATTCTAAATAATAGTTCAGAACCTGATTAACTAGATGCAACACAATAATAACAAAGGTAAGAAAGAACAATAGAACACACAGAAATACGGTTTCCTCCCAAACTAAGAGTAGTCCAATATCTTTGCAACACAAGAGAATTTCCACTATAATCAAAACATGATTACACTTACTTATGCACTTAAGCATAAGACTTTTCCATGCTCTAACTCTCAACAAAAGACTTACTACTTAAACCCTTTATGTTCAAGACTTCTGCTTAGACCCTTAGCCCAAGACTTTCCTGCTCAGATTCCATGAATCTAAGATTTCCTGCTTAAACCTCTCAGGTTCAGGACTTCTGCTCAAACCTCTTGTCCAATACTTCCTAGCTTATCCCTAAGATTCAAGACTTCTTCTCAAATCTCTAGTCCAAGACTTTCTTGCTTAAATCCCATAGATTCAAGACTTCTGATTAGACCTACAGTCCAAGACTTCCTTGATCAATCAACAATTGATCAAAACCTCAATGCTTTAGCACATAGTATGACACTTACTTGGATCAAACTTACCTCAAGACACTTTGATGCTCAAGCACATAATAAGAGAATTTATCTAAACTACTAAACAACGTGTTTGGTATAATACAGAACAAGGTGTACTTGATACATAATTAGAGTTAAATGGTAAGAACCATAAAAAAGATTATAGAACTTAAGATTTCTAAGATATTCAAGGTTTAAGAAATATTAAGGCTTTGTACAATTTACAACATATAACAAAATTTTTGCATACTTGATTGTGTTGCCATTGTTGATCTTGTTTTTCTTCCATTCTGATAGAAGCGTGGAACGTTTCTATTCTTTTTTGCTTTTTTTTTTCCTTGTTCCTTGTTGAAAATCTAGATTGAATCTTCAGCTACATATTTAGAAGTTGTAGAAGAATAGATGTTAGAAGAGATAACTTGTACAAGTGTTTGTGTTACTCTATAGTACTTAGAGACTTTGAAGATAAATACACCAAACGATATTTATTCATTGTGTAACTTGTTTAACCATTTTGTCTTACTTGTGATCTTGTACTATATATCCGTTAAGAGTAGATATTTGTAAAGCATGTCAACACTTCTTGAGCCTTGTGAACACATGCTCTAGATGATAAACTGATTTTACAATGTAGCTTGCTTTCTACAGTACTAATAACTTTTAGCTTTATCAGCAGTTCAGAATAATTACCAGAAGCTGATATATTCACAAGGTGTACAAAAAATATATTGCTCTTCTGAAGCTAAGGCCTTCAGCTTTAGAGTCTACACCAACCTATATTATCATACCCCGCTTAGAGAACACTCTTTAGATTCTGAACCACCAGAAGCTAATAACTCAACTTCTCTCAAATGTGTTCTTATATCAGATTCTGAATATATTATTCTTAAGCTTTAGAACATGCATACTAAACCCTTAGGATATATGTCATGAACATTGTTCTTTCAATAATTTGTTATCATCAAAACCCAAAGGATATATGTCATGAACAAATATTGTTATAACAAGTTACAATCTTCCATTTATTGATGTATGCCATAACACTTCATGAATTATAGAAGAATGTTGTAATGGACATTTCTTAACTTCATAACCGATGAATGTCATTTGGATATCCCTTCTAGAATCTGAGATGGATGCCTCCTGTCTAAGTAAGCCATCTCGAGCATATCTGAATTCGGGATGTACATACCACCCGACTCTGTTAATAACTCCCCGACCTCATAAAATTCTTGGGCTATATACCAGTCATATTACAATCCGAAAATTGAGATCAGTCCAAAAATAGATACCTCGGCTGGCCATATAATCTTCGGGGACTGCATAAGCCCCTCGGGTATGAATCTTGAAAGGGTGAAATGTCTGGATAAAAGAAACCCATAACATTACTCCCCATTGAAGATGAGGTACAACTCAGCCTTCTCTTACTTGAATGTAATTTTTAAATCGGTCACAATTACGTGAACGGATGTGGAAAATCTTTCATAGCATAGGGCGTATCTTTTTTCCAAATTCTCTCTCTCTCTCTCTCTCTCTCTCTCTCTCTCTCTCCCGTAATATGTTTGGATCCTAATGAGGTCCTTAGATTTATATCAATGTTATATGTTGTCCTTCTAAGAAGGAGGTTAAGCCCTAAGGGCATCTTGGGAAGACCTACAACTTTAATGGTTTCGGAAAACACTACGTTTTTAATAAAGAAGCTGGAGATCCCTAAAGGATTCTTGACCTAATGTCCTTGTAGAACTTGGTAAGTTTCAGACATGGAGAAGCTGGAGAGCCCGGGTTTCGACCTATTGAAGCTCTATTTTAATCACTCCAATGGTTGGTCTTGCTCTTAGATTTGTAATACCCCATGTAGGTTTTAAGTTAGCAGCGACCAAATCCTGATAGTTTTTAGATGGTCATAAGTCTTGGAAAATTTCGAGTATGTCTTGTTTTATTCTTTACATGACCCAAGTGAGTTGGGTTTTAATGCTTGAGAATCTTTGGTGTGACCAAAATCAGAGATCTCTCATCGGAGCATTGGTTCATAATATTTTAGTCATCCCT
The DNA here is from genome assembly GCA_963966055.1 of Lathyrus aphaca. NCBI lineage: Eukaryota > Viridiplantae > Streptophyta > Magnoliopsida > Fabales > Fabaceae > Lathyrus > Lathyrus aphaca. The sequence continues at coordinate 131,413,055 of OZ014521.1, read as the reverse complement.
TACGTTTGTATTTTGAAATGTTTGGACGTCTTCTTGATAATATTTAGGCTTTTATGAGATTTTGTTTAGTTGTGGTCGTGTTATTCCTTTTAGTTATGCAACCCTAACATGTTTTATCTCTTAGATAACACCTTATATGTTTGCATTGAATTCATATAAAATGGTCGGCTCCAAGAGAGTCAACTCGTCTTTTGACTGAAGTTCGTACCGTATAGGTCTGAATCCCTAACATGTCGGGCCTTAATGATTTGAGGGGTCTTGTTAATCTTGAACACAAAACGACTAACTCCGAATAGATCATATTAGATATTTGTCCAGTGATAAGTTAACCAATCCTCTTAATTCAGAGGCATGTTAACTTTGCATGATCGACGTTCTGGGCCCCATGGGGGTTGACATTAGATGGAGGGAAGAGGCTTTTATTTTGCATGACCTGGAAACATCCAATTATGCCAGAGGCTTCAAGTTGCTTGGACTTCAGTTAGGCCAGAGGTTTTATTAAACGTTACCCGGCCGCAGTCGATTATGCCAAAGGCTTAAAGTTGCTTGGACTTTAGTTAGGCCAAAGATTTTATTAAACATTACCCAATCACAAACAATTATGGTTGCTATTGTTTTTGTTGTTTTACATGTATCTAATCAGGACCAGTAAGTGATTTTCGCTACCATCTTGTGGAGTTTATGGAAAAGCATAAATAACCATGTTTCGAACCAAGAGGTGGAGTCTTCGGATACCATTTGCAGTCGTGCTACACACCTTATTCAAGGATGGCGAAATGCCTAACAACTGAAGGCTAACAGCGCACACCTTCCTATAACTCCACCAGACACCAAGTGGAGAAAGTCAATGACGGGTCGATTTAAGTGCAACATTGATGCTTCTTTCTCTAATGATAAGGTTGGTATTGGAGCTTGCATAAGAAGTGACATTGGCTCCTTTATTGCGGCCTGTACAAAATGGTTCTCGCCCATCACGGAAATTGCGACAGGGGAGGCCCTAGGGTTATTAGCCGCTATAAAGTGGGCGCATGAACTCGGATACGACAATATGGATTTCGAGATGGATGCAAATATTGCCGTCGATAGTGTAAATAATCATCATCCAAATTATACAGATTTTGACTCTATCATTAAGGAATGTAACCATCTGTTAGCCCGTTTATTCACGAACTCGCATGTAAAGTTTACTAGAAGACAAGCCAATGAAGTTGTTCATGCTCTGGCACATGTGCCTCCATTTTATACTAGTTTTCACAATTTTACTGATATTCTAACATATATCCAAACTCAATGAAATTAATTAAGATTTCTTTTGTCAAAAAAAAAAAGTTGTTTAGACTTCAGTTTAAGGCCAAAGATTTCAAGTAACTTAGTCTGGTTGTAGCCGATTAGCTCCTTGTGAAGGTATCCGTGGTTCTTGGTCCCTACTATTATTAGAGGGTAAGTCTATATACTTAGTCTTTATTTCGACAACAATCCAAGCATAATTTTAAAAGCTTAGAAATGAGGAGGTGCCTTCTGCCCTGGCAGGGGAAAGGAACGACACCCATTGCCCAAAATCAGTTTCTAATGGATCATTAGTTACAAACGGAAGAGAAAAATTAGCTGATCCTATCAAACAAAAATAATTAATTTAAAATATACGCTTTGTAAAGGCAAATTTCAAAGTAAAATGGATGTCGTTGTCGTTAGCTACCTGCTGTAGGATAATAACTTTGATCTCAATCTGTATGAAGAGCGCAGGTAATTAATGTAATTACGGTAACCACCGCTTTCTTCCATTAGTGGTACATTAATTTCTTCATTTCATTTCAATATTCTATCATCGATATGGGTTATGGTTTTAAATTTTTATTCCTTATGAGCTTTGTTGTGCTGCCATTCTCTCGATATACTTGGTATGTAGTGGATAGTTGGAAGTCCACCTGTATGGCAAATCATCGTTTTTTCTTTAAAATGAATATTTAGAGCATAAAAATCCTAGTATCATGGCTGCGTGGCATGCAAAATTAACCAATCCTATGCACTAACAAATCCAAAATTCTTGGCAAGATCTTTCTCAAGAAACAAATTTCAAACCTGCTGGTGCAAAGTTTGAAAGCATAAAAGTCATCAAAGCCTTTTAGGAAAAATAAATTTACTCTTGATAGAAGTTTGAATATTCAAAATGTAACTCTTAGAGGACTGAATATGTTGTTAATCCAACATCTACATCGACAAGCTAACTCCGGTAGTTGAATCGGCTATTTAGCTTGAAGGGCATCCACCGCAGCACACGACTCTGTGTTAATGAGCATGCTGTTGAATTATACACAAAACAAGTCTCATGCCTATATGAGTGTCTCCTCAAGATCCACTCTTAACAATAATGTCGGTACTGCTAAATAATTTTGAATCATATTTAGGAAGATCATGTTGGATAGGTACCCTTCACCCTTTCGTAGCCAGTGTGTGGCAGATCTTGCATGACTTCACGTACCACTAATAGTGTGCGGATCGATGCCGATTTGTTGGATCAGAGGAAGTACAAGCTACTTTCAGTCATAGTTATCGGCATAGGCAGGGATATGGAGAGGTCAAGACACGTCCTTCATGGAATTTTCATGGAGATCTGTCTTTTGGAAAGTGTTGGTAGGATTGTATAGATTATTGTGGTCCCGAAAAGTTTAATCGAAATCCTACAGTGGGCGTCAAATATTCTTGCTAAAATATCAAAAGGTTAACCTTTGATGCTAGTCTAGAAGATCGCAAATGTTTGGTTGGAGTGTCTATAATTATAATAGGGTTCATAGCCACCATTGATGGTGGTCCAAGGTTCTCGACAAATTCTCCGTTTTTTTTTCTGTTATTCATGTTGCTGATCGCCTCCCCCTTTTGATCTCCATGACCTTCTTATTTATACTATTGTTCTCCCTCTCCAAGGATCCTAAGAGACTCATTTAATTAGTTATTATCATTACTACAAAATGCGCATTCAACAATGATATGGTCATCACAGTTTTTCCTTACACCATAGTGACATATCTATACTAAGACGCTATCATATTTATTTTATTAAAACTTATTTGTATATAACAACGGTTACAAAACCAATCGTTGTGATACAATCAAACTTTCATCGGTTCGAACCTCAGCGGCATAAAATATTTTATTCCTTTAACGTTAAGACACAACTTTTCTTTTTTATTTATTTTAAAATTCACAAATAAAAGAGATATCACTACAGTTCTTCTGATTAACAGTTGTGATATATTTATTATAAATAAATACTTATCATTACGGTCCTTCATAGCTTCACAAACAAAATGTAAGTTTATTCATAGCTTCATCTAGTTTTAGAAACAATGAAAAGAAATACAATAAGTATGAAGCTTTTGTGTAAGCTTCTTTCTCTTTATATTTCTTTTTCATTGCTTCCCAAACTAGATCAACGTCATAATTGATTTCTGTTCCGCGATTATTTTCATTTGAGGATGCTCATTGTTGAAGTTTGTTGTGTTTCCTTCCAGGTTAAGGGGGTGGTACATGGTGATGATGTTGGTGGTAGAAAGTGTATAGTATGAGTTGATAAAGTTCATATGGTTTGTGTAGCACCGAAGAAGAATACAAGAAGTATGAAGTCATTGTGGAAACTTCATCCACCTTGTATTTTTTCATCATGACTACACAAATTAGATGAACTTAATATATCTTCATATGGTACAACTACAACTACGACGGCAACGAATATGGTATGTTCTCATGATCTCTTTTTACGCTTCACTGGATTATAGTTTTAGGGTTTTGTTTCAACTGAAAATGCTCATTGTGGAAGTTTGTTGTGTTTCCTTGCAGATTAAGGGGATGATATGTGGTGATAGCAAGCGGTCGCAGCAAGCGTATATTATGAGTTCATAAGGTCATATGGTTTGTGCAGCAATGAAAACAAAATACAATAAATATGAAGTTGTTGTGGAAACTTCATCCACCTTATATTTTTTTACATTGATTCACAAACTAGATGAAATTCATAGTTCCGCGATAATTTTCAATAAAAGGTGCGTTCTTGAAACAGTTTAACATAGTTTGTGATATTGTATGCGGTTAGGGTTTTGTTGATAAATTTATAATATCTGGTTCTAGTGTATGATGTTGTTTGAGTTTATTATATTCTATGTAGATTGTTTGTTTCACCAATCCTCACTTAAAATACATTCATTTAAATTGACATAGATACTTATAATCTTCAAATTAAGTTGTATTTGAAAACCAACTTAAACAAAACATTGTTGTTTTTGAATTGCATGTGTCTCGTCGTTCATATCACATTCTTTTACATATACTATGGTATAATAATCTGGCTCCTTAGATGCATCGTTGTATTCAAGTATAGTTAAATTTCATTAAATACAATCTATTGGATAGTTTGCCTCACCATAAACACTTATAATCGTAAAAATTATGATTATAAAAATTACGATGATAGGTGATGATGATGAGGCATATTATCCAATAAATGTTTGTTATGAAAATTTAACTATAATCGAAGATAGCGATGCATCTAAGGAGCCAGGTCAATATACCATAGTATATGTAAAACAATGTGAGATGCACGATGAGACGAATGCAACCACAAAAAACAATGGTTTGTTTAAGTTAGTTTTCAAGAATAGTTTAATTTCCAGGTTACATGCTTATTCATGAATTTGAATCCATGTATTTCTTTAGTGAGGTGTATGAAAACAAGAATATATATATATATATATATATATATATATATATATATATATATATATATATATATATATATATATATATATATATATATATATATATATATATATATATATATATATATATATATATATATATATATATATATATAATATAATAAACTTTGAGTACTTTCAACGACGGTTGTTTATTGTAACCGAGATTAGAGGTAATTTCTATTTTACATAAATTTTTGCTTATGGGTTTCAAACTCAATACCTAAGTGTATATATCACAACGGTTTATATGTAACGCCCCAATTATTTATTTAATTATTTAATTGGACTTGTTGTGTTTTTGTGTGTGTGGTGTGAAGTGGTAGTAGGTGGAAGGAGTATAATATTATTTAACATGATATGAATTTAAATAAATTATATTATATTGAATAATTAAAATATTGGAAATATGAAGAGTATGGGTACAATGGTAATTTGGTGAAGGATAGTGAGTGCAAGATAGAAAATCCTTAGTTGGGGTCTAAGGGTTATATTTGAAAATTAGGAAAACAGGGAATCGGTCGTGAAAACTAATCGTGAAGAGAAAACATGAACAGAGGAAGTAGGAAGGAGAAAGGGAAAAGCTTAAAGAGGAAATTCCAGTTAGGAGAAGAAATCGTTCATCAAACTAAGGTAAGGGTGGGATTTCTTCATCTCCTAAGGGTTGGATAATAGGAATATTAGGCATGGTCTTGTTGAGTAGAAGACATGGGGTTGGGTGAATTTGGATGAAAAAGTGTATTAGGTTGTTAGAAATTGTTGATTTTGTGATAATGCTATGAATTAGGTGTTTGATTGTGGAAATTTTGTGTTTTCTGGCTGTAAAAACTAGTTTTGGGGTATAAAATCATAGCAGGGTTTTGGCTATCTCGCAGAAGGAGAACTACTGAAATCGTAGCCCTCGCTTAGAGAGCGAGTGAAAAATTTGGACAGTTCTTTACAGAGAGTTGCTCACTTAGCGAGCAAGCATTTCGCTTAGCGAGACCTGAAGTGAAAAATAAATCATTTTTATTCAGAAAAATTCTCTAATATTCTTTAATTGATATATTAAGGGATGGGGATCGATGTAGTGTTGTTAGAGGTAGGTAGAGACGGGTTAGCTGCTTAATTGGAAGAATAACGAGCATAACTTGAAATGAACATGAATTGATATGTACATTTGTTGTTGTTGCTATGTGTGGTTGTTGTTGTTACATGACATTGATGTTGATATATGTTGATGTAATTGTTGATGTGTGTTGTGTTGTTATTATGTGTTCTCGTGGATGTTGATATATGTTGTCCTATTTGAAGATGCATGTTGTGGATGTTGTTCGGTGTTGTAGTAAGTTGTTGTTGTATGTTAGTTGTTGATGTTGATTGCATGAACCCTAAACCCTAAATCATAAACCCATGTTTATGTAATTGTTGATGTGTGTTGTGTTGTTGTTATGTGTTCTCGTGGATGTTGATATATTTTGTCGTATTCGAAGATGCATGTTGTGGATATTGTTCAGTGTTGTAGTAAGTTGTTGTTGTATGTTAATTGTTAATGTTGATTGCATGAAGTAGTTGTTGTAGACATGCATAATTGTCATTGATGGTGCATTGCATGTGCATGGTTGGGAATGGCGTACCAAGGTAAGGTATGTCCATTCGAATCCCAAAGGGGATCGGTGTGATATTGGTGCGGTCATGAAATAGGGATCGTACGTGACAATGAAACAAGGGTTGAAGGTGTGATAATGAAATAGGGATCATACTGGACTGTGAAATAGGGGTCGAGAGTTCCGACGGGAACTGGATCATGAAACAAAGATCGATATATGGTACCTCATGCATAGAGTTGGTAGAGTCTCATTGCATAAGTTTTTATTGTGTGTGGAATATCAGTATTATGTTTCGGTGTATGTGTTTATTTGTTGTTTGATGAAAAGTGGTGATTTACTTAATGATACTTGATTTTGTTCTAATTATTTTTCCCTTTTGTTGGTGTAAGTATCTCACCCCTTATGTTTGAATGTTACCCCTATGTTGGTAACATGCAGGTGATCAAGATTAGTAGAGTCGACTCTGATACGTGCTTTGGGGTGTCGGGACGAAGATTGTTTCTTTGTTTATTTATTTATATTAGAAAGACATGTTGCTATTAAAACTTATTTTGTGTCAATTTAAATATTTTTGTTGCAAGTAAAAATATTTTGTAAAAATGTATCAAATTGAGCTGTGTGTTTGTAGTGAATGTGACACTCAAAATGAATTATGTGTTTTTATTACTCTGATTTTATTTAAATATTTATGGGATGTATTTTGGGTGTTACAAAGTGGTATCATAGTAGGTCGGTCCGTCCGACCAAGTTGTTGAGTCGAGTCGTTGTTGAGTTTTGTGGTAGAGTTCTTAATCGTTGTTTGGATGTAGTTGTGTGACATATTTAGAATGGCTAGAAGAAACGATGTTGCACTTGCTACCGCTATGTAGACGATAGCTCAAACTATGAAAAATTCAATGAATGTTAGGGATCGTGAGAGTGATGAGTTTTGGAAGAATGAACCACCAACATTCAAGGGAACGTATGACCCAGATGGAGCACAAGAGTGGCTCAAGGAGATCAAGAGGATCTTCAGAGGGATGGAATGTTCTGAAGGCAGTAAGGTGCGGTTAGGTGCGCACAGGCTGGTGGGAGAAGTGGATTACTGGTGGGTTGGCACTCGTCAGCGGTTGGAGACGTCGAGTCAGGAAATTACCTGGACTGTGTTTAGAAGGGAATTTTTGAGGAAGTACTTTCTTGAAGATATTTGGGGAAAGAAAGAGATTGAGTTCTTGGAACTGAAACAATGAAGTATGTCAGTTACCGAGTACGCTGCCAAGTTTTCTGATGTGGCAAAGTTTTATCCACACTATAGTGAGGCGAATGCAGAGTTCTCGTATTGTGTTAAGTTCTAGAATGATTTGAGGCCTGAGATCAAGAAGGCGATTGGTTATCAGAGGATCCGAAGATTACCGGATTTAGTTAATTGTTGTAGAATCTTTGAAGAAGACAGCAATGCACGATCGGATCACTTCAAGAGTTTGGCTGAGAGAAGAGGAAAGTAATAGATGCATCGTGGGAAACCTTATGCAGCTCCAGCTGATAAAGGTAAGCAAAAACAGGTTGAGGGTAAAAGTCCAAGTGGGGGAGGTACCCCTGTGTCTCTGAAGTGTTACAAGTGTGGTGAACTGGGTCATTGTATCAATAAGTGTACGAGTGACGTGAAGAAGTGTTTCAAATGTGGTCAGCCTAGACATTTGATTGCAGAGTGCAAGACTAATCTGGTTACTTGCTACAACTGTGGAGAGAAAGGTCATATCAGCACTCATTGTCAGAAACCAAATAAAGCTGCAACTATAAGACAGGTGTTTGCTTTGACATAGACACAAACTTCCAATGAGGATCGTTTGATCAGAGGTACTTGCTATATTAATAATATGCATTTGATTCATATGATTGACACAGGAGATACGCATTTTTTATTTCTATTGACTGTGTGAGAAGACTAGGTTTTGTTGTTTCCCCTATGAAAGGAGAAATGGTTATCGAGACTCCTGTTGATGGGTCGTTAACTACTTCTCTCGTTTGTTTGAATTGTCCTCTATCGATATATAGTAAGGACTTTGGTGTGGATCTAATTTGTTTGTCGTTGGGAGGTTTAGATGTGAACCTGGGAATGAACTCGTTAGAGTTCAATCATGTTCAGATTAATTGTTTCAGAAAGTCAATTCAATTTCTTACTCCTGATGAATAGGAAGAAGAAGACGGTTATTTGTCTGCTCGAGAGTTGAAAGAATTTTTGAATGAGGAATCGCAAGTTTTAGCATTGTTTGAATTTTTATCAGTGGAAAATGAAATGGCAATCGGCGAATTGCTAGTGGTGAGAGGTTTCCCGGAAGTATTTGCAGATGACATTGTGGATGTTCCACCAGAGAGAGGTGGAATTCAGTATTGATCTTGTGCCAGGAACTAAACCTATTTCAATGGCACCTTATCATATGTCGGCTTTCGAGTTATCTGAATTGAAGAAGCAGTTAGAGGAACTGTTAGAAAAGAAATTTGTGAGATCAAGTGTGTCGCCTTGGGGAGCTCCGGTATTGTTGGTGAAAAAGAAAGACGGTATTATGAGATTGTGTATTGATTACAGGAAACTGAATGAGGTGACAATTAAGAACAAGTATCCACTTCTAAGGATAGATGATTTGATGGATCAGTTGGTCGGTGCTCGTGTGTTTAGCAAGATTGGTCTGCGATCGGGTTACCATCAGATAAGAGTGAAAGATGAGGATGTACAGAAGACCGCTTTTAGGACTCGGTATGGATATTATGAATATGTAGTGATGTCATTTGGATTTACTAATGCACTTGGAGTATTAATGGAATATATGAACCGGATTTTCTATAATTATTTGGATCAATTTGTTGTTGTCTTTATAGATGATATTTTGATTTACTCTAAGTCAGGAGAAGAGCATGTTGAACATTTGCGGATTGTATTGCAAGTGTTGAAAGATAAGAAGTTGTATGCTAAGCTATCAAAGTGTGTGTTTTGGTTGAAAGAGGTGAGTTTTCTTGGTCATGTGATTTTGGGAAAATGGATTGTTGTGGATCCATCCAAGGTAGATGCAGTTCTACAATGGGAGACTCCGAAGTCGGTGACAAAAATTTGAAGTTTCTTGGGATTAGCCGGTTATTATTGAATATTCATTGAAGGTTTTTCAAAGTTGGCACTTCCATTGACTCAATTAACTTGTAAGGATAAGGCATTTGTATGGGACACCCAGTGTGAACAGAGTTTCATTGAGCTAAAGAAAAAGTTGACTTCTACTCCAGTTTTAACTTTACCAAAAGCAGATGAACCATTTGTGGTTTATTGTGATGCTTATTTGATAGGTTTGGGTGGAGTTTTAATGCAAGACAACCAAGTAGTGGTGTATGCTTCGTGTCAGTTGAGAATTCATGAGAGGAATTATCCTATCCATGATTTGGAACTAGTAGTCGTGGTTTTTGTATTGAACATTTGGAGGCATTATTTGTACGGTTTGATATATGAAGTATATAGTGATCATAAGACCTTGAAGTATCTTTTTGACCAGAAATAGTTAAATATGAGGCAAAGATGTTGGTTGGAATTCTTGAAGGACTGTGATTTCAGTTTGAATTATCATCCCGATAAGGCTAATGTTATGGTTGATGCCTTAAGTCAGAAGACATTGCATATGTCAATCATGATGGCTAGAGAATTGGAGTTGATTGAACAATTTAGAGATATGAGTTTGGGTTGTGAACAGACACCTCACAGTGTAATGTTGGGAATGCTGAAGGTTAACAATGATTTTCTTGATCGTATATGGGAGAGTCAGAAGTCATATGTGAAATTGGTGGACTTGATGGTCAGTGATGAACGTGCCGGAGGTAATAAATTTCGAGTTGATGAACAAGGAGTAATAGGGTTTCTGGAGCGTATTTGTATTCCCAGTTATCTTGAATTGAAGAGAATGATCCTTGAAGAAGGATATAGAAGTAGTTTGAGTATTCATCCGGGAGCGACGAAAATGTATCAAGATTTGAAGAAGATATTTTGGTGGCCGGGTATGAAGCATGATGTGGCTTAATTTGTTTATGCTTGTTTGACTTGTCAGTAGTCGAAAGTGGAACATCAGAAACCTGTTGGTTTGATGCAACCATTGGATATTCCATAGTGGAAATGGGATAGCATCTCAAAGGATTTTGTTACGGGGTTACCTAACACTCCAAAAGGGCATGATGTAATTTGGGTGATTGTTGATAGGTTGACAAAGACAGCGTATTTTATTCCGATTGGTATTGCTTATTCCTTGCATAGATTGGAAGAGATATATGTCAGTGTGATTGTGAAGTTGTATGGAATTCTTGTAAGTATTGTGTCAGATAGAGATCTGCGATTTACTTCTAGGTTTTGGGAGAGCTTGCAAGAGGCATTGGGTTCGAAGTTGAAGTTGAGTTCAACTTATCATCCGCAGACTGATAGGAAGACAAAGAGGACTATAAAATCTTGGGAAGATTTGTTGAGGGCTTGTGTGCTTGAACAAGGAGGTTCCTGGGATAGTCACTTGTCATTGATCGAGTTTACTTATAATAACAGTTATCATTCCAATATCAGAATGAGGCCTTTTGAAGCACTTTATGGTCGAAGATGTCGGACACCTTTATGTTTGCATGAGTCTGGTTAAAGTGTTGTACTTGGATCTGATATCGTGCAGCAGACTATGGAGATGGTGAAGTTAATTCGAGATAAGATGAGAAATTCACAGAGTAGGCAGAAGAGTTACCATGACAAGAGGAGGAAAGATCTTGAATTTCAAGAAGGAGATCATGTGTTTTTTAGGGTTACTGCGGTGACCGGTGTTGGGCGAGCTTTGAAGTTGAGGAAGCTTACTCCTAAATTTATTGATATGTACCATATTTCTACAAGAGTTGGACCTGTTGCTTATAGAGTGGCGTTGCCACCGCGATTATCAAATTTGCATTACGTATTCCATGTTTCGCAGCTTCGGAAGTATGTTCCGGATCCGTCACATGTGATATCGATGGATGAAGTTGAAGTAAGAGATGATCTTACGGTTGAAGCACTACCAGAACAAATTGATGATTGTGAGGTGAAGCAGTTGAGAGGAAAGGAGATTGTTCTTGTAAAGGTGGATTGGGGAGGAGCTACAGGTGGAAACATGACTTGGGAATTGGAGAGCAATATGTGAGAGTCTTATCCGAATCTACTCGCATGAGGTAAGTTTTCGAGGATGAAAACATCCTAAATGGGGGGAGTAGTAATGCCCCGATTATTTATTTAATTATTTAATTGGATTTTTGTGTTTTTGTGTGTATGGTGTGAAGTGGTAGTAAGTGGAAGGAGTATAATATTATTTAATATGATATGAATTTAAATAAAATATTGGAAATATGAAGAGTAGGGGTAGAATGGTAATTTGGTGAAGGATAGTGAGGGCAAGATAGGAAATCCTTAGTTGGGGTCTAAGGGTTATGTTTGGAAATTAGGAAAAGGGGAAATCAATCGTGAAAACTGGTCGTGAAGATAAAATGTGAACATATGAAGAAGGAAGGAGAAAGGAAAAACTTGAAGAGGAAATTTCGGATATGAGAAGGAATCGTTCATCAAACTAAGGTAAGGGTGAGATTTCTTCATCTCCTAAGGGTTGGATAATAAGAATATTAGGCATGGTGTTGTTGAGTAGAAGACATGGGGTTGGGTGAATTTGGATGAAAAAGTGTGTTAGGTTGTTAGAAATTATTGATTTTATGATAGTGTTTGATTGTTGAAATTATGTGTTTTCTGGCTGTAAAAACTGGTTTTGGGGTATACAGTCGTAGCAGGGTTTTGGCTATCTCGCAGAAGGATAACTACTGAAATCGCAGTCCTTGCTTAGCGAGCGAGTGAAAAATTTGGATCGTTCTTTATAGAGAGTTGTCCACTTAGCGAGCAAGCATTTCGCTTAGCGAGACCTGGAGTGAAAAATAAATTATTTTTATTCTAAAAAATTCTCTAAAATTCTTTAATTGATATATTAAGGGATGGGGATCAATGTAGTTCTTAAGAGGTAGGTAAAGATGGGTTAGTTACTTAATTGAAATAATAATGAGCATAACTTGAAATGAACATGAATTGATATGTACACTTGTTGTTGTTGTTGTTGTTGCTACGTATGGTTGTTGTTGTTACATGACATTGATGTTGATATATGTTGATGTAATTGTTGATGTGTGTTGTTTTATTGTTATGTGTTCTTGTGGATAGAATTATATATGTTGTCGTATTCGAAGATGCATGTTGCGGATGTTGTTCGGTGTTGTCGTAAGTTGTTGTTGTATATTAGTTGTTGATGTTGATTGCATGAAGTAGTTGTTGAAGACATGCATAATTTTCATTGATGGTGCATGGGATGTGCATGGTTGGGAATGATGTACCAAGGTAGAGTATGTCCATTCGAAACCCAAAGGGGATCGGTGTGATGTTGGTGTGGTCTTGAAATAGGGATCGTACGTGACCATGAAACAGGGGTCGATGGAGTTATCATGAAATAGGATTCATATTTGACCATGAAATAGGGGTCGAGAGTTTCGATGGGAACTGGATCATGAAACACGGATCGATATATGGTACCGCATGCATGGAGTTGGTAGAGTCTCATTGCATAAGTTGTTGTTATGTGTGGAATATCAGTATTATGTTTCGATGTATGTGTTTGTTTGTTGTTTGATGAGAAATGGTGATTTACTTGATGATACTGTTAACCCCCAAAATTGGTAAACAACCACTGGTCTTTTAAAGATACCAAAATACCCTCAGTTACTCATAGGATCGACCAGATTGATCCTAGGACATGTTGTCGCTCCCAAAGATTTGCATCCCGGTACAAGCGCGAACGGTCGGCGAAAGGAGAAAAGAAGTGAAGGTGAATAGAGTCGCCAGCTAGGCATTTTTATCCCGAAGGAAAGGTAATGTTGCATAAACCTGGAAAGAAATGGATAAGACGGTTGCGAACCAGAGAAACTGAGAAAGGGGGTTGGTTACAACCTGGGAAGGTATTAGCACCCAGATTCTCTGTCATACTCGACGGGATCCACGCTTAAAAGACTATGTTTAAAGGGGTAGTGTATGTGCTATCTGGGTGCAAAAGTTGGAAAAGAATATACAAGTGTCAGTGCAGAAAGTGAAGTGAAATGCTCAGGAATGAGGCTTAAAAAGAGAATGCTGAAGGAAGGGGAAGACACAGGGACTTTTGTTCGATAACCGTTAAGTTATGCCTACGTATCCTCTCGTGCAATGAGGAAGTCAGAACACCGTAGTTCGACTCAAAGAGACTGAAAATGAATTAACTTGTGAACTGTTTGCTTTCCCATGCTCAAGTGTATGACTCGTCTGGCTCGAGTGCTAACTGTCTTGCATTAGACGAAAGAAGCGAGTTCTTGTTTGTGAATGAAAATGAAGAGAAAAGAATCCCGAAGGGGACGATTATTGTTTGTTTTTTTGTGCTTTCAATCTTTTATTGTTTTTTGGTGTTTTTGCATAAGTAAATGAGCTTAAGCCTAAACCAAGGGTTAGTAAACTCATTATATCCTCCCTTTGATTAAGGATAATGAGAATACTTTAAGTATGAGATAAACATCTCAACTTAATTACCATGATGATGTAGGATTAAAGTCATTAACCTACTTGTGATTATTTAGATGTTTTTGGGTTTTTGTTTAGTGTTAAGTAATGAGTTTAAGCCATAATCAAGGATTAGTGAACTCATTACACCATCCTAATAGAAGGATAATCGATGAGCACACTTAAGCTGAAGAAGATACCTCAACTTAATCCATGATTTGGAATTAATCTCATGACAAAAAAAGCCTTTATTAAAGTGGATTTTAGTTAAGGGTGAGATTAAGAATTGAATTTTATGGTTTGTAAGACAACTTGAGGGGGACTTGTCCATTAAACACTAGGGTTAGTCCTTCTTAACCAATAAAGGAAGAATTAGAACCCTAATGTAAGGCCCAAGTTACAAGTTAATGTCTTAGTGATTATTAAGATGAATTGATTAAGAGGTTTAAACAAATTAAGGGTTTAACACTTAGGATTAAAGTTATACACTCCATCCTAAGAGAAGGATGCAGGCATAACCCTAATTCCAAAGTCCTAAAGCCTTAAAGGTTTAGTCTCTAATGATGAGATGAGAAGAGAGACACAAAGAAGACACAAAGGTAAAAACAAAGGGGGGGACTAGTCACAACCCTAATTATTATCATGCTTGGATGTTCCTATGGTTTGTGAGGCTTAAAAGAGATCTTCAGAGAAGCCACCAATGGAAGAAGCAGAAGGAAGGAGGAAGAAAAAGATGAATAAGTTACTTACTTCACTGAAGAAGATAAGTAACTTAGAGAAAGAAAGTGAGATATGAACATGAATGAGCAAGCTCACTCAAAGGCAAATAAAAAATCAGTAAGGATGCATATGAAGAAGATGAAGAGAAATGAGAAGTGAAGGCAAATTCACTTCTCAAGTTACTTACCACCTGAAAATGTTAGTGCAAGATGCATAAAGAGAGAAATAATATGAAAAGATGTATATGTAATGACAAAGGAACAAAAACATAAGCAAACACATGATGCAAATGATGATATGAGATGATGTGAGAGCATACAAGGGGCACAAGTGTGATCATACAAGGGAATGAATGCATATGAAGCATGAAAACACATGGATGTTTATGAAATGAAATGGAATGCAAAGCATAGCAAATGTATGAAGAAATGACCAAGAAATGTTCAAGCAATGTCTTAAGATGTCTAAGATGGCATACAAGTGCTTAGAATGTCATGGCAAGTTCATATATTCATGCAATGCAATGTAAAATGCAAGTATGAATGCAAAATTAGGGTTACATGAAAGGATGAGATGCAAATGATCAAAACAGAAGCAATTCACATGATAAAAATTTGCAAATGAACTCAAACAAACCCTAACCCCATATGATATCACACCCCAAAGGAGAAGGTCTAACTCTTAACTAAAGGAAGTTATGATTTTTCTAAGTTAACTAGGGTTTTTGGGTGCCTTAAGAGGAAAATTGCAAATCAATTTGAAAATGAAAGATAAATTCATGACAAAAATATCCTAGAAACTACATGCTATATGGAAAACAATGCAAAAAGAATCATTGTCAAAACCTTCATGGTTAGGCAGAAAAGAATTTTCAAAGTTAGGGTTCCAAAGAGGGAATTTTATGAACACTAAATTCAAGAAAAATGTCAAAATTGGATCAAAACCAAAAAGAAATTTGTATGAATGGTTTGACAATGTTTCTATATGCCCTAAGATGCAATGTGATTTTTTTTGTGATTTTTAGAAACCTAAATGGTATTTTAATTAATTAATTTCCATTAATTAATTAAAATAAACATTTAAATATTTTTAAAATGATTTTTTAATGCAAAAAATAAAAATAAAAATTTTTTTGGGTGAAGAAATATATTTGGAATTAAAATGCAGAAGGAAATATTTTTGTGATTTTTCTAGGTATTTTAAATAAAATGATAAAGAAAATGCAATTTAAATGAAAATAAAATGAATTTTAATGAAAGTATGAGGATCCAAAGGACCAGATTCAAAGCTGAGAGTAAAAGGTTGACTGGTGGGCAGATCAATGGCTAAGGTTTGTCCTGGCTAATTAATTCAGATTAAATTAATTAATTAGGTTTTAGGGTTTAATGACTAATCTGGGTCATCCGTTCACGCGCGAAATCAAAATCCTAGGGCCAGAATTCAAATCTACGCTAACCTTAATTAATTAACCCTAACAATATTCAGGTGACCGGAGCTAGCTCCGGTCATCTTCTCTGGTCACTCTTCTTCCCTATCTCTCTCAAAACTCCATAGAAACGTCTCAAACCCTCCAAAATGATCCTCACATCACTCTAAACATGAATCAACCAACGAAATCCATTTATTTCACATGAACAGCATGAATCAAAGCAAAACGGAAAATCAATCAAAAATTTCAGAAGCTCGTGAAATGCTTAAAACTCAACCATTTTCAAAACAAATCATATCATGGCAATCAAGGGAACACATAGAATCATTCTATAACATAAAAAAGAAGTTCTGGAAAAAAGTTTGAAGGTGGCTACCTGAGCTGGAGCTTTCACTTCTGGAGCTTTTGGACCTCTTCTCCTGTGCAAATCCATTTCACTTGACCCCCTGATGATGTTGCAATGCTTTGAAAGAGTTTAGAATGGCTGGATTGAGAGGTTGCAACTCAGCTGGTCCAAAATCGTGTTTGTGTTTGGCTGGCTTTTAGGGCTTGGTAATGGTTGGGAAATGATTTGTGGATGATGGTGAGTTGATCTATGGAAAAATATTGGAGGTTTGATGCTTGTGCAGTGTGTTTCGAAGAGATGAAGGTTGAGGGTGATTTTTGTGAACTTGGTCTATCTGATGATCTAGGCTTGTGTGATGTGTGTTATGGCTTGCTTTCAGTCCATATAACAAGTCTTGATAGGTCAGAAAGTGGGTGGTGGCCTATGGTGATTGGTGGTGATTTGCAAAAAGTCAACAACTTGTATACTTGAGGTATGGGCTTAAGCATCAACTATTTTAGGGCATGTCCTGGTTCAGCATTGATCAAGGAGAGCCATGGGATTGAAATTGTGCAGCTGGATAGCTTAGAGGCATGGCTTTCATAGGTTTTGCAAGTGTTATGCAATTTGCCCCTTTTGAGAAATCTTGTGATGCAAGCCATAGAAACTTGTGATTCCTTGGGAAATTATGGTCTTTGGAAGTTGCTTTGTGTTGTTATGATGCTTAGAGGTTGATTAGAGGTCACAAAATGGCTTGGTATGTGAATTTGCAAAAAATCCTCTTTGGTGTGAAAGTGAAAATTATAGGATTTTTGCCAACTTTGCAAGGCCATAACTTGAGTTCCATAATGAATTAGGACATGTTCTTGTACTTTTTGAAAAGGGAATGATCCAATCTACAACTTTCATGACCAACAATTTTTCATTTGAATCATTTTTTGGTTGAGAAAGAGGAGGTTGAAAAACTTTCCCAAAATGGAAAGTTTCCATTACAAGTCATTTCCATTTTTGGCAACTTTTGGTTTAGCTCAAATTTCTTCGATTTTGTGAACTTCCAATCACTTAAATGATCAAATAAAGATCATATAACTTCATTTTGATGAAAATACCACTTTGGTTCCATTGTTGGGGGTCTCAGATGCCCTGATTTAGCTCTGACTTGCTCAAGAAGTTACCCAGTGAACAGATGACTTCCACAATGAATTTCTTCATCAAACTTGGTACATATGATCCTTATAACATATTGAGACTATTAGAAACAAGAATGACCAAAAAATTTGGAGTTATGGCCTCTGAAACCAAAACCCTAATTTCAGGTCATCTGTGTAGTGGAACCCTAGCTCTGCTTCCATGCTTTCCAAGTTCTTGTGATTTCTTGACTTCCTTGATCTTTGAGGGATATAATATGATGATAAAACACACATGGACCCTCTTTGAACAATTGGAGACCTTTGGAGTGGCTCATATGGATCTTTGGATTGCTCAGATCACAAACCCTAGATGCAGATGAACTTGAACTAATGCAGTGAAACTAATATGCCATATGAGATGATATGCTTAAACTTATGCAAAGATGAAAGATCACAAGCCATGGTGTGAAATGAGTGAGGGCAAATTTGGGGTGTTTACAGCTGCCCCTATTCAAACATGAGTTAGCTGTGCAGGGTGTAAGCGCCTGGCTTAACAGGCAAACAAGATAACTTATGGTTGAATACCAAAGACAGTCCAAAATTTGCACTCACTGGGGAGAAGAAGAAAAGGGATAAAAATTGTAAAAGGTAGCATAGTATGATTATAAAGTGCGGACGATGGAGGACGACCATCTAGCAGAGGACGACTGCTGGGGATAAAGCAATGACGGGGACGGCCGACAAGCTAGGGAGATAAAGAGATCATGATGGGGACGGCCATCAGGTTCACAAAGTAAAGTAAACAACGATGGGGACGGCCATCGGTTCAAAGAATAAATGAAATAATGATGAGGGACGGTCATAAAAGGTGAAGGACGATCACCTAGCAGTGGACGGCTGCTCTTTATCACGACATATGACGAATGTCAGATAGAAAAAAGGTCGACGATGGGGACGCCCATCGGATAAGCATGATGAAGGACGATCATCAAGAGGTGAAGGACGATCACCTAGCAGGGTACGGATGTTCTCGGGGTTTATCAGACATAGGACGAATGTCGGATAACAAAATCAATGATGGGGACTGTAACGCCCTAATTTTATATTTATTTTTATGAAATAAATATTAATATTTTGAAGGCATATTTGGATAAATTGGAGAGAAATGTTTTATGAGAATAATAATATAATAATGTATACTATTATAATATCGTTATTATTTAAATAAAATAAAATAAAAAGGGTTAGTTAGAGGTTTAAGGGGAAAAGGTGGAATTATTGCTTTATGTAAGTGGAATAAGGGATTCAGTTTTCATTCATCGTGTTTTTGACGAAGAACAGTGAGGTCTGGAGAAAAAGGAAAAGAAAGGCAAGGTCAAAGATCGTAGATCATCAAGACCAAGATTTCGAAGAACTCATCTCTATTTCGAGGTAAGGGGGGAGAATGGGTTTTATAATTGGTGAATTAACACAATAAGGGTAATTGGGAGATCCTTCCTCCCTTAGGGTTCATATATGTGAAGGTTTGGAGTTGAAGAAATTGTGATATGTATGTGATAGATTATGAATCCTTGAATTGTGTTTATAAATTGATGATGATTATTATGATAATATTTGTTATGAGGTAATCTTGGATGAACCGTTCTTGAATGTGTGCTATGTGAATTGAGGCATAGTTGTTATGGAGAAGAGGAATAATTAATGTTATGAGTATGTGGTGGTTTAAAGTATTGAAATTTGACTCTTAGGGATGCTAATATCAAGTTAAAATGAATTGGCTTTGGTTTGGAGTGAGAGGGGAAAGAAAAGGAAGATTTTTGGAAAAAAGTTGGAGAATTCACGTAGCCACCTGACACGGGCCGTGTCACAGGACACGGGTGGCCGTGTCAGACCACTGGAAGAGGATGAGGGGAAGAATTTTGGAGAATGGGCAACAGTAAGTGTGACACGGGCTGTGTCACATGACACGGGCACCCGTGTCAGCCCCCTGGTCTTGGTTGATTTTTTTGTTTGAGAGGTGCGTGTTCAGGGCACCTGACACGGGCCGTGTCACAGAACACGGGTGGCCGTGTTAGGCCCCTGTATCTTGGAATTTTGTGAAATCTTGACATGTTTTACTATCCATTCTTTTAGTATAAGTTCCTGAGAGTATTCTAAGACAATAACTTGAGGTTTAGTGCTACTTATAGGACTTGATAACCAAACTTTAATGAATGTAATAGTGAGGGTTGTATAAGTAGCATAAGTTTGTTAATAACGTAATGAATTATGCGATTATGGTATATGATTAACATGAATGATATAATGATGTGATTAATACTGGTGGGATCATGTGGATCGTGAAGGCATGAATGTTTTCATGCGTAATTGTATTATGGTGCATGTGTTTGAGTCTGCATATGCATACACATTTGGTGGAATGATCATGTCTCGGTGGAGCGTAAGTGATCATTCGGATTCATTGTGAATCGTTGGTGCAAGGATGATCGTGTCTCGGTGGAGCGTAAGCGATACATCCGGGTTCGAATTAATGAACCATTGTTGAAAGTCGGTACCGCATTGTTGCATTGTGTCAGTGAGTCATATTGCATCTGTTTGTTGGATTGATTGTGTTAATTGATGTGTATGGATTTATGATTATCCTTTGAGGTGTTATTTGCACCGCTATGTTATGAAACTATTTCTCACCCCCTTTTGTTTGTTTTGTTGCGTCTGTGCTTCTTCGGAAGTACAAATAATTCAGGTACTTGAGGAGTGCTTGATGTTGATGTCAGTGTCCTAGGAGCTCTGATATGTAACGGGAACGGGGATTTTTATCACATTTCTTTTGATTTTTAGCAAACTTCCTGATGATTAAGTATTTGAGTTAATAAACCATATTTTGATTGAACTGTAATGCCTTTAGGCAATTTGATGTTAAAACAATTATTTCCGCTGCTTGTTTTAGAATAAATGAAAAGATATTTGGTTATTGATGTAGCAGCTCACTTTAGTCGATTAAACTCTGATTTTATGAATAAACTATATAATTTTAAAATGGGAAAAAGTGGGTGTTACAGGGACGGCCATCGGATAAAATGATGAGGGACGGTCATCAAAAAAGAAGGTGAAGGACGATCACCTAGAAGGGGACGGCTGCTAAGTATCACGACATAGGACGAATGTCGGATAGAAAGGTTCCAATAATGGAGGCTCCGCTAGGGAAAGGGATGAGGGACGGTCATCCAAAGGCGAAGGACGATCACCTGGCAGGGGACGGCTGCCGAAAGTATCACGACATAGGACGAATGTCGGATAGAAGAAAAATTTGCTTTGCTGGCGATTTGCTGGGGAATGGTAAACACGGACGAGTGCTTACGCTTAAGAAATAAAAGGTATAAGTGTTTTGACACTGTGTATAGATTAAAGATGCGGACGAGCATCCTTAAGACCATGATACAGACGAGTATCGGTAGAAACAAACGCTGACGCATGTTCAGAGAAGATGATACGGACGAGTACCAACTGGTTAACAAAGAACACGGACAAGTGTCGAATCTGTTGAAGAGTGATATATATATATATATATATATATATATATATATATATATACAAGATACGGACGAGTATCTGTATAAGTATGATCAAGTGTTGTGAAGTATGAGCAAGACACGGACGAGTCTTCAACTTACTGGGAAAAATTTGACACGGACGGGTGTCAGAAGAGAAAGTGTATAAGTTATGAACAATCATTTATATATGAGAGTGTAAAAGGTGTTCTGGTGACCTGTGGGGATAGGATGACACGGACGGGTGTCAACAAGAGTGTATTATAAACAAGTGTTTGGTTTGAAATAAGTGACTTGGCAACCATGTTGGGGAAAGGTGACACAGACGAGTGTCAGAAACGTATATATGAACATGTATCTGTGTTAGAGAGTGCAAGGGGACGCTTTGAATTTTTGCTTGCAAGGAATGTGAGTTTTTTATATACATTGCTGATGAAATGTTGGTGGTATTTGCAGGTGACTGGTTCGAACCTGGTGATCATGCAAATGTTTGATTTCTGCCGTAATGCTCCGTATTAGACGGAATGCTACACTTTGTGGGGAAAATGATGTGAATGCTATGATTATGCAAAAAGAAACCGACTCGGGATCTGGATCCCGCTGTCGTGAAGATCTTTGGCTGATCTGCTTGGAGGAATGTCCCGGCTGGGGAAGATCATTGGTAGATCTGTTAAGATATGTAGCTCTGCTTGGGGAACTAGATCATTGATAGACCTATCTTGTAAGGAGAAACCCAGTTGGGGTGAAGGAAACTTCTGTTACTTTGTTGTGTGAGGATTTCAGGCGTTGCTCTTCTGGGGAGAGGCTGGAACTCAGTGGGGAGATAGTTCTTTTTTCTTTGAGTCCTGGCACTCTATTTGGGGAAGGAAAGATCACTAAACGATCTTCTTAGAGGACCCTGCGGGGATCCCGGCTGGGGAAGCTCCTGCTGAATAGACTTATGCTGGTGATGAGGAGGTTTTAACAACTCCGTCAGGGAAAAGCATTCCAGATGCTGCTTGGAGGGGGTATGCTGGAGAAAAGCCTGGCATGCCCCATGTTGTGTATTGAATACCTGCAACCTATCAAGACAAAGAAACGCACAAGTACGCTGAGGCATCCCTTACCGGATTCCGTCATAGGAGCTAGATATTCCTGAGTGTAAATATATTTCCTGCAAGCATTTATTACTAATGGCTCATTTGTTTTATGCAAATATTGTATCATGGATATTGGACATTTTGCAAATGGAACGAAAATGTACAAGACAAGGCGTGACTGAAAATCTGATTTTATTAATCTGGGTGCCCTGAATTGGCAAATACAGTCAAAGAAACAGATCCCCTGAAATGAGGAGATTGTTACAAATTGAAAAAAGTAAGAGTGCTGGCAATGTTTGACGGTGCTCCAGTGAGCTTTCCTTGCCATGACTCGTATGACCTTGACGCTCTTCTCATCTTGCTTTCTGAAGAAGGTTGATTCTGACCGATGCTTTATCCTTTTGAAACTTGTCGTGTTGTAAATGATACAGAAGAATTCAGAATGCAGTTGTTCGCTTATTCCTTGATTTTGCGTGGATCGCCCTTTCGGGTTTTCAATCCACCGGGATACCCATTTTTGCATGAGCTGTCCAATGCGGCTTTTCAACTCAGCGGGTGTACATTTTTTTCTCTTTATTTTTGCCCGAGTCTTTTATTCTGTTTTTGACTCGCCGGGATGCCCTATTTTTGCCTGGACTTACATTCTGTTTTTATGTCCAGCGGGTCATTTTGTGCGAAGTATTTTTTAATTGCATCTGAATTCACAGGGGACAAGAAATCTTCACCATCCATAGTAGTGAGCATCAGTGCTCCACCAGAGAAGACCTTCTTTACTATGAATGGACCATCATAAATTGGAGTCCACTTGCCCCTGTGGTCTGTATGAGGAGGAAGGAGTCTTTTCAGCACAAGATCCCCCACTTGGTATTCCCGAAGCCTGACTTTCTAATCGAAGGCTTTCTTCATTCTTTTCTGATATAACTTCCCATGACAAATTACAGCTAATCACTTCTCTTCGATCAGATTCAGTTGATTGTACCGAGATCGGACCCATTCTGCTTCGTTTAGCTTCACATCCATCATTACCCGTAAGGAGGGTAGCTCAACTTTAACAGGTAGGACAACTTCCATACCATACACCAACTGATAAGGTGTTGCCCTAGTGGACGTTCTGATTGAGGTATGATACCCATGCAAAGCAAATGGTAGCATTTCATGCCAGTCTTTGTATGTAACCACCATCTTTTGCACAATCTTCTCAATGTTTTTGTTTGCTGCCTCAACAACGTCATTCATCTTTGGCCTGTAAGGAGAAGAGTTGTGATGTTGAATTTTGAAGTCTCGGCACAGTTCTGCCATCATTTTTTTGTTCAAATTGAAACCATTATCAGTAATGATTCGCTCGGGAACTCCATATCGACAGATGATGTCTCTTTTCAGAAATCTGCCTACCACTTGTCTGGTGACGTTTGCATATGAAATTGCTTCGACCCATTTGGTGAAGTAATCAATGTCTACCAGGATGAATCTGTGACCATTCGAAGCAGTCGGTTCGATCTTTCCAATCATGTCAATGCCCCACATGGCAAAGGGCCAAGGTGAAGACATCACATTCAATGGGTTTGGAGGCACATGCACTTTGTCTGCATAGATCTGGCATTTGTGGCACTTTCTGGCATAGGCACAACAGTCTACATCCATTGTGATCCAGTAGTAACCTGATCTTAATAATTTCTTAGCCATTGCATGTCCTCCAGCATGGGTACCGAAGGATCCTTCATGCACCTCGTGCATCAGCAAGTCTGCCTCTTTCTTATCAACACATCTGAGTAGCACCATGTCAAAGTTTCGCTTGTATAATGAACCATCGGCATTAAGGAAGAAACTACCAGCCAGTCTTCTTAATGTCTTCTTATCATTGGATGATGCCCCAGGTGGGTATGTTTGATCCTCTAAGAAGCATTTGATGTCATGGAACCAAGGCTTGTCATCTTTAGCAATGTCCACATAGAAAACGTATGCTGGTCGGTTTAGTCTGGATACCGAAATTCGAGGCACAAAGTTGGCAGTCTGAACTTTGATCATGGAGGAAATGGTAGCCAAAGCATCTGCGTACTGATTTTCATCTCAAGGGATGTACTCAAGTTTGACTGTTATGAATAAAGTCAATAATCTCCTCGTGTAGTCACGATATGGAATTAGATGCTCTTGGTGAGTGTACCATTTGTCGTTGGTCTGATTGATTACCAAAGTTGAATCCCCGAATACAGTTAAAGTCTTGATCCTGAGGTCAATGGCTTCCTCCAGACCCATGATACAGGCTTCGTACTCAGCTTCGTTGTTAGTGTATGCAAAGGTGAGTTTTGTCGAGAAAGGAATATGATCTCCTTTAGGTGTAATGAGCACTGCACCAACTCCACGTCCATTCATATTGACAGCCCCATTAAACATCATTGTCCATTCTTCTTCTGGGTCAGGCCCTTTAGTGTGAACAGGCTCTTCATGATATTTTGCTTTTAGAAACATGATGTCTTCATCAGGGAAGTCAAATCTCATGGACTGATAATCATCAATGGGTTGCTCAGCCAGATAGTCCGACAGCACACTGCCTTTGATGGCCTTTTGAGATGTGTACTGAATGTCATACTCTGTCAGAATCATTTGCCATCTTGCAACCCTTCCGGTAAGTGCTGGCTTCTCGAATATGTACTTGACGGGGTCCATTTTTGAGATCAACAAAGTGGTGTGAGTCAACATATACTGTCTTAGTCGACGAGCAGCCCACGCTAAAGCACAACAAGTTTTCTCGAGCAGTGAATAACGTTGTTCACAGTCGGTAAACATTTTGCTTAGGTAGTATATTGCATACTCTTTTCGACCAGACTCGTCATGCTGGCCCAACACACACCCCATTGATCCTTCTAATACTGTCAGGTACATTATTAGAGGTCTTCCTTCAACTGGAGGCATAAGAATTGGAGGTTCTTGTAAGTACTCCTTGATTTTGTCAAAAACCTTCTGGCAATCTTCGTTCCACCTGACCGTTTGTTCCTTTCTTAATAATTTGAACAGGGGCTCACAGGTTGCAGTAAGGTGAGATATGAACCTTGATATGTAGTTCAATCTACCTAAGAATCCCCGAACTTCTTTTTCAGTCCTAGGTGCAGGCATCTCCTGAATGGCTTTGACTTTATCAGGATCAACTTCAATTCCTTTTTCACTTACGATAAATCACAGCAACTTACCGGAACTCACCCCGAATGTGCATTTGTTGGGGTTTAACTTCAGCTGATACTTTCTCAGACGCTTGAACAACTTCAGCAGATTTACCAGATGATCTTCTTCAGTGAGGGACTTGGCAATCATGTCATCCACGTAGCATTCAATTTCTTTGTGGATCATATCATTGAATAACGTTATCATAGCCCGTTGATAGGTTGCGCCGGCATTCTTCAGTCTAAATGGCATTACCTTGTAACAAAATATGCCCCCAAGGTGTGATGAAGGTTGTTTTCTCCATGTCTTCGGGTGACATTCTGATCTGATTATACCCAGAAAAACCATCCATGAAAGAAAATATCGAGAACTGAGCTGTGTTGTCGACCAATACATCAATATGAGGTAATGGGAAATCATCCTTCGGGCTAGCTCTGTTCAGGTCCCGGTAATCCACACACATCCGTACTTTTCCATCCTTCTTAGGCACTGGTACAATATTAGCGACCCACGGCGGGTAACTAGTTACAGCAAGGAAACTGGCGTCCCACTGTTTTTGTACCTCTTCTTTAATCTTCATGGCCATATCTGGACGAGTACGGCGTAGCTTCTGTTTCACTAGAGGGCAATCTTCTTTCAAAGGCAGCTTGTGCATAACAATATTCGTATCTAGACCTGGCATGTCTTGATAGGACCAAGCAAAGACGTCGACGTACTCTCAAAGCATGTCAATAAGCTGCTCTTTTACTGAAGCTTGCAAACCGGCCCTAATCTTCACCTTTTTCAAATCCTCTTCGGTACCAAGATTAACTGTTTCAACCTCCTCCTGATGAGGAGTGATCACTTTTTCTTCTTGCCTCAACAACCTGGCTAACTCTTCAGGTAACTCATAGTCTTCTTCAACCCCTTCATCAGCTTGATTAATTGGATTTTCGAAGTCATACAAGGTCATAGCAGTGTTGTTGTCGGTGCAATCTGGAGGATAATCTCTGCAAGGGTTGAGATTGGTTCGTTTTAGTGATCAGTTTTAATCTTGTTTAGAAAAGTGAAAATGAAGTTATTTATTTTGAAAACATTGCCATTTTATTGTTTTGTACAAAAGTGAAAAATGAAAAGACCGTGAGCAAAAAAGAGACTCGTTTGCAAAAGATGTCTGATATTCATTGATTAATCCATTTGCACAAAATTACAATATGGCCCTATTACAAAATGAGTCCTGACACCTTGGGCAAGATGCAGGACTTGATGCATGCTAAAAAGACAGGAAATAATAATTACTCTGCAAGAGTAACCCTTATAATTTCCTGGGAAGACCAGTTAAGGACTTGGTTCCCCGGGATCCTATGACGTATCCAGCTCTCCAGGTTGCGGTCGCTTTCCGCCTCGTCTTCCAGGTTGTTAACAACATCTGGGGTGAGCATCCCCCCACTGATGAACTTGGGCTCTTTAGCAGCCTCTGATTGATCTTGTCGGAATGGTCTGTAACCCAAACTGAATCTATCTTCCTTCTTCTCCACTGGCAGTAGCTTGCCCCAGCCTTGGGCATTACCATCTTCAACAACCTTCCGGGCTTGCTGATAGGAGACAAATGAAGTACCCATCCTGTCTTCCTGGGATGCAGCAAATACTTCACTCGTCGCCTCATTGACATTCAGGGCCTCGAACCCTTGGCTCATTGTCTCATGGATTTCACCATCCATCTCAATATACTTGTAAGTAGCCAGATGGCTAACAAATATGTCCTCTTCACCACAGATGGTGATAATCTGTCCTTCCCATTCATATTTCAGATTCTGGTGAAGGGTCGACGTTACTGCGTCTGCGGCATGAATCCAAGGTCGACCTAACAAACGGTTGTACGCCGGCTGAATGTCCATCACGTAGAAAGTAGTCTTAAAGACTTACGGACCGATTATCACTGACATCTCCACCTCTCCCATAACATATTTATTGGAGCCATCAAAAGCCCTGACCACAAGATTACTTGGCCGGAGAGATATTCCATCATATTCGAGCTTGACAAGAGCCTTCTTGGGTAAGACATTGAGTAAGGACCCAGTGTCTACAAGAACATGAGATAGTACAGCTCCTTTGCACTCCATGGTTATGTGTAAAGCTTTGTTGTGGTGACGTCCTTCTGCTGTCAAATCAGCATCAGTGAAACCTAGCCCATGGCTAGTATTGACATTAGATACCACTGTTTCCAGCTAATTCATTGTGATCTCTTCTGGCACGTAGGCAGCGTGCAGAACTTTGAGTAGTGCATCTCGATGGGCTTCGGAACACAACAGCAGGGATAGTATAGAGATATTTGAAGGAGTCTGGTGGAGCTGGTCCACAACTTTATAGTCACTTCTTTTAATTATCCTCATAAATTCATCCACATCCTGATCAAAGGATGATTTATGAGTCTCTTTTGGTGCAGATTCTTCAGGTATCACACTCTTCCCTTTGGCTTTGGCAGCAGCCTCTGCCTCAGTATTAATCCTGGGAGCTTGTGACGCAAAGAGACGTCCACTTCGGGTGAAGCCTCCGCCTCCCCCGACATTGTCCACTTGGGGAGTAAGAACTGGAGAATCAAGAAGGACTTTTTCTCCGTTGCAGTATAGGTCAGCACCATAATGCCATGGTATGGCACTGTCTTTATCATATGGAATTGGCCCTGGTACTGTGATAGTAATTGGGCTTACTGCAGCAAATGTTGGAACCATAATTGTTTGTGGATCATAGAAGATAGTAACGGGACCTCAGGTGGATGTTGGTGGTGGTGAATTGAAGCTTGGTTGGAATTGTTGCTGAGATTGTTGAAAGTTGCTGGAATTCGGGACCGTTGTCGGGTCGTAATAGATAGTAACCGTGGAGACATCATTGTTGGTGGTTGTTGGAGTTGTAGCAGGAGATGAAATGGAACTATTGTTTGTTGAATTTACGGAAGAAATGGTTGCTGAAGTTGTAGATGAATTGGTAGGAACAATGGTTGTTGCAGTTGTAGAAGAATTAATAGGAACAATGGTTGTTGCAGTTGTAGAAGATTCACTTGTTGTTGGTAAAAGAGTTGTTGGTGTTGTAGAAGCAGTTATGGTTATTTGCAGAATGCCTTCTCTGATCAATCCATTGATGCCATCCCTCAAGCTTGTACACCCATTCTCGGAAAGTTTGCATGATTCACAACAGGCTTCACAACCTGGAAACACTTGGCATTTCAAAAGCTGGGCTTTAACCTCTGCCAGAGGTGTCTGAATACATGCAATGTCTTCTATAAAACTCATGGGTGATCCTTCCTCTACAACATTAATCCTTGGCCCAGTGTGGCTTGGCATAGGATTTTTCATGACATTGGGAGGTGGTGCAAAGTTCAGGGCCTTTGAATCTACCAGATCCTGGACCTTCATATGCAGAGCTCTGCATTTTTCCGTAGAGTGACCAGGTGCATTATAATGAAAAAGCACACCTAGCATTGACATCATAGTTTCTCGGAAGGTTCTGAGGATCAGGTGGAGCCAATGTCCTCAACTCAACAAGATTGAGCTTTAGGAGTTGTGGCAGCAGTTTAGCATATGGCATTGGAATAGGGTCAATCACCCTGTTGATCTGGGATGGCCGTTGTTGAAAAGGGCGTTGTTGTTGATTGTTGTTATTGTTGTTATAAGATCTCTGTTGAGGAAATTATTGTTGTTGCGGAAAGTGTTGTGGTTGTTGAGTATACTGAGGAGCTGGAGCGGGAATAGTGACAGCAGCAACTGATCTGGGCAGATATTGGGGTCTCCCTCTTCCCATGTGTATAGAGTTTGTTTCACCCGATCTACGGGGCCCAGCAAATGGTTTCCTTGTACTGCTTGAACTGGCACCATTGTCGGAGATCTTCCCCATCTTCAATAGGCTCTCTATTCTTTCCCCAGCTATCACCACATCTGCAAAGCTGGTAGAAGAAAATGCAGCCAATCTGTCAATATAGGTACCCAGGAGAGTATTCATGAACATGTCTGCCATCTCCCTTTCAGACATCGGAGGTTGAACTGCAGCAGCCATTTGCCTCCACCTTTGGGCATACTCCCTAAAACTTTCACGGGAAGATTGTGACATTCCCATCAGAAGGGTCCTGTTTGGAGCCATGTCCAAGTTATATTGATACTGACGGATGAAAGCTTCAGCCAAGTCTTTCCATTTTCTTACTGTGGCTCTGGTCAAGTGGGAGTACCATTCTCGGGATGCCCCTGTCAAGCTATCCTCAAAGTAAAACATCCATAGTTTCTCGTCCATGGTGTATGCTTTTAATCTTCCCAAGAATGATTGAAGGTGGGTGCGTGGGCAAGATGTGCCATTATACCTTTCAAAACACGGGGGTTTGAACTTGTGAGGAATTCTCACCCCTTCCACCAATCCCATGTCCATGACATCAAAACCTAGGGAGTTTTGGGATTCAAGAGACCTCAGCTTCTCTGCAATCTCATCTAACCGGCGGTCGTAAACTTCGTCTCCAAACCCTACCACTGTAAACTACTCTTCTTGAGGATCTTCCTACAAGACCCTTCCTCCAGCAGTGTTACCCTGAGGATTCCTTATGGCATTGATTTCTGGGTTCAGATGCGGTCCAAACTCTGGTGGATCAGTGTGAGGCTGCACGTGATCGTTGTTACTGGTACCACCTGTACCTGGATGGTGTTCCTCAGAAGTTTGTCGCTCAACTAACTCCCTCAGTCTTTCATGGTTCTGAGCTAAACTAGTCATTACAATCATGAATTGAGTCATCTAATTTCTCATCTCAACCCTTTCATTGGCCATCTGGGTCCTCACTTCATTCAAGTCTTGCTGAACTTGATCCATCTGAAGTCCCGGAAGGTTGTTTCTTGTCGGGTACCGGTGTATTCTGTTGATAGGGAACACTCTTCTGCGAGCAATGTTCCTAAAACCACAACAAAGTTAGAAACAAAAACAAACAAAAAACTACAAAACAAAAAGAAATGTTAGTATGCAATGCAGGATGCCTATTTGTCTACCAAGGGTATCCGGTTTGGTTCTTTGGTTTTGACCTTTCCAGACCTCGAGGAAATGCTGATGATGAAGAGAGATAAAGCCCACCAAAAATAATACAAACCACAAATATTACAAATAGTGGAAATACATAGTTTGATTACAATGACATTCCCATGGTGGGTCAAAATACAACGGAGTGGAAAAGTACAAGCAAAAAGAGTCAAACATCCAGCCCAAAGTCATCCTCTCTAACTTCCTTCAGGAGGGCCTTAGTCACTGGACCTACTGGATGCTCTGTGATAGTCCTGATGAGGAGGTTCCTGGTAGCAATGGCACCGGTCAACTTCTTATGCTTATCCTGATCCTTTGACCTCTTTAACCCCGCCCGGAGTTTCAATTCAGATATCTCTTTCTGTGCTGCCAATAATTCCTCCTGATGCTTCTTCTTACTAGCCTTCAGTTGCTCTATCTTAGCTTGAGTTCTCCAATATTCTTGTGCACGGGCTTCAGTGATCTTGATCCACCTAGCCTGGATCTCCTCTAAGTAATGCTCTGCCCTAGCCTTCTGAGTCTTTGCTTCTTTGCAAGCATTCTTCAACACAAGCTTTCTTGCTTTAGCCTTTCGGATGTAGTCATCCGTCTTCTCAATCTTGGTCAAGTGCTCAACCCTGAGCCTCTCTAACCTCTCATTATCTAGACGACTATCATTTCTCTCCCAGAGAGTCTTCTTCAAAGCCTCAGAGAGCTAAGTGATCCTTTCCTTCAGCTTCTCAAACTCTTCTAAACTGACAGTGGCTGCAGGTTGCACTGTTGAAGGACCAGGTGTATCTTCCAAGGTAAATGACATCCGGGTGATCTGAGCCCTGGTACGAGACCAACCAAAATACTGTGCTGAAGCAATGTTGTTGCATTTGCCCAAAATAACTGTCCCTTTAGTTTGAATGTTGTCCTAGGCGCAGGCTGCCTGTCTGACAACAGCAGAGTTGTGCTGGATTTCACAATAGAGGGTCTCAGTCAAGTCTTGTCCCCTCGGAGGATGAACCAAAGCATACCCCAATTGTCTCTTAAAAATTAAAGGGTTGTAATTGATGCAACCTTTTACTCCAATTAAAGGCACATTAGGATACTGCCCACAGCTAGTAATGAGGTCTTTGCCCTTGGTGCTCTGAGTGCACCATCTAATGTCTTCTGATGTCAAGGCAATCAATCTCTTAGACCAGTTCTTTGGCTGATGAGGGTTCAGGAAAGTATCTGACTTTGGCAAATGTCTTAACAACCAAGAGTAATAGAGAGGAGCACAGCATCTGACCAGACTTCCTCTTTGCTTTTCATTCCTCTGGTGTATTGAGTAATAGAAGTCTCCAAGCAAGGTAGGAACTGGGTTCCTCAGTAAGAACAGGTGAATGGCATTCTTGCTCACAAACTTTGGCTCATCTGCAAATAAAATAATCCCATATATGCTGAGTGCCAAGAGTGCATAGACAGCATCCCACTTCCATACTGCAGCATGCAGGGTGGCCTGGGAGATCAAGAAGTCCAAGTGAAGGTCTGGAACCCCAGCCTTGGTGGTCATGCTCTGATCAATGAGGGCAGGCTCCAAATGCAATGCCCTAGCTATGTCTTCATTTTTGGAACAACCATCTCAGGGTTGAAAGGAATCCCTCTCCTGATAGGAACTCCTAACAACATGGAAAATTCTTCTAGCAGAGGTCCCAACTGAAAATCAGGGAATGTGAAGCATCTGAGAGGAGAATCATAAAACTGTAAGAAAGTATGGATCATGCTTCTATGGGATGCATCCAAGTCCATGATCATGTCCAATATGCCCCCATAATGTTCTCTGAATAGTGGGACATGACCAGGAGTAATGAGAGACTGGATCTGCCTGATGCCAGTCAGGGTGGGCTCAAAGAAGTGGTATGTGATGTTGCTCTTCCTGGAAGTGTCCATGCTGATAATGGATGCTGGTGAAGAAACTGATGAAGATAACTGAAGAAGAGCTGAAGAGGGGTCTCTGATGAAGGCAAACTGAAGGAGGTGCTGGAGAAGGAACTCTGATGAAGATGCTGGTGTAGATAACTGAAGAAGTCTGAGCAGCAGAATGGGTCAAAACCAAACCAAAGATAATAAGATGGATACCCTGTAAAACAAATAGGCAAATGTTAAATGATGCAAAAATGATGTATGCAAAATGATATGCAAAGGTTTTGTGATCAAGAGCTGGATCTGGTATCTGCCTTGGTAAGGTTCATATGTGTTCATAAGTCCAGATGGAGGTTTAGAAATCCAGTAACCAGGTGGGGGACTCAAATAAAGAGTCACAAGTCCAGGGTAATCACAAGAAATGTCCAAATAATACAACCTTAACAAATCTAGTAACAAGGTATGATAAGGCCAAGGGTTCCTGCAAACCTGTAAACATCCCAACCCCCTCACATGTAATGTTCTAGAACAAGGATCCTCAAACTTGGATCAGTTATGAGAAGTGTAAACACGTTTAACCCAGAGGTACAGTGTTTACAATAACCATAAAATATCCTCCTCTAATTCACCTCAGATGCTGAAGGTCATAAAAAGGTCATCCAGACTTAGCAGGCTTCTCAGATAGCCCTAGTACTACAGGAAATTTGTAGCACAGAGTTCTCAAGAAGAAACCCATGTCTGAACCGTGTTTCATATTCCCGCACCAGACCGAAATGGAATGGGAAAGAATATGAAGCCACTCTAGCCTATGTGTCACTCAGGTCCCAGGTATAGGACCTTAATCACTCAATGATTCCCCACTCACCAAGGAAACGGCAGATCCAGCACATGATAATGACATTATGAAATGCATAAAAACTGTAAATGAAAGCAATAAATAAAGCTGTACAGAAAGCAATAAATAAGCACAAGTAGCACATAACACCCCCGTAAACACAAGTCAAACAAGCGCTAGGAGGAACCCACAAAAAGAACCAGAAGCCCTGGTTGTAATATAAGGGTCCCCAACAGAGTCGCCAAGCTGTCGCTCCCAAATATTTGCATCCCGGTACAAGCGCGAACGGTCGGCGAAAGGAGAAAAGAAGTGAAGGTGAATAGAGTCGCCAGCTAGGCATTTTTATCCCGAAGGAAAGGTAATGCTGCATAAACCTGGAAAGAAATGGATAAGACGGTTGCGAACCAGAGAAACTGAGAAAGGGGGTTGGTTACAACCTAGGAAGGTATTAGCACCCAGATTGTCCGTCGTACTCGACGGGATCCACGCTTAAAAGATTGTGTTTAAAGGGGTAGTGTATGTGTTATCTGGGTGCAAAAGCTGGAAAAGAATATACAAGTGTCAGTGCAGAAAGTGAAGTGAAATGCTCAGGAATGAGGCTTAAAAAGAGAATGCTGAAGGAGGGGGAAGACACAGGGACTTTTGTTCGATAACCGTTAAGTTATGCCTACGTATCCTCTCGTGCAATGAGGAAGTCAGAACACCGTAGTTCGACTCAAAGAGACTGAAAATGAATTGACTTGTGAACTGCTTGCTTGCCCATGCTCAAGTGTATGACTCGTCTGACTCGAGTGCTAATTGTCTTGCATTAGACGAAAGAAGCGAGTTCTCGTTTGTGAATGAAAATGATGAGAAAAGAATCCCGAAGGGGACGATTATTGTTTTTTTTTTGTGTTTTCAATCTTTTATTGTTTTTTGGTGTTTTTGCAAAAGTAAATGAGCTTAAGCCTAAACCAAGGGTTAGTAAACTCATTATATCCTCCCTTTGATTAGGGATAATGAGAATACTTTAAGTATGAGATAAACATCTCAACTTAATTACCATGATGATGTAGGATTAAGGTCATTGATCACACTAAATTTCACCGTATTTCTGACTCCGATTTCGCATGCATTCTTAGCGTTTATTGTTATTTTGTTATGTTATTACTTTGTTTTCTTTTGTTTTCGGGTTTTTATTGTAATCGGGGCTTGAATCGAGAAAAGGAGCGAAAAAGGAGTGGAAACGGACGAAAACCTAGAAATTCAGCGTTTTGCACTTACGGCACCCACCGTGGCGGGCGCCATGGGGTTAGCCATGACGTGGCCACGTCTCAAGACCACTCCACAACTGCCAAGACCCACGATCCCCACTCTTCCATTCCTTATGAGTACTATGGAGGGCGCCATAGGCCTGTGGCGGGCGCCACAAGGCAAATATACAGTTCCCTCCACTTTTTAGTGGAGGGGCGTCCTGGTCATTTCCCGCATTTAGTTTTCCTATAAATAGGACTTTAGTTTTTCGTTTTTCTTCATCCAAACTTAGATTTCTTTAGGCATATATCAGTTATAAAGCAGTTACCATTCCACATCGGGGTGTTTCTGCAATCGAGTGATCGAGTCTGTAATCTATCTGGGTGATCGAGTTTTGGAGCACTCTGGAGGAAGTTAATCCTGCCGCCATTTTAATTCTAGTTCGTATTTTACTTTTCCACATTGCTTTACTTTTATTTATTTCTCGCACTGCTTTACTTTCTTTATTATCCGCACTCGCACTTTATTTCGTTTATTTCCCGCACTCGCTTTACTTTCGTTTATTACCCGCACTTGCACTAAATTCCTTTATTTCCTGCACTCGTACTAAATTACTTTATTTCTCGCACTCGCACTAAATTCATTTACTTTCCGCACTCGCACTAAATTACTTTTATGAAAAATTATAAAAAGAATCTTTACTTTATCATGTCTAACTAATTCCATAAAGGTTAGAATGTAAGGATCGTAATTGAACCAGTAATCCGTATAATCGTTCGTGGAAACACTTAAGGGCTATTTTATCTTTCAATTCAATCTAATTGTTTTTAACTATTTCAAAAACAGCCAAAAGCGCTTTGTCTAGTTCATTAGGAGTTTTTAGATTGAAAAGAAAAGAGATTTTAAAACGATTTTCGGACGCGTTAGGAAGTTTAAAGTCTGGTTCGCAAGAACCTCTTTTTTGCTAAGAAGTCCAGGTTAAAATACTTTTCAACTTAGTTGAGATACTACATTTCTTAAAAATAGGTTTACTACTCTAACGCAGTACGCACCTTTTTATCCGTGACAATAGGAGGGGTTGATTAGAGAGTACAACTCGGTTCTGAATACGCGAAAGCGACAGTTCCTGTTAAATTAGTTCTTTTCAAAGGAGAAAACATTGCCCATAAGTAGTTCCATTAACGAGCACTGGATTATCATTGATTACGTGAATTACATTTGAGCCTGTCTTTGTTTATTGTTTAAAATTATTATTTTATTTACCATTGCACCCTTCTTAAAACCCCTTTATTTAGTTGCCTTAGATACACACCATAACAACAGGTACGATAGATTGACACTTGGTCTCTGTGGATTCGACAATCTTTTATATTACTCTAATGTGTTCGTACACTTGCGAAAAACACGCATCAAGTTTTTGGCGCCGTTGTCGGGGACCAATTTCGTCAAATTTCATTACCCTGTAGTTATACCGTTTAGACTAAGGTTGTTACCCACCGGTCAATGCGAAAGACTCGCAGTGCCGGAAGTTTAGTAGACCCTCTAGCTGAACCTGAACGTTACGGTCGCGTACGTTTATTTTTCCATAGGAATAGGAAAGCTATGGCCGAAGATCAAAACCGAAGACCTCTTAAGGACTTCGCCTAACCATCAAACGAGGAACCTAGTTCTAGTATAGTAAACCCCACTATCCCAGCAAATAATTTTGAACTTAAACCATCCCTGTTGCAATTAGTGCAACAGAGACAATTCGCAGGTTTCGCTACTGATAACCCGAACCAACATTTAAAAAACTTTCTTCACTTAGCGGACACCTTTAAAACCAATGGAGCTTCTCCTGAGGCGATACGCTTAAGATTATTTCCCTTTTCCCTCAGAGATAAAGCTCTATCATGGTTAGATTCCCTTCCACCCAATTCAATAACAACTTGGGATGACCTTAGGAAAGTTTTCCTTGCTAGATATTTTCCCCCAAGTAAAACCGCTCTTCTTCGAAACCTAATAACTAGATTTACCCAACACCAAGGAGAGTCGTTGTTCGAAGCCTGGGAGAGATATAAAGAACTATTGAGAGCATGCCCACATCATGGCTTAGAGAATTGGCTAATCATCCAAACCTTCTATAATGGACTTCATTATAACACTAAGATGACCATCGACGCTGCCGCTGGTGGCGCACTGATGAACAAACCTTACCCTGAAGCTAGTACCCTTATCGAGGATATAGCCCAAAACCATCAATCATGGGGAGTAGAACGAGCGACAGTGGAAAAGAAGGAAGCCCAAGGAGGAATACATGAGCTAAGCTCTATAGACATGATGCAAGCTAAAATGGACGCGTTGGCCCTTAGAGTCGAACATATGTGTACAACTCCGAATATTGTAGCCGCAGTTTCGCCGAATTGTGAGATATGTGGAACGCAAGGACACCAATCCGCTGAATGCAATCTGTTGAATGAGACCAACACTGAGCAAGTGAACTATACCCAAGGGAACCCATTTTCAAACACATATAACCCTGGATGGAGGAATCACCCAAACTTGTCCTACAAAAATAATAACCCTATTCAAAATACCACACCTCCGAGACAACAAGGTTACCAAGCCCCAAGAACAAATCAACCTATGCAACCTGTACCACCAAGTCCGAGCTTTGATGAAGTTGTAAAAAATTTTATCGCTGCTCAAACACAACAAAACAAAGAGTTCATGAACCAAAACGTCCATGTTAACGAACTAATTACCCAGTTAGGAACCAAGGTTGATCAAATCATTACTCATAATAAAATTCTTGAAACCCAGATCTCTCAGGTAGCTTTAAACCAAGCCCCACAGACTACACCTGGAGGACAGTTCCCTGGACAACCTCAACAAAACCCGAAAGGGCAAGCTAATGCCATTACTCTACGAAGTGGAACCGCTTATAAAGAACCTTCAAACCCTAGATTGAGTGAGCCCGAAACTTCTGAGAGGAGTGAGGAGAAGGAACCAGAGGAATCTGAAAACCCGGAAAGTCAAGAAAAAAGAGAAGAACCTAAAAATAAAACCTATGTACCACCACCGCCATACAAACCACCTATACCTTACCCTCAAAGATTAAAAAAAACCCAAATCGATAATCAGTATCAAAAATTCGTTAAGGTTATAGAAAAACTTCACGTAGAAATCCCCTTTACGGAAGCCATCACCCAAATACCTTCTTACGCTAAGTTTCTCAAAGACATACTTACGAATAAACGTAGACTTGAAGATCCGAAACCCGTGGAATGTAATTCTATTTCCGAAAATAGGTTAGCAAAGAAAGATAAAGATCCCGGAAATTTTTCCATTCCTTGTGTTTTGGGGAATCAGGTCATCGAAAAAGCTTTTCTAGACTTAGGAGCTAGTGTGAGCTTAATGCCTTTGGCAGTTTGTAAGAGATTAAACTTAGGAGAATTACAACCTACTAAGATGTCACTTCAATTAGCCGATAGATCCGTTAAATACCCTATAGGCATACTTGAAGACGTCCCTGTTAGGATAGGTCAGCTGTTTATACCTACTGATTTTGTTGTCATGGACATTAAAGAAGATGACGACATACCAATCCTCCTAGGTAGACCGTTCTTGTCGACTGCTGGAGCCGTGATAGATGTTAAAAAAGGGAAACTAACTTTTGAGGTAGGTGACGAGAAGATAGAATTTATACTTTCAAAATTTCTTATGGCACCTGTGATAGGAGATGCTTGTTATGCCTTAGATATCATCGAAGAATGCATTAGGGAATTAGAACAAGAAGAAGAAACTGAATCTATAAAATTGCCATCAACCCTTATTTTGGAAGATGACAATTATAAAAGACCCTACATTGATGATAACCTTCACGAATGTTTATCTCTTACCCCAGATCCTATGCCTTTCCCTATGAAACCAACCGTAAAACTTAAGGAACTGCCTAAAAACCTGAGATATGAATTTCTCAATGAAGAAATGAATCGTCCAGTTATAGTCAGTGCTACCTTAAACCAAGAAGAAACCAACCAATTGTTAGATGTTTTACGAAGGTACCCCTCAGCCTTAGGATATAAGATCTCTGATCTAAAAGGAATAAGCCCATCCGTATGCATGCATCGGATTTTGCTTGAAGAAGATTCAAAACCCTCCAGAGAACACCAACGAAGACTAAATCCTATAATGAGTATTGTAGTTAAGAATGAAGTTCTTAAGTTACTAGAGGCAGGTATAATATATCAGATCTCGGACAGTAAATGGGTAAGTCCTGTGCATGTAGTACCTAAAAAGGGAGGCATCACAGTCATGCAAAACGAGAAGGGCGAACCTGTAGCAAAAAGAACCGATGGAGGTTGGCGTATGTGCATAGATTATAGAAAATTAAATAAAGCAACTAGGAAGGACCATTTCCCATTACCATTCATAGACCAAATGTTGGAGCGCCTAGCCAGACACTCTTACTTTTGTTACCTAGATGGATATTCAGGATTCTTCCAAATACCTATTCACCCCGAAGATCAAGAAAAAACTACCTTTACATGCCCAGTTGGAACTTTTGCCTATAGAAGAATGCCTTTTGGACTTTGTAATGCTCCTGCCACTTTCCAACGCTGCATGATGTCTATCTTTGCAGACTATTTAGATGGAATCATGGAAGTATTTATGGACGATTTCTCAGTTTGTGGATCAGATTTCAAAAATTGTCTTATCAACCTTGAGAAAATCCTGGAAAGATGTGTGGAGGTAAACCTTGTGCTAAATTGGGAAAAATGTCATTTCATGGTCACCGAAGGGATTGTTTTAGGACATATAGTTTCCGAAAAAGGTATAGAGGTAGATAAAGCAAAAATAGAAGTCATAGAGAATCTAAAACCGCCGAAGACTATCAGGGAGATAAGAAGTTTTCTTGGACATGCCGGATTTTACCGACGTTTTATCAAGGATTTCTCCAAAATAACGAAGCCCTTAACTGGTCTTTTGATGAAAGATGCTGAATTCATCTTCGATGAAAAATGTACTGAAGCATTTAATCTTCTGAAGTAAGCTCTGATTTCAGCACCTATAATGAAACCCCCTGATTGGTCAGAACCGTTTGAGATAATGTGTGACGCCAGTGATTATGCTGTTGGAGCCGTTCTAGGTCAGAGAAAAGACAAAAAGTTACATGTAATTTATTATGCCAGTAGAACCCTAGACGCCGCACAGCTCAACTACGCAACAACCGAAAAAGAACTCCTAGCTGTAGTTTTTGCCATAGACAAATTTAGATCTTATCTAGTAGGAGCCAAGATTATAGTTTACACCGACCATGCTGCCATTCGTTACTTACTAAGCAAAAAGGATGCCAAACCTAGGTTACTTCGATGGATTCTATTACTGCAAGAGTTTGATTTGGATATCCGTGATAAGAAAGGCACTGATAATGTGGTAGCTGATCACCTATCCAGGCTAGAATACCTGAACCCTGACTCAGTACCCATAAATGACGATTTTGCCTATGATAGATTGATAGCCCATCTAGAAACTATTGAAGATGATAACCCAGACCCTCATGAGCATTTTCATAAATCCTTAGCTATAAGCAATGTACCTTGGTATGCAGACTTTGTTAATTACCTAGCCGCTGACATCATACCCCCTGATCTAAACTACCACCGGAAGAAGAAGTTCTACAGTGATGTGAGAAACTTCTATTGGGACGAACCGTTTCTTTTCAAGAGAGGTAAGGATGGAATTTTACGCCGTTGTGTTCCAGAAGAAGAGGTAAATAATATAATTGAGCATTGTCACTCTGCACCCTATGGTGGACATGCGAGCACATCTAAGACCTACGCCAAGATTCTTCAAGCTGGCCTATTCTGGCCTACTATGTGGCGTGATGTCCATGCTTTCATTGTCAAGTGTGATAGATGCCAACGCACAGGAAATATTTCAAGACGTAATGAAATGTCGTTAAGAAATATCCAAGAAGTAGAACTCTTCGACGTATGGGGTATAGACTTTATGGGACCGTTCCCACCATCTTTTGGAAATCAGTACATCTTAGTAGCAGTTGACTACGTGTCTAAATGGATTGAAGCTATCGCCGCACCCACGAACGACACCAGAGTAGTCATCAAATTATTCAAAAACTATATATTTCCCAGGTTTGGAACCCCCCGTTTAGTCATAAGTGATGGAGGATCACACTTCATATCGAGAATATTTGATAAACTTTTAAGCAAGTATGGAGTTAAGCATAGAGTAGCAACACCATACCACCCACAGACTAATGGACAAGTGGAAGTATCTAATAGGGAGATCAAACAAATCCTTGAGAAGACTGTCTCTATATCTAGAAAAGATTGGTCGCAGAAACTTCAAGAAGCATTATGGGCCTATAGAATTATTTGTTGGGATAGTGGGGTTTACTATACTAGAACTAGGTTCCTCGTATGATGTTATGAGATGATGTGAGAGCATACAAGGGGTACAAGTGTGATCATACAAGGGAATGAATGCATATGAAGCATGTGGGAAGCATGAAAACACATGGATGTTTATGAAATGAAATGGAATGCAAAGCATAGCAAATGTATGAAGAAATGACCAAGCAATGTTCAAGCAATGTTCAAGCAATGTCTTAAGATGTCTAATATGGCATACAAGTGCTTAGAATGTCATGGCAAGTTCATATGTTCATGCAATGCAATTTAAGATGCAAGTATGAATGCAAAATTAGGGTTACATGAAAAGATGAGATGCAAATGATCACATGATAACCCCATATGATATCACACCCCAAAGGAGAAGGTCTAACTCTTAACCTAAAGGAAGTTATGATTTTTCTAAGTTAACTAGGGTTTTTGGGTGCCTTAAGAGGAAAACTTCAAATCAATTTGAAAATGAAAGATAAATTCATGACAAAAATATCCTAGAAACTACATGCTATATGGAAAACAATGCAAAAAGAATCATTGTCAAAACCTTCATGGTTAGGCAGAAAAGAATTTTCAAAGTTAGGATTCCAAAGAGGGAATTTTATGAACCCTAAATTCAAGAAAAATGTCAAAATTGGATCAAAACCAAAAAGAAATTTGTATGAATGGTTTGACAATGTTTCTAAATGCCCTAATATGTAATGTGAATTTTTTTGTGATTTTTAGAAACCTAAATGGTATTTTAATTAATTAATTTCCATTAATTAATTAAAATAAACATTTAAATATTTTTAAAATGATTTTTTAATGCAAAAAATAAAAATAAAAATGTTTTTGGGTGAAGAAAAATATTTGGAATTAAAATGCAGAAGGAAATATTTTTGTGATTTTTCTAGGTATTTTAAATAAAATGATAAAGAAAATGCAATTTAAATGAAAATAAAATGAATTTTAATGAAAGTATGAGGATCCAAAGGACCAGATTCAAAGTTGAGAGTAAAAGGTTGACTGGCGCGCAGATCAATGGCTGAGGTTTGTCCTGGCTAATTAATTCAGATTAAATTAATTAATTAGGTTTTAGGGTTTAATGACTAATCTGGGCCATCCGTTCACGCGCGAAATCAAAATCCTAGGGCCAGAATTCAAACCTACGCTAACCCTAATTAATTAACCCTAACAACATTCAGGTGACCCGAGCTAGCTCCGGTCACTCTTCTTCCCTATCACTCTCAAAACTCCATAGAAACGTATCAAACCCTCCAGAAATGATCCTCACATCACTCTAAACATGAATCAACCAACGAAATCCATTTATTTCACATGAACAACATGAATCAAAGCAAAACGGAAAATCAATCAAAAATTTCAGAAGCTCGTGAAATGCTTAAAACTCAACCATTTTCAAAACAAATCATATCATGGCAATCAGGGGAACACATAGAATCATTCTATAACATAAAAAAGAAGTTCTGGAAAAAGTTTGAAGGTGGCTACCTGAGCTGGAGCTTTCACTTTGGAGCTTTTGGACCTCTTCTCATGTGCAAATCCACTTCACTTGACCCCTGATGATGTTGCAATGCTTTGAAAGAGTTTAGAATGGCTGGATTGAGAGGTTGCAACTCAGCTGGTCCAAAATCGTGTTTGTGTTTGGCTGGCTTTTAGGGCTTGGTAATGGTTGGGAAATGATCTGTGGATGATGGTGAGTTGATCTATGGAAAAATATTGGAGGTTTGATGCTTGTGCAATGTGTTTCGAAGAGATGAAGGTTGAGGGTGATTTTTGTGAACTTGGTCTATCTGATGATCCAGGCTTGTGTGATGTGTGTTATGGCTTGCTTTCAGTCCACATAACAAGTCTTGATAGGTCAGAAAGTGGGTGGTGGCCTATGGTGATTTGCAAAAAGTCAACAACTTGTGTACTTGAGGTATGGGCATAAGCAGCAGCTGTTTTATGGCATGTCATGGTTCAATATTGATCAAGGAGAGCCATGGGATTGAAATTGTGCAGCTGGATGGCTTAGAGGCATGGCTTTCATAGGTTTTGCAAGTGTTATGCAATTTGCCCCTTTTGAGAAATCTTGTGATGCAAGCCATAGAAACGTGTGATTCCTTGGGCAATTCTGGTCTTTGGAAGTTGCTTTGTGTTGTTATGATGCTTAGAGGTTGATTAGAGGTCACAAAATGGCTTGGTATGTGAATTTGCAAAAAATCCTCTTTGGTGTGAAAGTGAAAATTATAGGATTTTTGCCAACTTTGCAAGGCCATAACTTAAGTTCCATAATGAATTAGGACATGTTCTTGTACTTTTTGAAAATGGAATGATCCAATCTACAACTTTCATAACCAACAATTTTTCATTTGAAGCATTTTTTGGTTGAGAAAGAGGAGGTTGAAAAACTTTCCCAAAATGGAAAGTTTCCATTACAAGTCATTTCCATTTTTGGCAACTTTTGGTTTAGCTCAAATTTCTTCAACTTTGTGAACTTCCAAGCACTTAAATGGTCAAATAAATATCATATAACTTCATTTTGATGAAAATACCACTTTGGTTCCATTGTTGGGGGTCTCAGATGCCCTGATTTAGCTCTGACTTGCTCAAGAAGTTACCCAGTGAACAAATGACTTTCACAATGAATTTCTTCATCAAACTTGGTACACATGATCCTTATAACATATTGAGACTATTAGAAACAAGAATGACCAAAAAAGTTGGAGTTATGGCCTCTGAAACCAAAACCCTAATTTCAGGTCATTTGTGCAGTGGAACCCTAGCTCTGCTTCCATGCTTTCCAAGTTCTTGTGATTTCTTGACTTCCTTGATCTTTGGGGGATATAATATGATGATAAAACACACATGTACCCTATTTGAACAATTGGAGACCTTTGGAGTGGCTCAGATGGATCTTTGGATTGCTCAGATCACAAACCCTAGATGCAGATGAACTTGAACTAATGCAGTGAAACAAATATGCCATATGAGATGATATGCTTAAACTTATGCAAAGATGAAAGATCAAAAGCCATAGTGTGAAATGAGTGAGGGAAAATTTGGGGTGTTTACACATGTGGTAAAAAGGTTGATTTGTTTGTGATGTTTTTGGGGAAAAAAGGTCCTGAATCCTTCAACAGGATTCAGAAGGTGCTTTGGAAACAAAGCAAAAACTTTCAAAGGTAAATAAAAGAAAAGGGCAAGGCTTGAAAGGTAAAAACAAGACTTGAAGGTAAATGGAATTTAAAGGCAAGGCAAGGAAACTTAAATGCCTAAAATGTAAAGGGAAGATAAATGCAAGGCAAAATGTTAAAGTGCGAGAAAAGTAAAGGCAATAATTGTAAAGAAAATGAAGTAAAAGTGCTTGAAAATGTAAATGACTTTGAAAGATAAATGCTTTTAAAATAAAGGCTTGTAAAAGATAAATGACTTCAAAGATAAATGAATTGAAGATAAATTTGACATTGAAGATAAATTTGGTGGTGTTTCAATCACGTACATTCTCACTGCACTCTTTTCTCTACACGCGGATACTTTGAGTATACGGAGTTACTAGTACATATGATTTCAACACACTTATTCTAACACTAGACTAAGCTATTTATATACATTACAAAGTAACTGTTTTCGAAGGTTTACTCCTAAGACTATCCTAAGATGATGACACTTGTCCTACTATATGTTGAAGAAGCTTGATCTTGCGCCACTTGTCTCTATATTTGAATTGAAAATTACATAACTTCCCTCCAAACTTGAACGTGTCAAAACTCATGTAACTTCCATTTTCGTCGAATCTCAACATGGTAGAATCATCCCAACATTCAGAAACTATTTTAACTTAGAATTTCTCTAAGTACCAAATTGACAAGTAGGTTCCTTCGACTCTCATCTTGTAATGAGTAAGATCGAAAACCTCACTTTTAGCACATAATGAGAAAACTCTTTATTAAGCCAAATGACCTCATTAATTGCTAGCATCGAAATTCAGGGATAACAAATTTCCCCCAAAAAATGTTATTTTCGACCATCTTGATGAAAAGATCATTTTTTGATATTCATCTTTTTCGACGCCAACTTAGGTCAGACGAAAGTATGGTTGGAACTACCTAACCCACGTTCTAAAATTGTTGTGAT
Source organism: Lathyrus aphaca (assembly GCA_963966055.1). Lineage (NCBI taxonomy): Eukaryota > Viridiplantae > Streptophyta > Magnoliopsida > Fabales > Fabaceae > Lathyrus > Lathyrus aphaca. The sequence continues at coordinate 131,368,267 of OZ014521.1, read as the reverse complement.
TCTTCAGCCACACGCGTGACGTCATGTAATAATGGCAAAAATCCCAAAAGTCCCATCAACCATTTATATGGCTTTCTGATCATGAGTTTTACCTTGAAACAATGCGCTAACGTCTTTTCCATTAACTGCTCCCTCAACGCGTCAGATCCCAAATGCCACGTGCCCCACCACATTACATTTACAAAGAAACCTTTCCAAACTCTTGCAAAAATTTGTTTCTTTCTTGCTAAAGTCTTCCTACTTTCTTCCAAGAACTTCTAAAACTCCATTTCCATCTCCATCAATGGCGCCTTCCAAAGCTACTACTTCCCAGAAGAAAGGTCAAAAAGCAAAAACTTTCAACTTTGAGCAAACTCTTCCCCCCTTCAAAGAAATCACTGAGCCAAAAACCATCAAAAACCCTCAGTTCGCGCCAGAACCCATGGATGTTGAAACCATGTGTTTGTACTAATCTCAGGTAATGACCCTCTTTATTGTCAATGACTGTCCTTTTTCTTTATCTGGTCCATTAGCTACAGTTAAGAGCACAGATAAGAAGCTAAAAGAGTTTTTTCCTTGCTACCGCAAAGCCCAACCTTTAGGGCATAAACATATCCCTAAAGCTGATGACTCATCATCTAGCCCCCATGCTCTCACTCAACTAAACGTGAAATACCTCCATGATGGTACTAGATTGGTTAGGGTTGTAAACCATTTTAGTGAATTTGATTTTTGGATGGCTAGATTGGAAAAAAACCAAAGCTGACCACTGGAAAACTATAGGGATTTATGATCTATTGATGTTCTCGAAGACTCATATTCTCTACTGCATAAACCTTCTGGTTGTCTCCTTGTACTTCTGGGATTGTACCCATTATACTTTTCATCTGCCTTATGGGATGATTACTCCCACTCTATTCGACATAGCCGCTATTACAGGGTTTCGACCTGATGGTCATACATATGATCCTACCATTGATACTGAGGATGCTATTGGCTTCAATGAGTCGAAACTAACATACACCCCTTTCATCAACTATCATTCCAAACCTAATGACGAGGTTGTTTCTGATCAAGAACACATTGCTTCCCTTACTCTCTGGCTATCCAGATATGTCTTCTGCACCAAGTCCTTACAGGTGGCAAAGAAATATCTTCCCTTTGTAAACCAGCTCCATAACAACAGAGGGGTTTGCTTGAGTGGACTCAACTTGACCATTCTCTACGAGTCTCTTAGTGAAGGAGTGACTCGACTAAGGAACCCAGGAAACACCTCTGGTGCCATGAGTCTTATTGGCCCTCTCTGGCTCCTTCAACTTTAGATAAATGCCACTTTTAAACCTGTACTTCCCAAAAAAGGGAAAGTTGATGAGGAATTAGAGGAGATCATGCTCAGAAGCACTGAAGGAGTTCGATTGGCGAAGCTTACTCCTAATGATGAAGGCGAAACCCTAAAAGGGGCCTTCTCCAGCTATATAATGATGTTTGCACATCAATACGATTTTTTTCCATTCATGGCTCCTTTTGCTGAAAGGAAGTGTGGCCCCCGCTGGTTTACTAGGGCTTTCCCCAATTCCCCTTCAAAGAAGCTTCATATGGATTTTGTTTCAGTTTGGGAAGCCTTTTTTATTCCCAGATTTTTTGTTTATAGGTTGAATGGTGGGAAGTCAGACACGGTTCTTATTTCTTATCAACCAAACCTGGTTTTTAGGCTGTTTGGGCTAGGCCAGAGCTTCCCTAAATGCCTTTACGATAAAAAATGCCAGGTAATTGTTTCCAACAACCTCTTCGACGAATACGACGTTGCTGACATCCTCGCCAGATGGGATGCCCAAAAAGCAGTCATATCCCCTGTCTGTTTTCAACCTACAATACAACGCACCCATATCTTCAATGATTGGTGGCGCCGAAACTACAGTGAGAACTTTCTCACTGCCCTTGAATTTCCTGCCCAACTTGACCTTGCTTTTGTTAATGTTCAGGAGAAGGTCAAGAAAAGTAAATCCAGTCACATAAAAGAGATACAAGCTTTTCAAAAATACTTTGAAACTGTCTATCGACCAGATGATCTTAGTCGAACCGTTCGAGAGGTTGCTATCACTTTGAAGGAGAATTTTATGCAAAAGATGAATAAGTTGAAAAGCCCTTCTAACGTTCCTCGTGAGAAGCGTTGTGAGGTGGATCTTCAACTATTTCCCCCAAAATTTCCTCGACTGCTTACTGCTGATTTTGGAGTGGCCCTTGCCCCTCGATTTACAGACGGGTTCGTCTGTGGGGATTCAATTAAAATCCTTCGATAGCAGTCTCAGCCGAAAGCCCAAATGGTGGTTGCGACTAAACACACACTGGACAGTTTCAAAGGGAACCTTCATATAGGGCTCGAAGATGTTCACGTCGAATTCGACATATATGAAGGTTTAAGGTCTTTATTTACCCCTTGTTGAGTGATCAATTATTAACTCATAACAATTGTCTTTTCCATTTCCAGTAGTTACCAGAAGAACCACTGCCAACAAAGGCATGTTAATACAGACTGAAAACAAAGAAGGCACTAAGGTATTTCATCACCCTTACTTTCTACAACTTCTCATGTGTTTGCCTCCTAATGTTTGGTCTTTCTTTCAGACAACCAAAAAGCCTTTGACATCACCAAAAAAGGGGAAAAAAAGCTTTGAGCACTACTACCCCAACATATGATGATGATGAGTTCCCTGAGGAGCAGTCCCTCAAGAGGAAAAGGAGGACTGTACAGTCTCCTAGTGTTGCTGCTGGCAAACCTTCCTCTAAGGAGGCCAGTTTGTAAAAAAAAGCACCTTCAACAAGTGGTTTCGAAACCAAACTTCCCACCCCTATGGTGAAGCCTGCTGGTGGCGCTCCTGAGAGTGCCAACTCCGGTCCAGGAGGTGAAGAGAATGAGGTATTTAGTTTTGCCTCTTATCTTTATTATCTCTTTTTCAACTTCGACTTAACTCTTTTTTTTATCAAGCTAGAGTAGGCACTTCTCAGCCTCCTTCGACCACTACTTTTTCATTGATAGTCCTCTTAAACAGCCAAGGTGAGCCAACTTATCATCCAACTTCTGATTTTGGCTTTGTTTATAGTTCTGTAAGTGAGATTAACCAACCCACTAATACAACAGTTATTCCTCCCCCTGTGATCAAAGCTAAATCCTCTACTTAATAGTCTCACACTGATGATTCTGATCGTGAGCATGACGAACTTTCGATCAAAGACTATCTTGGCCAAGGAAGCCGCACTGCCAGGGCAATACATGCAGCTTTTGCTGAAGAGGCAGAAGTTGAGAAGACCGAAGAACCTACCCCCTCAAATCCAAAAGAACCAGAGCAAATGGGAGAGCCCTAAGTTGATGCTCAAGACGTTGAAATAAATAGTCTAGAGCAAGAGGAAGAAAATGAGGAAGAAGAAGGTGAAAGTGAGGGTGATGAACAACAAAACAAGGATGAGGTCAATGAAGAAAAGGAGCCTGAAAAGACTCATCAACCCTTGTCTGAGGAAAATCCTCAATTCCCTCATTCCTCTCAAATTTTGACTCCAAAGGCAGACCTAGCTGGTGATCACCTGTTGGCCTTGAAATGGTCGAATCCCAGGGAGTATGCGAGGCTGAAGCTTGGGAAGAGTTTTGGCTCTTCTGGAAGTAGCTCTTTGATAGCTCCTGGGGCTTCAACTCCAGATGAATTTGTTGGCCCTCTTCTTAAAAAGATCAAAGACACATTCTTCAAAAGGGACATCCATCTTATTCTAAATGCTGATCCTACCGCCTGTATCTTCCTGAAAGGGACTTTGGACCTAATAGACCTTTCGACCATCGACCCGCAGGTTCCCAGCGCCCTTATGGAGTTGACTACTCTGGTGAACTAGATGGCTGATGATTTCAAACTCCTTCCAAAGGTTGAAGGGATCATTGAGTCAACTGGCGTCAAGAGTGGTAGCGCATGGGATAGAGTAAGGGAAGCTGGGAATGAGGTCGAAAGGCTAGAATAACTCAAGGCTAAGAGGGAAAGGAAAATAGATGCTAACTACATCGTCATTGAATTTTGGGAGAAGGACCTTGAGGAACTTCAGAAGAAAATTGTTGAAGCTAAGCAGCATAACCTTGAGCTAAGTTAAGCTTCCAGTGTTGATTTGGATGCTGAACTAAAGCACACCATCGAACTTATTGATGTCGCTAAAGTTCTCGATAAGGAGCTTGCAGCAGCAAAACTTGAGAAGGCTTTGTGCGAGAATCGCATCCAAATTAGCAAGCACAATTTTCTTTAGCTGCAAGGAAAACTCCCTTTCTGACTTCAATGACTTAGTAATTTTTTAGTACTTTGTATTTTCCTCTTCGTATTAATTTTTTGGCCTTAACAAGGCCTTTATGTAATGACAATATTGGGCGTGCTTTTGGCCCTTTACTTTATGCTTTCAGTCTTATTATTTTCGACTTGCATTTTATTTTCTTGCATAAGTAATGTTTTGAATGGCTGTCGAAAAAGCCTTTAAGTCAAATAATTTTCAACTTAAATTTGGGTCAAGATCACTTTTGCCTTAACCTTGGTCCTGGAGGAGGTATTTCAGCTTTCAATGCCTCATAATTGCATGGCACAAGTCCCCAATTTAACGGTTGAAGCCAAAACGCCTTTCTATGGTGTTATTTCAAAGGGAGGTTTCACGTGCTTTCTAGTTGCCTCTCAACCAACCAATCAGCATCCATGACTTTCCTTTATAAATAACCGCTAACTGATCTCACATTTTTCACAAAACACAAAATCATGAGTAGTCCCATGAAGAAAGTGAACATTTTTGAGCCACCTAAACCTTCAGGTGGCACCAAGGAGAAGAAACCCCCTTCAATTGGTACTTCAGCTGGGGTGACGACTCATTCCAAGACCAAGGAGGGCAAAGCCGAATCCCTCAAGAAGGAACCTCCAAAAATTCAGGACCAGGATGATGAGGTTGATGAAGATTGGATCAACTACCTTAACTCCCTTAACTAGGATGATATTTAGGAATTGTTTTTCCTTTTGGTTATCAAACCATGTTTTGAATTTTTGCTTATGTAAGCCATTAATGGCCCCTTTTTATTAATGAAATTCTACGTTCGTATTTGAATCTCTTGCAGTATTGGTCTATATCTTTTTAAATATTTCCCATTTACTTTAAAGATTCTTAAATCAACTTCAATCTCATGTATCTTATAAGCGTTGTTACTTAATACTTTTGCAAGTTGGAAAAGGCCTTCCCATTTGGGTGACCATTTCCCTAAGGATCTCGTTTTTCGATTCACAGGCAATATGACTTTCCACATTAATTCACCAATTGAAAAGGTTTTTAATTTAACCTTCTTATTATAGGATTTTTCTACTCTTTTCTCCTGCCTTTCTAGTAATTCTAAGGTATGAAGTCTTTCTTCGTCCAAATCCAACAATTCATCTAGCATCATATTCCAATAAACTTCAGATGGAATCTCATGGTGCCTTTAGATCCTTGTAGACTGAAGGTAAATTTCAAGAGGCAAAATTGCATCATGCCCATAAGTAAGTCGAAACGGGGTAGTATTGGTTGCTTCTTTGGGTGAGGTTCAACATGCCCAAAGGATCTGGTCCAATGTCTTATGCCAAATTCTTGGCTTCTTACCAACAGTTTTTTTGATCAAACCAATAACTATCTTATTTGTTGATTCGACTTGACCATTGGCCTGTGCATAGTAAGGTGTAGATGTCAAAAGTTTAAAACTCATTTCCTTGGCAAACTCCTGCATCTTTTGACCAGTAAATACAGACCCTTGGTCTATAGTAATTGTTTCTGGAATGCCATATTTATAGATGATATGATTTTGGATGAACTTAGTTATATCTTTTTAATCAACATTAGGTAATGGAATGGCTTCAACCCATTTAGAAAAATAGTCCATTCCTACCAAAATGTATTTGTGTTTTTTTTAAGATGTTGGTCAAATCTCTCCAACCAGGTCTAAATCCCATCCTCTAAAAGGCCAAGGTTTCACTATAGAGTGCAATTCACTTGCGGGCACATGTTGGATGCCAGAGTGTATTTGACATTCCTGACAATCTTTAGCAAATTCTATGAAATCTTTCAACATAGCAGGCCAATACACACCTTGTCGAAATAAAAGCCACTTCATTTTGAGGCTAACTTGGTGTGCTCCATATGCCCCACTGTGGACAGTTGAAAGATCTAGGTATGCTTCAGCCTCACTGAGACATTTAAGCAATACTCATTCAGAAGTCATTTTAAATAATTTGTTCCCCAAGAGGACATAACTTAAGGCTTGGTATATGATCTTTCTTTCTGTCGAAGTTGTTGGATTCTCCAGATAGTCCATTATGGGCTTCCTCCAATCCTTATCACTTATGCTATCGACCATCAATATTACGAAACTTTGGTCATTAGCATACCCAAGCTTAGTTTCTTCTAAGTCTGACGGGGCCAATCCTACTAACACTACTTTCCCTCTAACCTCAATTGCACTTTGTAATTTCTCTTTCGAAACTTTGTATCCTGATGCAATTTCATCCAAGTCATTTGAGATTTGATTTTGTAGTCTAGGAATGTGTTGAAAGGTGACTGCTTCAAATGTTTTTCAACAGTCTATTTACTACTACAAAATACATGATTAAATTTTCTTTTATGCATTTGTATTCTTTAGTAACTTGTTTTATTACCAACTCTGAGTCTCCCATTATTTCGACATGAGTTGCCCCCAATTCCAACAATACTTCAAGTCTAGCTATTAAAGTTTCATATTTAACCTCATTGTTAGAACAATGTCCATCAATTATATACTTGAGTGTTGTTGGAATTTTATTAGGAGAAATAACAAGTACTCCAATTCCAGTCCCATCTTTATGACTAGACCCGTCAAAGTATAACTTTTAGGACTCAATCTCAAGATAATTCAAAGGACTCTCATTTATAGAGTGGTCGACTATAAAGTTTGTAACCACTTGCCCTTTAACAGCTTTTAAGGGTTTATAAGTTAATGAATACTCAGTCAATGCTAGTGCCATTTTCCAATTCGACTATGCAAAATAGGTTTGGAAGACATATGTTTAATAACATTGAAACGAGAAGAAACATAAATATCGTCTGGTAATACAAACATAGGCACAATTTTTCTATCATGATATACCTAGTTTCTCCATCATTTAAAACTCTACTAAGGTAATAAATGGCCAATCTTGACGCAAACATCACCCTCTTGGGCTAACATCCTCCCTAAAGTTCTATCAGAAGCAGCTATGTACAATCTCATACTTTTCTTTCTACATGGTGGAGAAAGAATTGGAGGATGGCTCAAGTATTCATTGATCTTGTCGAAGGCTTCTTGTTGAGCTTGCCCCCATTGAAACCCATCTTTGCTCGTTCTTAGAAAAGGTGAGATGGCTTGTGTTTTTCCACTAATGTTTGATATGAACCTCCTCAGGAAGTTGATTTTGCCTAAGAGTGATTGCATCTCCTTCTTCGTCGAAGGCGTTTTAGCCTCCATGATAGCTTTAGTCTTATTCTGATTGATTCCGATCCCCTTTTTGTGGACCACAAATCCCAGAAATTCCCTTTCTTGCACACAAAAAGCACATTTAAGAGGATTCATTTTAATACCATGCTTTCTCATTCTTTCAAAAGAACGTCGAAGATGATTGACATGGTCTAGTCCGGAAATAGACTTTACAACTATGTAATCAATATAAATTTGCATAAACGTATCTATGAAATCATGAAAAATTGAATTCATTGCTCGTTGGTAAGTTGCCCCTGCATTTTTCAAAGCAAAAGGCATAACTACCCATTCATAGGTGTCTAAGGCCCCTAGGCATCGAAAGCAGTTTTAGGGACATCTTCCTCAGCAATGAATATCTGATTATATCTTGAGTAGCCATCTAGCATACTTAGATACTCATGTCCTGCAACAGAATCAATTAGCATTTCTTCCATAGATATTGAGTATTCATCTTTAGGGGTTGCTAAATTTAGATCTCTAAAGTCTATGCACACCCTTAAAGAACTATTTTTTTTAATTACTTGCACAATATTTGCTAACCATTCGACGTACCTAGTTGTGCGAATGAACTTGCATCAAAGCAACCTCTCAATCTCCTCTTTAATTTTAGTGAGGATTATTGGGGCAAACTGTCTTGGATTTTGTTTTACAGGCTTCTTCCCAAGCTTTATTGACAACTTATGTTCGACGAGCTCTCTTTCCAAACCAGACATTTCATTATAGTCTCATGCAAAACAATCTTTAAATTCTTTTAGCAAGTGGACCACTTCGACCTTAAGTTTTGGGTCGAGGTTGGCACTGATGTATGTAGGCCTCTTCAACTCCCCTTCCCGCAGGTCAATTTCTTCTAAAGGGTCCTGAACCAACATTTTGGTACTTTCTGACAAAGGGTCCTTTTCAAATCCCAAAGGCTCATTATCATAGATTGCATCAAGCCTTTAGTATGAATCTTCTTGATCCTTATCTAAGGGCTCTTGGTTAAAATCCTTTACAGGAATCTTTTTTATCCTTATAATTGGCTTTACTCTCTACCACCATAAAGAGAGTGGGACTTTTGACTATTCCTACAATCAAGTCAACTTGCAGGACCCCCATAATAGGTCCAGTCTTGCCTTCATAGTTCGACAGGAACAAGTTGTGGGGTTTTAGGTCTGTGTCGAATTTGCCAATTCTGGCCAGCAAGAAATGTGGCATTATGTTTACTGTAGTGCCACAATCAACCAAAATTTTGTTGATAACCATGTTTTCCACCTTCCCAGTGATATATAGGGGTTTCAGGTGCCCCTCATAGCCTCAGTGGGTCTTTCGAAGAAAGTATTTTGTTCTTCGACACAACCGTTGTTCATCATATAGTAGCACACTTGTTGATGTGCTTCCATTTTTGATTTAGTATTAGCATCCAAATTTTCGACCTCAGTGATGCGATCATACTCTCTGGGCTTTATTGAGGCTACATTGACCAAGATGTCCAGAGAAGCCTCAGATTCGCAGTTGAAGTTATTTGTCATCTCTTCATCTTCAACAGCTTTCAATTCAGCTTTTATTTCTGCCTTGATGTCAGCTTCTTTGTTCCTAGACGAAAATCCTTTATGCCCCACAGGAACTTTGTTATTCGTTTTAAGGTTATCCCCAACTTCACCAAGGACACTTGTGTTGGGTTCAGCATAATCACCTCTGGAGGCTTCCCTTTGAGCCTTCCTTCTGTGCTTCTCTCTACGCCATTGCGAATTGGACATAGGGTTTTTACCCTTATAATTTTCAGATACATAAGCCGCTTTGTTAGAGGTCCTAACCTCCTTTTTGTATCCTATTAAAGGTCCTATTTCGACCTCAAATTTTCTCCATTTATGTCCTCCCTTTTTTCATAACTCATCAAGCTTGAACCATTTGTCACTAGAAACTTCCTCGCTTGGTTTAAATGTGGGTTGTTTGGACATGAGAGAATGGGTCATACCCCCTTGTTGATAGGGGTTGACACGCCTTGGGTCAAAAAGGCCATGCTTTTGGGCAGTTTTTGACTTCTGCCCCCCATGCGCCTTATTTGTTTGTTGAAGGCTTTGAGCAGCTTTTCTGTCGAAGATGGAACTACACCTTGGACACAACATTACTTCTGACTTCTTGTTTTGACATCTTTGCAAGAAATCAACAAGTGTCTCATCCTCCTTGGGATAATCCTTCTTATAATGGTCTTTCTGGGGCGTAGAATGATCCACCTTTGGTACTTGTTCGTCTATCACTTTGACCATATTGACATTAACTTCGTCCTTAAGTTCCATCTTGGAGAAGTTTAGTTCCAAACCATCAGTGGCCTTGTCCCTCTTCACGAAACTCTCAGCAGTTTCTTTTGTAATCAGTGGGAGGCTTGATTCTTCAACCTCCTCATGGGGGACGATGGTGACCCCCATATTAAATCTTTCGACATCTGGTGATGTCTTGAAGAATCCTTCAACATCCTTGTATATCAGGTGTTCTTGTTGCCCACTGGTCATCTCTTTATTGGCCTTGAACAACATAGCTTCATTGTTGAGGTTCTCAATAACCTCAACTACCATAGGATCCACTACAGCCACAACTGAATCAAGACTTCTATCGTCATCAACAACTTGCTCAGGAACCTCAATCCAGTTCACTGCAGAAGGTTCGGTATAATTTGCCTCATCCATCTGAAGAGGATCAGTATATATCTTTATATGTTCCTTTGGCTTGTCTCCAAATTTGAGTCTTCTCTCTTGGATCACATTTTGCACCAAATTCCTGAAAATAAAATATTGAGAAGTTTTATGACCCAAATAATTATGGTATTTATAAAAAACTCGTTTCTTTCTTTGATCTAAAGGTGGATTTTTATCCCTAGGAGGCACAAGTATTTGACCATCCTTAACTAATAAATCAAAAATTTCGTCACACTTGGTGACGTTGAAAGTATATGTTTTCTTTGGAAATTTGTCATTCCTTTCAGTTTCGACAGGATTCTTTCCATTTAGGGAACTAGAATTTTACAGGAATAAGGAGGACTCTGTTTAAGTTCATTCATGTCTATCTCATTATCATCTAGAGGTAGAGTTTCGTCATAAACGTTTTCGACCTCGTCTTGATACTCGACATAAGCTATTTTCTTATGGTTGTTCGCCCTGGCTTTTTCGTCCTTCAGACGTTCAAGTTGTTGAACTCTATCTGCTAATTGGGCCATATCTCTCAAGTACTGGGTATCCAACTTCTTCGTGATAGAATAGTCAAGGCCACCAGCATTCATTTCAACCAATTCACGCTCAGGCACTTAAGTAAAGCATCTGGCCTTAAGAAGTCGAAATTTTGTCAAGTAATCATCAATGGACTCATTGAACTTTCATTTAATACTGGCCAATTCTTTTAAACTAATCTTAGTTTGACCCATATAGAATTGCTCATGAAATAAGCGTTCTAATTGAGTCCATTTACATATCGAACCCGGTGGCAGTGTGGTAAACCAAGTGAAAGCATTCTTAGTGAGGGAACTATGGAAATATTTAATTCTTAGACTTTCATCATTAGCAATCTCCCTAACTTCTATCATGTAGCGTGCCACATGTTCGACCGTAGATTAGTTGTATCCCCTGAGAACGTGGTAAACTTAGGGACCTTTGTCCTAGGAGGTAATTCTAATCGGAGTATATAGTCCACTATTGGCGAAGTAAAGTTTGGCCTGGCAAAACCTGTGTTTATCCCACTTCGAGCCATTATTCGTTCGACAAGGGCTTCCAAGTTATTCTCTACTGCCAAATTATTCTGTCACACGTGTTGGACCACATGGTCTGCATCTTGATGTCTATTTACCACCATCACCCTTTGCTTCTCATCCACTGGCATTTGTCTTTGATTCCTAATGGGTTCGACATCTAGTGGTTCGACTACTAGCGGATTCCCTTGGTTTGGTGGCTGCATGGCATTTCCTATATTTGGCATATGATTGGGTTGTCGAACTGGTGCTGGAACTCCCATGAATTCTGCTATGCGCGCCATTTAAGACACCATCTGTTGATTCGTATGAGTTGTATTCTGAATCAGAGGCTGAAAAATATCTCCCATAGTTTGGGATAAAGTGTGAACCATTTGCATGTTGCTTTCATCCATTTGTTGCCTTAAATAGGCCACAGACTCATTTGTTAAAGCATGACTCTGAGTCAAATGCCCCAAGCCACCAGTTTGGTTATTCCTTCTCATATTTATTAAAAAAAACAGATTTTTGAAGAGGTGAAGGAACCACATTGTCTGAATAGACTGGAGGTGCATTTCTCAATCCTGCCATGGTGGTGGTTGACGCACCAAAGATTCTTGGAAAAGCCTGAGACAGTGATGTGGGCATGTAAGGTCTAAATGCAGAAGAACTTGGTGGTGGAGTTTGAGCATTTGGCCCAATATACTCTAACACTGGATGAGTATAGTATCTATTAACTGTTTCTCTTGGCCCTATCGAAGGGGTAGGTTCTGATATCACAATTGGTGTTGTCGAAGCTCCCGTTGAAGGGTTAGAGACTGGGATGACCTTACTTCTTGGCCCATCTTGTGTATTTGTAATACGAACATTTGAATTGCCCACTTAAGGATTCGACCCACTTGTTGCGAGAATTAAATCACTTGGGTTTCCTTGGCTAGATTCCATCCTTCTTGTATTTCTTCTTCTTGGTATATAATGATATGTACTGGCTACTTTCCCACTTCTCAAATTCATGCAACAAAGGTAACCGTTCTTTTGACCAGTATGCCCACTTGAAGGAAGTTATGAAACAAAGAAGTTATAAAAATGAAGTTACAAAGAAAAAGAAGTTATGAAACTTCTAAAAAACATTTTTTTTCAACACTATCCCACAGGGCGTGCCAATTTGTTTACCTCCAAAATTGGTAAACAACCGCTGGTCCTCTGAAGATACCAAAATACCCTCAGTTACTCGCAGGATCGACCAGATTGATCCTAGGACAATTCAAAGTGGTTTAAATCTGGATTTTTGATTCAATTATACATTATGGAACAATGTTTACAATTGAATCTCAATCACACCACTTTCTCCCTTTGATTAGGATTATCAGGGATTAATGGAGAAGTGAGAACTAGTATTTTATTTATAAGAAAACTAAACTATCGCTTTCAACTAACATACTAAAAGATTGACCCAATTCAACATGCTAACTTAAACAACAAGCTAACATATTTCTGCATGCAAGAACGAATCCCTTTGACTACGACATGCACATCTTCGATTACTTACCAAACCATGAAACTAATTTTGTCAAGACTAGGTTTCGATCCAAATACCAAATATATATATATATATATATATATATATATATATATATATATATATATATATATATATATATATATATATATATATATATATACATATATAAAGTATTGCCTTAATAGAATTTTTTTTAGAATAACGTAGTTATTAAAAAAAATACCAGTATAACTTATATTTCAAATAAATTACCAATGTAGCTATGTTTGATAGTGCATTTGTCATCCCAATTGGCGAATGAGTGTTAAAATATTTGTTTTATTTTGGTCATACTGCATTCGCCATCTCATATGGCTAATGCATGCAAGTTATTTTTTTTTAATTATAGACATATTCGCCATCTCATATGGCTTTTGTGTGTAATTTTTTTTTATAATGCACTCATTCGCTATTTCATCTGGCTAGTGAGTAGAATTATTATTTTTGTTTTAATTTAAATCATGTGCCATTTCAATTGGTGCATGAGTGTATTTTGTGTCGTGGATTTTGCCTATAAATACATTCATCTTCCTTCATTTGTTGCCCATAAAAAATTTCTTATTTTTCTTATAGTATATACTCTAAGTTTATATTCAGAAACATTTCAAAATGTCTGCTTTCCTGAATAAGCGTCCATCATCATCATCAACATCGGAAGAAAAACCGCTTCCCAAATTTCCACTTATGAAAAGAGATGCTCTGGTCTTTTCCGGCAACAAAGTTTCTGTTAAAGATGCTACTTTGGAAGACGCAGACCTTAGAACATTTGCACGGGGATTTGAACCGCTGGCTAGAAGGAGAAATCGTTCATAAAGAAAAGATCGGGAAAATTGAGAATCAGGTTGTCAAGTCAGGCGTGATGAAATGGAGAAAAGTGGTAAATGATGTGGGTGTCCTTACGATGATGTTATCTGGAACTGATGTTGTGATGATGGTTGTAATATCCTAGATAAGTTGAAGTATTTAGTTGTTTTATTTATGTATGTTGTTGTTATTTTTCGACAAGGTAAAATTGCAGCAAAAGGTACTTGTACTTTTTATGGGTGTGCATTTTTACTACAAGCCTGGGGTTTTTCAAGACTGGCGATGCTTGCCCCACGCAACAACAATCCAAACTCGTTCCCATATGCCAACTAGTAAGTGTGTTATTAAAATTGCGTTGACGATATTAAATTTTAAATATTGTATAATTATTGTAACTAATTTATTTTCAACTTTTAGTCGGTCAGATCTTGGGAGGGATTATAGCAGAAATCCAAGAAATTCTATAATTGTCTATCGTAATTTATTAGACCACATTGGTGTCGATCAGGTATTGCAACTAAACTACTATAAGCTTGGTTTATAGATTAACATCTCACACCTCTTCTCATTATATATTTTATAATGTAGTTTGTTTGGAGGCCCTATCTCCACCTAGACCATTAACCCAACCCCCGAAGATGTAGAAATCTGGACAGCAAAAACACCAATCATTCGGTTCACTATAATTAAAATGCACCAGATTGATCGGGTGAAAATGCAGTTCGGCATGCAACAAGATATTCCAGACCCTCAACGTGTTTAGGAGAGTTGCATCTAAAAAGAGTAGATGCACAATGGAATATGAATGATTGAAGAGAATTTGCTAAGGAGTTGTGTCAACAATGGAAAGATCGTCGCCAACATGTCTTAACCGACCCTGTCGTGCAGGATGTTGGACCAACTCAACAATATTTGATTTGGTTTAGGTCAGTTATAGCTCAATATTAGGTGTCTGTTCAACCGTATTTGATTGATCCGTGTTTAGAAGCCACAAGATATGCCCAACCACCAACCTCACACTATGACCTACCCACCCAATTCCAGCCATCAATTTCAAACACTCATCGACCATTCTTCCAAACCTGTAACTCATTCTTGCCACACACTCAATCACAACAACAAGAGCCTAACCTACATCAATATACCTCTGATAACTCCTTCCACTCCACCCCAGCCCACCATAGTCCACCACCAATGAGCACCTAAGAACACCTATCCAACTATCTTACCCCTCAAGAACCATTGTATCATTCCCAAAACGAGACAATATCCTCATTCGGTCAACCGTTTCGTCCTCGCCCAACCCAACCACTACGACCCAATTATGAAAACATGGGCCCTGAATTGAATTACGGCAGTGCAATTTGCATCATCCCACTAGGCTATTGGGGACAAATGGTTGCAAACATATCAAATACCCAGGAATCCTCATAACAACAATATCTTCAACCAAACACGAAAAGACCACAGACACCTTAACAAAATCAAAGGGTTCAGAGGCAGGTTCATCCACGTAGATGTGGAATTGAGAGACGTCTCGATCGGGCAGGGAATTAATTTATGTAATAGTCACTTTTAAATAATAATAATAATAATACATTTTATTTCGTTTCTATTATTTAATTATTTATTAATGTTTTTATAATTATTTTTTTTAATTTCTTATATTTTTTATAAAAAAAGTGGCGCATGAGTTAAATTTAAAAAACAAAAAATAATTCTACTCACTAACCACATGAAATGGCGAATGAGTGCATTATAAAAAAAATTACACACACAAACCATATGAGATGGCAAATATGTCTATAGTTAAAAAAATAATAATAATTTGCATGCATTAACTATATGAGATGACAAATGCAATATGACAAAAAGAAAAATCTTTTAGCACTCATTCCATATTAAAATACAAGTTATAATGATTTTATTTTTTTAATAACTACGATTATTTTAAAAAATAAATCCCTAATAGTCATTCCATATATTTGGGTTTCATACTTCTGTTAAACTTATCTTTTTGAAAGAAAAAAAAGAGAAAAAAAAACATTTCCCTTTAAATATATTTCTCTAAAATAAATAAAAAAAAATTCTTTAGCCTCTATAAATACCAAGCTTGCACAAATGAATCATCAATATAGTAAGTTCGTTGAAGGCAGCTAGGTAACATCCATCAGATTTGTTTCACGCCTGCAACTCCTCCAAGTTGCTACGCGTGCACTCTATCATATGGACACTATTACTATCCTTTTCCTTATCTTTCTCTCTTCTCTCCTCTCCTATCCATTCATAATCAAACAACACAAACCATTATCCAAACCTAAGCTTCCCCCTGGTTCAATGGGTTGGCCTTATATTGGAGAAACTTTTCAACTCTACTCTCAACCCCCTAACATCTTCTTTGCTTCTAAACAAAAAAGGTTCTTTCATCTTTTTTTTCTTTTACTAATTCATCCTTATAATTATATATCATATATTTTCAAAATATACTAATTATATAAACTTTAAATAGATATGGAGAAATATTTAAAACACATATACTAGGATGTCCTTGCGTGATGCTAGCAAGTCCTGAGGCTGCAAGATTTGTGTTAGTGACTCATTCTCACTTGTTCAAACCTACCTATCCCAAAAGCAAAGAGAAACTTATTGGTTCTTCTGCATTGTTCTTCCATCAAGGAGATTATCACACTCGCATTCGGAAACTTGTTCAAAACTCTCTTTCGCCCGAATCAATCAAGAAGTTGATCCCGGATATTGAAACACAAGTCATTTCATCCTTGGAATCTTGGGTTTCTATTGGTCAAGTCATTAACGCTTTCCATGAAATGAAAAAGGTAGCGGTGCAGTTTGTTGTCTGTTTGTCTATAAAAAAAATTATATTAAACTAATATTTTCTAGAATCGACGAAATGAAATATATTGGTTTGGTTGATTCTTGACAGTTCTCTTTCAATATTGGGATCCTCTCAGTGTTTGGTAATTTGGATGATAATTATAGAGAAGAACTTAAAGAGAATTACTGCATAGTTGAAAAAGGCTACAATTCTTTCCCAAATAGAATCCCTGGAACTGCATACTCCAAAGCTCTTTTGGTAAGATACATATTAATTAATATATATACACACTGCAATATTTCATTTATATAACGAATCTTTGTTGCTTATTGATCTAAATTAGGCGAGGCAAAGAATCCAAGAGATTATAAGTGAGATAATATGCAAGAGAAAGGAGCAGATTGAGAAGGGTCTGTTAAGCCATTTGCTAAACTACAAGAATGAAAAAGGAGAAATGTTAACTGATGAGGAAATAGCTGATAATATAATTGGAGTACTATTTGCAGCTCAAGATACTACAGCAAGTGTTTTAACTTGGATTCTCAAGTACCTTCATGATGATCAGAAACTTCTTGAAGCAGTAAAAGTAAATGTTTTTGTCCTCTATATATTACGTACTATTAGTTGTTGAAAATCAATATATATTTATTAATCAGTGTACATAAAATACAGACAGAACAAATGGCAGTATATGAAGCCAATGATGGAGGGAAGAAGCCATTGACATGGAGCCAAACCAAAAATATGCCACTTACTCATAGGGTATGGTATATATTTCATGGTAACTAAATTCTATGCAAAAATATATACTTCAAATATGAAACTACCTTCAAGAATAATTATTATTTATCTCATGAAAATTGTTAGGTAATATTGGAAAGCTTGAGAATGTCAAGCATAATCTCATTTACTTTTAGAGAAGCTGTGGTTGATGTAGTATACAAGGGTAACAATTTTAGACGCAATTATTTTTTATATATTTATAGGAAGTTTCATTTTGAAAAGCTTTTACTATTTTCTGAATGATTAATTTCTGTAATGTTCTTTTATGAAACTATTTAGGATATTTGATACCAAAGGGTTGGAAAGTAATGCCACTGTTTAGAAACATCCACCACAATCCAGAGTTCTACCTAAATCCTCAGAGTTTTGACCCATCAAGATTTGAGGTATATAGTACTATGCTAATATTTAATGATTTTTCCACCACTTGATGAAATTAATTAATAATAAATAAATAAAACTCTTGTTATTTTGTTTTTGATTTTTAATATATCTAAATTTGGATTATGGATGGATGTAGCTTTCTCCAAAGCCCAATACATTTATGCCATTTGGCAATGGAGTGCACTCTTGTCCTGGAAATGAGTTAGCAAAATTGAATATGTTGATATTAATTCACCATCTAGTAACAAAATTTAGGTAAATTTAAATTATATTTTTTTTGTCTTCTATATTTTATTTATATTTGAAATATGAACATTAGAGTGGTGATTTTGGTTGTGTTGAATAATTTGATTTGCAGGTGGGAGGTAGTGGGAAGTGAGAGTGGAGTCCAATATAGTCCATTTCCAATCCCTTTGCAAGGTCTACCAACAAGATTTTGGAGAATTCAATAGAGTCTAAAAGAAATATTGGATATAATCTAAGTGGTAGTATAAGTGATAGTAAATGTGTAATCAATTGATTATTTTTGTTTTGGACCTATGCTATTTGAAGATATAATTGTATTATTTGTATTATAAATTTAATTGAAATGAATTGAAAGTGTAATATAATTATATATAGTCAATTAATCATAAGCGTAACTCATATCTTAATTAGCTATAAAATAATATAAACGAATGATAATAATAAATTGACTGTATAAATATTTTTTTTATAAGCATTAATCAATTGTATTATTTGTACATCTGATTTAGGATTTGCACTTATACTCTCCACATTAATTACAATACTATCTTTAAATAGTTTATCTAATATGAGTTGGATTAAAGAAGTTAAAAGACATTTACCCCAATTCGGAAGAAAAATAATTATGATTGCAGATGTAATTAAGTTTATACTCCCTGAGTTCTATAATGAATAATTATATTGATTATTTCACACATATTAAAAGAAATAAATAAATAAAAATGATATTTTTATTAAAATACTACTTATTATATATTGAAAAGAATGAAAGTAATATTATTAAAAAAAAAATTCTCTGTTCTAAATTATAAGTCACTTTGTCAAATTAATTTCAAAATATTATATACAGATATGATTAAAATCATAAAAACTATTTATTTAAACAATAATTTTTCTCTTCAATAGTATCTAACAAAATTAGGGTGTGTTTGTTTTATATCCCCAATTAAGTCTAACAACAGCTCAAATTACCTTATCAACTAAAAGTGAAACAATGTGGGACTGAGGTAGTTTGATTGATGAGCTAAGCAATATGAAAAAACTAATAAAACCACTAAATGATTTTTTTAAAAGCCAAAATCACTAAATAATTATTTAATATTTGTCTATAAAAGTTGATGGACTGTGGCCCTACTTGCATGGTTCATTCATAAGTCATATTGCATCACGTACAGTCATGAGGCATATGACTCTGAAAATGCCATGTTGCTAACTGATTAGCTGGCTGAAAACGAGATGAGGGATCCATAGCCTCATGTTAAATAGTGTTCAGGTATGGTGGAATGGAGGGAACTCAAATAGTACATATAACATTAGTGGATCTTATAGACTGGTTGAAGATTTTGAAGCCACTGTCACTATGTCCTTGATATATTGTGGACCAAAAATTGTTTTTTCAAACAGTAGAAATCATTTTCTGGTCCCAAGAGCAATATATTGTTTGTAGCTAACATCTCAACAACAAATATTTGATTGGTCTAAAATATTTTTCGGATTTTAGAATCTAGACAATATTTTTGTAAGTGTTTTAATTCTGGAGAGATTGTGGTGTTTGTTATCTGGATTTTGTTTATCGGTTAGAGCATTCTTAGTACTCCTTTTAATATATTGATTTTGATTAGTAAAAAAATCAAGAGAGGAATTTTTATCAAAGAAAACATTTTGTGGGATGAGATCTAAGATGTTATTTGTTGATTGATTATATGTTCATTCATTCATGTATATCAGAGATAGGTAGGACTTCGGTCCAAAGAGGTTCAGTGTTCAGAGAGAGTTAGTGATTATAGTGTCCAGAGAGACCCAGTTACAAGATCCAGTGCTCACAAAGAGCCAGTGACAATTTTATTGTTCAGAGAAAATATTTTTCTGAGAGGAATTGAAGACGTGGATAATTCCATAAAATAACTAAGTCATCCAAACTTTTGGTACCGCATGCATTTTTCGAGGAGGAGTACATTGCATTTTGCATCGTGATTGTGGTTGTTGTTGTATATGATTGTGTGAATGATATTCGATATTACTTGTTATGTGAAAACTATCCTTATTGTTTAATACACCATTGATATTTGTAAAGTTATTATCACCTCTATTTCTTTGTTTGAGGTGCTCTATACTCTCCTAGAGTACGAATAATCAGGTAGAGGAGTGGCTATTGTTGAACTGAAGGATGACATTGAGGCCTTTTCATTTACTTTGTTGTTTTCCGTGTTATTTAGTTTTCGTCGCTTTTGATCTGTAACACTGGGTTTGGGATGTTTCCATTATTGTTATAATGTTGTTGTTTGGGATTATTTATTTAATCAAATATTTTATTTCATTGAGACAATTTTAAAGTATGATTGAAGTTGAGTTTCGTTGCATGTTTTACGTTTCAATCATGACCTTCTTCTACAACCCACAACCACACACAATCTCATTGCCTATTCTGATGTTGACTAGGCGGTAATACTGAAGATTACACCTCTACTTCAGCTTATATCATCTTCTTCAGTTCGAACCCCGTCTCTTGTTTATCTAGAAAACAACGAACAATAACTTACGAATCCTGTAACACCCCGTTTTTAATATTTGTCCGTCAGGTATTTTTGGTGCATTGTTGGCCTTGTTTAAGGCGTGTATCTTGTTGTTTTAGTGTAGTGTCCTAGTGGGACGGGTAGAATTGTGGTGCGTTTAGTAATAGGGGGTGTGAGAATAATAGTAAGACCAATTAATTATTATTATTATTATTATTAAGAAAATAATATTAGTAATATTATGATTATTATTATTATTTGGCTGTAATTAAAATAAGGACAATTTAATAAATTTATTATGGTGAGGGTTTTAGGAAAAGATTAGATTAATCAGAAAATTAAGAATAGAATTAGTCATAATTTTGTGAAAGAACCAAGGAGAGCTAGGAAGAGGAAGAACAACTAGGGCATCTCCATAATCAGAAATTCGTAGGAAAATTCATCGAAATTCGAGGTAAGGGGGAGAAAGGAATTCTCATTAGGTGATATAACATGATGGGGTACTGAGGGGTCCTTTCCCTCGTATGAAATTTTGTTGTTTATGATGAATTTGTGATTGTATGAATGTTGTTGGAAACTTTATAAACCAAAATTATTGAGGAATATTGTTGATAATGGCATGTTGCCTTAAGTTGAACAAATTAAATTTTTCGTTGTTTTAATCAAGAAGTTTGTTATTGTATAAACTGGAAAAAATGGGTGTTATAATTGGTATCAGAGCAGGTCGGTCCAACCGGCCAGATCTTGTTGTCGAGTCAGTCCTTAAAATAGGAGTTATTGTTGTGTTCTAACTTGAGGTGTTTGTTGTATCAGTATGGCAGGAAGGAATGATGTTGTTTTGGCTGCTGCTAAGCAAGTCATGGCATAAGCTATTGAGAACATTAGTCCAGCTATTGGGAATGCTGAGTTTCGAGACTTGGATCAATTCAAAAGTAACAAGCCGCCTACTTATGAAGGGGTATTCTTGATCTAAAGGTTTCACAGAAATGGTTGAAGGTTGTTGAGAAAATCTTCAGGACCATTGGTTGCAATGATAATCAGAAGGTGGGGTTTGGTACTCACATGTTGGAGGGCGAAGCTGAAGTCTGGTGGGAAAACAGTCGCCAAAGGATGGAAGCTGCAGGTACTGCTGTTATTTGGGTTGTGTTTCGACGTGAGTTTCTGGAGAAGTATTTTTCGGAGGATATTCGTAGTGCTAGGGAGGTAGAGATTTTGGAACTTAAGTAGTGTAACATGATTCTAGCTGAGTATGCTGCCAAGTTTGAGGAGTTAGTGTAGTATTATGCACACTATAACACTGAAGATGCTATGACTTCAAAGTGTCTGAAATTTGAGAACGAGTTGCGTCCTGAGATCAAACAGGGCATTACTTGTCAGAAGATCGGGAATTATCCAGAGTTGGTGAGTAGGAGCAGGATTTATGATAATGACAACAGAGCTCGGATTGCTCACTACAAAGTTGTGAATGACCGAAAGGGTAAGCCGGGGATTGGAGGTACTCCTTATAGTGCTCCAGCTGACAAAGGTAAATCCCAATCTTGTTAAGTGTTTCAGATGTGGGAGCATAGGTCATCATGCTAATACTTGTCAGAATAAAGTGAAGAAATGCTTCAAGTGTGGACGAACAGGTCATGTAGTGGCAGATTGTAGAGCTACTATGCCTACTTGTTTCAATTATGGTGAACAAGGCCATATTAGTACGACTTGCCAGAAACCGAAGAAGTCCCAAGGAGCTAGTGGGAAGGTGTTTGCTTTAGTGGGAGCCCAATCCACTAGTGAGGAGTGTTCCGTCAAAGGTACTTGTTTTATTAATAGTACTTCCTTGATTTCTATTATTGATACGGTTGCAACACACTCGTTTATTTCGGTTGATTGTGTGAGGAGGTTAGGAATTGTACTGTCTATTCTAGATCAAAGGATGACAATTGAGACTCCGTCTATTGGTTCTGTGGTTACATCCTTAGTATGTTTGAAGTGTTTGTTGACTATTTTTGATAGAGATTTCAACGTGGATTTGATTTGTTTACCGCTCAGTAATTTGGATGTTATTTTGAGGATGAACTGGTTCGAATTCAACTGGGTCTATATTGATTGTTATAGGAAGAAGTTGTTGTTTCTTCCTCCTAAAGAGGAAGCATTGGCTAATTATTTATCTACTAAAGAGTTGAGAACTTTGTTGGAAGATGAGGCTAAGATGTTTGCATTGTTCACATCTTTAACTTTTGAAAGCAAAGTATCAGTTAGTGAGTTGTCGGTTGTGAATGAATTTTCGGAAGTATTTCCAGATGATATTACAGAATTACCTCTGAAGAGAGAAGTTAAATTTACTATTGATCTGATTCCTGGTACAAGGCCTATTTTTATGGCACCGTATAGGATGTCTGCATCAGAGTTGGCTGAATTGAAATCTCAGATTGGAGAGTTGTTTGATAAGAAGTTTATTAGGCCAAGTGTGTCACCGTGGGGAGCTCTAGTGTTTTTGGTAAAGAAGAAAGATGGTAGTATGCGTATGTGCATTGATTATCATCGGTTGAATAAAGTGACCATTAAGAATAAGTATCCGCTTTCGAGGATTGATGACTTAATGGATCAACTAGTTAGTGGCCATATTTTTAGTAATATTTATTAGAGGTCAGGTTACCATCATATTAGAGTGAAAGAAGGTGATATTCAGAAAACTGCATTTAGAACTCGTTATGGACATTATGAATATGTTGTGATGTCTTTTGGAATGTCTAATGCGCTAGGTGTATTTATGAAGTATATGAATCGTATCTTCCATTCTTATTTGGATCAGTTTATTGTGGTATTTATAAATGATATTCTTATTTATTCTAAGACCGAAGATGGTCATAGAGAGCATTTGAGGATTGCATTGCAGGTGTTGAATGATAACAAGTTATTTGTGAAGTTATCAAAGTGTGAGTTTTGACTTAAGAATGTAAGTTTCTTGGGTCATGTTATTTCTGGTGATGGTATAACAGTGGATCCTTCTGAAGTAAGTTTTATGTTGCAATGGGAACCTCCGAAGACAGTTACAAAGATTAGAATTTTTATGGGCTTAGCAGGTTATTATAACAAATTTATCCAAGGGTTTTCTAATTTGGCATTACCGTTGACTCAATTGACTAGAAAGAGTCAAACGTTTATTTAGGATGCAACTTATAAGGAAAGTTTTGAGGAATTGAAAAAGAAATTGACTACGGAACCGGTATTGGTTTTGCCAAGTCCCGGTGAACCTTTTGTTGTGTATTGTGAGGCGTCCAAGATGGGATCAGGTGGAGTTTTGATGCAAAATGGTAAAGTAATGGCTTATGCTTCCATTCAATTGAGAGTGCACGAGAGGAATTATCTTACTCATGATCTTGAATTAGCTGCAGTGATTTTTGTGTTGAAGATTTGGAAGCACTATTTGTATGGGTGTAGATTCGAAGTATTTAGTGACCACAAGAGTTTGAAGTATTTGTTTGACTAGAAAGAACTGAATATAAGACAGAAAAGATGGTTGGAATTTCTGAAAGATTATGATTTTAATTTGAGCTATCATCCAGGTAAAGCTAATGTAGTAGCAGATGTGTTGAGCCGGAAGACAATTCATATGTCGATGTTGATGGTGAAAGAAATGGAGTTAATTGAGCAGTTTAGAGATTTGAACATGGTTTGTGAGACGACACCTAGGAGTGTTAGGCTTGGAATGCTAAAGGTGAATAACGGTTTTTTGGATTTGATTAAAGAGAATCAGAGACTTGATGTGAAGTTGGTAGATTTTATGCCTACAGAAGGAAGTGATCCTGATGGTGATTTCCAAGTAGATAATTCTGGTGTGTTGAGATTCTGGGGAAGAATTTGTGTATCTGACAATGCTGAACTAAAGAAGGCAATTTTAGAAGAAAGTCATTGAAGTAGCTTGAGTATTCATCCCGGAGCTACAAAGATGTATCGTGACTTGAAGAAGTTATTTTGGTGGTTTGATATGAAAAGAGGCATAACACAATTTGTGTATGCTTATTTGATGTGTCTGAAATCGAAAGTGGAGCATCAGAAGCCTTCGGGGATGATGCAACCGTTAGAGATTCCAGAATGGAAATGGGATGGTATTGCTACAGATTTCGTTACTAGTTTGCCGAATACGGCGAGATGATTTGATGCTATTTGGGTTGTGGTGGATCGACTTACAAAATCCGCACATTTTATTCCTATCAATATGAGTTTTCCGTTGACGAAGTTGGCAAAGATTTATATCAGGATAATTGTGAAGTTGCACGGTGTTCCTTCGAGTATAGTTTCGGATAGAGATCTAAGATTCACTTCTAAATTTTGGAAGATTTTGCAAGAGGCTTTGGGTTCAAAGTTAAAATTGAGTTCGGCTTATCATCCATAGACGGACGGTCAGTCGGAAAGGACTATTCAGACATTAGAAGATTTGTTGAGGACTTGTGTATTGGAATAAGATGGTGCGTGGGATACTCATTTACCATTGATTAAGTGCACGTACAACAACAATTACCATACTAGTATTGGAATGACACGTTTTGAAGCATTGTATGGTAGGATGTGTATGATCCCTCTGTGTTGGTATGATAATGGTGAAAATGTGGTGCTTGGACCTGAAATTGTGCAACAGACTACTGAGGCAATTCATATGATCCGTGAGAAGATGAAAGCGTCTCAAAGTAGACAGAAGAGCTATCATGATAATCGAAGAAAAGAATTGGAATTTGGTGAAGGTGATCATGTGTTTTTGAGGGTCAATCCAATGACGGGTGTTGGACATGCTTTGAAATCGAAGAAGTTAGACCCTAAGTTCATTGGACCGTACTATATTTTGCTGAAAGTTGGTACTGTTGCTTATAGAGTGGTGTTACCACCATAGCTTTCAAACTTGCATGACGTGTTTCATGTGTCGCAACTTCGGAAGTATGTGTCTGATCCATCTCATGTTATTCTGAGGGATGAGGTGTAGGTCAGAGATAACCTTAAGGTAGAAGAAATGCCGATAAGGATTGAAGATCGAAAGATGAAGCAACTCGGAGGTAAAGAGATTCCTCTGGTGAGAGTAGCTTAGGGAGGAGTTGCTGGTGGAAGTGTAACTTGAGAGCTGGAAAGCAAGATGCGGGAGTCGTATCCGGAACTTTTCTCATCAGGTACATTTTTTATGATGAAAATATTTAAGTGGGGGAGAGTTGTAACACCTCATTTTTAATAATTTGTTCGTCGGGTATTTTTGGTGCATTATTGGCCTTGTTTAAGGCGTGTGTCTTGTTGTTTGAGGTAGTGTTCTAGTGAGACGGATAGAAATGGATTCTCATTAGGTGATATAACATAATGAGGTAGTGAGGGTTCATTTCCTTCGTAGGGATTTTGTTGCTATGATGGTATATGATGAATTTGTTGTGTGTATATCTGTTGTTGTGAATTTGTTCTGGTATAATTGAATTAGTATCTGAAAATATTTTTGTGTTTGTTCTGTATGTCGCAATGTATATGAAGATCTGTGTTGTAGACTGAGAATGACGAATCTAGATCTAGAATATTGATAAAATTGAATTTAGTAACATTAGGTTAAAGAATGATATGATGGAGAGTGTAAAATTTGTATAGAAACATCCCTAGGACTAGTATGAAGTGTTAAAACAAGGAATCGTAGGGAATAAATCAGATTGAGAAGGAAAACATGAAAATTGGAATGGTCTCTGTCAATACGCGTAATGGCATGTATTACACGTAAAGATTTGTGCGGGTTAGGGCATTACGCGTAATAAGTGATGTATTACGGGTATGAACATTGGTTTTTCAGGGCCCTCTTCCCATTCTAGTAGACTACGCGTGAGGAATCATCGAAATACGTGTATGGAGGGTTATTACGCGTAATGAAGGCGTGTGGTGGGCGTAGGAAATGTGTAGAAGCTGGCCCATACGCGTATGGCCTTGAGCAATACGCATATGACCAGACCTGTATGGAAAATTATGTTATTTTGTGATTTGTCCCAATTTCGCATCCGCTTTCGATTCTCTTGATCTGAGGCATTGATGTAGACCTTAGGACATATTTAATCGAGTATTGGTATTGATATTTTAATTAATGGTGAAACTTAGGTGACTTTAGCTAGACGATTAATCGGTTAAGTCGCGTGAGGATTATATTGATGATTGTGTGGAATTATTGTTACATTTGTTATCGAATGGATTATGTAGATGTATAATATGATGTTTATACATGTCGTATGTATATTCATGGTCATGCATACATTGAGGTATTATTGGTGGGATGAATCATTGTCAGATGGGCGTATGCGATTCATCTGTACTCCGTTGTGGAGAATGGTGGGTATAAATCATTGTCGAATGCGTGTATGTGATTTATCCGAGTTCGGTTGAATGAACTAAATGGAGTTGGTACCACATGAATTGTGTCATTGTTAAGTCACATTAATACATAATTGTTGTTGTTTCGTTGTTGCATGATTATTGGTGGGATGCTGTCGTATTTTGTTGATTTGTGTGAGAAATTACTCTTAATATGTTTTATGCAACGTTAATATTTGAATGTGTTTCTCATCCTTTTGTTTCTGTTGTTGTTGTATCTGTGCTTCTTTGGAAGTACAGATAATCCAGGTACTTGAGAGTGCGTAGACTTCGTGTTGCTTGATCGATTTATAGGACTGCTCTGATACGTAACATGGGATGGGGAACTTTTAATGTTTTGTTTATTTTATTTTGTTATGTTTCTTATTATGTTGTTGGAAACTTTACAAACCAAGATTATTGAGGAATTATTGTTGATGTTGACTTTTATTACAAGTTGAAATAAATCATATTTTTCTGATATTTTAATTAAAGGAGTTTTGTTGGTTAATCGTGAAGTTGTGGCATTCCACTTGTTTTAAACTCTGATTTTACTTGTTATTTTTTATTATTTAATGAAATGGGAAGAGTGGGGTGTTATAGACAACGCTACTACATTAGTAGTTCTCTTGTTTTTATACTAGAGGCGTAGTCAATTTCAGTCATGTATTAGTCATCATGTTTCACACGTAACTTGAGTTTCATAAGTTTGTTTGGGGTGTACTCAGTTGCATTAGAAAGATAATTTAATGATCTTTTAAACTGAAGAGTTTTGTAATTTTATCATAAGTATATAACTTTCATGCTATTTTGAAGTCAGACATTTTGTTTTAGAGTTTATGGATGAATTATAGTGATACGATTGAACCAAAACAAATAAAACTGAAGTTTCATAACTCCTTTTAAGGTGCGGTTAAATGCGTTTGAAAGAGAGTTTAAAGATTTTTCAAGCTAAAGAGTTTCATAATTTTATAATAAGTTTATAATAATTGGTGTTATAGTGAGACAATTTTAGAGTTAAGTATAAAGTTTTGGAAAACCCTTTAGCAATTTAAAGAGTTAAACATAATTATAAATAACTTAAAATTAAGTTAGTGATATGTTTAAGAGTTGATTAAATTAGGGGACTTAAGTTGTTATGAGTTTAGAGTTGTTAACATGTTTATTGTTAAATTTGAGTTCATATATATTTAGAGTAGTGAGTTAATGTAGTAT
The DNA here is from genome assembly GCA_963966055.1 of Lathyrus aphaca. Taxonomy (NCBI): domain Eukaryota; kingdom Viridiplantae; phylum Streptophyta; class Magnoliopsida; order Fabales; family Fabaceae; genus Lathyrus; species Lathyrus aphaca. Next base: position 131,340,388 of record OZ014521.1, on the reverse strand, counting down.
TTTTAACTACTAACAAGTTTAGAGTTGAGTCTGAAATGGTTGAGTTGACTCTAATGTGCTCAATGAGATAGTTTGATGTGTTTAGAGTGTTATGTGGATTATATAATATTTAGTTTTGAGAAAGTTCGAGTTCAATAACTTTTCGCTACCATTTTAATAAGTTTGAGATCAAATTGTGACCTTAAGGTTGTTTTAGTATAATTTGAGTCAGACTGCTAGCCAATAGAGTTCATAAGATTTATCTTTATATACAAGAGTTATCAATTGAGTACTTTATAGTATTTTGGAGGACTTTAGGATCATTTAGAGTTATTTAAAGTTGTGGAAATTATTATATAGTTGTTTAGAGTTCGCCTTGAGGACTATGTGTAGTTAAAGACAAAAATTGTCACCCCTTTAACGAGTCGTGAGTAAATATAATTAATTAATACTCTGTTGATGTGAGTAAATATAATTAAGTATTAATATTTTGTTGATGTGTTTCAATATTTTTTATAAGTAAAATTTATATTTTAGGTTAATTGAATAAATGATGTATTTTGATTATATATAGACTAGATATATCAATTATTTAATAAATGTAAAAAATAAAAATTACTTATAAAAGAGAACGAAGGGAGCATGGAATGAGTAGCTCAAAAAGTTTGAGCTAGATTTAGGTAATGGTATAAGGTCGGGGAGGTCATGAATTAAATCTCTAACATTATACAATGTAGATTTGATAACTTGTAATAATAAATTATTAAAAAATTAAAATATTGATAATAATAATAATAATAATATTAATAATAATAATAATAATAATGGTGATAATGATAGTGATGATGATGAGAGGATGTGTAGTTGAGTTGGTTTAAGCTAAGTTGAGTTTAGGATATAACAAACTATATGTAATGAATTTAATCTTTGGCATTATCCAAGATATATTTCATAATTTGTGATAGATAATGAGTAGAATAGATAAGTTATGTTATTTAATCTTTGGTATTTTATGCTATTTTTTATACAAACGGGTCATTTAAGTTATCTAATATCTTCAATGTTATCCTTGGTCAAATAATCAGTTCCAAAAAAGGTGATGTGACACTAAAGGTGTTGAGCTGTATGTTACATTTGTTGAGTCTGCTTGTTAATTGTTTTTGTCTTATACTTACATTTGCTGAGTGTGCTTGTTAATTGTTTTAACTAATACTTACTCCTCAAATAAGATTATACAACCCTAATCCCAAATTAGTGAAGGAGTCATTGGAGGAGAAGACTACGCTGAGGAGAAGGGGTCATTGGAGGAGATGTCATTAAATTGTGCCCTAAAGGTACGATTCATTTTTTATTTCCATAATTATGGTGTTCGTTGTATCTGATTATGTTGTGGATGATAGAAATTTTAAGGTTCTATGTCTCATTCTGTTTTTTGGTTTGTTTATTGTCGATGTTAATAGGTTAAAAATATGGCTCATTTTGATGCATTTTATGTTGATATCTATCATGGGGGATTTTTCGTTGGTGAAAAATATGAAGAAGGGGAAGTCACAAATTGTAGGTTATATGGTGATAGGTGGAGTTATTTTGAGATGTTGGGGATTGTTAAGGAGCTGAAGTATCTTTGGGCTCTTGAAATTTGATATGATTTTGCTGGAACAATAAAAGCGCTAGAAGATGACTTTGGTGTTTTAAAAGCATTGAACTGAGCCAAAACTAAAGGAAAGGTTGATATCTATCATGGGGGATGATGAGAATTTAAATGATGGATTTGATGAAGTGTCAGTAGGAGAACAATGATTCATTGTTGGGCAAAATGATCAACCCCTTGATGACTTCATACCAGATGAAACACCTAAAAAAAGAAAGATGAACAAAGGAAGGCCAAAGAAAAAAAGGGTTGGGAATTTTCAGAAAAAGGATTAGGTAGATCCAAGAAACAAAAAGGAAGACCTAGTAAAAGGGTGGATGAAAGTTCAATTGCAACTAGTGCTGAAACTTCAAGTGAGGAATATGATCTTGATTTTAGATTAAGTCAAAGAAGTGCTGGTAAGATGGTATATCGTGGGTTATCAAATTCTGACTATCAAACTAAAGAGCTAGAAAGTGATAATGATATGAGTAGTGACTATTCAGATGAGGGTGGGAAGGTAAGTTATCCATCATTTAATATGCCTAAGAAGTTTAATGACTATAAGTGGGTATTGGGAAGCTTGTTTTCAATAAAGGAGTTCAAGGAAGCCATTACAACTTATGTTGTTCATAATGGTAGAGATTTAAGATTTTTGAAGAATGACAAGAGTAGGGTTAGAGTGGGTTGCAAGGAAGGGTGTGGATGGGTGGCTTTATATTCTAAGTTGCCTAATAAGGATACTTAGCAACTAAGAACTTTGAATGATAATCACACTTGTAATAGAGAGTATAGCATTAGGATGTTTTATTCTAATTGACCATGGAATAAATTATACTCAATAGTTAGGATTAATCCCTATGTAAAACTGACTGCAATTTGTGATAATCCCCTCAAGTTGAATGTCCAAGCTACTGAACATCAACCTACTAAAATTGAACAACAGCCTGAGGGGATGTTACCTACAATAGAGGAGTTGTTACCTGGAGTTTACCAGAGATTTTGTGTAAGACATTTGTATAGCAACTTCAGAAAAAAAGTTTCCAGGAAAACAGTTGAAGGAATTAATGTGGAGGGAAGCCAAAGCAACATACCCCAAGAATTTGAGAGGGAAATGAAGGAGATGAGAAAGGTTAATGATGAGGCATACAAACACTTGTTGAAGATCCCCCTAGGTTTTGGAGTAAGTCCCAATTCAAATATAGCACTAAATGCGATGTGTTGGTGAACAACATGTCTGAAACCTTTAATAGTGTTATAATTGGACCAAGACAAAAGCCAATTGTAACAATTTTAGATGAGATAAAAAGGTTACCTTATGGATAGATGGACAACTAATAGAGCCATGATTGCACAATATAATGACTCTGTACTTCCAAGAATTAAGAAGGTGATTTCAAGAAGGCAAGAACTCTCAGGATACTTTATAGCAAGGTAATTCATCAAGAATATTGTGCAACAAAATTCTCTAGATACTTTACTTATTGTAATTCAGCCTTCATTTTTATGTTTTTTAGGTTATCAAGTGACATGATGTAAGAGGTAAGGCATACAAGTATAACTGGTGAGAAATACACAGTTGACCTCAAGAAGTTCGAGTGCTCTTGCAGGGGCTAGATGCTTAGTGGAATTCCATGCTACCATGCAATTTCTTGCATCCTAAGTAGATCTGATGACCTATCTAATTACATCCCTTCCTACTATAGGAAATACTATTACCAGGCTTGCTATCAACCACTGATTTATCCAACAAATGGAGAAAACTTATGGCAAGTGAAACCTTATCCTAATATTTTTCCTCCCCAACCAAAAGGGTGCTTGGGAGGCCAAAAAAAAGAAGAATAGAGATTCTAATGAAAAGAGGAAATACATATCAAATTTTTCCAGAAAGGGGTTGCCAAATAAATGCTCATCATGTGGTCTTTCTGGACATAACAAGTCCTCATGTCCTTCTGCACCAAAACAGTCCAGAACTACTGCTACTACCCCATCTCAACTTCCCACCAATGCAACATCCCAAAGTGCCACTACTACCCCATCTCAAACTCCCGTCAATGCAACATCCCAAAGTACAACTACCATCTCATCTCAAAGTGCATCCCCTACTGTTCAACACAATCACAAAGTCCAAACTAGGCAATCAACATTAGCCCAAAATTAAGGAGTACAAACACGATGATCCATCTCAGTTTCTCAGCTACTTGCCATGAGAAGGGTTGGACAGGGACCAACAACAACCTTTCAGCCACCAACAAGTCAGAGACCAAAGATAGCTTATAAGAGGAAATCAAAATAGAAAATTATGAATGTAGTTTGTTTTTTGTTTACCTTATTATGTATTTTGGGAATATGTTGTAACTAAGCATATTATGTATGTTTTGAATCTTTGGGGCATCTGTTAACAATATTTTGGTTTATGTATGACTTTGCACGAATTATGCTATCATTTTTTAGCAGTTTGAATGTTTCTGTGTTAACTATCCATAATTTTGTCATGTTTCTGATATATTTTTGTTCAGTAAAATGTAACAAAACATAACAGATATGTTTTAAATTGTAACAAATAGTTCCTCATACTTTTTAAGTTGTAACATAAAGGTGCTACAACTTTTTAAGTTGTAACATAAAGGTCTTCTATTATTTTATGTTGTAACGTACAAGTTTTAAGTTGTAACATACAAGTCTGCAAATTAACCAGAAATGCATAATCTCCAATTGTCTCAATATACTTTACATCAAAGAAATACAAGTTATGTCTTACAACAATCATACAAACCAAAACTACAACAATCAAAACTAACTAACATCACCAATAACTAGGATCACCACTTTATAAGCAATATACAAACCAACACTACAACAATCAAAACTAAACAGATTATGACATAAAATTGCATCTTCAACATCTTCAATACGTTCTTCGTCATATCCTTGTTATAGTTATCATCCTTTCTGAGCCTCTTCATCTGTACATCCTTCTTGTCACATTTGGAATAATTTGAAAATGCATTGTGTTATATCTCTTGCATGCCTTCATCAATGTGTTGGTTTTCGTACCAGAGAAAAAAATTGCAACCCACATTTTCATATTCACTCTGTTAATATAATTATTGACAACAAACCTAAATCAGACAAATCATTAAGATCAAACCCAACACAGAAAAATCATTACCATAGAAAACTTATTCAAAGCATACATACCTTATAGTGCATGCATCCCCAAAATAGCTTACCCAAGTTTCTTCCTATCTTCTTAAGTGATCATATCACTGCTTTGGATCCACACTTGCATATCAGTTCGATTCTTGATTAGGCTTAAATTGGGGACGATACAATTACCTCTTGAATATATTCTGAATTTGGCAAAGTAATAAGACAAAATGAAGTAACAGACACAATCACCAAATGTAACAGACATCTCAACACCGTTTATGCCACATCACCTTTTTTGGAACGAATTATGTGACCAAGGGTAACGTTGAAGAGGTTAGTTAACTTAAAGGACTCATTTGTAGCTAAAACAATATAAAGGACCAAACTGTTACAATTAAATGACTTAAAGGACTCTGGGTATAATTTAGCATATAATCAAAGTCAATTTTTTGTGTGAATTTATAAATTATTATCAAACTTTGATATTTTTAATTATTTCAGTTTAATGATTAATTGAAAATATACATTTTTCTGAAATAAAGTCAATTTAATTTGTATCATCTAATTGCTTAATATAAAAAAAATGCTTATTTGATTTTCTCTATCGATATTCGTTGTTTTAATTCACAAAGTTTGTTGTTATTGTTAGAATTTTGGGTCACGAATATAATATTTAAGATGTTAGTGTCATTATTTTAATTAGTCAAGATTCAAAGGAATCTAATTAATATAATATTAAGTTTGTGGCTAAAAGCATAAAGGTCATGAAAGGTCAAGTTATTGTGTAGATACCATAAGTTAATATCGAATTTGATGAGGTGTCAAATTAGAATATTGAAAATTAAGAAATAACCCTATGGTTATTTAAATGGTTTATGGTCCCCATTTGCAGAGAACGATAAAATAAGGTTTATGAGGTTTTCTCTCTTCATCCCCATCAGAGGAGATTCAAGGAACCCTAAGGAACTCTACAAATTGGAAGATCACATACCCGACACCTTCAATGATTTCAATGGAAAATTCAGGTACACTTCCATCTTCATTCTATAATTGAATTCTGATGGGTTTAAAGATTTAAAGTTCTATTGATTTCTATATCGGTAGAATCATAAGATTATGAATTGATCTAACAAATGGTATCAGAGCCACCCATATCTGTTGATTTCAAAAATGAATTTTGTTAAGTGATCTAACTTAAACGTGAAGGTTCTATTTATAGTACCACTGGTGTGGCATGAAAGTTGAAAAGCTCACTCAAGCCCATTGTACCTTACATTGTACCATATTCCAATTAAGTACATCCCACCTTATGGTGTTTTGTATTGCACTTAAGTACACCATACATTATGCTATTATGTATCACACTTAAGTATATCATACCTTACATCATACCAATTTCTCTAATTAACATTATTGCATTGAAAGACCACACCATTGCATAAGTTTCAATGATTTAATTAATGTCTCATGAATTTTTTCTTACATGGGTGACCCTGAAAGTTCTCAAACGTTTACAGTTATATTAAATAACACATTTAATATAATAAATAGTGAGCAATATGTTGTAAGACATCATTGTTACCTAGGTGACAAAAATGTCATGTGATATGACCAAAATTTAATGCGATAATGTTTATGTGTACATATACCTTTTTTTCCCATGTCTATATTAAACACAAAGTATATACCATGTCACCCTTATCCATTTAAATATTGGACCCTTATATATATATATATATATATATATATATATATATATATATATATATATATATATATATATATATATATATATATATATATATATATATATATATATATATATATATATATATATATATATATATATATATATATATATATATATATATATATATATATATATATATATATATATGTGTGTGTGTGTGTGTGTGTGTGTGTGTGTGTGTGTGTGTGTTGTGTTATGTAGTGCATTGCAAGACCACACCATTGCATAAGTTTCAATGATTTAATTAATGTCTCATGAATTTTTTCTTACATGGGTGACCCTGTAAGTTCTCAAACGTTTACAATTATATTAAATAACACATTTAATATAATAAATAGTGAGCAATATGTTGTAAGACATCATTGTTACCTAGGTGACAAAAATGTCATGTGATATGACCAAAATTTAATGCGATAATGTTTATGTGTACAAATACCTTTTTTTCCCATGTCTATATTAAACACAAAGCATAGATCATGTCACCCTTATCCATTTAAATATTGGACCCTTATATATATATATATATATATATATATATATATATATATATATATATATATATATATATATATATATATATATATATATATATATATATATATATATATATATATATATATATATATATATATATATATATATATATATATATATATATATTGTGTTATGTAGTGCATTGCAAGACCACACCACTGCATAAGTTTCAATTATTTAATTAATGTCTCATGAATTTTTTCTTACATGGGTGACCCTGTAAGTTCTCAAACGCTTACAATTATATTAAATAACACATTTAATATAATAAATAGTGAGCAATATGTTGTAAGACATCATTGTTACCTAGGTGACAAAAATGTCATGTGATATGACCAAACTTTAATGCGATAATGTTTATGTGTACAATTACCTTTTTTCCCCTCATGTTTATATTAAACACAAAGCATAGATCATGTCACCACTGTCCATTTAAATATTGGACCCTTATATATTTGTTGTTTTATGTAGGATGTGAAAATTCCATATAGATCACTCATGTCCCTTAGCATTATTTAAAAAGTATCCATCAACCATCTTTATAGTTATCCTCGTTCGGAAAAAGTTTGAATGGAAATAAAATACTCGACTCCACATTTAGGATCCATAATGGTTTCATATCGAATGGCGGTATACATCATTATCACCATGATAATAATTTATGAAACTTACATAACATTATACGTAGTATTATCATAGAGGCTCAATCCTATATAAATATCATTCCTAATATGTATATTTATGTGAAGACTTGATAACATTATTCATGATCCTTGAGATGTGATCATTAGTCTATCCACTGTTTACCCCCAAAATTGGTAAACAACCGCTGGTTCTCTAAAGATACCTAAAATAGTCTCAGTTACTCGCAGGATCGACTAGATTGATCATAGGACATGTGCTAAGAACGGGGTTTGCGTTGTTTGCAATGTTTTTTGGGAAAAAAAGGTCTTTGAATCCTTCAAAAGGGTTCAGAGATTGTTTTAAAAAGAAAATGAAATAAAAGGCAAAGACCTTCAAAGTAAAGGAATGTAAAGACAATACTTGAAATTTAAAGACAAGGCTTGAAACTTAAATGAATTTTAAAGACGCAGCAAGGAAAGTAAAGATGCTGGAAAAGTAAAGGGCTTGAATTGTAAAAGAAACACAGTAAATTGCATGAAAGATAAATTGCTTTGAAATAAAGGTTTACAGAAAATAAATGACTTTGAAAGTAAATGACTTTAAGATAAATTTGACATCAAATATAAAATTGACATTGAAGATAAAGTGGTGGTGTTTCAATCACATATATTCTCACTGCACTCGTTTCTCTAAACGCGAATACTTTGAGTCTATAGACTTACTAGTACATATGATTTCCACAAAACTATTTACATACTAAACTTAGTTATTTATATACATTACAAAGTAACCGCTTTCGACGGTTTATTCCTAAAACTATCTTAAGATGGTGACACTTATCCCACTACATGTTGAAGAAGCTTCATCTTGCGCCACTTGTCTCTGTATTTGAATTGAAGATCACCCACTTTCCCTCCAACTTTGAACGTGTAAAAACCCTGGGTAACTGCCATATACGTCGAATGCTCTTTTGGTTGAATCCTCCCAACACTTAGAAAATATTCCAAACTTAAAATTTCTACAAGTATGAAACTTGTAGGTAGGTTCCTTTGACTTCCATCCTTTAATGAATAAGGTCGAAGACCTCACTGTCATACCCTTATTTTTGACCAGAAATTTTTCGATTTTTATTCATCTGATGCATTTTTGCTGATATATCGAAAATCAAGCATTTTTTCATTTTTAGGTTAACGTATCATTAATCATTAATCATTTCATTTTTGTCGTGATATCGATAGTCAGTCATTTTCGCATTTTTTAGTTCATTAATCATAAGTCATGCATTTTTCCATTCATTTAATTTTTATCTCTATCTTACATTTTATTTCGGTTTAAAATAGATGTTTGGCTCATTTTATCATTTTATTTATTTATATTCTAATTTCTTAGTTAAATAAGTTATCTTAGATTATTTAAAGTTATTACTATTATTATTATTATTTTCTAATTTCAATTTAGTTTTATTTTTATTTATGTTTTAATTAGTTAATTTTAATTAGATAATTATATTTAGTTATTAATTTAATTTAATCAATTTATATTTTATTTTTAAGAAAGTTTAATTTTATTTAGCTATATTTAGTTCAGTTTTTATTAATTTATATTTTTATTTAAATTTACAATTTAATTTGATATTTTTAACAAAGTCTACTTTAATTAGTATATTTGAATTATTTTATTTTGTTTAGTTTACTACTTTTTATTTTAAACAAATTTATTTTAATTATTGTATTAGTATTCTCCCCATATCTCTCAATCCAAGACATTTCCTGCTGCCCAGCATTCTGTCCTAAAGACCAACTACTACACTCCAAACTCCTTCCTGCAACAACATGCCAAACACCCTGCAATACTCCATCATTTTTTCACTAATTTCAGTCATTCAAAACCTGCAGCAATAAAACAACCATTGCCCTGCACCAAAGTACTTATAACAATGACCCAACAGTTGCTAAAGAGCATCAACAAATGTGCCTTGAGTCAAACGTTGCAATACCATGCCAAACCTTCTGTAAAGGTGATGGTGACTCTACACACACCATCAACACGCCATTGACTTTCACCCAAATAGACAAGCAAGACCTGCATTCAGAAAGGTACTTTTTTGAGAAGAACCAAAAAAGAAGAAATTTGAACCATATGAGAAGGGGAAGTTGTGCAGCATGAAATGGGAGATTGGATAAAAATCTCGAGAGATTCATATTCAAGGGGGGCGAAGAAAAATTTTGAAAAAAAATGGAAGATACCTTTAAAACCAAAAACACGGAGAACTAACAACCAGGAGGGGAGATAAAACCAGATACCACACTTCTCTTCTGGACGACCTCGCTCACCTCCAAGACCCTCCATCTAACAACATCAAAACTCAGCAATAATCAACCTTGCCTTGAAACCACTGACAACAATTCCACGTGAAAAAACCAGGACCAAACCCTTTTTCTCAAACGGCAACCGCGAAACCCTCCACCATTTCGCCGCCAATCCACAACCATCTTCATCCCTGTCTTCAAAACATCACCGCAAAACCCTCCACCTCAACATCCACAGCCACCTCACCGCCGTTCAATCTTTCTTTTCCGTGAACACCTCAACCGACACCGCCCACCACCGCCATGCGAGAACCCGAGAAGCAAACACACAGAGAGCAACCTGAGACAAAACCGAATCACACATAAGTGAAGGAGGCGAACTTCGCATCCGCGAACCAACCGAAGCGTGTCGCGAGCCAAGCCAAAAAAACTGAGAAGGAAGATCGAACCGCGTTTGAGAGAAGTCGACGGCGGAGTATATCCCTTTCCGACAACCTTGCTCGCCATAAAGGGTGGTCGACAGCGTGATTTAAGAAGAAAGAGATTTGGAACGTTGTTTTGGTAAGGGTGATTGGAATCGTACTTTGCTTTTGCTGATAACTTTTTTGACAAACCTTTCTAACTTATTTGCCTTACTCCTTCTTTTTTTACCTATATATTTTGTTTAATTTTTCCCTTTTTTATATTATATATTTTAGGAAGGATGTGCATTGTTGTTAAAGTTTTGGGCTAAGCCAATCGATTGTTTTTTTATTTCACCACCACCATCTCGCGGACCATCCCCCTGGTTGTTTATTTTCTTTCATTTTTTTTCATAACTTTTAATTAATTTTTAACTAATGTTTGTTTATTTATTTTTAGGTTAATTAGAATTCTAATTGGATTTTTAATTTCAGAATTTAATTTATATTATTGATTGTTTAGTATCCTAACAACTTTATTATTTTTGTTTATTTTATTTTGATAGTTTAGTTAGAAAATTTTGGTTTATGAGGATAAAATTTCGTTTAAAGTTTATTGGTTTAGATTTGTAATTACATTTTATTTTAGAACGTATAATTAATTCTTCTCTTTACTTTGTTTGAGCTGATGAGATTCCGGATGCAGATTGTATTTAATCCCTGATATCTTTTAGACCAATTTTTGGTTCTCTTTGTTAGTCGGCTTGGATGCTTGAAGTTTATAATTGACATTTGTCTGACATCATGATAATGGATAATTGTGTTTAATTTGTAAATCTGCTTTGGAATTGATATTCCTTCTTGATTTCTTCGGCGCATGTTGAAGGGGCAACAGACCCTCTCCGTTAGGTATCGTTAAAACTCAACTTTATCTCTTTTGCGTTTCGATTTAGTCCTGATGCCACATTTGTGTTTATTCGATTAATTGTACATCACCATCGTGTCTAAACCATAACACACCTAAAAAAACTTTCAAACAAATTAATTTACGAAAGAACTGAACTCCGGAGTCTAGCACTCCGCACGTTCTTGAGTGAATCACTCCTGGGCTAACCCCACGCGTTGTGGTTCATTCGTCTTTTCGTATTTAAAACACTCGACTTAATTAATTAATCAAACAATTCATCGCGCCTACATTTACACACACGTAAGTCGGTCACTTGTGATCGCCATCTGCACGACCTCACGCGTCATAATTAATTAACGAGGAACTGAGCTTCGGAATCTAGCATTTCGCGGGTCTTTAATGAACCACACCTGGGTTATTCCCACGCGTAGTGTTTCATTTGCTCCTTTGTTTCTAAAAACACTAAACCTTAATTCATCCAAAATAATCGCAAGACGTCTCTAAATTAACATATTAATTAACGTAAGAACTAAACTCAGGAATCTAGCATTCCTCGGGTTTTTGAATTGAATTACTGTTGGGGCTAGCCCTCGATTTGTAATTCATTCGATCTTTCGTTTTCAAAATGTAAATCTCAAATTAAATTTGTGAAAGAACTAAACTCATGAATCTAGCATTCCTCGGGTTTTTGAATTGAATTACTCTTGAGGCTAGCCTTCGAGCTGTAATTCATTCGCCCTTTCATCTCCAAAACAATCGTGTCTTAATTCACAAATCAAATAACGGAGGAACAAAGCTCCGGAGTCTAGCACTCCGCACGATCTGGAATGCAATCACTCCTGGGCTAGCCCCACGCGACGTGGTTCATTCGCCCTCTCGTTCCTAAAACACAGAAACTTTTAATTAATTATACGAAGAATTGAACTCAGGAATCTAGCATTCTCGGGTGCTTGAACTGAATTACTCTTGAGGCCATCCTTCGAGTTGTAATTCATTCACTCTTTCGTATTCAAAACAATTCAATAACCTTAAAATATTAGACATGATTCATCTCCATAGAAAATATGTTCCTCCTATCAACCACAAACATAAATCAAAATCTTACAAACAATTATTCTCAAAGGAAGAATGTGGCATTGCTTGTCGATACTCATATCCAAGTTCAAAGCTTCTTCCGATTTTATTTCTCAAAGAAAGAATGTGGCGTTGCTTGTCGATCCTCGTATCCAAGTTTAAAGCTTCTTTCGATTTCATTCCTCAAATGTTTATGGTAGAATAGGCGGGATATCTCCCCTTAAAGATGATGACTTGTCTCTTTCTTTTCAAATACAATTTAAAACTTACCAACCAATACAAACCTTTTTCTTACTAATCGACGAGTAACTGAACTCTGGAGTCCAGCACTCCACGGGTTCTTGAATGCAATCACTCTTGGGCTAGCCCCATGCGTTGTGGTTCATTTGCCCTCTCGTTTAAAACACCTTAACAAAGGTCAAACATTTTCTCTAAACGAGCATTGTTTAAATCTCTCTATCTCGCAAACAAGCTAGCGCTTCAACCTCCACCGCGAGTAAAAGCCAACACTTAGTAGATTAGAAAGCATTTTCAAATAATCGTTCAATAAAAAACATAAACTGTAGTCGCACGAACTACGAAGATCTGACTTTCCCATTGCACAAGGGAATACGTAGGCACGGGGATTTTAATCCTTCGCGAGCACAATGATAAAAATATTAACCTTCCCCCATAACAAATAATAATTAAAATATTTCTTTAAAAGTAATCTTAACAATCCTTAATCATTAAAAGAAGACAATAATACAAGTTAACGTTTAAGCGCAAATTAGACTAAGAGGTTCCCGTTGAGTACAACGGACGTGAGGGGTGCTTAACACCTTCCCTTTGCGTAACTGACTCCCGAACTTAGATTAGTGGTTTCGTTGACCATTTCTTATCCAATTTAGGTTGTGTTTATATCTCCCTTTTCTTTAGTTAGAATAAATAGAATTAGGTGGCGACTCTGTTGTTTATTTTACGATCGTATTTTCCGAGGTACGACACTCACTTTTCAGCTCACAATGAGACAACTCTTTTATTAAGCCAAATAACCTCATTAATTGCTAGCGTCGAAATTTAGGGATAACAAATTGCCCCCCAAAAATGTTCTTTTCGACCATATTGATGAAAAAATCATTTTTTGATACTCATCTTTTCGACGCTAACTTAAGTCAGATGAAAGCATGGTTTGAAACCACCTACCCCATGTTCTAAAAAATGTTGTGATTCTTCGCCCACGAGCGTGACTTCATGTCATAATGGAAAAAATCCCAAAATTCACATCAACCGTATATGCTGGATTTTGATCATGAGTTTTTTTCTTGAAACAATGAGCCATATGTCTTTCACATTAACTGCCTCCTCAATGTGTCAGATCCCAAGTGCCACGTGTCCCATCATCTCACGTCTTCATCAAGTGGTTGGACTTCACAACTCCTCATTATCCAAGCCTATAAATACTTTCTTCCACAAACAAAGAAACTTTTCCAAACTCTTACGAAGACGTGAGGTGATGATTAAAGAAACTTTGCCTCTCTAATAATTCTAAAGCTGGAAGTCTCTCTTTGTCGAGATCAAGCAATTCGTCTAGCATCATGAACCAATAAGTATCAGTTAGTATTTCATGGTTCCTTTGAATTCTTGTGGATTGGAGATAAATTTCAAGAGGCTAGACATCATCATGCCCATAGGTGAGCCGAAATGGTGTAGTATTGGTTGCTTCTCTGGGTGAAGTTCGACATGCCTAAAGGATTTAATATAAGGTCTTGTGCCAATTTCTTGGCTTCTTACCCACATGTTTTTTAATCAAACCAATAACTATTTTGTTTGCTGCTTCGACCTGGCCATTGGCCTGGGCATAATAAGTTGTAGACGTTAAAAGTTTAAAGCCCATTTTTGTGGCGAACTCTTGCATCTTTCGACCAGTAAACACAGATCCTTGATTTGTAGTAATTGTTTCTGGAATCCCATATCTATATATGATATGTTTCTGAATAAATTCAATCACATCTTCTTGATCAACATTTGTCAATGGAATAGCCTCGACCCATTTGGAAAAATAATCAATTCCTACCAAAATGTATTTGTGATTTTTTGAAGATGTTGGTCGAATTTCTCCAATTAAGTCCAAATCCCATCCTCTGAAAGGCCAAGGTTTCACTATAGAGAGTAATTCGCTTGCAGGGACATGTTGGATGCCAACGTGTACTTGACATTCTTGGCATCCTCTGGAAAATTCTATGCAATCTTTCAACATAGCATGCTAATATACACCTTGTCGAAAAAAAGCCACTTCATTTTGTGACCTACTTAGTGTGCTCCACATGCCTCGCTCTGGACAGTCGAAAGAGCTAAATATGCTTCAGCCTCACTAAGGCATTTAAATAATAGTCCTTCAGCAGTCTTTTTGAATAACTCATTCCCCGATAGAACGTAACTTAAGGCTTGATATTTGATTTTCTTGTCTGTCGAAGCTGTTGGATTTTCTAGGTAGTCCATTAAGGGTTTTCTCCAATCTTTTTCACTTATGCTATCGATCATCAGTATTGCAAAGTTTTCTTCATCAACATACCCAAGCTTAGTTTCTTCTAAATCTGATGGGGCTAAACCTACTGACACAACTTTTCCTCTGACCTCAATTGCATTCTGTAATATTTCCTTTGAAACTCTATATCTTGATGCAATCTGAGTCAGGTCATTTAAGACTTGATTTTGTAATCTAGGAATGTGTTGAAAGGTGAATGTTTAAAAATGTTTCAACAGTCTATTTACCACTACAAAGTACATAATTAAATTTTCATTTATGCACTTGTATTCTTTGGTGACTTGTTTTATTACCAACTCTGAGTCTCCCATTATTTCGACATGAGTTTCCCCTAGTTCCAACAATACCTCAAGTCTAGCTATCAAAGCTTCGTATTCAGCTTCAATGTTGGAACAATGGTCGTTAATTCTGTACTTGAGTGTTGTTGGAATTTTATTAGGAGAAATAACAAGTATTCCAATTTCAGTCCCATTTCTGTGACTAGACTCGTCGAAGTATAGTTTCCAGGGTTCAATCTCCAGATAATTCAAGGGACTTTCATTTATGGAGTCGTCGACTATAAAGTCTGCAACCACTTGCCCTTTAACTACTTTTAAAGGTTTATAAGTTAAAGAGTATTCAGTTAATGCTAGTGTCCATTTCCCAATTCGACTATGAAAAATAGGTTTAGACAACATATGTTTAATAACATCAAAACATGAAGAAACATAAACATCAACTGGCTTTATATATTGCTTCAATTTAGTACAAGAGTAATACAAACATAGGCACAATTTCTCTATCATATTATACCTAGTTTCTGCATCATTTAAAACTCTACTAAGGTAATAAATGGTTCTTTCGACACTATCATCATCATCTTGGGCTAACATACTCCCTAAAGTTATATCTGAAGCAGCTATGTACAACCTCGTACTTTTCTCTCTACAAGGTGGAGAAAGAATTGAAGAATGACTCAAGTACTCCTTGATCTTGTCGAAGGCTTCTTGTTGATATTGCCCCCACTGAAATCCTTCCTTGCTCATACTCAACAAGGGTGATAAAGCTTGAGTCTTTCCACTCAGGTTTGATATGAACATCCTTAGGAAGTTGATCTTGCCTAAGAGTGATTGGAGCTCCTTCTTTGTCTAAGTTATTATAGCCTCCATAATAGCTTTGGTCTTATTTTGATTGATTTTGATCCCTTTTTTGTGGACCACAAATCCCAAAAAGTCCCCTGCCTGCACACAAAAAGCACATTTAAGATGATTCATTTTAAGACCATGTTTTCTCATTCTTTCAAAAGAACCTCGGAGATGACTAACATGATCTAGTCCAGAAATGAACTTTACAACTATGTCATCTATATAAATTTGCATAAATGTATCTATGAAATCATGAAAAATTGAATTCATTACTCTTTGGTAAGTTGCCCCTGCATTTTTTAAACCAAAAGGCATTACCACACATTCATAGGTGCCCAAGGCCCCTAGGCATCGAAAAGCAGTTTTAGGGACATCTTCCTCAACAATGAATATCTGATTGTATCCTGAGTAGCCATCTAGTATACTTAGGTACTCATGTCCTGAAGCAGAATCAATTAACATTTCTTCCATATGCATTGAATATTCATATTTTAGGGTTGCAGAGTTCAGATCTCTAAAGTCTATGCATACCCTTAAAGAGCCATTCTTTTTAATTACTGGTACAATATTGGCTAACCATTCGACATACCTAGTTGTGCGAATGAACTTGCACCAAAGCAGCCTCTCAATTTCCTCTTTGATTTTGGTGAGGATTTTTGGGGAGAAGCGTCTTGGATTTTGTTTGACAGGCTTCTTCCCAAGTTTGATTGGTAACTTATGTTCGACAAGCTCTCTCTTCAAGCCAGACATTTCGTCATAGTCCCAAGCAAAGCAATCTTTAAATTCCTTCAGCAAGTCGACTACTTTGACCTTGAGTTTCAGGTCGAGATTGGTACAAATGTAAGTAGGCCTTTTCGAATCCCTATCTCCCAGGTCTATTTCTTCTAAGGGGTTTTGAGCCAGCATTTTAGTACTTTCTGACATAGGATCCCTTTCGAATCCCAAAGGATCATTGTCATAAATTGCATCAAGCCTCTAGTGTGAATCTTCTTGAGCCTTATTTAGAGGCTCTTGGTCAAAATCCTTCACAAGATCTTCTCTTACAATTTCTGTAATGGCTTCAACATCCATTTCATTTCATGCGGCCTCTAAGGCCGCTTGTATTCTTGTATCAGCCACATGGCCCGAAATCCTTTTTAAGGCGTCGAAGTCAGTCATTATTATTGTCTTCACTTCCCCAGCCCGTGGGCCAGATTTCGGGCTCAGAGAAATATGGTGGGAGGTTACCTGATCTCCCACAACCTCTTTATCCCAGCAGAATCCTTCGACAGGATGAAGGCTTAAGGTGCAGTATGCATGGTCATTCGGTGTGAACTCGAATGCTGCTGGGGCACATGGGTCAATGTGTGCTAAGTTCTTGTCAAACTCTACACCTTCCACATGATTAACTGGTACTTTGAAGTACCCTTGATCAACTTTAATGTTTTCAACGATGTCATCTTGTCTCCAGATGGTAACCCTCTGATGCATTGAAGATGGCACTGCACCTATGCCATGTATCCACTCCCTCCCTAGCAAGAGGTTGTAGTTGGCCTTAATTTCGACCACCATGAAGAGAGTGGGTCTGGTGAATGTTCCCACAGTTAAGTCCACCTGCAGGACCCCCATAGTAGGTCCAATTTTTCCTTCATAGTTTGACAGGACTAAGTTATGAGGCTTGAGGTCTGTGTCAAACTTGCCAATCTTGGGCAGCAAAAAGTGTGGCATAATGTTTACTGTGGCACCACAATCCACCAAAATTTTGTTGATTTCCACATCTTCCACCTTACCGATGATATATAAAGGCTTTATATGCCCCTCATGGCTTCAGTAGGTCGTTCAAAGAAAGCATTTTGTTCTTCGACACACCCATTGTTCATAATATAGTAGCACACTAGTTTGTGCGCATCCATTTCTGCGTCAGTATTAGCATCCAAATTGTCAACTTCAGTGACACGATCGCACTCTCTGGGCATAACTGAGACTACGTTCACCAAGACATCAAGAGATGCTTCAGATTCACACTCAATATTATCTGTCATTTCTTTGTCTTCAATAGCTTTCAATTCAACTTTGATTTTTGCTCTGATTTCAGCTCCCTTGTTCTTGGATGAGTATCCTTTATGCCCTACAGGAACTTTGTTAGTTACTTTTGTTTTGAGGTTGTTTGCCTCTTCATCAATCACATTCGTGCTTGATTCAACAACATCTTTTTTGGAAGCATCTCTCTGAGCCTTCCTTCTTCGCTGCTCTCTGTGCCACTGTGACCTGGACATATGATTTTTACCCTTATAATTCTCAAACATATATACAGATTTATTTGACATCCTGATCTCCTTTATATATCCCATTGAAGGTCCTCTTTCGACGTCAAAATTCTTCCATCTCTGGGTTCCCTTTGTGTTTGACTCATTGGGCTTATACCATTTGTCAACAGGGACTTCCCCACTTAGCTTAAATGAGGGACGCTTCGACTTTAGGGGTTGGGTTTTGTGACCCTGATCAGCACGCCTTGGCTTTTGGTCAGCTTTTAGATGCTACTTTCTACCAACCTTATCGACCTTCTGAAGGCCTTTGGCAGGTTCTTTGTTGAAGATAGAGTTGCATCTTGGACACAACATAACTTCTGAATTCTTGTTTTGACATCTCTGCAAGAAGTCGACAATGGTCTCATCCTCTTTAGGATAAGCTTTCTTATAGTGATCCTTTTGAGGCACCACAACATCAGCCTGCACTACTTTGTCATCAGTAATTTCGACCATGTTAACATTGACTTCATCCTTAAGTTCCATTTTGGAGAAGTCTAGGTCAAGGCCATATGCTGCCTCATCCACCTTGGTGAAACTTTAAGCAGTTTCTTTTGTAATCAGTGGGGGTTTTACCTCTTCGCCTCCCCCGTCTGGGCCAGTAGTGACCCCTACATTGAACCTCTCGACATCTGGTGATGTCTTGAAGAACTCTTCATCAGCCGTACATATCAGATGCTCTAATTTCCCCTCAATCAGCTCTCTTTCAGCCATGATTACCGAAACATCATGGACATAGTGTTCAGAATCCTTGACCAACACAGGATCCCTTATGGCTTCAACTAACTTGAGGTTGTCGTTGTCATCAACGGTTTGTTCAACAACATCAATCAAATTTACTATTGTAGGTTCAGAATAATTTGCCTCAGCCACTTGAAGATGATCAATATCAATCTTCATTTGTGCCTTTGGCTTATCTCCAAATTTGAGCCTTCCCTCCTGGATAGCATTTTGCACCAAATCCCTGAAAAGAAAACATTGAGAAGTTTTATGGCCCAAATAGCTATGGTATTTACAAAAATATATTTTCTTTCGTCGATCTAAAGGTGGCATTTTAACGCCTGGTGGCACAAGTATTTGGCTATCCTTAACTAATAAATCAAAAATTTCGTCACACTTAGTATCGTCGAAAGTATATGTTTTCTTAGGAAATATGTCATTCTTTTTGGTTTCGACAAGGTTTTTTCCATTGGAGGGAACTAAGAGTTTGCAGGAATAAGGAGGACCCTGCTTAAGTTCAGCTAGGTCTATCTCATTATCCTCCAAAGGTACAAGTTCATCATGAACATTTTCGACCTCTTCTTGATAGTTTACGTAAGCTATCTTATTATGTTTATTCGCCCTAGATTTCTCATCCTTAAGACGCTCAAGTTGTCGAACTCTATCTGCTAACTGGGCCATATCTCTCAGGTACTGGGTATCAAGCTTTTTCCTGATAGAGTAGTCAAGGCCACCAACAGCCATTTCAACCAATTCTTACTCAGGTACTTGTGTGAAGCATTTGGCTTTAAGTAGTTGAAACCTGTTCAAATAATCATCAATATATTCATTGAACTTTCTCTTAACACTAGCCAGTTCTTTCAAGTTAATCTTTGTTTGTCCCATATAGAACTGCTCATGAAACAAACGTTCCAATTGAGTCCAATTGCATATTGAACTGGGTGGCAACGTAGTAAACCAAGTGAAAGCATTCTTGGTAAAAGAGCATGGGAAATATTTAATCCGTAGACTTTCGTTATTCGCTAGCTCTCTTGCTTCTATCATATATCACACCATATGTTCGACCGTTGATTTAGTCGTATCTCCTGAGAATTTGGTAAACTTAGGGACCTTTGTCCTAGGAGGAAGCTTCGCTTGGAGAATGTAATCCAATATGTGCAAAGTGAAATTTGGCTTGGAAAAACCTATGTTTATGCCACTCCTAGCCATTATTGGCTCGACCATGGCTTCCAAGTTATTCTCTGCTACCAAATTGTTTTGTCGAACTTATTGAATCACATGGTCTGCATCTTGATGTTTGTTTACCATCTTATTCTTGGTTCTTCTTCTTCTGGTATTTGCCTCTGATTCCTAATAGGTTCGACTTCAAATGGTTCGACCACTGGCGGATGTTCATGATCTTGTGGGTGGATAGTATCTTCCATATTCACCACTTGATCTAGACGTCGAGGTAGTGTTGGAACTCCCATGAATTCTGCTATGTGTGCCATTTGGGTCACCATCTGTTGATTCATCTGAGTTGTATTCCAAATCAAAGGATGAAAAACCTCTCCCATAGTTTGGGATAGAGAATGAACCATTTCCATGTTGCTCTCATCCATTTGCTCTCTCAAATAGGCTGGGACTCATTCGTCAAAGTATGACTCTGTGTCGAATGCCCCAACGCACCAATTTGGCTATTCCTTCTCGTGTTTACCGCTGAACCAGATTCCTGCAATGGTGAAGGAACAACCTAATCTGAATAGATAAGAGGTGCATTCCTCACTCCTGCCATTGTGGTGTTTGATGTTCCAGAGAGTCTAGGAAATTGTTGAGCAAGAGTATGTCCATAGGGCCTAAATGCAATCGAAGTTGGTGGTGAAGTTTGTGTGTTTGGCCCAATATACTCCAACACTGGTTGAGAGTAAGGCCTATAAACTGTTTCTCCAGGACCTGTCGAAGGGGTTGGTTCTAACACCACTGTTGGTGTTATCGAAGCCCCTGTCGAAGGGATGGAGACTGGTATAGCCTCACTTCTTGATACAACTTGTACATTTGTACTACGAGCATTCGAAATTCTCACTTGAGGATTTGACCCACTTGTTGCGAGAATTGAATCACTTGTATTTCTCTGGCTAGATGTCATCCTTCTTGTGTTTCTCCTTTTTGGTATATAGTCGTTTGTATTGGCTACTTTCCCACTTCTCAATGCATGCATGAGAGTAACCGTCTGTTCGACCAATACACCCACGTAGAGGGAGTTACAACACAAGGAAGTTAAAAAAAGGGAAGTTTATAAAAAAAAGGAAGTTATAAAACTTCTAAAAAACAGTTACTTAGCACTGTTCCACTGGACGTGCCAATTTGTTTACCCCCAAAATTGATAAACAACCGCTGGTCCTCTAAAGATACCTAAAATACCCTCAGTTACTCGCAGGATCGACCAGATTGATCCTACGACATGTGCTAAGAACGGGGTTTGTGTTGTTTGTAATGTTTTTTTTTGGGAAAAAAGGGTCTTTGAATACTTCAACAGGGTTCAAAGATTGTTTTAAAAATAAAATGAAATAAAAGGCAAAGACCTTCAAAGTAAAGGAATGTAAAGACAATACTTGAAATTTAAATGAAATTTAAAGACAATGCTTGAAACTTAAATGAATTTTAAAGATACGACAAGGAAAGTAAAGATGTTGGAAAAGTAAAGTGCTTGAACTGTAAAAGAAACGCAGTAAATTGCATGAAAGATAAATTGCTTTGAAATAAAGGTTTATAGAAAATAAATGACTTTAAAAGTAAATGACTTTAAGATAAATTTGACATCAAAGATAAATTTGACATTGAAGATAAAGTGGTGGTGTTTCAATCACATACATTCTCACTGCACTCGTTTCTCTACACGCGTGAGACAACTCTTTTATTAAGCCAAATAACCTCATTAATTGCTAGCGTCGAAATTTAGGGATAACAAATTGCCCCCCAAAAATGTTCTTTTCGACCATATTGATGAAAAGATCATTTTTTGATACTCATCTTTTCGATGCCAACTTAGGTAAGATGAAAGCATGGTTTGAAACCACCTACCCCACGTTCTAAAAAATATTGTGATTCTTTGTCCACGCGCGTGACTTCATGTCATAATGGCAAAAATCTCAAAAGTCTCATCAGTCGTATCTGTTGGATTTTGATCATGAGTTTTTTTCTTGAAACAATGCGCCAAACGTCTTTCACATTAACTGCCTTCTCAACGCGTCAGATCCCAAGTGCCACGTGTCCCACCACCTCACATCTTCATCAAGTGGCTGGACTTCACAACTTCTCATTGTCCAAGCATATAAATACTTTCTTCCATAAACAAAGAAACTTTTCCAAACTCTTGCGAATTTATCTCTTTCTTGCTAAAGTTTACTCCTTTCTCTCTAAGAATCCTAAAAAACCTCCATTTTCACTTCTAACAATGACGTCTTCTCAGGCTAACGTTTCCCAGAAGAAAGGTCAGAAAGTCAAAACTTTCAGTTTCGAACAAACTCTTCAGCCCTTCAACAATATCACTAAACAAAAAAAAATCAAGAATCCTTAGTTCGCGCCCGAACCTCTGGATAATGAAACAAGGAGAATATATCGCTCACAGGTAATGATTCATTTCCTTGTCAATGATTGTCCTTTTGTTGTGTCTGGCCCTTTAACTACTGTACATAGTACATATGAGAAGTTGAAGGAGTTCTTCCCTTGCTACCGTAGAACTCAACCTTTAGGGCATAAATACTTCTTTGAAGCTGATGATTCTTCATGATGACACCAGGTTGGTTAGAGTTGTAAGCCAGTTTGTTGAGTTTGATCAATGATTGACTAGGTTGGAGAAAACTAAGACTGACCACTAGAAAGACATATGAATTTATGATCTTTTGATGTTGACGAAGACGCATATCCCTTACTGCCTAAACCTTTTAGGCGTCTCTTTGTACTTTTGGGACTGTACCCATTATACCTTTCACCTTTCTTGTGGGATGATTACTCCCACTCTCTTCGACATAACCGCTATTACAAGGCTTCGACCTGATGGTCCCACTTATGATCTCACCATTGATGATGAAGACACTATAGGCTTCAACGCATGCTCGTGATCGATTCTTTCTACTCGTTCTTGACCTCTGTCCGACATCAGCAGAGATCACCCAGATTCGACCAAGACAACTCTTGCTCGGATAATCGTATGCCCGACGCACGATTATCACGACCAGGTTGACAATTAGTTTTTGGCAGTTACATATTTTCGGGGGATCCGCGATCCAGATCCAAAATAGGAACCGTTAGCCACGCACTGAGGACTCTCTATATAAACCCTCTCACTTGAGAGGGTGATGTATCAAATATTCATTCCCTAAACACTTTTACTTGTACTTGCTAACTCTTGTGTCCGTTCTGACTTTGACATCGCAGTACCTTGCAGGTACATCCCTCGTCCTCCTCAGCGTCTAAGCAGACTTCAAGATCCACGTCAACAGTCATTTGAGATTCTGATCTTAGATACGATCAAATATTAACTAAAACCATTAAAATTCTTATATTATAGATTAAAAGTGTAATATAATAAAAAAAATAATGTGTATCATTTAAAAAACTTAGATGAATATGATGGATGATGGTGCTCGTTTGCTTATAAAATAATTCACCGTAAACAAAAAAAAAAACTACACTCATTAACTTCTCAAAATCATTATTAAAAGTGCCGTAAACACATGACAACAACGACTCACCGCGTTAATGCACCAATGCTAATACAAAATCAGAATATGTATATTTAAAAAATACTCCCATGAGTATATATTTTAGGAATTCTAATTTTGAAATCCAAAAAAGTAAATTTGGAAGTGAAAAAAAAAGGGTTTAGAAAACTTTAGAGAGAACCTAAGGCAAGAAATGAGAACTAATAAAAGTAGTGACAAATAGACAATCTTTCATTTGCAACGTGATAGGCCCATCCAAAAAAATGAAATGAACATCTTGTAAGATCTCAAGATAAACAAGAACTATAAATAAATAAAAGCGGAGAAAGTGGTAACAATAAAATCAAAATTAAGTAAACAACAAACCCTCACCAATTTTTCCCTCCCATCGTTTCCTTTCTTTTCTTCCTCACAAACCTCTTGCTTCCAAAACTTGTCCAAAACCACGTTCTCCAAATTAGGTATAAATCACCAGATCCACCCTTCGCATTTCACCTAATCCATCCAAGATTCTCTTCTATTGCATTCTATAATTCAATTTTCTCTGGCATTGCTTCATTATCCGCCATGGATTTTACCGATAATGTGGTGCCGGAGGTTTCTCATTTCTACGTCGCGATCTACTTCGCTTTCGGTAGTTTGGCGGCTAGGTTCATTCTTGACAAATACGTTTTTCGCGTAAGATCCTTTCTTTTGCTAATCCATTTTGTTTTAAGGTCATGTCTTAGTTTCTTGGAATTTAATTATGCTGAATTGTAGAGTTGAATTAATCTCATAGTTGTCTCTTTAGGGAAATGTTGTGATTTTTGCATTGCTTATTATATGTGAAAATGTATGTATTTTTTTCTGTTGTTCAGTTGTCTTAATTCTTCTCGTCGATGATAAGGACTTAGTTGTTTTATGGTTTTATCTTCCTTGCAATTTCAATAGACAATAATTTCTAATCGAAAATGGGAAACAAAGCTGAAAAGCACACTTATTGGTAAAGGGTTTTAGAAGAATGTTGTTATTGTTATAAAGAATGTGAAAAAAAAAGTGGATTGAATCATATTGTTCTAATGTGATAAGACCATGAGTTATTGATAGCAGCGGGATGCTATTTGATGTTTAGCGCCGCCATTTGAAGTTTAGCGGGTTGCGAGAGTGGGGAGCTTTCTGGCCTGGAGCGGTGACCCTATGCTATTTGATGTTTAGTGGCTGCTATTTGATGTTTAGAGGGTAGCGGGAGCGGAGACCTTTCCGGCCCGGATTAATGACCCTATGCTATTTGATGTTTAGCGGCCTCTATTTAATGTTTAGTGGTAGCGGGAGCGGGGAGCTTTCCGGCCTGAACGGGTTTGAACGCGAAAATCCAAATTTACCATTAAAATAAATAAATCTGGTTTGATTTTACATCTGTTTTTCATTACCTCTGTTTTTCTTTAAGTAATAATCATTTAATAACTCTATTTTTGGGGTTGGCCGCTCCGCTATCTGGCATTGATAACTCGGGGTAAGAATCTTTTTAGCAAATGGAGAGAAGGATCTATCCTTGTCAATTTAGTGACTGGACTTCGGCAAATGACATTTTAGCCCCCTTTTCTTTTCTACACCTTTTATTTTAGCAATGCACATCGGCGTGGATGATGAAATACATTAAATTTCATATGGTGTTCAGAATTATTCATTGTTTCCTGAAGTGTGTATTGATTGATCCTTTAGTGGCCTGTGTAAATAGAAGTTTTGGAAGCAACAATCTTATGATGTTGAATTGATTTAATTGAAAAGAATATTAATGTCTTTTTTAAGTTGATTCCTTTAATATTTTTGTTGCTTTCAGAGGCTGGCCATCAGGATGTTAACAAAGGGTAGAGTTCCTTCGCGGATTAATAAGGAAATGCAAATAAAGATTGTAAAATGCACGGAATCAATGTGGAAGCTAACATACTATGCTACAGTTGAAGCTTTTGTTCTTAAATACACCTTCAATGAACCCTGGTTCACTAATAGGAAAATGCTCTTCGAAGACTGGCCAAATCATGAGTTGAAGTAAGAAATTTATGTAGCTTAATGACCAAATTTAGCCTTGTTAATACAAATGTATTTTCCATATATCGAGTGATTTGCATCTCTCTTGTTGACCAGATTTGTTTGTGTTAATGTTTCTTTGTAAGACCTCCCCATTGACCGATACTTTCATCATTGTTGTTCTTAACATTTCGCATACATTTCAGACGTAAACTGAATTTATAGCTGTGCAAATGGGTTCACTTCTGCAACTATGGAAGAGATAATTTTAAGTGCTGTCAGATTATTGGAAACTTAAAATTAGTCTTTTTTTTTCTTTTGTGGATTCCGAACTTCAAGTGTTCTAAAATTTGTTTTTTTCTTTTGATGGAAAACTGAGTATATAGAAAATCAAATTTCAAGGGTTTTCAAAGCAATAGACAGATATGCTCCTCCATTCATGAATTGGCAATGCAAATAGTTTCGTAGAATGTAGTAAATACTTTAGGATGAGTTTTGTTTCTCACTTCTGCTAACTCTATGTCAGTGGTTGGTATTTGGTTTTAACAACATTCAAGTCTACTTGCATAAAAAATTGTTTACTCACATGGGGAGAACTTAAAAAGTTGTGCTTAGGAAGCAAATTTAAATACTGTTGTACTCATATTTGAGATGTTTTACATAAGGTAGTTGCTTTATCTAAATATTTATTGCATTCTGTTTCATTTCTTTTCCCAGGAGTCCCGTAATGATTTACTACATGTGCCAATGTGGGTTCTACATTTATAGCATTGCGGCTATTCTCCTTTGGGAAACTAGAAGGAAGGATTTTGCAGTGATGTTTACTCACCATATAATTACTGTTATACTGATTGGGACCTCATATCTAACAAGGTAATATACTTGCATTAGTTTTCAATTGAAGAGTATACCATGGTAATTTTAGATAAACTTTAAATTTTGAACTTATTTATTGTTGTCCTTTTGCATATGCATGAAACATTTCACACAACGATCAATATTTTATGCTCAATACTATTGATATTATTTATTGTTCTTTTTTATATTTGTTATCAAGTTTTGGACACTAATATTGTTCAGCAATTTTGTCTTCAAGTAATTTTCATAATTGTAGGTATTGTGCGTAAGACCAATAAATTAAAGTTTGAGTTTTGAGAAAAATTATTGATGGCCCTTTTAAATTCTAGTTTCCTGAAAATTCATTCTAATATAAAGATTGGAATTATGATTGGTGCAACAACACTATTCATTGTCAATACTTAGTTTGCAATTTGTCTTGGTTTTGACTCTCTCTGTTCACATGCCTGATATAACTGATAGATCCTTTATAAATTGTCCTTCTTGAGCCATGTTTTTATTTCAATGGCTATGCAGTTAATTGCAGCCACAGTTGCAGCAATTGTGGTCTTGTTTAGTGTAGGCAGAGCTCTAAAAATTCAGGCTTTGCGATTTAGGGTTGCAGTTGTTGCACACCAAATTGTGACTGAAATATTGGTATAATGTGGCTGTTTCAGCTGCAACATTCAAGACAAAATTAAAACAATAAATACCGCTTGTTTTATTTATTTTCTTCTTTTTTGGGCATTTTGGTCTTTTGCGTCTCTATAAAAGACTTAAACTCTGACCAGAGAAAATAAATTCTAGTAACCTCACTTTTCCCCCATTTGTGCAAGAAGAAAATATAACAGATAGACTCTTGTCATAGCAACAAAACACTTTCCTTCCATCTGCATATCTTCTATTTTGCTTTACATTTGGTTCGGAGATTAGTAACAAACAACAAACTTTGACCTGTTAGTTATGAATGCTTGCTAATTTTGTTTATTCTTTTATTTTTTGAGCTGTTATGTGTATGTTATAAATTGCTTGTGTTGTGATACCAAAAAAAAATTGCTTCTATTGTTTCCTTAAACTTTGTGTAGCAGCCATAATGCTACCCGCTTTCACCACAATAGTGTCTTGTGGGTCACTGCAACTATCCGCAATTTGCCACTGATTCGTAGGCCAGTGGCATGAATAAGAATAACATTGATAACCTGATTTTACGATTGGGATTTCTGATTGATGGAATAAGACTATTCATTGTCAACACTTCATAGGCCATATAACATTTGTAACCTGATCTTATAGTGTTTTTTCTTTCTGCTCACTTCTTTTTCTAGGTTTGCTATGTTAAGAAAAGTGATTTTGAATCAAAATTGCAAAAATGACATTAACATCATGAGAGATTATGAAGAGGTAACTCACGCTGTTAAGTATGTGGTTTTTACAGTTTTTTCAGGCTTGGCGCCATGACCCTAGCCCTTCATGATGGAAGTGATGTATTCATGGAAGCTGCCAAGGTATTCAAGTATTCTGGAAGAGAATTTGGTGCTAGCATGTGTTTTGCATTCTTTGCAGTTTCATGGCTCTTATTGCGGCTAATTTTCTTTCCTCTCTGGATTATTAGAACAACAAGGTTTATCTATTTATTTTTGTTGATTTCCCTGGACTTTGTTTCTGAGAGGCAACTTACTAATCATATTTTCTCACCACCGTATTTCTCATTTTTCAGCCTTGACCTAAAGAAGGTCTTAAACCTATCAGAGACTTTGCCGATGTTACTTTACTATGAGTTTAATTCATTGCTCATAATGCTGTTCATCTTCCATATATACTGGTGGGTGCTCATATGTGCGATGATCAATAGACAGCTGAAAAATAGGGGAAAAGTTGGCGAGGATATTAGATCAGGTAACATTTACGGGTATAAATGTTGTTAGTATTCAACTATTCTTTTATTAAGGTACCAGTCCATTGTACCTTGTCAGGATATCTACCACTGCATATAGTGATACAGATGCCCCCTTCACTAGTAACATTATAATCAACTAGTTTTTAAGTTCTGAATTTAGAAATATGAGCTTGCCTGAAGAACAAAATTTGAAGTGTTAGTATTGTGTAAATTGTTTGCGATTCCAGTATCTTAGGGATGGAAGTCGCCTGTCCACCCGTAATAAAAGAGTTCAGACCTCAAGTAAATGTAACATAACGAGATTGACATGTGTTCGACATATGCATGGTCAAGGATAATATTAGGGGTATAAAGCTAAATTGCTAAAGATGCCTACTTTGAGTGTTCTATTACCCCCAGTTTGTGATCTGCTTACGGTTACTCTACTCTCAATCATTTTCTATTGTTAAATCTTGATTCTCTGTCCCGTATCCCTACTTTGTTTTAATTATTGCAATCAAAACTGTGTCTAGTTATTGTCTTGTTATCATCTTGGGTAAATTTGTACTTTATTTTACCTGAAGGGAGCCCTTATTTCTTGTTTGCAGATTCAGATGATGATTGAACAGATGAAGGATTTTGTTGAGTTTTCTTTGTTCTTGCTGGTTGGTGGTAGCTCTGCTGATACTGATTTGGAGTTGTCTAATAGATTTCTAGAAGCTCAGTTGGTTAGTACAACCAATTGACGAAGGCTGAATTTTTCGTTAAATTTCAAAATTTTCATTGATCACCTAGTTAAGTTGAAGTAGGAGAACCGTCAAGCATAAGTCATATTTTTGCTGTATAAAATAGGAATTCCTGTATAATTTTTTCCCTCCCAAACAAACCTGTTTAGTAGTCCAGGGTTTCACTGAAAAGTAGGGGATAAACAAAATTAAGAAAAAAATTCTTAGAGTGAGTTACTACTTTGCATGCTGTTCCATGCAGTGTAAGGTGTTGCTCTGATCTTGTGGATGTCATTTCATGTAAAATTGTGGCGATGTGGTTTTACTGGAAATTTCAATGACTTTGGTTTAAAAAAGCATTATTGAACCAAACTAAGTCTAGAATGGAACTGAACTGCACCATACATAATCAAACTGCTATCACAGTTTCATTACTGAACTTATTGCTATTTTAGTTATAAAGCAGTGCTTGAGTTCTACTGAATCAATTCAATACAGCGATCTCAAACTGAGCTCTTTTCTATGTCACTGATTAAAGATATGTGTGATCTCTATACAAATTGCCAGTCTTCCTCATTGTGAACTTACAAAACATTTAAGCCCTAAATTGGGAAATCCCCTTTATCTCGTAAAAATTTCAAGTATTCACCGGATTCTCTAATTCATTCAAATTTTGTGGTTCATTTGAGCTCTCTAATTTACATTGCACTGATGCAATATCCGTGAAAAAACATGTTAGCTTTTTACAACCCAGGTGTAAGATCATTGGATCTGTTTTTTTTTTTTAATCTTTTTTGTTACAGTAGT
Source organism: Lathyrus aphaca (assembly GCA_963966055.1). NCBI lineage: Eukaryota > Viridiplantae > Streptophyta > Magnoliopsida > Fabales > Fabaceae > Lathyrus > Lathyrus aphaca. The sequence goes on along the minus strand of OZ014521.1, from coordinate 131,310,416 downwards.
TTCTAACAGTTATATTGGTAACCTAATTGATTTTTTCATCAAATTCACACCCAGTCTATCATATTTCGCAAGTCTAGAAGCTTTCAACAAGTTTTTGTTTTTGTTTTCTATCATTTCTATTCTAAAATTCAGATTCATATAAGAAGTATATATTAAAAATGTATTTCACAAATCTAGAGATTGAAATTCAAATATAAGAAAATTTTAAATTACACTCAAATTTTATAATCTGGAGGTGTAATAAATATTTATGGATAAACACTCATAATTTGGGTTGTCTATGATGCATAGACAACTTTTATGGTCTGGATGCACTAAAACTTGTAAACATTTGAGTCTTTAATTCATTTTCATTAACAAATTTGTTTGCATATAAAATATGAAAAATGTTAATCAAGATTGGAAAGCAGACGATTCTAAAGGTAATTGTGTGTCTTTTAATTAATGCAAAGTCGAATGAATACAGACAAAATGGAGCTAGTGCAACCTCAATCTTTCTCTAATCTATTGAAATTAGTAAAAGATTAAAAAAAAATGTAGAACTAAATAGTTGGACTTTATGATCACATGAGTTTATTGAGTATAACTATAGACCTAGTTGATGAGTGTCTGCAGCCTCGGTTTTACACATATTGAGCATTGACAATTTCTTATTACTATGTTGATATTTCATGAAGTTATGGAAATAATCAAGATTGTGTTTTTACTTATGAGTGATACCTAATTGCCCAAATAAAATATATTTTATGAGGTAGGGATTTCCACTTATGTTTTTAAGTTTCGGAAATACATCTTCGGACACATCTCATTTTTTAAAAAACGTTAACATATTTAGGTTTCGGAAATACATCTTTGGACGTACCGTATATATATATATATATATATATATATATATATATATATATATATATATATATATATATATATATATATATATATATATATATAGAGAGAGAGAGAGAGAGAGAGAGAGAGAGAGAGAGAGAGAGAGAGAGAACTGTTTAAAACCTTAAATGCTCAGAGCATGTCTCCCATTACCCATTATCATTTGAATATTTCCAGAGATGCATCTACGTAAATATGTGGAGATACATCTTCAAAGTGTATCAGAACAGGTTTTTTTCATAATGCGATGTGTATTTTTTTTAGATAAATCGAAAATGTAGTAACGATGTCAGGAGAAAGTACAAATTATAGTACTACATCAAAATAATAAAAAGGCTCATACTAGGTGTGCCTGACAACCTCTCCTCTACCTCCTCTACTTGGTCTGCCTCATCGTACATCGATCCCCCCGCCCTCGCGCAATGTATGCAGTATAATAGTGTTCCATGTGCCTCTGAAGAATGTCATCCAGTACTTGTCGGACAACAGACCCCTCAGAGAAGATACCCTCAACAATGTATGTCCGCGTAATCTCCACTATGCGACGACAACGAGGCAAAAGATCCTCAATATGATCTAGCTAAGAATGTTGCTCCTCCAGAATATCCTGATGAGGTGGTTTCAGGGGATTTCCTGGAGCAGTCGGCACTATGTATAAACGTGAGACCTTGAAGAACCACCTGATATATTCGTCGATATAGCTATAATCATTCGGTGTTATATGGTACCAAATGACTCTGATAATCATCAAATATATCCTCTACCTGTATACGAGTCAAGGCAGGAGGAGCAAAGACAACATGGTGTCTCGGGATGGTCTAGGTGTACCAGAACTACCACATGACGCACTCGAGGAAATGAGGAGCAATGATACGTGATTCACATGCTAGTCATATAGAGTAGAGAGATATGTCGTCAAATGGTCGCATCTAACAGTGATCCATGTAGCAGTTGGAGTGGATGTCCTCATCAACCAAGTGGTCAAGATAGACTCTGAAAGACGCAACCGTCTAGTTCCCTCTCAACAGGATAAAATCACAGGCACGAGGAATCTCCTCAGTTTACTCATCCCAACTCGCTCACCCAGCGATGCACGGGAAGTGCTGGAGGATCCAAACCTGAAATGAAAATATAAAGCATCCAATGATCAAGAATTATCGCAAATATGAAATGAGAAAGATAAAAAATTCAAGGATGAAAAATTATTACGACCAATAGTGTCGTGCTGGCTGTGACCTACTTCGTCCTCCATCGACATCCATATCTCAACTTCGAATATAGATAGGCCAGACAAGCTGCCTCCCAGTTGTACTAATGGATCCGAGTGAGATCCAAGAAGTACCAAAGGTATGCAACATCAGTATAGGTGGAATTCGTGCCCATAAAAATGAAAATGTCAACCAAAAAAAGAAAATATGCCCTTAAAGCATGAGTCATGTGTAAGGCCACCGGCTCGACATCAGCATCAGCCTGCTGTGCAACAACAATCTTATCATTATATATCTTCTTCAGAAACTCAAAACTAGCATGAACACCCCTGTCTTATCCACCTCCTCAATAGCGTCCCCTGGATCAGCCCCTAGATGCTCCACCATCATCTCAACTGCCTCGTCTTTGGCCATCATACCATGATGGAGGAATCTCCCCCTGATCGGAATATGCAACAAAGACGAGACATCGTCCAGTGTGATAGACATCTCACCATGCATGAGGTGAAAATAAGACATCTCAGAATTCCATCTCTCCACGAATGAATTAAGCATCCAAAGAATGAGGGCACGACCTTGGTTGCGACAAAGAGATATAGGTAGAGGGTCTCCCCCTCGTCTGGTCGGGAAAGGATCAGTGATTCTGAAAAGGATTGCTTGAGATGGAGCAGGGCTTGCTCACACTCCTCAGTCCATTCAAAAGTCGCTTCCTTGCGAAGGTGTTTGAACAATGGAAGTGCATATTGGGCATATTTAGCCACAAAGCGAGACAACAAAGTGAGCACCCCATTTAGGGATTGTATGGATTTCTTCGAACTTGGTGTAGGATATTTTGAGAATGCCCAACACTTGTCAGGGTTGGCCTCGATTCCTCATTCGATTAGGTAGAAGTCGGGGAACTTTCCTGACCGAACATCGAACGTGCATTGCCACTGATTGAACTTCATTTTGCACTTCCTCGCCTGGTCGAAGACCTTTCTTAGGGGGAACACATGGTCAGATTCCTCTTAGGATTTCACGAACATGTCGTCCATGTAAACCTCGAGCATATCCCCAATCTCAGCTCAGAAGACTTTGTTCATCATCCACTGATACGTCGCTCCAATGTTTTTCAGGCCGAAGGGCATTACGTTTTAATAATAGTTTCCAGACTCGGTCATGAAGGCCGTGTGTCTTTTATCCGTTTTAGATATGGGAATTTGATTGTACCAGAAGTACACATCAATGAAGGACAAAAGTTTGAAACTTGTAGATTGTCAACTAATTTATCAATGTTAGGAAGTGGATATGCATCTTTGGGGCATGTCCTGTTAAGTTCAGTATAATCAACACACATGCGCCACTTTCCATTAGGTTTCTTAAGGAGTACAAGATTAGACAGCTGGGTTGTATACTGGGCCTCAGAAATAAAATTTGTCGCATTCTCGGGAGACTGCTTACGCCTATATTGTGCCACGACCCTAGCAGAAGGATCTATAGTAAGCTAGTGGTAGGAAACCTCAGGGTCGAGTTCGAACATCTTCGTAATGCTCCATGCGAACAAGTCATCATTCTCTCTCAGGAAGGACTTGAGTTGTTTCCTCGCCAAGTCAGGGAGTCCGGTGCCAATTTTCACGCCTTTTTCCGGGTCGTTGTCGAGGAGGATAAGCTTGAAATCCCCATCTGAGACAGGGCACATAGGGTGGGGAGGTTCCCTGGTGTCCGCTGGTGTCATTTGGGCATCTCCATTTTTCTTCTCCTCCAGGTCGTCCTTGGTGAGGCGGTTGTCGAGATCGATAGAGTTGACGCAGGGTGATAACTTATGCTCCTCGAGTCGAGCTTTCTTGTTGGACTCCTTGGGCGTTTTGTTGGTCAAGGTCTGTCCTTTTGTGGCCAATTCGAAGCATCTTCTCACCGCTTCAATGTCCCCTTGCAGAGCGACGATGTGACCCAACTTTGTATATTACTTCATCTTTAAGTGGACCGTGGATGGCATGGCGGTCAACTCGTCCATAGTTGGTCTTCCTTTGATGCATTGGTATAGAAATGGAAACTCTATTACCAGGAAGTGGACTTTGACTTCTCTGGTGGTTTACTTCTCTCCAAAGGTGACGAACAACTCGACATAGCCCCATGGTCTAGTCATCACACCATTAAAACCTATTAGGCTGGAACCCACATATGGTGATAAATGTTATTGGTCGATCTGGAGATTCCTAAATAGATGAGCGTACATGATGTCAACAGAGATCCCTTGGTTGACCAGGATGCGTCGGATGTCAAAGTTTTCCATTTTTGCTCTCACGAGAAAAAGGATGCTGGAGTTGGGGGATCCTCCTGGCAGCTCCTCGAGGTAGAATGTGATGGTGTTAAATTTTCCCTGGAATCTTCCCAGTGTTAAAAGCTAGCCAGGGGTAGCGTCAATCAGCTTATCAAATTTCCTTTTCAATGACCCCATAATTAGTTTGTTGAATCCCCCTCCAGATATGACCATAGCGGAAGGGAAGTTATCCCGGTGTTATTGTTGAAGCTGTAAAGCGGCAAGCAACAATTTTTTTTTGAAATATTTATCCAAGAAATTATCGTGTCCACAAAGATTAGTGTTAATTGAACGGTCGTTTGATAATTTAAATGTTATTAATTTTGGATTTAAATGGTTTGAAATTGTAAATGCGGAAATTAAAAGTAAATGTATAAAAGAATTCATTCTTCGGAAAGGATAAAACTCTTGGGATTTAATTTCAAATACCTGTTAAATACTTAAACCTGCAACCCAGTTGTACCCAACTTACATCACTCATAAAAATCATCATGTACCACTCACAACAAGGTTATTTCTAACACAAAGTTGAGATATCAACTGTATCACCCGCGTCGATGATCTCTCTGCATAACACGAATAATACAGAGGAATTAAGAGTCGATACCCACATGAATATTAAGCCTAAATCTATGTCTAGAGTCTAAGCCCAATCGATATTCTTCCTAAACCCAGATTTGAACCGTACATTTCTGCTACAACTCAAACCCAAATCAAGAAAATAACCATCGATATTTATTTGTAAAGAAAGCTTCATACAACACCATGAGTAATAAATATACATATAAATAAAGCAAACTTACAAAAAAAACCCCAATAAATGGTTCTTAGAAAGCAAAAATGGAGAAGAAACCAAATTTCTCGCAGCGTCAAACACAATTAACCAAGCTCATAACCCCGAATAATCTGATTACAAGCAACAAATATTGTTTTCTAAGTTCTAAAATATGAAGAAATGAAGTTTGATGGAGTGGCATCTTTCTCCTCGTACTAGATGTAGGTATGCGCTTTGTGGAGGAGCTCATCCAAAGAATGAAGATGTTTGATATTGACCTCCTTGGAGAGGTCGCTGCATGGGAACCATCCTTTTTCGAGCCGATACCTTTTCATGCAGTCAGTCATATGAACCTCGACGACTTCTTGATTGAACCTCTCAATGTAGGATCAGAGGGATTCATTTTTCCTCGTATGATGGCCTCGAGTATTGTCTCAGACTTTGGATGTCGTTGAGAGGTGGTGAAATACCTGGTGAACAGCGTCTTCAAGTTCCTCCAGAAGGTGATGGGTTCCTGGGCTAGGCTTTTGTATCATGCCATGACTCTCTTCTTTAGATTCGTGGGGAATAATGTGCATTTGATGGCACCCTCGATGTTGTGGTAGTCGATCATAGCATTGATGCTCTCGATGTGATCATCCTGACCCATCGTGTCTTCATTGGTTGTGATAGGTGGAGGATTTTCCATTCCAGGGGGAGTTGAGTCTCCATAAACGCTCAGGATAGTGGGTAGTGGATCGTCTTCGTCATTCCAGAATAGTGATGAGGAGTGATCGTACCGAGGACTTCTATTGTGGAGTGGAGAATTCCTGGGTCGACCTATCCACTTGTCTGGTTACCCGTCAACGTTGCTTATCTTGGGATCGGTGGAGCATCAATCCTTTGGGGAGGAGTCTGACTATACTTCTTAGTGACTGCGGATTGGGCCTATCTAGTCATGGGGGACGTCTGGGTTTTCACAGTGATAGGCTCCGAGACTCGTCTCATCAACGTCTCCATGGGGGAGAGCATGAATGGGTTCTTGTTGTCGCAGGGACAAGCTTCGAGAATCGTATTGTCGACGTCTCCACGGGGGAGTTCGTGAACGACGATCATTCTCCAGCATGTTAATCCTTTCATTCTGGGCAAAAAAACATGTAGTTAGTCTTGTTGAGTGCCACGAACAAGGCCACCGCGGTTGGTTAGGTGTTGGGTGGCATGATAATTGGTTCGTAAACTCTTGGATTCACGTACTGATGGGCGGTGTTGTTGGTCGTGAAATTAGGAGAGAGAGAGAGGTGGTATGATCGTCCATAAGGTCACCTTCAATGGTTATGGTTCCATTGTCATTGTTATTGTCTCCGCCGCCAATGTAGGCAGGGAAAACAACATCATGGACGTGGTTGTTAGCGTTTTGGATGGTCATGATGATATTTTGTTTCAGAATGAATGCTTTGATCTTTCGGTTTCAAGGAAGAAAGACGAAGGATCAGAGAGTTCCCACAAACGGCACCACTGATCTCACATGGTCAGAATGGATCGTCTATAACATATAACTTCTACCGTTGACAGATGGGAGGGGTGTAATTGCATGTTACTCCGATGCTAAAGTGAGAATCAAAGTGAATAAAGGTAAGTATAGAAGGCAATAGAGAAATGATTCATAATATCTCACCCTCTTGTGAAAATGGGTATTTATAGAAGACTCTCAGTGTTGGGCCAAAGTCTCCATCGTGGGATGGATTCTCAGGCCCACAATGGGAGACTTATAGGATCCTACGTGAAAGTAAGGGAATACCAGCATATGGTCTTCATCCTAGGCCAACTTCCCCTTGATATTCAGAAGTTGAAAGACTCGCTCTTCACGGATGGCAAAACGAATCTATGGAATGCGGGAGTCAGTTGGCCACGTGTCCTCTAGGAAACACATGGGGGAGCTGCTCAATAACTACAAGGTTTTGGATCGTTTCTTTGGGTCTTCCATGACACAACATTGGACTGGGCCGTGCCCGATGGTGGACCAGTCCCAGTCCAAAACACTTATACTTGAGACCGTAAAGAGTATCTCTCTAGCTCTAAACTTCACACTCATGATTCTTACTTACTTGGTTGTTAGAGAGTTTATAGTCACACAACTCATATCTTTGGAGTGTCGACCAATTAGTGTCATCCACCTCACCCCAATCAATTCATAGGCCACAAATATTGAGTATGTTAATTTCTATAAATTTAAATCTTTTTAATTGACAATGAAACTAGTCTCCACTTGAATAAGTTGATTTAAACTTAAAACTCTTAGTAATGTTTGAATAATATTATTTAGAATATTTCAAGTCCCATATTAATTGAAGATAAAATCTTGAAAGAGTATATATAGATTGACACACCTCACCTTACGAATTGATTTTGTAATAATGAGTTAGATCAAACTCTAATAAATACAAAGGGTGTTTAAATTCAAACCAATCCAAATAAAAATCGTAAGTCGATCCAAAAAAATTGAAATCCATAAAAAACCGAAAAGTAGTGGATGTCATTTTGTAAAAATCGCTTGGTTCAGATTGAATTTCAAATTTATTTTTCAAAGCCTATCCAAACCGAACCGACCCACATGTATATATTTTTATACTTATTTGTTTTTTATTAGTATAATATGTTGTGTTAATTTATTATTAGATGATAATTTTAAAAAAATATTATTTATTAGTTTTATTTAATCTTTATTATTTCATTTGTTTCAAGCATAACCGATCATTATCATTTTGTAATGTTAACTTTTAATATAATATATGTTATATATTATATCAAATTTATTATTTATTAGTGTTTTATAATTTTAATAAAATTATAATTCGTAATTTGGATATCTAAAAAATCGATCTAAATCAAACCATAAAAAAATGGAGTGACTTGTGCAGGCCCAAAGACAAGAGGGCTTAGGAATAAAACATGTTGGTTTGTTCAACAAAGCTCTCCTTTCTAAATGGCTTTGGAAATTTCTCAATGAAGGTAACACGATTTGGAGGAATTTTTTAGTTAGTAGGTATGGAAGATTGAGTAAATGGGTGTTGGAATTTGACGTAGCTCCTCATCCGTCTAAAGCTTCTTTATGGATTAGAGACTTATTGAAAGTTAAGAATCTGACTTTGGATACTTCATTCCAATTGCTTGTCAAACCAGTTGTAAGGTGTGATACCAATATCTCCTTTTGGAATTCATATTGGTGTGGGGATTTGTTGCTTAAATTGAGTTTTCTGACTGTGTTCCAAGCAGTTGCTATTAAGAGTTGCAGTGTGGCAGGAATCGGTTTTTGGGATCATGAAATTTGGCGTTGGAACATTGATCTGCTAGGGCTGGATGATGTTGTTTTAACTGCTGGAGTGTTCAGCAGTTTAAGAATTTTCTAACAGTCTTGCAGCCGCAGAAAGAAGTTGTTGATGCGTGTATTTGGAGGGCGAATTCTTCTGCATTTTTCTCGGTAAAATCAGTGTATAGCCTCTTAAATGCAGCGGCTAACGATGTTCCTTTTTTGGAAGAGGATAGGTTATTTATGCAGGTCATTTGGAGGACTAAAGTTCCTTTGAAAACTAAATTTTTTGCTTGGAGACTTGCATTGGATCGATTGCGAACTCGGTCCAATCTTGGTACTCGAGGGATTATCGCTTCAGATTAAGAAAAGGTGTGTGCCTTGTGTCTCCAAGTGGAAGAGGTGGCTCATCATCTCGTTATCACTTGCCCTATAGTTAGTTTCCTTTGGAGTAAAATCTATAATTGGTTAGATATAACTCCGATTCAATCAGATTCCATTAATAAACATGCTTTACTTTGGTTTTTGGCATCCCCGAACAAGATTAAGGAGGACATGAAGTGCTTCGTTTGGTTCATTACCGTTTGGGGTATTTGAAATTTGCGGAACAATATCATTTTCAATGAAGCTACCTATATTGTTGATGATTTTTTTTTCCATATAGTGATAGTTTCTTGGAGGTGGTTGGAGATAGGTCGTAGAAATTTTTCTTTATACGATTGGATGTATCATCCTCTTGATTTTTTGTAGGTTGTAGGTTTCATTCCTTATTCGAATGGATTTATCATCCTTTCGATTTTTGTAAGTATTCAAGATCATTCCTTATACTTTTCTCTCTCTCTTTTGATAGGTTTTTATATTGGGACGGAGAACCCCTTTTTCTCCTTTAATCAATATTGCTTATAAAAAACAAAATGTTACATTGAAATTGAATTAATATCTCATTCGTAAAGTCAACACTCCTTAAAAAAATTATTCATAACCATAATATTTAATCCAAAATATAAATTTAATTTAAAATAAATGAGTATTGTCAACAATGGTTACCATGGCTGAATATTAATAACAGAAAGCAAATGAATCATAACAGAATGTGCACATCTTGTAAAGAAGATGAAAAGAATGAAAAGAGCTTAACTGTATTATTCAACACACATTAGAATGATACAATGATAAGGTATATATACAAGTAAAACATGAACCAATCTAGACATGCCAGCTCAGCACTAACTTACAATATTAGAATAATAAATGGAAAAACTATTAAACTAATACACATATTAATTCATGTAAGCTAATAAGTATAAAATAATATATAAATCAAAACAAAAATAATTATAAATATTAATAAATTGTAAATAGCTATTTACAAAATAATAAACATCTAGAAAATTGGCCGTACAATGACTACCAGAGCTTTGTGAGCTATGATACCATGTTAACAATGGTTACCATAGCTGAATATTCATAACAGAAAGCAACTGAATCATAACAGAATTTGCACATCTTGTAAAGAAGATGAAAAGAATGAAAAGAGCTTAACTGTATTATTCAGCACACATTGGAATGATACAGTGATAAGGTATATATATACAAGTAAAGCATGAACCAATCTAGACATGCCAGCTCAGCAACTACAATATCAGAATTTTAAATGGAAAAACTATTAAACTAATACACATATTAATTCATGTAAGCTAATACCCCCCATCAAGTTGGATTATGGAGGCTGCATAGTCCCAACTTATGCATGATAGAAGAAAAAGCTGGAGAGTGTAGAGGCTTTGTGAATGCATCTTCCAGCTGATCATTGCTAGAGATTGGCAGTAAATTAATGAGCTTAGAACCTAATATTCTCTCGAACCACATGACAATATAGCTCGATATGTTTAATGAGTTCATGGAAAGCAAGGTTATGTGCAAGGTATATAACATATTTGCAATCACAATACACAAAAGTCAGTTGCTTAAATGAAACCATACGATCAATAAAGAGGTATTGCAACCATTGAAATTCACAAGTAAGAGATGCAAGGGCTCGATATTCTGCTTCAGTTGATGACCTTGAGACTATATTTTGTTTCTTTGATTTCCAAAAAAGAAGTGAGGAGCCAAGAATGATGCAAAAGCCAGTAATGGATTTTCTAGTAGTTGGACATCTAGCCCAATCAGAATCTGCAAAAGCAGATATTTTAAGGGCACTCGAAGCAGAAAAAAATACACCCTTAGTAGGATCAGATTTGAGGAACCTTAATACATTTGTAACAACTTGATAATGAGAATCCAGAGGTTTTGAAACATATTGACTAAGGTGCTACACTACATAGGAGACATCAGGCCTTGTATTAGTCAAATAGATCAGTCTGCCAATGAGGCGCCTATATGAAGTGGGATCTGCTAAGGGTTCACCATCAGTTGGAGATAGTTTAAGGTTAGGGTCAAAAGGAACAAGGGATGGTTTGTCAGCCAAAAACCCAGTGTGTTCTAACAACTCAAGAGCATATTTTCTTTGGTTCATGAAAATGCCCTTTGAAGATCTATCAATTTCAAAACCCAGGAAAAATCTAAGTTGCCCAAGATCTTTCATCTTGAACTTCTGATCAAGTAAAGATTTAACATATTGAATCTCATGAATGGAATTACCAGCAAGCATAATATCATCCATATATACCAATATTGCAGTGAAACAAGCATTGTGAGATTTCACATGCAAAAAATGGTATGCCTAAGATTGAGCATATCCCAAGGAAATAAAAAAAGAGGAAAGTTTAGAGTACCATTGTCTACTTACCTGTTTAAGTCCATATATATATATATATATATATATATATATATATATATATATATATATATATATATATATATATATATATATATTTCTCAAGCTTGCACACCTGAGAAGGACTGGATGTGGAAAGACCAGGGGAAGAGTCATGTAAACTTCTTCATGGAGGTCACCATGGAGAAAAGCATTATTAACATCCAATTGCTCTAGGTTCCAACCCTTGATAGCAGCAATAGCCAATAAGACCCTAACAATGGTGATTTTGGTTACAGGTGAGAAAGTATCAAAATAATATATGCCCTCCATTTGTGTGTAACCTTTAGCTACGAACATAACTTTATACCTCTCAATGGAGCCACCAGCCTTGTACTTTATTTTATACACCCACCTGCAACCAATAGGAACTTTTCCTGGTGGGAGATCAACAACACTCCATATGTGATTTTCTTCAAGAGCAAGTAACTCAACATTCATAGCATCTTTCCAACACTCAAATTTGACAGCTTGGGTAAAGTTTTTGGTTCAATGTTAGAAGAAACAGATAAAAAAATGTTTATATGATGCTGCACAATTATCATATGTAAGAATAGATGATAGAGGATACAAAATATTAGAAGAAATATGATGTGTAGTGGCATAACAATGATAGTCTTTTAATTAATGAAGAGGATTAAAATTTCTAGAGGTCTGAGAATGCCCATTGGATAAGGGACTGATATGATTTGGAATATGATGTGCATCAGAACTGGAAAAACCATCAGGTAAAGGAGAATCATGTTGGGTTAAGGATAAAGGAGTGTTTGAAGGAGTAATGTCAACATCAGCAGGCTGAACATAGTTGTGACTAGCAGGGCTAAAAGGATTTTGAAAATCCATAGGACTACTGTCATTATTGACATTAGGATTAGCAAGACTAAATGGTGGGGAATTGGGATTGGAAGGGTAGACAGTAGGGGGGAGAAGCCATAACACTGCTGTCATTATTAACATTTGAAGGTATAAAAATGTTAGACAAGGATAAATCAGTAGTACTAGGTTATGGGCTGATATGGGGAGTTTCAAAAAGACAATCATCAAAACTTGTATCAGAATTGTTGACTATATCAGTAGAGGAAGTAAATGGGATAGTGTTTTTGAAAGGAAATACATGTTCATAAAAAATTACATTTCTTGAAATAAAGATTTGATGATTATGAAGATCATAAGGCATGTATCCTTATAACCAATGAAAAAAACTTTTCTAGCCCTAGAGTCAAACTTTGTCCTATGAGCTTGTAATGATGTGGCAAAAGCTAGACAACCAAAAAATTTTAGATGCACTAGGGATGGAGGTTTATTAAACAAGAGTTCATATGGACACTTTGAGTTAATTAAAGGTGATGGTAATCTATTAATGATATGAACAACATGTTGAATGCATAAATTCCACATGTTTAAAGGAATATTAGAATGAAAAAAATGAGTTCTAGCAACATTAAGAATGTGCTGATGTTTTCTCTCAACCACACCATTTTGTTGGGGTGTTTAAACACATGTTTTCTGATGAGTAATACCTTTGGATAAAAGAAACTCTGATAGAGCAAGAAATTTTGTCCCATTATCAGATCTTACACATTTAAGAGTTGTGTGAAACTGATTTTCTATATAGGCAACAAACAGTATGAAACTAAGTTTAGTTTGATTTTGCTTTTAAGTAAGATAACCCAAGTATGTCTTGTGTAATCATCAACAAAAGTAAAAAAGCATATATGGCCTAAAGTGGAAATTGTAGAAAAAGGTCCCCACAAATCAGTATGTAAAATAGCAAAAGGAGTAGAAGATTGAGAAACACTATTGGGAAAAAGGAAGTTTCTTTTGTTTAGCAAAATGACAAGCATCACAAGGCGCATCTTTATTATTACATGTAACAAAAGGAAAAAACTTGGAAATGGCTTGTAAACCTATGTGTGGGATGTGACCTAGTCTTAATTGCCACAAACTACATGTGTTTGGGTAGCAAAATTATTAGCAGAATGTGGAGCTGTAGAATAAAGAACATAAAGCCCTCTATGTAAGCTAGTTATACCAATCATTTCCTTGGTATGATTCTGCAAGATGTGACAGGTGTTAGCATTAAAATGAATAGAACAATTATTGTTGCCAACAAGTTTTGCAACAAAAACGAGGTTAACATGAAATGAAGGAACATAAAGAACATTATGTAGAGTCAAAAAAGGAGACAAAGTAACAGTGCCAGAGATTGATGCAGTAACTTGTGCACCATTGGGCAGGCTAACATGTATAGGTACAATGTGATTATAATCACTAAAGGATGCAAAACTAAAAGCAAAATGATCAGTTGCACGAGTATCTAATATCCAAAGGTTATGACTTTTACCATTCACATTAGAAGAGTGAGAATTCAGAATAAAAGGTGAGGTGGAAACATAATTTATAGCAGGGGTGGATTTTGATTGTTGGAGTAATGCTAGAATGTTGTTATACCGTTCTTGAGTAAAACCAAATGATGTGGAGTTGGAGTCCCTAGGAGAAGCCTCTGAAGCATTGTTGGCTGTAGCAGTTGATGAAAAAGCATTACCATTGCCTTGAGCCTTAGTTTTACCTCTAAAACCTGGAGGATATTCATGCTTATGAAAACATGTATCAACTGTATGATTAGTCCTATTACAATGTGTGCAAATTCTATTGTTACCTCTTGGAGATTGTTGGTTCTAATTCCTAGCCCGAAAGTTGCTGCTACCAGTCTTAGTAGTATAGTTGCTTTGTGCCTCATCATTGGTAGGAACAGATGCAGTCAAACCTTAATTTGCACTATCCATTTATCTTTCTTGTTGAATAACAAAGGAGAAAGCTTTGTCAATACTTGGCAAAGGACTCGTCATCATAATTTGTGTTTTGGACTGAGCAATTTTTCGTTCAATCCTTTAAGAAACCTAATGACATAATCTTGTTCTCAATACAATTTCATAGAGGTGGTGGCAACACATGAGCATGGAATTGCACAAGAACATACATGAATTGGATGATAGGTCTCTAACTCATCCCACATAACCTTCAATTGAGTAAAGTAATTTGACACATTGAGAGTACCTTGACGGAATTTGCAGAGATCCTCTTGAATGTCAAAGATGCGGAAGATGTCGCCATGTGAAAACCTAATATGCAAATTCTTCTAAACACCAACACCATTATCAATCCAAAGAACAGATTTCGCAATAGATTTAGAAATGGAACGTTGAATCCATGCAAGAACCATGGTATTATATCTAATCCATGACACATACATTGGATCTGAAACAGGTGGTTTCGTTAAAGTTCCACCAATAAACTTATTCTTGTTCTTAGAGATGAAAGCTATCTGCATCGATCTGGCCCAAATATGGTAGTTCTTGTCGTTGAGCAAAGGCGTGACAAGAACGATTGTTGGATTCTCGTTAGGATGAAGATATAATGGATTTGTAGAGTTGGTAGAAAAATCGGCGTAACTCTGGTTTTCCATTGGTAAGAGCAAGAAAAACGAATAGAAAAAACGATTACAACAAGAACTAAAGAAAGAAGACGAAAAGAGCAATCACAGAGAGAACTCAGAAACACTTAACAATGGCTACCAGAGCTTTGTGAGCTCTGATACCATGTCAACAATGGTTACCATAACTGAATATTCATAACAGAAAGCAATTGAATCATAACATAATGTGCATATTTTGTAAAGAAGATGAAAAGAATGAAAAGAGCTTAACTGTATTATTCAACACACATTAGAATGATACAATGATAAGGTATATATACAAGTAAAACATGAACCAATAGACATGTCAGCTCAACAACTAACTTAATATCAGAATAATAAATAAAAAAACTATTAAACTAATACACATATTAATTCATGTAAGCTAATAAATAAAAAATAATATATAAATCAAAACAAAAATAATTATAAATAGCTATTGACAAAATAATAAAGATCTGGAAAATTGGTCCTACAATGAAATGGTAACAAAAAAGAAAAAATGTCAAAACACAGTCTTTACACTGTCAAGTGACTCTCCTTTCGTTTTCGTTATGTTGCTGGTACCCCCAAATCACCAACCTACCCCACCACACATCAAAATCCTTTCTAACTTTCTCTCTCTACTCTCTTCAAATATAATACTCCACGTGATTAATAATAATATTATCCAACTTCTCAAAGACCAAAAAGAAACCGTGTCTGAATTGTGTGCACAGCTGTCTCTTACCAGCCACGTCACTTCCAAACCGTATATAAACCAACTTCAACCTCTGACTTTTGTTCAACTTCAAAATCTTCAAAACCTTCAAAACCTTAAACGCTCCAAACTTTAACACAACAACAACAACATCAACAAAAACAACCTGCGACTTACTTACTCATCTCAGTTTCTACACTTCCTAAAATGAACTACTCTCCTACTTCTCTCACCTCCGATCAAGAACTCTCCGTAATCGTCGCCGCTCTAACCAACGTCGTCTCCGGCTCAACCTCAACCTCAACCTCCACCGCTATTTCAATACCTGAATTTCGCAACCCCGATCCAAACGGCGGAAGTATTCGCAACCCAGATCCACTAGTTTCATCGACAACCATGGAAACCTGCCGTGAATGCAACATAGCAGGATGTTTAGGATGCAATTTCTTCCCGGAAGAGAACAAGAAAAAACAAAAGAGAGCTAAGAAGAAGTACAGAGGAGTGAGACAGAGACCATGGGGAAAATGGGCTGCCGAGATTCGTGACCCGAGACGCGCCGCACGTGTTTGGCTTGGAACTTTCACGACGGCGGAGGAAGCTGCTAGAGCTTACGACAATGCCGCCATCGAGTTTCGTGGACCCAGGGCCAAGCTCAATTTTCCACTAGTCGATGAATCGCTTACAAAGCAAGCGGAGGAGCCAGAAGTGGTTGCTCCTAGTACAGAGAATGTCAAGGATGAGAATTTGAATCAAGAAATGCAAATGGATTGTGATTTTTGGGAAAGGATCGGGGAAGCTGATTTTCAACAGCTTATGAGGTTTATGGATTTTGGCGGAGATTCTTCTGATTCAAGAACAGGAAGCACTTTTTAGTTCCTGAATTTGATAACAACGGAAGACTTATTTTTTGATAGTGTGTGTTTATTTAATTAGTTTTAGATTTGGAAACGTGATTTTAATGTTTGGTTTTGCAGAATAATCTGCTTTGTAAAGTTTTGTACTTCTGTTACCTAATTTTGTCATTTTAGCTTAAAAGGGCTGAATATTCTACTTTGACACGTGCATTTTTTTTATTCTTATAAAACTAAGAATTTGATGTATTAAATTAAACTACAATGACAAAATTTAAGTGTGAACAAAAGAAAAAACAATAAAAAATTACAAGTGGATAGCGACACTGATAAAAATGGAAATTAAACCTGAGATTTGACCAAAGGAATTTGACACGTCGGTGGTAGCGACACTGCTAGCATAAATTTGACGATAGACCAAATATAAAATATAGTAATAGGTTAAAGGAGTTTTTATCTCATACTATTTGGACGGCTTTGAGTTTCTTTTGATAAGTTTTTAGTTTAGAGTAAGTAGATATCCATACTACACTTCTCTCCTCTCTTGTTTTAAATATATTATTTTTGCATCTCTTATACAAAATATATTACATTTTCTTTGTAGTATAGATATTCATATTATATGATCCTTCTCTCTTGTATTAAAATACATATTCTCATCTCCTCTTATGTAAAATATATTATATAGAAGTTTATATGATTTTATTGATCTTAAAAATCCAACCAAAATCTAAAGAATTGCAATCAACTCAACATAAGATATTTCAAATGGTTTTCAAAAGAATTAACCAAATGTATTGATTGCACAATGGATATGAACTCAACAATTGCAAATGAAATGTAAAAGATATAGATAGATAGATCGATAGATAAATAGAGAAAGATAGATAGATAGATATAGAGAGAGATAGAGATATAGTACACAAGGATTTGTTTAGGCAGATCTCCAATCGACCTCGCTATGGATACGTCTGCTCTCAATTCGAATTTGAATTGAGATAATGAAATTAACCTTACTTTGTAAAATGCATATACAAGAGAAATGTAGCAATCCAACCTTACAAACCCTAAGTTTGATGTTGATTTTGAAACTTTCTCTTCTCTTGATCAAACTTGATAAAGTAACCCAACAATGGCAATTTGATTCACCATATCATGCTACTCTTTATAAAAACCACCGTTCTTCAAAGTCTTTACTCGATTGAACCCAAATTGTTATTTGTTGTAACGCAAGATTTACCAATTTGATTCATCATTTCACATTATTCCTTTGCAAGAACCATCCACTCTTCAAAAAACCTTCACTCAATCGAATCCAAATTGCATAATCTTGTCTAAAACCTTCAAATCCCCAATTTGAGTTTGAAGGAAAACTCCACTTTGGTTTTCTTATTTGACCCCCATCCCCCCCAAAGATCTCAACCCAATGTACAATACCACAAGGTAAATTGGACGTTATTAACTTGATTATAGATGACACCTAAACAATGAATGGTTATGTATACTTTATTTGTGCGTATGCATAAAATCAAGTTTGAAGAATAAGAAGAAGATTTTTTGTATGTTCTAGGTTTCGTTTATGATTTTATGAAAATTATTGAAAAGAAATTATGCATGTAATATATATATATATATATATATATATATATATATATATATATATATATATATATATATATATATATATATATATATATTGTTCTGGACTGGTCTAGCAGGTGCCCTGCGTCCAATCAAGGTACAATCCAACTTACCTCTAGGCATAAGTCCAACAAGGGATTCACGACCTCATGACCATTGAGAAATAGAGCCGTTAGAATATAGCCATTGGGGGACTTTCCCCACACGCGTTCTAACGCCTTTCACGCGACCAACTGCCCTTCTGAAACTACTGGAAGCAGTCACACCTAGTCAACGGTCACACACCCGCAATCCATGGCCAGATGCCCCTATAAATACCATCCATCTTTGGAGGGCCAAGTATTCAATTCTAATCACATACATACTTTCTTAACGCTTTAGTTTGCTACACCCTGAAACTTACTTGAGCGTCGAAGTACCTTGTAGGTACATCACCCCTCTCCTACAACATAGTTGTAGCCCCAACTGAAGGCCACGAGGACCTGTCCGGATCACTTCTCCTTCTCAAGAGTGATCGTCGCTCTCCTTTTCCTACAAGGAAACACCATCATAGGGACCCTCATAGTCCTCCATGTCGCTCACGGTATCCTATGCGAAAGCACAAGAAGAAAGATTCCAGATCTCTCTCTCTCTCTCTCCCAACAGATCATGAAAGGCCAAAAGGATCCATCCAGAGAGGGCAAAGAAGCGCACTCGGTATCCTTCCCGGAAATCGAGACGTTTCCCATATAAGAGAAGTATAGGAACCAAGAAGTCCTGTTACAATGAGGCTCGCCATCCCCGTCGTCAAAGTCGAAGTCCTCGTCAAAACCGATCTCCCTATCCTTCCTCTAGCAGCAACGATAACGAGGACAATCGAGGGCCCTTGAGTCGTGAAACTATGGAAACCTGCATTTCTCGCGGACTCGAGAAACCTCCTCCCTTGGCCACTTACGATGGGACAACAGATCTTGACGACCATATAGAAAACCTCGAGGCCATGCTCCACTATCAAAATGTCGAGGGAGCCATAGTGTAGGCTTTTCCCCATCATGTGGAAAGGGGCCATGTCTTGGTACAAACACCTTCCATCGGGATCCATCACGTCATGGAGAGTCTTGAAGAATTAGTTTACAAGACACTTCACTGCATCCAGACGTCAACCCAAATCCGAGGCCACCCTCGAAGGGATCATATAGAGAAAAGAGGAACCTATACGAGACTACATAGACAGGTTCAACAAAGAAGAGGTAGAGGTGCACGCCACTGATCGCATGAAAAGATACATCCTGGAGAAAGGTCTGCGTCCCAATAGCGAGTTCCGTAAGGCCGTGGGAATTGAGCCCCCCAGTCACTCACCAAACTCCTCCACAAGGCACATGCCTACATCCAATACATAGAAAAAGAGGCCACATACAAGACCATAGATTCAAGGAATCAGGAAAACTCGCGAACTTATGAGCATAGGGACGACGCTGAAGCTCCTCGATGCGAGAATCGCAAAGATGATCGTCCTCGTGAGAGCAGAGGCCCCGTTGGACGTTTCTCATAATACACCCTCCTTACGGCTCCATACGAGAAGATTCTAACCGAATGCATCAATACCAAGTTCAAGCAAGGAGGCGTTCGGTTCCCCAAACCAACTGCTTCAAAGGCCAATACTGACAAAAGTAAGTATTATCATTTTTATTATAGCCACAGGCATGTGACCGAAGACTACATACACTTCAAAGACGCCATTGAGATCCTCATCAAGGAGGGAATCTAAATAAGTACGTGAAGGATGAAGCTCCTCGACAAGAAGAGACAGAGAGGGTCGACGAAGTTTCAGAGGAATCTGCCCCCATGCCAGTCGCTCTCTCTATCACTAGGCCTGAAGATTTCTTCATTCCTTAACACCTCAGGAGCATGGGGTATTTTGCTGCAATTCAACCCGTATGAGGCATTTTCTTCGGCCATGCTCATCTCATGTGGGGGATATATCGAGATGATTGTCGGTTCGATAAGAAGAAGGCTCGAGCATTTGGTCGATTCATCGCCAAATAAACTATCATCCCTTGAGAAAATCATGGGTTAATCCCAACCTATTACATTCTATGTGGAAGAGCTCCTCAGAGGCTCTCCAAACTCTCATATCCCTTTGTTGATTTGTGCCAAGATGGAAAAGACGGATGTTCGTAGGATACTCGTCGACCAGGGAAGCTCGATTGACATAATGTACACCTCCCTCTTCAGAGTATTGCAACTCGATCAAAAGAACATATCCCCGTCGTGGGATCCGATCTGCAGGGGTTCAATGGTGCAACTGTTAAACCCTGGAGTTATATCGAGTTGATGGACATGTTCGGGGAAGGAGATGCCTCCAAGACGATCAAAACACATTTCCTGGTCATTGACTTCTGTTACTGTACCAATGTATCTTGGGTAAACCAACACTAGTCGAGCTGATTGTTGTTCCCTCCACCGTCCATCTCAAAATGAATTACTACATAGAGAAGGGGCACATAGCTACTCTTCACAGAGACATTGAAGTTGCATGAAGATGTTTTAAGGATGCGACCAAAGGGAAGACTGTGATAGAGTCCTCCATAAGAGAAAAAAAAGCGCAAGAGACGGGGACGTCCCAGCTGAAGAGCCCCAACCTGAGAAGAAGCCAACTCTTCAGATCAACACATTCAACCTTGACCCTCGCATCCTGGAAGAATCTGAAGACGCCATATCTGCAGACAGTTCAGCCATCTTGCACCATTTTCCATCAGGAGAGTTTGAGGTAATAACCTTCGGGGACAACCTGGACAGAGGAGTTCGCATCGACACATGGCCAAATATACAACCTGGCTCCCGAACATTGTACCTGTACATAAATTTAATGGAAAATGTCGCCTCTGTATTGACTACATCGATCTCAATCGGGCTTTCCCAAGAGATTCTTACCTTTTGCTTAACATAGACAAATTAGTCGATAGTTCTGCAAGTTTCAAACTCCTATCTTTCATGGTCGCTTAATCCGGGTACAGTCAGATACCCATGGCCAAGAAAGATAAGAGGCACACCACCTTCATGACCCTGATGAGCAATTATTACTACAATGTAATGTCCTTCAAACTGAAGAACGCATGAGCCACATATCAACGCATATTGAACAAGGTCTTCCAATCACAAATATGGGACATGCTCGAAGTTTACATGGTCGATATGATCGTCAAGTCCACCCAGGAGTTTGATCACACGTCCCACCTCTAAAAAGTCTTCGACCAAGCCAGGAAATGCAGGATGCGTTTTAAGCCCGAAAAGTGCACTTTCGGTGTAAGAGCAGGGAAGTTCCTTGGTTTCTATCTTACAGAAAGAGGAATCGAGGCCAATCCCGATAAATGTCGTGCCTTCTCAAAATTTCCTACGCCCAACTTGAAGAAGTCAATTCAATCCCTAAATGGCATGCTCATCTCGTTGTCGTGCTTTGTGGCAAAATCTGCCAAACACGCCTCACCCTTTTTAAAACTACTTTGTAAGGAAGCAACATTTGAATGGACGGAGGAATGCGAGCAGGCCCTGCAACACCTTAAGCGAGCATTGTCAGAACATCCAGTCATATCCATACCAATGACCGGGGAGATCTTCTACCTGTATCTTCCATCAACACATAGGCCATTAGCGCAACTCTCATTAGAGAAAAACCAGAGGGGTTAGAAGCCCATGTATTTTACGAATAAAGCCCTGCAAGGACATGAACTCAGATACCAACAAATAGAGAAGGTCGTCATCGCGCTCATGAATGAAGCTAGGAGGCTAAGGAACTATGTTTTGGCACACATCATGGTCGTACGAACTGACCAACCTATAAAATAGTTGTTTGTCCGACCAAATTGGCTGGCAGAATGCTGAGTTGGTCACTAGAGCTTTCTCAATTTGATGTTCACTATGAAATTAGAAAAGCTCTAAGAGCTCAAGCCTTGGCCGATTTCATGGAAAAAATGACCCCCGCGGAGACCGCGCCTGAATGCGCCCATATGTGGGCATCTACGTCGACAGAGCATCTAGCCCCTCAGGCAGGGGGCAGGGATCATTATCGAAAATGAAGAGGGACTTACGAATGAGGTATCCTTGGTTCTCTCTTTCCTAATGTCTAATAACCAAGCTGAATATAAAGCTTTCCTGGAAGGACTCCGCTTGGCCAGAGACATGGGCGCGCATGAAATTAAAATTTACACCGATTCCCAGCTCGTAGCATCACAAGTCAAAGAAGAATACCAAGCTAAGAACGATCATCTGGTTGAATATCTGGCATTGGTACAACAGAGGTTGGCATAATTCAAGTCATGGGAAGTCCAACACATCCCCCACAAACACAATTCGCAGGCGGATGTCTTGTCAAAATTGGCAAGCACGTGGAGGAAAGGGGGGAACAAGTCTATCATCCAGGAAACACTTCCCCGCCCTAACATTGAAAATCCCTCTGAAATCATCGACTTCAATGTCATAAGTGACAACAATTGTTGGATGACTCCGGTATACCGTTTCCCAATAACAGGCGAGTTTCCCGAAGATAGCAAGGAGGATAGTGCCACCAGACGTTGCGTATCCTCCTACGTCCCGATAGACAACAAGTTGTATCGCCGAGGATTTTCCATCCCACTTCTCAAGTGTGTCAGGGAAGAAGGTGTATCATACATCTTGCACGAAATACATGAAAGTATAAATGTACAACACCTAGGCGGCAGATCCTTAGCCCGAAAGGCTTTAAGGGTAGGCTACTATTGGCTGACCATTCAGAACAACACCAAAGAGCATGTGAAGAAGTGCGAAAAATGCCAACGTCACAGGGAGATGCACCTCACACCCTCTGACACACTCAAGACAATGTCGTCACCATGGCCGTTCACACAGTGGGGAATGGACATCCTCGGACCCTCCGCAGTAGGTTCCTTTCAAAACAAGTATCTAATCATGTATGTCGACTATTTCACTAAATGGATAGAAGCCGAGGCTCTGGCCAGAATCACCACATTCAACATTTTGCGCTTTTATAAAAGAAACAACCTAGACAGGTTCGACGTACCTCAATCCTAGGTTAATATGGCTTGAAGTCTATCCTAAAGAAGAAGAAAAGAAGAAAAGAAGAAGAAGGGAAGTAGAAAGCAACTTACTTCTCTTAAAGAAGTTAAGTTGTTTTTAAGGGGATGAAAATAAATTGTACAAATGATGGCATAAGCTCATCTCAAATCCCAAATGAAATCATAAAAGAAAAAAGGAGAAAGAAGTTGGAGATGTGGAAATCTCATCCACACCTCTTACTTACCATAACCCCTTAAAGTGTTAGAAGAATTCACAAATGATAAGTAAATATCAAGTAAGTTCTAATTGAGTAAGAGCAATCAAGGAATCAATACAAACCATCACAACCAGAACTTAAACATCATGCAAGAATGCTAAGATTAGTCACACAACACCACATAAAGAAGAGTGGAAGGAGTTATACAAACAACTAACAAAACAACATGGAAGAAATAAGATGAGAACATGTGATTAGAAGCATCAAACAAGTCAAACATCAACAAGTTAACTCAAACTCAGAACCTAAACATGTTAAGAAAGTGCCTAAGAAGAAAATTCACACATCAATTAAGGCATATAAGCACAAACTAGGTCAATTAGAAGAAGCATGAAGAAGTTGGAAGTGTAGTGAGACATACATGTGAGTGTGAAACTTAGTGAACAAGTAACATCAATCAATCAAAGGAAAAGGTCTCATACAAAAACCAGGGGTCTAATATCATGTCAACAATCAAAAAACAAAACTCTAAGAGGTGGCACAAGTTCCTTTTCTATCCAAACAATCAAGCATAGCTCAAAGATACATCAGAATAGGGCATGTTAAGAACAAATCTCAAACAAATAGTTAACATGTCTTAAAAATTACTCAATTAAGCACCAAGACACTTCAAGTATGTACAAACATCATATCAAGACTACATATCCAGAATTAGAAGCAAACATCATCAAATAATTGATCAAAAAGCAATTAGGGTTTCATTAAATTTCACCAAAAGCAACAAACTAAAAACTATCCAAACAAGGCCTAAAAATCATGATAAAAATAACTAAGATACTTCAACATATTAGGAAAGCATAGAAAAAAGAATCAGAAGATTACCTAATTTCAAACTCAAGATAGAAATTAAACAAATCAGGTTGTGCAAGGGAGGAAGCAAAATAAAGGAAAATAAATGGACAATTAAATCAGGCTATGAATTTAAAAAAAAATGGAAAATAAAATTTGAACAAATTTTATAAAACCCTAAATATCATCTTTGAATTTTTTTAGAATTTTTTAAAGTGTTCTACTATTTTTAAAAATTAAATTTGAAACTGAAAAGAAAAAGAAAAAGAAAAAAGAAATAAGCCAAGGGAGGTACATATTGAAGCTCAGTCACGTTCAAATTAGCATTGGGCTAAAAAATGGGGGTCTGAATAACAATTAAAGCTCAGATCCATCATGCAAGACTCATCATATTTACCATGGAATTCACTTAATATCAAAATCAATAGGGCACACATGATCAATCTAACAATCAGGATTCAGTCAACATAACCAAACAAGTCAACACATCCAAGGCAATCAAAAGCACACACACGGTAACAAACATGCACTAGCACTCACAATGAATAATTATTAAAACATAAAGCCATGTGACTAGCATGCTTTTTTTTAATGCGGTGTCACACTCTGGTGCGTTGGATTAAAAGAATGGACAGAAGAGATTGTTTCTTCTTCCTCAGTTCATCTCTTCACCTGAAAACACAATCCGGTGCCGGAGCCCTAGCTCCGGTCACCGGAAAACTCATTGCAAGAACAAAACAATCCATATTTACACAATAAACTCCAGATCCATAGTTTTCACCATGTTAAACACGAATTTAAGGTCAAAATTAACAAACAACAAGTACAACTCACAGATCGAAGAGAAGAAGTTTCATCATCATACTTCCAAACTCATCATACACATTCAATTCTCATCCATTTTCAAAAATAAACATATCAGCATGCTCAGTAAAACACATAGATCATTATATACACACAAAAATCAAGATCTATATCCAAAGATTCCAAGGCATACCTGAACTTGAAGTTTCTAAAATACACCAAGAAATCCCTAAAAAACGTGCATATCCACTCTCTAGCTCCTCTATTTAAAAAATGAATGCAAATAGAGCTTCAAATCCTCTTGAAACTTGAGATTTGAACCAAACTGCTTCTGACTTGCACTATATGAAAACCTGCCTCTAAGCTCAAATCAATGGTTGATTTGTGATCCTCACACTCCAAGGAT
Organism: Lathyrus aphaca; assembly: GCA_963966055.1. NCBI lineage: Eukaryota > Viridiplantae > Streptophyta > Magnoliopsida > Fabales > Fabaceae > Lathyrus > Lathyrus aphaca. The sequence goes on along the minus strand of OZ014521.1, from coordinate 131,285,171 downwards.
GAAGAATATGTAAGGAAATGAGATAATGTGTGTGTGAGAAGAGAGATTCAAAAGCAATTGCAAAATGAGAAAAAAGTTGAAAGTGTGAAAATGAGAGAAGCTCAGGCTGCAAAATTCGTGTGGTTCCTTTATATATGATGTGCTTGAAATATTGATTAGGGTTTAGGATTGAATGAGAGCATGAGAAATGTGATGGGGAGTATTTTGCAAAATTGCATGAAAGTTGTCATGAGGTGGTTTATGCGTTCATTTTTGTGTCCATGTGCACCGTCTGATTTTCCTTGAGTCCCTTAGCACCTTTAGATTAATCACATGGCTTAGAAACACTTAAATCATGCATTATGAGTGAAGTTGCAAAATGGTAAATTGTGAAATACCTCCCTTGCAAGCCAGGGGTTCTTGGGAATTATTGGGAAAACTTGCTTATTTTGAGTTACTCTTGAGTGTGATAATCAACATTGGTGTATTAGAAACCTTAGAAATGCCATACAAGTCATCTTGCAAAGTTGTATGAACTTGAAAATATGGAAAACCCCTAAAAAACCTCCAACTTCAAATGGCCATATCTTTCAAACCACAAATGCTATGGACAAGTTCTTGGACTTTTTTGTAAGGGGAGATAAAGCCCTACAAGTTTCATGTTCAAATAAATTTCGTTTGGAGCCATCTTGGTCATGTAAGAATGAGTTGAAAATTAGGGCAAAAAATCCCAAATTAGAAAGTTTAATTACAAGTCACTTTCCATATTTGGAAATTTTCCTCCAAACCCTTGATTCTTGTGATCACCAAAGCTATTATTTGACCTCAAGAAGGTCCATAAACTTATAAATGATGATTAGAACACTTGAAATCCATTGGTTAACTTTTCTTCTGCTCAGTTGACCTCTTTCTTCATTTACAAGTAACTGATTCAATACCTGACTTCCTCAATGAATTTCTGCATCAAACTCCACCCATAGGCCTTATATATCATATTAAAGCCTTTGACCACAAGAATTGGTCAAAGCTATGAGAATTTCTTGATCTGAGCCAAAACCCTAATTAGGGTTTTCTCTGCATAAGAGAAAGTTGCACCTCTGAACTTCTGATGAAATTTACCTCTTCTAGGACTTTGTGGATGACTTTGAGTTTGTATAAGATATGAGGATCCCTTGTAGGATTCTTGCAAGAACCCTTGGATTTCCTATTGACTTTGAAGAAACATAACTTGCCAGATGACTGATCACATGCCCTATGCTTGTAACTATAAATGTCATGCTTCATCTTTCTATGCAAAATGCTAAGATATATGTATGCTTTGTGCTATGCAATATGATATGAAACAAAGAGGGAAAATTTAGGGTGCTACAGTTGCTCCTATTCAAGCAACTATTAATATGAAAAGGACGAAAGCATCGGTTGTCGGACGTTCTAGATGAGCTGTGATTGAATACCAAAAGAACCCAAAAATTTGCACTCTGCTGGAGAATAAAAGTGAAGAACCCAACCAAGGAAAACAAACTTCTTGCAAACCCTGATGTGGTGAAAAGTAACTCAGTAACCAAGAAGAAATGTCTTTTTATAAAGAACTAGAAGATAACTGGTCTTCCACAGAGATGTGTGCCTTGAAATGGTATTGCAACATCATAAGATCTACAATCCAAAGAAGATAACAAGGAAATGGCATCATAGGATCCATAACCGGGATTAGGAGCACGTAACATCATAGGATTTACGACTCGGAAAAGAAATGTCTTTTATAATGAACCAGATGACTACTGGCCTGCCACAGAGATGTGGGCCTTAGAATGGTATTTCAGCATCATAGGATCTACAAACCCAAGAAGTGTCTTTTAGAATGAACCAGATGACTATTGGCCTACCACAAGGATGTGGGCCTTAAAGATGTGTGATTCCTTATGAATCTTACGTCTGTATACATTTCCCATTGGTGCACTTGAGTCTGTGGGATAAACATGCACTGATCAGGATCTCGCATCTGAATATGCACTGTAACGACTCTGATTAGAATCCACATCTGAATATGCGATTTTATGATTCTCTTCGCATACCCTATGGTCGGATATATGGTAAAAAAGTGTATATGGGAGAATCCGCATATGAAATTCGGGTAGAAATGGGGTGTTACAGGAAACACCAGAGAGACAAAAACCGATCTATTTCATGAGTAAAGCTCTACAAGGGCCCGAGCTCAGGTATCAACAGATTGAAAAATTTGTCCTTGCGCTCCTCCATGCGACAAGGAGACTCAAGCACTACTTCCTGGCGCATACGATCATCGTACGAACAAACCAACCCATCAGGAAGCTCCTAGATCAACCCGACATGGCTGAAAGGATGCTCAAATGGTCCTTGGAATTATCTGAGTTTGACATCCGGTATGAAGGCAGAACAACCCTCAAAGCGCAAGCCCTGACTGATTTCGTGGCCGAAAAGACCACCCCAGAAAACCATGTCTACGCATCCAAAAAAAGGATCATGTTCGTGGAGGGATCACCGAGCTCAATGGGAAGTGGGGCAGGGATTATCCTAGAAAACGAGGTGGGAATCCTAATAGAGGTATCCCTCATGTTATCTTTTCCCACCTCCAACAACCAAGCAGAGTACGAGGCTTTCCTCGTGGGTATAAAGCTTGCTGACGACCTAGGAGCCGAAGAAATAATCATTTGTACAGACTCTCAACTCGTGGCCTTGCAAGTCAAAGGTGAATACCAAGTCAAAAACGACAATTTGTCGGAATACCTGACTCTGGTCAAGGAAAGGATTTCAAAATTCACGTTCATAGAAGTCAAACATGTTCCTCGTGAACACAACATGTGAGCAGATGTGTTATCAAAACTTGCGAGCACGAAAAAGAAAGGAGTAAACAAGTCTGTTATATAGGAGATACTTCCTCGACCCAACATTGAAAAGACATCTTCGATAATAGACGTAAACGTCATCGACGATGCTAACTACTGGATGACCCCGATCTACAGATACTTAACAAATGAGGAATTGCCCGAAGACCCAAAAGAAGCCATTATAGTCAAGTGACGGTCCTGCTCGTACGTCTTAGTCGAAGGAAAACTCTATCGGCGGGAATCTCCATTCCCCTCCTCCAGTGCATCGAGGAAGAATTAATTTCGCATATCCTGTACGAAATCCACGAAGGCATCAATGCCTAACACCTGGGCGAGAAATCTCTGGCAAGGAAAGCCCTCTGAGCAGGATATTACTGGCCGACAATGTAGAACGACACCAAGAGCACATAAAAAAAGCGATAAATGCCAACGACACATGGACATGCACTTAGCGCCTCCAAATGAGCTTAAGACAATGTCCTCCCCATGGCCATTCACATGGTGGGGCCTGGATATCCTAGGTCCCTTTGTCGTCGGTTTGAACTAGATAAAAGCTTAGGCCCTAGCTAAGATCACAACCCTCAACATATTGTGTTTCTTCAAATGTAACAACCTCGCCCAATTCGGAATACCCCAGGCCATCGTTACCGACAATGGAACACAATTCACGGATAAAAAATTCCAGGAATTCGTTGCCAACATAGGAACTAAACATAACTTCGCTTCAGTCGAACACCCGCAAACCAACGGGCAGGCCGAAGTAGCAAACATGGTCATGCTTTGGAGACTCAAACAAAGAATGGATGAGATCAAGAAACAATGGGTTGAGGAATTACACAGCGTCTTGTGGGCATACCGGACCACGCCCACTCTACAACCGCAAAAACCCCTTTCCGATTAGCATACGGAACAAAGGCTGTTATTCCCATAGAAATACATATACCATCCAGGCAAACAGATGCCCCAATGGACGAGGACACTAATTAGGAAGCACTGCGCGAGGAGCTCGATTTGGTCGAGGAAGTTTGATCAGGGGAAACCCTACACGAATCATCACTTAAAAAAATCGCCATCAGACATGACTCTAAAGTCATAAAACGAGCGTTCAAGGTCGGCAGCCTCGTCCTGAGGAGAAACCACAAAGACTCCAAAGAAGGAAAACTGGCCGCAAACTGGGAAGGTCCATACCGTGTCCGAGCAAAAATGGAGAATGGGGCCTATTACTTAGAAAATTTAAATGGGGAAGAACTTGCCCATCCTTGGAACCCTGAGAAACTTAAGCAATACTACAATTAAGGCATTTGTTGGCATGCTCAGATCTAAACAATGAAGCATAAGCACTGACTTAACATGCATACCTAGGTACAAGTATCACATACCAAATCCTTCTTTCGACGGGATTCCCCTCATGAACGAGGAAGATCACCGTCACACGATTGGATCCTCAACTGAGTCCATTGTCATCTTTGTACCACGACCAGACAAAACACCCAGCTCGCGATGGGATGTTCATGCCACGGAGAACGTGTCATCATCATGACTCGAACACCGTTCCCCAACCAAATATAATTTGACATTCTTCCTGGTTCACCAAACCGCCAGACATACATAAACCAAGCATAGTTTTCCAAACATACAAACAAACCCCAAGTCCCCAATGAACATGTAAAAAAGAATATCACACACGTTTATTAAGCAAATATCTACACGATCGAGCATCATAAAAACACTTAGTAATTTTTAAAAAAATAAAGTGTGCCCTCCGACGGACACACGTGCACACACAACAAGAAGATAATGAAACGGCCATCAAGGTCAGAAAACACTGAAGCATTACAAATGCAGCCACGCGGACCGACTTGTTCAGATATACATAAATGGGGGAACAACCCCCTAAACAGAACTAAGGTCATGGCACGCAGGTGTAACACGGTGGGAGAACTGACTTTAAGTAATGTTGCGGATAGCAAGAGTCGCCACCGACTTTTATTTTATCCATAAGGAAAGGTGATAAAAGAACAGGAAAGACCTTAGAGAATATTTTGGGTCCGGGGGGTAGGTTATGTAAAGGGAAGGTGTTAACACCCTTTACATCCATGGTTATCCATGGGCTCTTAGGTACTTAAGCTCACTTTAAATTGATTTTTGAAAGTGTAGTGTGTGAATAGAAAAAATCTTCAGAATAGTTTAGTAATAACCCATGTATGGATGTGTAAAAAACTTGTTTGAAAATTTGTTTGAAATTTGTTTAAGTGTGAAAAAGTTTTGAAGTGAGCAAGTACCTAGGAGTAACCTACCCTAATGTTTAAGGTCTTTCTTATTTCTTTATCTTTTCCTTAGTAAGACTATCCCTACTATAATGGAGTAGGTAGTCCTTACTTTGGATGTTAAGGGACATGTGAGGGACAATTTGATTTTGAAGGCCATTGTGGGGTGTAATAAGCATAAGGAAGGGACTATCATCATTTATTTCGAAGGGACTCGATTTGTATAGGCAACCATGAGGGACTTTGATGATTTTCTTTCGAGGGACTTGCTTTATACACCCCACTTAACCATTATTCGTAGGCAACCTGAGGGATATCCTTAGAAAGTGAGACGGCGATTAAAATCGACTTACGTGTGTGTGAGTGTTTATTTTAATTATCTTATATTAAAAATTATCTAAATTTATTTTAATATTGCATACATATTGTTACACTCCCTAATTACTAACCATGACAAAAATAATTAAATAATTTCAAACTTACATCCAAGGAGCAATTACAAAATTATAATAAATAAATACTAAGCAAAATAATTAAATAGCAAAATAAATAAAATATAAATAAGCAATAATAAAATATAAATAATAAAGGGGTTAGTGATAAATAATAATAAGATAAGAGAGGTTAGTGAATAAAAATTAAGCAAAGTAAATAATATAGTTAGCAAAATAATAAGCATAATAATTATTGTAAAATTAATAAAATAAAATGGTTAGTAATAATAATAATAAAAGTTAAAATATTATAAGGATAAGGAATTAACAAGTTTTAATATGAACAAATTATATTTAGATAAAACAAACATGAACATACAATTATTTTAATTTACAAATTATTAAATTATTTTTTAAATATATTATAACCACAAAACTTAGTTATTATGAATTCAATTATTTTTTAAGCAAAAGTTATAAAAAATGTTTTATTTAATATATAAAGAGAAAAATAAACTATAAGTGTATTTACAAAAATTTACTTTTTAATAATATAAAATATATTTATATTTTGAGAGAAATAATTTATAATAATATTTATAATATTTACATGAATCATACTAAACAAATGTACATTATAATTATATTAGAAAATAAAATTATAAAGAAATATTTTTAGAGTTTTATAAAATTAGGGTTTTATTTTTTTTTGGATTTATGAAAATTAGGGTATACAAAAATTTATTTTTTAATAATCATATAAAATTATCTTAATTAATATAAACTTTACAAATAAAATTTAAAAAAACAAGAGTTTTATATTTTTTCTAAAATAGTTTTATAATATAGAAATTAATAATAATTATTTAAATCAATTACACTAAAGGAAGAACAAGAAAATAGAAAGAAAAAAAAAAGGAACCTGATGGGATTTGAACCCAAGACTTCTTACTTGCAGGCATCAACAATATCCACTGGGCCAACCAAGCGTAGGCAAGAGATGAGAGGATGAGATTTGTTTTGTTCTTTGCTTTGAGAAATTCAGAAAATAAAGAGAAAACAAAAAGGCCTGGGGGAGGTTTTGATCCCAGGACCTTTTGATTACAAGACGCGCGCGCTACCGCCTGGCTGGGAGAGCCTTCCTGATTATTGAATGGCTACAAATAATAATATATGAAGTCTCTTTTTATCCTGCAAAAATAAAACAAAATAATGCCATGGCCAAGAATCGAACCAAGGCTCTCACAACATACACAGACAGAGTTTACCACCAAGACACACGCGCGTGTGTGTAAACGAAACAGCAAAACAATATAAAATATATTAACATAAATTTGAATTCCCATGCGCGGCAAACTTCATCTTCTACATTCAAATTTCCTGCGAATCTTCTTTTGAATTTTCCTATGATTTTTCCTGCGAGTTCATAAGCCTGAAAACCTAGGTTTTTGAATCATCATATAAACAGCAAAATCAGTACAAATTGATAGCCCAGATCAAACATACAAGGTTTATACAACATAATCATGTTTTTAAAAGTCATTTATATTCACTAAAACGCGAATTCCCAATTTGAGAACTCAAACCCTAACAATGGTGTCTCTCGGTTTAGGGCATGTTTCTTCAATGTTTTTGTCCAGAATCCATCTAAGCATCATGATAAACAAGATTCAATACACAAAAACGATTTACAATGGTTAAATAAATGAAATCGAAAAATCAAATAAGAGGGAGAAGATGCATTCGGGATATGCTATATGAAGAGCTTTGGATGCAAGTAGGTATTGGTTTTGACTCAATGATGTCCCAGGATCATTGTGGTGTCCTCAAATTACCTTCTAATGCTCTGGTTCTCAAAATCCGAATGTCACTTTTCTTATGATTTTTTTGAACTATGAACTCACCTTTGGCTGCTGAAAATTCGTCCTTGAGTGTTAGGTTTGTGTTAAGCATATATACATGAGTGAATTAGGTCAGAAATATGACTTGGTTGTGTGGATATTTGATCCAAAAAATATTGAAAAAGATCATGTTGTAAATTTCAAATATTTGATCATGAGTGCTTGCTATTTTGGGATAATTCACATGATTTCATTCCTCTTTGACTCCAATCAATAATTATGAATTTCTAGAAACAATATCTTCACCCAAAAATAGATTTTCATATTTTTTATTTATTTAAAATGATTTTTATGAATTAAATCAATAATAAATAAATAAAAAATAATAAAAATGATGAATTTCAGTCAATTGGGTCGTGCACCATGTTATGAGATGGATTGGGTCATAAATTAGGCAGCCCATTTGGAAAGAAATACTTCTAAGCCTCTATTTTCAACATAAACCATCACAAAATTGCCCAACTTTGCAAGGGCACATCTCCCTCAATTTTAAAGGTATGAGGGTGTTCTTGGACTCTTTGGAAAGCTTGAAGAGTCCTCTAAACAACCCCATTGGTTTCAGGTCCATATCATTTACCAATCTCAAGTTATGCCCTTTTGAAGTTGTTGACTTTTTGTTGACTTTTGAAATGACCTATAATGTCTTAGATCATATCTTTCAAATGAAGCATTTTTGGGCTTAACTTTAAACATCAAAGTTGTAGAGAATTCAATTTCCTTCAAAATGAGCTTTGGATGGAGACTTGGTGATGAAGTATGTGAAAGTTATGATTGGTCAAAGTTCAGTTGACTTTTACTGAGAAAACCCTAATTTAGAAACTCCTGATTATTGATGATCTGGAATCTCCTTGATGAATCATGATCAACCCTTGATCAAATGATGAATTTTACTTCATATACTTGATGTTGGCAAAAAATCATGAAGTTTGACTTTGGTTTGACCACAGTTGACCTCAGTTTGACTTTTTAACTGCATTGACTGATTTTGACTTATCTGATCATCTGACTGAGCAAACTTTTGAGAAAAGTCTTGAAACTTGTCATGGGGGTTCTTACACACATATAAGATGTTATGAAACTCACTTGAGGTATTGGAAGTCCACTTAGCCTGATTAAAGTCAAAACCCTAGTTTTGGATACACTGCTTAGGAGGTGCATTGTCTGAAGGAATTGTCAACTTCTTTGACCAATTGTGAACTTTGTGAACCTTGTGAATCTTCATAAATTGTCTTGTGAACCTCATGGGAAGTATTGTGAAGCTTGTGAACCTTGTGAACCTTCAAGAAGTATCTTGTAGACTTCATGAACCTCATGAAAGGTTATATAAGCATTGAGAAACTTGTGAACCTTGTGAACCTTCAAGAAGTAACTTGTAGACTTCATGAACCTCATGCAAGGTCTTGAAAGCATTGTGGGACTTGTGATCCTTGTGAACCTTCATAAAGTAGCTTGTGGACTTTATGAACCTCATGAAAGGTTATGCAAATGTTGGAGAACTTGTGAACCTTGTGAACCTTCTTAGAACACAAAGTCTTGTATTGTGAGGGCAAATTTTGGGGTGCAACAGCTGCCCCTGTTCAATTTTCTGAAACCTGAGGGGTTAGATTGGTATATTTGCCAGTCGTGACCTGGAAGGTTGAAGGGGATTGAACACAAAAGCCCAAAAATTTGCACTCACCAGTGCATTAGAGTGGTACAGATGGCTAGTTGAATATGATTGAGTGGGCTTAAAGATGCCACTAGAGGAAAGTTCTTCAGTAGTCCAAAATATGGAGGTATAATGAAAGCTGTCAAGAGTCTGGAGCAGTCCTGAGGTATTGATGATATGCTTTCAGGATACTGGAGTAATACTGATGTAACAGCATGTCTTCATGAGGATAGAGCAATCAATAATGATAACCCTAAAGCAGTCTTGAAGTAATGATTTCAGGAGGATAGAGCCATCAATAATGATAACTCCAAAGCAGTCTTGAAACGTGATATGTCTTCAGGAGGATAGAGCAATCAATAATGATAACTCCAAAGCAGTCTTGAAGTAATGATTTCAGGAGGATAGAGCCATCAATAATGACAACTCCAAAGCAGTCTTGAAATAATGGCTTCAGGAGGATAGAGCCATCAATAATGATAACTCTAAAGCAGTCTTGAAGTAATGGCTTCAGGAGGATAGAGCAATCAATAATGATAACTCTAAAGCAGTCTTGAAGTAATGGCTTCAGGAGGATAGAGCAATCAATAATGATAACTCCAAAGCAGTCTTGAAGTAATGATTTCAGGAGGATAGAGCCATCAATAATGACAACTCCAAAGCAGTCTTGAAATAATGGCTTCAGGAGGATAGAGCCATCAATAATGATAACTCTAAAGCAGTCTTGAAGTAATGGCTTCAGGAGGATAGAGCAATCAATAATGATAACTCTAAAGCAGTCTTGAAGTAATGGCTTCAGGAGGATAGAGCAATCAATAATGATAACTCCAAAGCAGTCTTGAAGTAATGATTTCAGGAGGATAGAGCCATCAATAATGACAACTCCAAAGCAGTCTTGAAATAATGGCTTCAGGAGGATAGAGCCATCAATAATGATAACTCTAAAGCAGTCTTGAAGTAATGGCTTCAGGAGGATAGAGCAATCAATAATGATAACTCTAAAGCAGTCTTGAAGTAATGGCTTCAGGAGGATAGAGCAATCAATAATGATAACTCTAAAGCAGTCTTGAAGTAATGGCTTCAGGAGGATAGAGCAATCAATAATGATAACTCTAAAGCAGTCTTGAAGTAATGGCTTCAGGAGGATAGAGCAATCAATAATGATAACTCTAAAGCAGTCTTGAAGTAATGGCTTCAGGAGGATAGAGCAATCAATAATGATAACTCTAAAGCAGTCTTGAAGTAATGGCTTCAGGAGGATAGAGCAATCAATAATGATAACTCTAAAGCAGTCTTGAAGTAATGGCTTCAGGAGGATAAAGCAATCAATAATGATAACTCCAAAGCAGTCTTGAAGTAATGGCTTCAGGAGGATAGAGCAATCAATAATGATAACTCTAAAGCAGTCTTGAAGTAATGGCTTCAGGAGGATAGAGCAATCAATAATGATAACTCTAAAGCAGTCTTGAAGTAATGGCTTCAGGAGGATAGAGCAATCAATAATGATAACTCTAAAGCAGTCTTGAAGTAATGGCTTCAGGAGGATAGAGCAATCAATAATGATAACTCTAAAGCAGTCTTGAAGTAATGGCTTCAGGAGGATAGAGCAATCAATAATGATAACTCCAAAGCAGTCTTGAAGTAATGGCTTCAGGAGGATAGAGCAATCAATAATGATAACTCCAAAGCAGTCTTGAAGTAATGGCTTCAGGAGGATAGAGCAATCAATAATGATAACTCTAAAGCAGTCTTGAAGTAATGGCTTCAGGAGGATAGAGCAATCAATAATGATAACTCTAAAGCAGTCTTGAAGTAATGGCTTCAGGAGGATAGAGCAATCAATAATGATAACTCCAAAGCAGTCTTGAAGTAATGGCTTCAGGAGGATAGAGCAATCAATAATGATAACTCTAAAGCAGTCTTGAAGTAATGGCTTCAGGAGGATAGAGCAATCAATAATGATAACTCTAAAGCAGTCTTGAAGTAATGGCTTCAGGAGGATAGAGCAATCAATAATGATAACTCTAAAGCAGTCTTGAAGTAATGGCTTCAGGAGGATAGAGCAATCAATAATGATAACTCTAAAGCAGTCTTGAAGTAATGGCTTCAGGAGGATAGAGCAATCAATAATGATAACTCTAAAGCAGTCTTGAAGTAATGGCTTCAGGAGGATAGAGCAATCAATAATGATAACCCTAAAGCAGTCTTGAAGTAATGGCTTCAGGAGGATAGAGCAATCAATAATGATAACTCCAAAGCAGTCTTGAAGTAATGGCTTCAAGAGGATAGAGCAATCAATAATGATAACTCCAAAGCAGTCTTGAAGTAATGGCTTCAGGAGGATAGAGCAATCAATAATGATAACTCTAAAGCAGTCTTGAAGTAATGGCTTCAGGAGGATAGAGCAATCAATAATGATAACTCTAAAGCAGTCTTGAAGTAATGGCTTCAGGAGGATAGAGCAATCAATAATGATAACTCTAAAGCAGTCTTGAAGTAATGGCTTCAGGAGGATAGAGCAATCAATAATGATAACTCTAAAGCAGTCTTGAAGTAATGGCTTCAGGAGGATAGAGCAATCAATAATGATAACTCCAAAGCAGTCTTGAAGTAATGGCTTCAGGAGGATAGAGCAATCAATAATGATAACTCTAAAGCAGTCTTGAAGTAATGGCTTCAGGAGGATAGAGCAATCAATAATGATAACTCCAAAGCAGTCTTGAAGTAATGAGAAGCTTATCAGGAGGATAAAGCAACCTTGAGGTTACAATAAAGCAGTCCCAAAGTAATAAATAGCTTATCAGGAGGATAAAGTAACCCTGAGGTTACGGTAAAGCAGTCCCAAAGCTCATAAGCTTGTTTGTTGGATAATTAACCTGAGAACAAAGTAACATTCTGTATAAATAGTATTAGTTCATGTATTATGTATGTATGTATAACATGATGCACCTAAGTAATGTATTATGTATATGGATATGTATGTTATGGTATGATGTAAATGATGTATGTATGATATGATACTGCCGGAAGCGTCTGGATATCTTCATATAATAACTGCTGGCCAGGGAAAATAAATCCCGATTCGTTGCTGAGGAATATATAACTCTCCGTCTGCTGGGGATAACAGGGTATAGATAACCTCCCGTATGCTGGGGATAACAAGATATAGATAACCTCCCGTATGCTGGGGATAACAAGATATAGATAACCTCCCGTATGCTGGGGATAGCAAAGGTATATATAACCTTCGTCTTCGTTTGATAATAGGACAAGTATAACATCCTGTCTTCGTTCGTCGTACCCTTATTGGAAAGTAATTTCCCGAATATCCGTATGAGGATAAAAGAGATGGATATAAATTCCAGGGGAGATGAGACCTTATGAAGATGGATTTGCCCTACTGAGGGTTTGTAACTGTCTTGTAAAGATGAACCGGCGAAACTTCGTTGAAATCCTTCCCTCGTTCGTCCTTGGTAAATACTATTACTGCATTTTCATGCATTTCTGGTGAACATTAATCATATTCAAAAGCATACATGCATTCAAACACAACCAATGGACGTTTTGCTTATGTAAAATAGGGTAAAAGTAAATCTGGATTCAGAGGGAAAAGTAAAGCTAAACTTGAAAACAGAATCGTCTCAACTTCGAGATTGGATTTAGAGCTCCTGAAATCCATAACTTTCCTGAATACCTTCCCAGAAATCTTCATAACTGGATCTGAAGACATGATACTGACACCATATGATACTACTGGCATGGACAATTAATTCCCCTAATGACTTTTGCTGAGGATTACAAATCAAGGTAGAGGAATGTGTCTTCAGGTTGTAATGGACCATGTATTCTCCGGATACCAGATTTGAAAAGAAGGCATTGCCCCTTGGTTGAGGATGAATCGTCCCATAACGGAAGTATCTGTAATGAGTCATCTTAAAAGAAACAAGTAGAATGCCCCATAAGCATATGCCCCTGGTATTATGAACTTTGTAATGTCACACTTGGTAATTCAAATATATGAGAAAAACTGTCCCTGGCCATTAAGCACTGTTGGATCTGGAACTGATTGCCCTGAATGATCTGAACAGCAACTTGGGATGCCCATGGATTGGGAAACAGTGACTATGCCCCTTTGTATACATGGAATCTGATCCAGGAAGCAATTTTGTTTATCGGAAGGACTTTGGTTCATTGAACATTCATCCTGTAAGCTTCTCCATTTGTCAAACACTCAGGTATATGTAAACAAATATATTCAAAAATGCAATGCTTATGTCTGTCTTGAAAAAAAAAAAAAATTTTTTTTTTTTTTTGAAAAACTGTTTATTATTATTTTTTTATTGAAAACTGCGATATTAACTCAAGTTTTATGACAAGCCCTAAAGGAGTCAGGATACCTTTTTGTAGCAGTACGCTTTTGAACTAACCATGCTTCAGTTAGGACTTTTAAAGGGTTATAACGTGGCCTGGTTCATGGTTTAAGAAACAAAGGATAAAGGCTCAAATTTTATTTGTACCCAACCCAATCTCCATGATGTTCTTCAGTCCTATGCTCAGTTCACTTATGCATTGAGATTCCACAGAAGTGTGGTATTGTAACATTGATATTTTGTGATGGTTTGGCAACCAAAAGTTTATTTGAACCTTCAGTCATCTTTCTTTGTTGAGGATTCATAGTGACCTCTTTTTTTTTTTCTTTTTGACTTTATTATCCCTTCTTTTTGCCTGAACTGCTTATTTCAAGATTACAGTCAGTGGGATGTCTTAATGTTTTACTAAGTCTCCTTCATAGGTTTTGACTTAGCAAGCTTTTTTTTATTTTAGAAATTGACTGTCAGGATTAATGATTACAGAGAACCATCATTAGTTGTGTACAACACACATAACTGGCATATTTTGAGTTAACTGAGTAACTACCCAGCCCCAGGTTATGAATAAGGGTTTTAATTTGTGCGAGAATAAAAACTCCTACTTCATAGGCTCAAAAGGGTTGACTAGGGATTAACTTCCTTATATCTCCACTGTTTAGGAATTGAAACAATTCCTGTACATCGTCAGCATAGTCTGTTCAAAAGCATACTGCATAAGATTATGGTATTGTTTTCGTCATCCTCCCTCTACAGGCTTATAGCTTTATCAGGAGTTTAAATATCACAGGATAGAAATAAGAAGCATAATTCAAAATATAGTGGAACGAATGGATTAATTCAAGACAAACATATGCAATGCATTAAAGAAGACAAAAGTTTAACATAATAGTAAGTGTTCAAACCAATAAGAGAAATTACAAATGAAAATTCAAATGTTCTCAAAGTCTCTTCCTCTAAACTTGTCACTTCAGTATTCTGGAAACTTTGATGCTTGATGGACGATAGAAGAACTCAACCTGGCCTTCTGGCGTAACCTCGAGTATTCTTTCGTCAATTAGGTCTTGAATCTTATTCTTCAACATCCAGCAGTTGTTAGTATCATGTCCAGGACTGTTGGAGTGATACTCACACCTTGCCTTGGGATTATAGCGAGGAGAAGAGGTTTTAGGATTTTGAGGAGAATTTCTCAAGGAAATTAGTTTCATCTCCAACAAGCATTGCAGAACTTGTGACATTGGAGTGCTGAACTTGATAAACTGTCTTCTACATCCCTTGTGTTGAGGTGGATTAACCTTACCAGGTCTTTCTTCTTCAATTGAAGAATAATCAATGGCAACCTGTCTCTTACCCTCTTTAATCCTCATCTTCCTTTCAACCAAATCAGCTTGTTTTGACGGAGGTTGACTGACAATTAGATCCCTGACTCTATCACTTTGAAGTTTTTGGACAAAGGTTCTCAGCTCTTCTTGCCCCCGAGCTAAATTTTGGATAAGAGCCACCTGGCCATTCATCTGGATCCTCATTTCTGTTATTTCAGCTTGCAATTGTTCCAACTGACCATCCTTGTTGTCCTCAGGACTCTTCTTCTTAGCCAGCAGTGTCTTCAATTCATCCTGCCCCTTGGTTAGGTTCAGGATCAGCTCTCGGAACTGTGCATTCTGTGCCTGAAGATCCTTAACTGATTGTTCAAGAGCCATTGCTGAAATAAACAGCGAGAAGATGAGAAACCTGTGCACAATTATAAACCTGTGATGAAATGATATGGGAATGCATATGCAATGATTTCAAAGACCGCAGGATTTAAATTTGCTTAAACAAACAAGAAAGTAACTTTTTATTAGTAATAACTTGTTTTGCCTTTTAGGCTTACAAAAAATGAAAGTGAAATAAGTACAAAAGATGGGGTTT
This sequence comes from Lathyrus aphaca, assembly GCA_963966055.1. Lineage (NCBI taxonomy): Eukaryota > Viridiplantae > Streptophyta > Magnoliopsida > Fabales > Fabaceae > Lathyrus > Lathyrus aphaca. The sequence continues at coordinate 131,269,800 of OZ014521.1, read as the reverse complement.
TAAGTCTCCCATGGACGTTTCCTCTTTGTGTTGAGGTATGAGTTGAGGTTTCGTCCCTCGTGAAGTTGCTTTGTGAGCTCTAGGATTCTTGCTTGGCTTGCTTTGTAATGAGCCTCGAAAGTATCCCTTTGCTCCTTCAGTTGGATCCATGATCTCTGCAAGTCTTCCTTATCAGTAGGCATGTCTGGGTGAAGGATGGTATAAGATGTGTCTCCTTCAGCAACAGGTTCCATGGTAACTGGTAGGATGGCAGGATATGGCATCATGAGTGTCTGAGCACGAGATCGTACCCATCTGAGATAAGCTTCCATAGGAATAGTGTACTTAGGCTCCAGTGTCTTGCTGTCAATCCTGTTTACCTTTCCCCAAGCTCGTATGAATCTCTGACGGTAACCCTGAAGATCGTTGTCGTAATCAAACACAATGCCCTGAATCAACATGTCATGTGGACCATCACTCCGAGTATAACCAAACTGTCGTAAAGCTAAAGATGGGTTGTAGGTGATGCCTCCTCTTATGCCTAGAAGTGGCACATTAGGAAACTCCCCACAACGGTCAATGATGGTGACATTCTCCATAGATCTGGAGCACCAATGGATATCTGAGTGAGAAAGTGACATGATCCTCTTAGACCATCTGAATCCTTGCTCATTCTTCATTACTGAGCGAGGAAGGTGAGAAATAAACCACCTAGGTATGCAGCACATCAAAGTTCCTCTTGCCCTTGTAGTACGGGTATGAAGAGAATGAAGGATGTCTCCCAGCAATGTAGGCGCTGGATTGTGACTCAGGAAAATGTTGATGGCATGAACATCTATGAACTGATCTGGATTGGGGAACAATACTAAGCCGTATATCATCAAGGCTAAGATCTCCTCAAAAGCATCATGACTCATGGCCTTCAAGAACATTTGAGCTTTATCCACTAATACCTTGGCAAGGATACCCTTAACTCCACTTCTCGTCTCTAGAACAATGTCAGACTTCTTCAGATGTAGGGCTGCAGCAATAACCTCTGGTTTAAGTTCTTTCTCCAAACCTGTGAAGGGTCTTTGATCAAGAACAGGTATACCCAGAAGTTTGGAGAACTCCTCCATGGTTGGAACCAGCTGGTAGTCGGGGAATGTAAAGCAGTGGTGCTTAGGATCAAAGAACTGAAACAGGACACTCATCATGTCTTCATTGAACCCTGAAGTGACTAGATCCAATAGATGACCATGTCTCTTGTTGAACTGGGAATGATCAGACACCTGAGAAACCAACTCTTTAAGTTTGGGAGGTATCCCCACAAAGTTGATCCTGATGGTGTTTCTACGAGCTGAAGCCATGACCTGCAACAAAGAACAAAGATAAATCCTTTGGTCCTTGAAATGGTTAGGGAAAATGATATGCTCATGATGCATGATGATGTCATGATGTTATGCTCAATCACAAACATGTGGCACACACAAACAAGTCACACCATAGCCCTAGGTTTAAAGGCTTGCATGAGGTTCAAAGGTAAGTACCCTCCCCTGAAGTTAGATGGTTCATCCTGTCCTACAAAAGTAACCAGGTTCTAAGGGATCTCAATATCATTGATCCTTCACAAGGGTGGTTGATCAGAAGGCAACTTACTTGCCAACCAAAACCCTCCAAGTTTAAGATCTCAATGAGCGTAGTATCGAGTGTCAACCAACTTCAGTCTGCACCAAAGCCGGTTACCTCACTACTTTCTAAAGGTCAAGATGAGTTAACTAGGGTTCTAAAAGTTAGTTAGTGCATTGACAACATATGGCAGCCTCAATATTATCCTCAACTTGACTTAAGGAATATAAGCACCAACCAAGAAGTCGCACTAACTATGGCCACCAGATCAACCGTATCGATATACGTCGTACAGTTTCCTTGGTCTATTGCCATTTACCTAAGGTACACTAGATCCGGGTTAGGACCTTTCACACATAAGAGCACCCCAACAAGTAATATAAAGCAAACAAGGCAAACAATTTAAAGTGATCTTAATTCCTAAGGGTACCCCTCTTAAATAGATCCCCAGCAGAGTCGCCAGTTCTGTAACACGGTGGGAGAACTGACTTTAAGTAATGTTGCGGATAGCAAGAGTCGCCACCGACTTTTATTTTATCCATAAGGAAAGGTGATAAAAGAACAGGAAAGACCTTAGAGAATATTTTGGGTCCGGGGGGTAGGTTATGTAAAGGGAAGGTGTTAGCACCCTTTACATCCATGGTTATCCATGGGCTCTTAGGTACTTAAGCTCACTTTAAATTGATTTTTGAAAGTGTAGTGTGTGAATAGAAAAAATCTTCAGAATAGTTTAGTAATAACCCATGTATGGATGTGTAAAAAACTTGTTTGAAAATTTGTTTGAAATTTGTTTAAGTGTGAAAAAGTTTTGAAGTGAGCAAGTACCTAGGAGTAACCTACCCTAATGTTTAAGGTCTTTCTTATTTCTTTATCTTTTCCTTAGTAAGACTATCCCTACTATAATGGAGTAGGTAGTCCTTACTTTGGATGTTAAGGGACATGTGAGGGACAATTTGATTTTGAAGGCCATTGTGGGGTGTAATAAGCATAAGGAAGGGACTATCATCATTTATTTCGAAGGGACTCGATTTGTATAGGCAACCATGAGGGACTTTGATGATTTTCTTTCGAGGGACTTGCTTTATACACCCCACTTAACCATTATTCGTAGGCAACCTGAGGGATATCCTTAGAAAGTGAGACGGCGATTAAAATCGACTTACGTGTATGTGAGTGTTTATTTTAATTATCTTATATTAAAAATTATCTAAATTTATTTTAATATTGCATACATATTGTTACACTCCCTAATTACTAACCATGACAAAAATAATTAAATAATTTCAAACTTACATCCAAGGAGCAATTACAAAATTATAATAAATAAATACTAAGCAAAATAATTAAATAGCAAAATAAATAAAATATAAATAAGCAATAATAAAATATAAATAATAAAGGGGTTAGTGATAAATAATAATAAGATAAGAGAGGTTAGTGAATAAAAATTAAGCAAAGTAAATAATATAGTTAGCAAAATAATAAGCATAATAATTATTGTAAAATTAATAAAATAAAATGGTTAGTAATAATAATAATAAAAGTTAAAATATTATAAGGATAAGGAATTAACAAGTTTTAATATGAACAAATTATATTTAGATAAAACAAACATGAACATACAATTATTTTAATTTACAAATTATTAAATTATTTTTTAAATATATTATAACCACAAAACTTAGTTATTATGAATTCAATTATTTTTTAAGCAAAAGTTATAAAAAAATGTTTTATTTAATATATAAAGAGAAAAATAAACTATAAGTGTATTTACAAAAATTTACTTTTTAATAATATAAAATATATTTATATTTTGAGAGAAATAATTTATAATAATATTTATAATATTTACATGAATCATACTAAACAAATGTACATTATAATTATATTAGAAAATAAAATTATAAAGAAATATTTTTAGAGTTTTATAAAATTAGGGTTTTATTTTTTTTTGGATTTATGAAAATTAGGGTATACAAAAATTTATTTTTTAATAATCATATAAAATTATCTTAATTAATATAAACTTTACAAATAAAATTTAAAAAAACAAGAGTTTTATATTTTTTTCTAAAATAGTTTTATAATATAGAAATTAATAATAATTATTTAAATCAATTACACTAAAGGAAGAACAAGAAAATAGAAAGAAAAAAAAAAGGAACCTGATGGGATTTGAACCCAAGACTTCTTACTTGCAGGCAACAACAATATCCACTGGGCCAACCAAGCGTAGGCAAGAGATGAGAGGATGAGATTTGTTTTGTTCTTTGCTTTGAGAAATTCAGAAAATAAAGAGAAAACAAAAAGGCCTGGGGGAGGTTTTGATCCCAGGACCTTTTGATTACAAGACGCGCGCGCTACCGCCTGGCTGGGAGAGCCTTCCTGATTATTGAATGGCTACAAATAATAATATATGAAGTCTCTTTTTATCCTGCAAAAATAAAACAAAATAATGCCATGGCCAAGAATCGAACCAAGGCTCTCACAACATACACAGACAGAGTTTACCACCAAGACACACGCGCGTGTGTGTAAACGAAACAGCAAAACAATATAAAATATATTAACATAAATTTGAATTCCCATGCGCGGCAAACTTCATCTTCTACATTCAAATTTCCTGCGAATCTTCTTTTGAATTTTCCTATGATTTTTCCTGCGAGTTCATAAGCCTGAAAACCTAGGTTTTTGAATCATCATATAAACAACAAAATCAGTACAAATTGATAGCCCAGATCAAACATACAAGGTTTATACAACATAATCATGTTTTTAAAAGTCATTTATATTCACTAAAACGCGAATTCCCAATTTGAGAACTCAAACCCTAACAATGGTGTCTCTCGGTTTAGGGCATGTTTCTTCAATGTTTTTGTCCAGAATCCATCTAAGCATCATGATAAACAAGATTCAATACACAAAAACGATTTACAATGGTTAAATAAATGAAATCGAAAAATCAAATAAGAGGGAGAAGATGCATTCGGGATATGCTATATGAAGAGCTTTGGATGCAAGTAGGTATTGGTTTTGACTCAATGATGTCCCAGGATCATTGTGGTGTCCTCAAATTACCTTCTAATGCTCTGGTTCTCAAAATCCGAATGTCACTTTTCTTATGATTTTTTTGAACTATGAACTCACCTTTGGCTGCTGAAAATTCGTCCTTGAGTGTTAGGTTTGTGTTAAGCATATATACATGAGTGAATTAGGTCAGAAATATGACTTGGTTGTGTGGATATTTGATCCAAAAAATATTGAAAAAGATCATGTTGTAAATTTCAAATATTTGATCATGAGTGCTTGCTATTTTGGGATAATTCACATGATTTCATTCCTCTTTGACTCCAATCAATAATTATGAATTTCTAGAAACAATATCTTCACCCAAAAATAGATTTTCATATTTTTTATTTATTTAAAATGATTTTTATGAATTAAATCAATAATAAATAAATAAAAAATAATAAAAATGATGAATTTCAGTCAATTGGGTCGTGCACCATGTTATGAGATGGATTGGGTCATAAATTAGGCAGCCCATTTGGAAAGAAATACTTCTAAGCCTCTATTTTCAACATAAACCATCACAAAATTGCCCAACTTTGCAAGGGCACATCTCCCTCAATTTTAAAGGTATGAGGGTGTTCTTGGACTCTTTGGAAAGCTTGAAGAGTCCTCTAAACAACCCCATTGGTTTCAGGTCCATATCATTTACCAATCTCAAGTTATGCCCTTTTGAAGTTGTTGACTTTTTGTTGACTTTTGAAATGACCTATAATGTCTTAGATCATATCTTTCAAATGAAGCATTTTTGGGCTTAACTTTAAACATCAAAGTTGTAGAGAATTCAATTTCCTTCAAAATGAGCTTTGGATGGAGACTTGGTGATGAAGTATGTGAAAGTTATGATTGGTCAAAGTTCAGTTGACTTTTACTGAGAAAACCCTAATTTAGAAACTCCTGATTATTGATGATCTGGAATCTCCTTGATGAATCATGATCAACCCTTGATCAAATGATGAATTTTACTTCATATACTTGATGTTGGCAAAAAATCATGAAGTTTGACTTTGGTTTGACCACAGTTGACCTCAGTTTGACTTTTTAACTGCATTGACTGATTTTGACTTATCTGATCATCTGACTGAGCAAACTTTTGAGAAAAGTCTTGAAACTTGTCATGGGGGTTCTTACACACATATAAGATGTTATGAAACTCACTTGAGGTATTGGAAGTCCACTTAGCCTGATTAAAGTCAAAACCCTAGTTTTGGATACACTGCTTAGGAGGTGCATTGTCTGAAGGAATTGTCAACTTCTTTGACCAATTGTGAACTTTGTGAACCTTGTGAATCTTCATAAATTGTCTTGTGAACCTCATGGGAAGTATTGTGAAGCTTGTGAACCTTGTGAACCTTCAAGAAGTATCTTGTAGACTTCATGAACCTCATGAAAGGTTATATAAGCATTGAGAAACTTGTGAACCTTGTGAACCTTCAAGAAGTAACTTGTAGACTTCATGAACCTCATGCAAGGTCTTGAAAGCATTGTGGGACTTGTGATCCTTGTGAACCTTCATAAAGTAGCTTGTGGACTTTATGAACCTCATGAAAGGTTATGCAAATGTTGGAGAACTTGTGAACCTTGTGAACCTTCTTAGAACACAAAGTCTTGTATTGTGAGGGCAAATTTTGGGGTGCAACAGCAGGCCGACCAACAAAATTAAAAAGAAAAACAACATGATCGTCAAGCATTAGCATCTGCGGCAGGCTGAGTGATAACGAGAAAATGTATCGATTATATTGCTATGTTTCATTAACGTTTTATCGCATAATCATCGTTTTAACACTCGATTCCTCGAGTTTTCCTTACCATTTTGCAGGTACATTGTATATGGAGCTAAATCATGAGCCAAGAGCAAAAGGAACCAAAACAACCATAAAAAGATGAAGAAATGAAGAAACCTGCAAAAACCTGCATATTTTGTTGCACTCACGGTCGTCACCTAGGTGTCACGACCGTGACACCCCAAAAGAAGCAATCACGACCGTGATGACCTTGTCACGACCGTGACACTTAAAATTCAAGGGACACGAACGTGATGACCTTGTCACGACCGTGACAAGGGAAAAATAGGTTATTTGACCCAGACTTGGTCACAAGGCTACGTGCATGTGAAACTGCTACTTTCCAGCTGACCCTGTATCCACGTTCCTAGATTCTCTCAAATGCTCTACTAGGCCCATGCAACAAATTCAGCCACAAGCCCATTAATTCTTCTATAAATAGCATAATTCAATTGAACAATTGACAGAGCAATATTTTATCAATTTCCTGCGGAAGCTCTGCCGAATTATTTTTACGCCCTTTTTGTTTCAGCATTATTTTCAGTATTTCATTTTTATTGTATCCAAACCCAACCTATAACAATTTCCAACATCAGGAAATTGTTATAAAATTTACTTGTTTCCAAACCTTCAGAATATTTTGTTATTTTCGATTCCGCCGAATACTCCGAGCTTTCCGGTCTGTGGAAGAAGGAGTCTGCCATTTTATTGTTAACCAGGTTTATATTATTTGCAATTTAATATTTATGTTATTTATTTATTTTTCTGCCATGAATATTTTGTTTATTGTTTCCCTGCCTCTGTCTGGTTCAACAAAAATGAGTAGCTAATTACCTTAGGGTGGTATGTAGTTAAAACAAACTTAATCGGTAAAATTAACCATAGGCTTAAAATAATTAATAGCTTAACATTCTGGCTGATACTTTTTATTTAAAATCGACCTTTTCGTTACGAGAGTAAGGAAAGATTATTAGATTAGGTCAAGACCACGAGAGTGTGAGATTTTAACCAGATAGCTAAAGTTAGGCATTTAAATTAAACACAGCGAGAGCGCTTTAAAATAGATTAGAATTACTAAGTTTCCAAAAATTATCTCTAAACACTTATGGGCTAGCGAGAGCAGGCATAGGGCTTTAGGGGTAAGATCTGAGATAAGACCACGAGAGTGTGAGTTGAGGGTATTTAAACTGGTAACCTCTACAGAATAGTTTAAGTGAACACCTTTATAAGCCTAGGTTAGATTGACCCGCCTAAGTTAGTATAATTACATACCGACCGCCTTAGTAGTATTTTATTAAAACTTAAATTTAATTCCCGCCTTTAATATTTTAAAAACAACAAAAAATCGTGACAACCCTTCACCTTAGCTAAACTAGAAGTTCATCTAGCACTAAGTAACCATAGAGTCCCTGTGGATCGATAATCTTAAATATTACTTCGATAGGCTGTGCACTTGCAGTTAAGATACCGCTAGACACATAATTAGACACGTCTGTAACCCATCAAGTTTTTGGCGCCGTTGCCGGGGACCTTAATTTAGTTACTAGTGCACTTTAGGTAGCATTGTCTAGACTAAGGTAACAACTTTTTTATTTTCTTAATCTAAATTTCCGAGTGTATGCCAAGTACTCGCTCTAAAGGCGAAGACTTGCAACCTCTAATCCCAGAATCGGAACGCTTCTTACACGTAAGAAGACGGATATTCGATTACGAACAAAGTTACAATATTCCAGATCTTCAATTAGATCCGCCTAAACCAGTCGTAACAACAAAGGACGCAGAGATGGCTGAAGAACAGAATCACCCACTCAAGTATTACGCCAGTCCTTCGCAAGCTGAACCGCATTCAAGCATTGTCGCACCGGCCATCAACCGAAACGATTTTGAACTAAAACCTTCGTTGATATCAGCCGTGCAACAAAATCAATTCGCCGGAAATCCTACCGAGGATCCGAACCTTCATCTTTCGATCTTTGTGCAATACGCAGATACCGTAAAAGCCAATGGAGTTACCCAAGAAGCTATTAGACTAAGTTTGTTTCCTTTTTCGCTTCGAGACAGAGCCAGAGCCTGGCTTCAATCTCTGCCTTCGAACTCAGTAACTACGTGGGAGGAACTGAAGAGAGTTTTCTTGACCAGATATTTTCCACCTAGCAAGACAGCTATGCTGAGAGCTCAGATCAACGGATTTAAGCAAAGGGAAAGCGAATCACTATTCGAAGCTTGGGAACGCTATAAGGATTTGCTGAGACTTTGTCCACATCACGGATTAGTAGAATGGATGGTCATCCATACCTTCTATAATGGACTCTTGTACAATTCAAGAATGACAATTGACGCTGCCGCAGGCGGTGCATTGATGGACAAAGAATATAATGATGCTTATGCACTTATTGAAAGTATGGCTCAAAACCATTACCAATGGGGAAGCGAGAGAGTCGCAACTGAGAAACCAACAAAAGGAGGTATGTACGAAGTGAGTAGTATGGACCAAGTCAATGCAAAGTTTGACCAACTAAGCCAAAAGATCGACAACTTGGCCATAACACCAACAGCCACCGTGGTTGCAGTAACACCTAACTGTGAGTTATGTGGAGTTCCAGGACACGAAGTTTCTGATTGTCAACTATTGACAGGAATTCCCACAAATCAAGTGAATTATGCTCAAGGAAACCCATACTCAAACACATACAACCCAGGTTGGAAGAATCATCCGAACTTCTCCTATAAGAATAACAATGCTTTATACGCACCAGGTCAAGCACCAGCTACACCACCAGGATATCAAAAGACTGCTCCTAATGTCCCTAGAAAATCGAACCTTGAGTTGATGATGGAGAACTTTATAGCTAACCAATCTCAAACGAATAAGGACTTCTTAAACCAAAACATTCACACTAGTGAGCAGATTAAGCAATTAGTAAGCAAAGTAGATGCATTAGCTACACATAACAAAATGCTTGAAACTCAGATTTCACAAGTAGCTCAACAACAAGCACCTACCGCTGCACCAGCTGGAGTATTTCCTGGACAACCTCAACCTAATCCGAAAGGACATGCCAATGCTGTGATATTAAGAAGTGGCAAGGAACTTGACGGACCTACCGATCCAAGACTTGACAATCCAGCCATGTACCAAAAGCCAGATAAACCGACTGAAGTGGTGAATGATCCAGAAGAAAAGGAAGATGGTAATCAAGAGGCAGTGGAGAAAGAAAAGCCTTATGTGCCTCCACCACCCTATAAACCACCAATTCCGTACCCTCAGAGATTAACTAATTCCAAGACGACGGGTCAATTTAAGAAATTTGTCGAACTTCTGAAACAGTTGAATATTACTATTCCGTTTACAGAAGCGATCACTCAAATACCCTCGTATGCTAAGTTTTTAAAAGAAATCTTATCTAATAAGAAAAAGATAGAGGATAATGGAACAGTTACACTTACTGCTGAGTGTAGCGCCATAATTCAGAATAATATGCCTCCTAAGCTAAAAGATCCAGGAAGTTTCTCTATACCCTGTGTAATAGGAAAATTCGTCATTGACAAAGCTCTATGCGATTTAGGAGCCAGTATCAGTGTTATGCCCTTAACGATTTGCAAAAGGCTAGACATGGGAGACCTAAGACCAACTAAAATGTCTGTTCAACTAGCCGATCGCTCAGTTAAATATCCTGTAGGCATACTAGAAAACGTCCCAGTACGTATAGGACAATTCTACATCCCTACTGATTTTATAATCATGGACATCTCTGAAGACTCCACTACACCTATCATACTAGGAAGACCATTCTTAGCTACCGCCGGAGCTATAATAGACGTGAAAAGAGGAAAGCTAACCTTTGAAGTAGGTGAAGAGAAAGTTGAATTTATTTTAACACAATTCTTACAATCACCAGCTATAGAGGATACATGCTATCTATTAGACGTAATTGACGAATGTGTAAGAGAAATGGAACTGAAAGAAACAACCTATTCTGAAATCATGAAAATTCAAATCCCTCCGATTTTCGAAGATGATAATTGGCGTAAACCATATCAGGATGATAGTCTAAGCGAAAGTTTAGCACTTACACCGGATCCCATGCCAAGTAAAGATAAACCTACATTAGGATTAAAAACTTTACCTAATAACCTAAGATACGAATTCTTAGACATTGAATGTAAAAGACTAGTTATAATAAATTCCAGCTTAGGAACTATCGAAACAAAGAAACTTTTAGATGTCTTGAAGAAATATCCAACTGCATTAGGATATAACATATCTGATCTTAAAGGAATATGCCCTTCAGTTTGTATGCATCGTATTCTGCTAGAAGAAGATTGCAGAACATCCAGAGAATCTCAAAGAAGAATTAACCCAATCCTTAGCACTGTAGTAAAAGAAGAAGTTAAGAAACTACTAGATGCCAGAATAATATATCCAATCTCTGATAGTGAATGGGTTAGTCCAGTACATGTAGTGCCAAAGAAAGGAGGTATCACTGTTGTGAAAAACGCTCAAGGCGAATCGATATCACAAAGAGTAGTAACGGGACATAGAGTGTGCATCGATTACCGTAAACTAAACAAAGCCACTCGAAAAGATCATTTCCCACTACCTTTTATAGATCAAATGCTAGAACGATTAGCCAAGCATTCTTACTTCTGTTATCTTGACGGTTACTCAGGATTTTTCCAAATCCCTATCCATCCAGATGATCAAGAGAAGACTACATTCACATGCCCATATGGAACGTTCGCTTATAGACGAATGCCCTTTGGATTATGCAACGCTCCTGCAACCTTTCAAAGATGTATGATGTCAATCTTCGCAGATTTTATAGACAACATCATGGAAGTGTTCATGGACGACTTCTCTGTATGCGGGCAAAGTTTTGAAGGATGCCTATCAAATTTAGAAATGGTGTTAGAAAGATGTGTAAAAGTAAACCTCGTGCTTAACTGGGAGAAATGTCATTTTATGGTCAGAGAAGGAATCGTATTAGGTCACGTCATATCCGACAAGGGAATTGAAGTAGATAAAGCTAAGATAGAAGTCATAAAAGATCTTCAACCCCCTAAAACCATTCGAGAAATACGAAGCTTTTTAGGACACGCCGGTTTCTACCGACGATTCATCAAAGATTTCTCGAAAATCACTAAACCTCTTACTGGTTTATTAATGAAAGATGCTGAGTTCATATTCAATGAAGATTGTCTTAAAGCATTCGAAACTCTAAAAACAGCCCTCATCACCGCACCAATCATGCAACCCCCCGACTGGAGATTACCTTTCGAAATCATGTGTGATGCGAGTGACTATGCTGTAGGCGCAGTTCTAGGCCAGAGGAAGGAAAAGAAACTTCATGCGATTTACTATGCCAGTAGAACCTTAGATTCTGCTCAGATGAACTACGCCACTACTGAAAAAGAACTGTTAGCAGTTGTCTTTGCGCTTGACAAATTCCGTTCTTACCTAGTAGGAGCGAAAATAATTGTTTACACAGACCATGCTGCTATCCGATATCTATTAACTAAGAAAGATGCTAAACCGAGACTCTTGAGATGGATTTTACTCTTACAAGAGTTTGATCTCGAAATAAAAGATAAGAAAGGTACTGAAAACGTCGTAGCGGACCATTTATCTAGAATAAAAGGTATTAAACCTGAACAAGTGCCGATTAACGATGATTTCCCGTATGAACAGCTGATAGCACAAATAGGAAGCGACCCAGTTCAGTTAGACCTAAATGAACCAGAACCCGTGGAAACAATCCAAACAACTGTAGGACTGCCATGGTACGCTGACATTGTTAACTACCTAGCCGCAGGAGCTCTTCCACCTGATTTAACCTATCAGCAGAAAAAGAATTTCTTTCACAATCTAAAACATTATTATTGGGATGAACCATTATTGTTCAAGAGAGGACCCGATGGAATCTTTTGTCGATGTATTCCCGAAGAAGAAATAGAAGATGTCATTGCTCAATGTCATTCATCTCCCTATGGTGGACATGCAAGCACTTCCAAGACTTGTGCAAAAATCTTGCAAGCCGGCCTATTCTGGCCTAATCTATGGAAGGATGTCCACATCGCTGTTATAAATTGCGATCGGTGTCAACGCACCGACAATATTTCAAGAAGAGATGAAATGCCTCAAAAAGGAATTTTAGAAGTAGAAATCTTTGACGTCTGGGGAATAGATTTCATGGGACCATTCCCATCATCTTTCGGTAACAATTACATACTCGTAGCTGTTGATTATGTTTCAAAATGGATTGAAGCTATAGCTTCTCCTGCAAACGATACACGAGTGGTAATAAAGCTTTTCAAAAATATAATCTTTCCCAGATTTGGTGTGCCTAGACTCGTCATAAGTGACGGTGGCTCGCACTTCATTTCAAAAATCTTTGACAAATTACTATCTAAGTATGGAGTAAGACACCGTGTGGCAACACCATATCACCCACAAACAAGTGGACAAGTCGAAGTCTCAAACAGAGAAATCAAACAAATCTTAGAAAAGACTGTCGCCATATCTCGGAAAGATTGGTCATCTAAACTTAATGAAGCTTTATGGGCTTATAGGACCACTTACAAGACACCCATAGGTACTACACCTTTCAAATTAGTTTATGGAAAATCTTGTCACCTCCCGGTAGAACTAGAACACAAAGCTTATTGGGCGATCAAAACTCTCAATATAAACTATAATACTGCAGGAGAAAAGCGAATCCTAGACATTAACGAATTAGAAGAATTAAGGCTAGATGCTTATGAGAATGCTAAGATATATAAAGAAAGAACTAAGCGGTGGCATGATAAACGCCTATCTAGGAAAGAATTTAGTGTGGGAGACGTTGTACTCCTTTTTAATTCAAGACTTAGGCTCTTTCCTGGAAAATTAAAATCTAGATGGTCAGGACCCTTCGAAATAACTAAAGTGTTCCCGAGTGGAGCAATAGAAATTAAGGGTAGGAATAGTGAACCATTCATAGTAAATGGACAACGTTTAAAACATTATCATAAAGTTGAAAATAGAGATTATGCAAATAGTCTAAGGCTTTTAGAGTTGTCCACTAATTCCCCTGATTAATCTACACCTAAGCATTACGTCAGGCTTTTGACGATAAAAACAGCGCTTAGTGGGAGGCAACCCATTTACTCATTTAATCATTTAATTCATTTTTATCAATCTATTATTTTGTCATTTATCGTTTTATTCTTCATTTAATTGTTTTGTCATTTTATAGCTTTATTTCATTATTACTATTATTGCCTTTAAATTATGCATTTCATTTCCTTATTTTTCTTTATTTTAATCTTAAATCACTTTTACAGATTTTCTAAAAGTCTTTTCCACTTTCCTTCTCCCCCTGATTTGTTTCCTCCATATTTGCACTAACCATGGCTAACCAACCGATAAACCATATGGAAACCAAATTTAGAGGTAGGAACCAAAGAATGAAATTTGAAGAGTTATCACAGAGGCAAATGGATTTGACCCTGTACCCGGATGATCTGACTATGAAAACCCTAGGTATACATGATAGCATCCTGTACTTGTTTAACCGACTTGGATGGGAGAATGCACGGATTCAACATAAGTTTGTGACTTACCGCGAGCTCACCCTTGAGTTCCTTAGCTTCTTAGTTTACCTACCCGAGCGCGGTTTTGGATTCAGGAAGGGATTTATCAGTTTCCGCCTATTTGGAATAGAATATGACTTTAACCATAAAGAACTAGCTGACTTATTAGGATTCCCTAGTGGACCCTTTGCTTTTACTACCACACAGGTAGAATTGATGGACATTGAGCTGGATTTCTTTTGGGGAACTTTAACCGGAAACTACCACCCTGAACCAAATAGCATGAACAATGATGAAATACATAACCCTGCTCTCCGTTACTTCCATAAGATCCTTGCCCACACCTTCTCTGGAAAAGAAGAAAACATTACCGGAGTATCTAAAGATGAGATATTCATTATGTCATGTTTCACTAATGGACAGCCTTTTAATGGTGTACCTTTCATGATGCAAACCTTCACCCGTATCCAAGAAGAACCTGAATTACCTATATTAGTAGGAGGTCTTGTAACCATGATTGCTGATGCCTTAAGACTTAGATACCAATTGCACAGATGCAACCGTTTAGGCACCATCCGTCCTATGAATCTTAACTTTTGCTTCAATCGCCATATCATAAGGAATTTAGGACATCCACCTTTCGAGTACCTAATCCGGAATGAGGTAGTAACCATGTTCACACTACCAAACCATGCTAGAGTAAGTGTTCACAATAAGGATAACTGGCTTTATGAGTTAACCCCACCTGATTATCCATCTACTCCTGAAACACCTCAGTCTTACAAGATAAAAGATGATATAATGACCGATGTCGAAACTGACCCTGAGACACCTCCTAGTTACCATGACATTGACCATACTGACGAAGTTATTGAAACCCCTGAAGTGAATCAAGGAGATTATGCTAACAACTTACAGAATATCATGAACACTCTTGAAGCTTACCAAACTGATCTAAATACATTTAAGGATGAAATTAAGAGCATGCGATTGGAAATTATCGGTTTGACTGACATAACCTGTGAACAATTCTATCACCTGAACTCCGCAATCGAAGATTTGAAGAAACACTTTTGAAAATGCTATAAGTGATCTAGTTTATTTTACTTATTGTTTTCGTTTCTAGTTAGTTTTACTTTTCGCAAACAATTTCATACCGTATTTTCATTTATGTAATTTCATTTCAATTACCATATGCAATGCACTTCTAGTTTACAAATTTTTCCATTTTAATTAATTTATATGTTTTCATTATATATACTGTTATGCTTGGATTTAATTATTTTCTATAAAATCTCTCGTGCCATGCAAATATACAAGTACTATATTGAAAATATTTATTATATGGTGTTTATATTAAATATTGAGTGAGAAGTGACCAAAAAATTATTATATAAATTATATGAAGCGTGAGAGATAATGTTTTCTGGAAATTATTCAAGGAATTCACCCCTCACGGTCGTCACCCCCCCTAACGATCGTGACGTGCTAATTTACCGTGTCACGACCGTCACCTCCTTGTCACGACCGTGACAACCCTAAATATAGAATTCGTGAGAACCAGAACTGTTTCTTTTCGAAACCTCTTCTTCTTCTTCCTCCATAACTTTCAAAACCACCCATTATCTCCCCCAACTTCCGTAACCTCCCATTACCAAATTAAAACTCATTAACCTCTCCATTATCACCACACCTATCACATTCTCACCTTCCAATATTTATCCGAACCATTATTTCTCTCATTTTATCACTTTTTCACAAAAATCCCAAATCCTCATCTCTCACTCTAGTTCTTGCATGCAATGGATGCTATACAATTCAGAGAGGGTGAGAATGGAGAAAACCAGAGAGAAAGATTCATTCGATTCCAGAACCGCGGTGTGCAACCCACACGTTATATCGACACTGTCTGTTTGAGGGAACTCGGAATGCTTACCAGTGTCAAGAGCCTGCTTCAAAAAGTCGGTCTGTGGGATCTTTGCAGTCAGCCCCAGCCCACATTCGAGCTTTTGACATTGGAATTCCTTAGCTCATTCCATTACATCACTCCTGCCGGTTCTCAGAGCCAACTTACCGGTTTCGCTAAATTCAGATTGCATGGCCAGGAGTTTAACCTCTCGCAAAACAGGATAGCCGAGTTGCTAGGCTTCGATCACGGGAATGAAGCTCACCTCCGCGTGCCGGATAATTTTAGTGAAACCGCTTTCACTTTATGGCACGACATAACCAACACCCGTGCCTCAGCCTTTCAGAGCCTTAATGCTACACACATCCACAACCCGGCAATCCGATATTTTCACCGAATCATTTGCAACACCATCTTTGCACGGGAGAGTAACCATAAGCTCAACTCCAAGGAGCTTCTATTCTTGTATTGCGCTCTCAATGACGAGCCAATCAACGCTGCCCCGTTCATGCTTTCTCACATCCAGGCCATTGCGCAAAGATGCTCCACCCCATTTTTCATAGGCGGCATTGTCACCACCCTCGCCATTCAGTTGGGGCTTGGTGACTTGGTCGTAAATCAGCCTTTCAGAGAAGCCGAGTTCCTCACCAAGAACTATTGCAGGTCCGCACACTTGATTGCGCAGAGAGAGGATGGCAGGTATAGCCCTGTTATCCACGACACTGTTTATCACCACATCATTCTGCCGTCCCGTGACCGCATCGACCCGTCCAGTCGAGCCAACTGGCTCTTTGTTTTACCAGATGCTGCCGGCCACGCCCCTATTCATGATGATCAGGCCGATCCTCCAGCGGATGAGATGCAGGATGCGATGGATGCAGCTGAGCCTGTCCAGGACATTCCCGAGACATCTACCCGACAGCCTCCTGCATAGGAATTCACTCTTGAGGACGTCCTCCGTGCGATTCATCAGCAGAACCAAATGAACGCCGCACTGGAGCGAAGGCAGAAGGAGCAGTATGATGATTTACTCCGCATTATTGCAACAAACCAGGAAGCTACTGATACAAAGCTCGGAGAAATTTTCAGCGAGCTAGAGGCCTTACGCATTGACATCACTGTTGTTACCGGTACCGGTTCTGATCCTGAAGCGACTCCTACCAGACGCTCCCGCACCAGAAGCCGAGCCCGCGGTCCTCAGCAGCCTTAGTTTTAGTTTTTGCTTATGATTGTTTTTCATTTTCATAGTTTGTATTGTACCTTTACCGCTATTATATCACAACATTGAGGACAATGTCTGATATAGTGTGGGAGAGGTACCTTTCATTTTCCGCATTTTCCCTTTTCGCACTTTTTCAATTCCGTTGTATTTCTTTTCGTAAGTTAATGAAACAAGCGATTTTTGTGCTATTTTCTTTTGTTTCGAACTTTCCCCGTTTATTTAGCCATACCGAAAAAAAATCTTTAATTATTCGCATTACCCGACTTGCCTACGAAATCGTAATTAGGAAGCTGAGAACGATCCAACAAGACCAATACAATCTTGACACCTTTGACTTCCCACTTAAGCGATTCCATTCCGATTATCGTTACGAGTACACCTTAAGTTTCAGTTCAAAAGTAACCCCTAGTAGTTTATACTAGCAGTCAGCACCGTCTGAACACAAACCACGTGGGGAGCCGATGAATATAAGCGTTTGATGCCTAATCTAAAATAATCCTTCATATCTCGATGAAAATGAAAAGAAATTGCACCAAAGTACACGGTCGCATATAAGAAACGAGAAATATGAGAAGGAGTCCATTGCGGGTTGGTTCAGAGGTACTGGTTCTGAACTTGGTAGGGCGTGCTACGGCTCGATCCCCCACAACCTCCAAATCGGATAATGTATGGTTACCGCACTCGTGTACCAGACCCCGTGCTTAAAAAGGATCAAAGTCGCTAACCGGCTAATCCACTACGTGCGTGCTAAGGCAAAGGGCTTAATGTGATTGCGCTAGAATGAAACCGGGCGAAATAAGATCGAAAAACTCTAGATGAAATCGTAAAGAAATTACCGATTGTTTTGTTTAACGGGAAGTCGACGACTTAGCTTGTTGCTTGTGTCATTAGTGTATCGTTAGTGTTTTATCATTACCGGTTTATCCGACAAAACGATCCCTCGTACGGTTTGTTATGTGTATGCGTCGATAAAAACTTGTCCGACGATTTTCAACCGACTATTTGCTTGAGGACAAGCAAAGGTTTAAGTTTGGGGAAGTTTGATAACGAGAAAATGTATCGATTATATTGCTATGTTTCATTAACGTTTTATCGCATAATCATCGTTTTAACACTCGATTCCTCGAGTTTTCCTTACCATTTTGCAGGTACATCGTATACGGAGCTAAATCATGAGCCAAGAGCAAAAGGAACCAAAACAACCATAAAAAGATGAAGAAATGAAGAAACCTGCAAAAACCTGCATATTTTGTTGCACTCACGGTCGTCACCTAGGTGTCACGACCGTGACACCCCAAAAGAAGCAATCACGACCGTGATGACCTTGTCACGACCGTGACACTTAAAATTCAAGGGACACGAACGTGATGACCTTGTCACGACCGTGACAAGGGAAAAATAGGTTATTTGACCCAGACTTGGTCACAAGGCTACGTGCATGTGAAACTTCTACTTTCCAGCTGACCCTGTATCCACGTTCCTAGATTCTCTCAAATGCTCTACGAGGCCCATGCAACAAATTCAGCCACAAGCCCATTAATTCTTCTATAAATAACATAATTCAATTGAACAATTGACAGAGCAATATTTTATCAATTTCCTGCGGAAGCTCTGCCGAATTATTTTTACGCCCTTTTTGTTTCAGCATTATTTTCAGTATTTCATTTTTATTGTATCCAAACCCAACCTATAACAATTTCCAACATCAGGAAATTGTTATAAAATTTACTTGTTTCCAAACCTTCAGAATATTTTGTTATTTTCGATTCCGCCAAATACTCCGAGCTTTCCGGTCTGTGGAAGAAGGAGTCTGCCATTTTATTGTTAACCAGGTTTATATTATTTGCAATTTAATATTTATGTTATTTATTTATTTTTCTGCCATGAATATTTTGTTTATTGTTTCTCTGCCTCTGTCTGGTTCAACAAAAATGAGTAGCTAATTACCTTAGGGCGGTATGTAGTTAAAACAAACTTAATCGGTAAAATTAACCATAGGCTTAAAATAATTAATAGCTTAACATTCTGGCTGATACTTTTTATTTAAAATCGACCTTTTCGTTACGAGAGTAAGGAAAGAGTATTAGGTTAGGTCAAGACCACGAGAGTGTGAGATTTTAACCAGATAGCTAAAGTTAGGCATTTAAATTAAACACAGCGAGAGCGCTTTAAAATAGATTAGAATTACTAAGTTTCCAAAAATTATCTCTAAACACTTATGGGCTAGCGAGAGCAGGCATAGGGCTTTAGGGGTAAGATCTGAGATAAGACCACGAGAGTGTGAGTTGAGGGTATTTAAACTGGTAACCTCTACAGAATAGTTTAAGTGAACACCTTTATAAGCCTAGGTTAGATTGACCCGCCTAAGTTAGTATAATTACATACCGACCGCCTTAGTAGTATTTTATTAAAACTTAAATTTAATTCCCGCCTTTAATATTTTAAAAACAACAAAAAATCGTGACAACCCTTCACCTTAGCTAAACTAGAAGTTCATCTAGCACTAAGTAACCATAAAGTCCCTGTGGATCGATAATCTTAAATATTACTTCGATAGGCTGTGCACTTGCAGTTAAGATACCGCTAGACACATAATTAGACACGTCTGTAGCCCATCACTGAGATGACGAGGACCCCCTAATTCCCTTCAGCCATGGTCGTGTCATCCTACTCTGATTGTCTAAGAAAATCGGGGAACAAGATTTCTCCATCCTTGACCTTGTAAAGGCAATTGATGCCTTCCTCGTTGAGCACCACCCTGGGGTTGATGATCTTTAGTTGTTCCACCGCGTTTTGGAATGCCACACCCGCTATCTCCTCAAGGTCCTCCTCCCTTTGCTCTATCTTCGAGATCATCTCAGCCCAGGTCACCAACGACTTCACGTCCTCAGGTTTGTCCTCAGCAGGAGCCATTGCAGCCTTGAGGCGAACAACTTCATCTTTGGCCATTCTCCTCTCTGAGTTAGCAACAACCAAGGACTCTTTTAGCTCCTTAATATTCTTCGAAGCTTCCTTCAAAGACTCCGAGGAGGCGTTAGCCCTATCCTCGGAACCAGACAGAAGAGCCTTTAGTTGTTGAATTTCATGCTCCTGAGTGGAAGTACCTTTGGCGTACATAGAAGCCATCGTTAGGACCTTAATCACAGAGCTTGCATCCTGAGCCAAACATAACCGCCTGTTTGGTCGACTCAACTCCTCCAATTTAAGTGTTTTTGCCCTATATACTTGGATAGAGGTCTCCTCGAAAAAGGTTGGCCTTATGAAACAATTGGGAAACTCGAATGACGACTTCGGGGGGGGGGGGGTCTCCGTTAGGTGTATAACGTCGTCGACCCTCGACCTTTTCCCCAATCGTGAAGTGGTGTCCGGAGAACCATGAGGAGCTGAGGAAGAGTTCCTCGAACCTGTGCCCGCAGATGCTAACCGGTCGTTTAGACGAGTTTGTTTCAACTTCTTAGTCCCCCTCCTCTTGGAAGTATTGGCCATTACCTTGTTTAGCAGATCAACCATCGAATCTGAAAAAGACAAAGGAAAAACTGGTTAGAGCATAAAAGGCAAACAAGCATAAATTTAATACAAATGAACAACTCTAAAAACTACCGAGATAAGAAGTGACATCCTCGTCCGTCTCACAGACGATAAGTTTGGACACTTCTATGAATCTAGGGGTCACTTTGGCACCCCCGTCCTTATCCAAGATCGCATGACCCTGCTCGTCTACATGTGTGGTCATGGTAATCTGGGAAACATAGCTCATAAGGACATCATAGCTAGTCCGATCCTCCTCACTTAGCTCAAACGTTATGGCCAGATACTTCTCGGTCCCATGCATAAAGTGGTCACGCGACCAGGAGAAATGGAACTTCAAGATAAGACGGGGAACCTTCTTCCCCTCCTTATCCAACAAAATGTTCCCTTCCTCATCAGTGTCTACCCCCCATAATTTACAAGAATTCTGAGCACGAACTGAGACTGGTTCGACCAGGTAGTACCGGTCCTTGAAGTCTCTGATCAACTCAGAGTACGCTTTGAAGATCTTTTTCTTTTGTTTGAGGGAGACCCAATCGTATCTCCCCTGCACGACCTGCCTCTGAAGGTGGAAAATGTGGAAAACAGGGGAAGCGTTGCCCCAATCTTCAAGTAGTCGCAAGTCATCTCAAAATCTCACATGAAGACGAATGAATTCAGATGCATCTACGACGGTGAGAGCTCCAAGTGCACGAACACAAAATCTTGAAAGTCCGAGAAGGGGAGTTTGAATCTGAGTTCCTTGAAGAATATGTCATACATGGGAAACCTGTTAGGACCATACGACCAACAAATACAGTCTTCTTCACCAGGGTATCTGACAAGCCAATCCTCGGGGTCCCCGATCACCGAACCTGACCACTCCATGGGCTGGGAGTATATTGATTAAATGTTCAGCGACTCCTCGGAAGCCATTCTTCGATAGGAATATTTTGTTCCTCGTCATTCTCCTCAGGATTAGCAGGATCAGCATGGGTCAAGGTGGTCTCTTCAGAATCACTCAAGGATGAAACACTTCTCGCGACGTCATCTCTTGATAATGATTCGGGGACGAAGCTGTATCACTAGAGAGATCTTCGACATCCATGTGAACGAGCGCGTTATTCGAGATCTTTACACCTGAAAAGCAGCGAAAGTAAATGTGAATTTGATGAGCTAAATCAAATCCACCCTTCCACCGCTGATCAAGTAAAAAGGCGCGCATAGGAAAAAGGACGCTTTCCTCGACCTAAGCCCTTATTCAAAGCATACTACAGTCGTCGTAACGACCAAATATTAGTATGGGGAAGGAAGGATCCTAATATGACAAAACTATCGGCTCACATCAAACTCAGAACTCCGGTTGAAGTTAAACTGAAGCTGTCATGCAGGGTCACGAGGAACATCGCTAAAAAAACATTAAGTTTTTCAACGACGACGACTTGGCACACAATAGCCACCATATAGGAGCGGGGACGCCGTATCGAAACCCTAATAGTCTAAATTATGTGTCCTATTGACCTTAAAAGCTATCCTAACCACATGCATCCATGTTATCAGCAGGAATCAGAAGCGTAAATAGGTGAGAAAATGATAAAACTTACAAGTTTTAGAAGATTTTCGCGTGGTTGGTTGGATCTCCTCGTTAGATAAGGCGACAAAAGGTGGCTTGCGGCGGAGCTCGAGGGCTTGTCTTCGTCGAGCAGGGAAATAGAGAGCGAAAAGTATAAAACTGAATCCCAACGCCCTATTTATAGCCTCCGTCAACACGTGCACGGGCACGTGGGACATATAACCTATAAACGACACACTCATTGCCTAGGGACGACCATAACATAGCCATCATTACACATTAAATGCACACACTTCCCCAGGCGCAGGCGTGGCGTAACTTCTCAGCATAATTGTTGGGATCCTCGTCCAACGACCACACTTTAACACCCAGGGGTACGCGGGTTCATTTACACTGAGCCAGGTAACTAAAAAATATCACAAGTCTCAACATCACCCCGTACGTAGCCGACCACCCTTAAGTCATCACTTCTACGACCAGAAGCAACGACTTGGGGGGCTCTTGTTCCGGACTGACACAATGACTAGGCATGACTCAATCCACTCCTGCTCATAGTATGACCTAATAGCCCAAATGTCAGAGGGACCCATTGGTCTTATGCCCCTCATCCGAGAAGCGTGGTTGGTCGACCACGGTTCCCAGTGGTCAGATTTCTCTACTCCTTCTAGACTTCTGATTGACACACGCAAGAGTCGCCCAGATTCAGGCGAAGACAACTCCTGCTCGAATATCTCTATGCTCAACGCACATCCAATCCGACTAGGTATGCTCGCCCCAACGACTAATTTATGGCAGTTACCTATTTTCAAATGTCCACGGTCCAGACCCAAAATAGGGACTAATAGCCAAGCGCTGAGGCTCTCTATATAAACTCCCTCACATGAGAGAGTCAGGTATCGAATATTCACTTCCTTAACACTTTTACTCGTACTTGCATACTCTTTTCCCCGCTCTTACTTTGACATCGGAATACCTTGTAGGTACACCCACAGTTCTCCTCGATGACCGAACAATGACTTCAAAATTCACGTCAGCATCCACATCCATTGTAGATTCTTATCACATGTACGATAAATATAAAACTAATATTAGGATCTAATTCATGGCCATGAACGTACATCCTTGTACTTAGTCTAATATATACAACAATGTGTCATTTTAATATATATTTTATATGACTCTAATATAAAAAATTATTTTATTTATCTTTTAACAATATTGTTACAATATTGGTATTTTTTATTGTATTATTAATCAATCTTATTTATAAATATATATAGAACTATTAATTTATCTCTTTTATATTACTAATGGTGAATAATTTTATAAAATAGTTTTTGCTTTTTTCACATAAAATTAATTTTGTAAGAAAGATATAAAATGTAATACAAGTAGTTCATTTGAATGGTAACATAATACAATTTGGTTTATCAGTTCAGTTCGATTTTTAAATTATAAACCGCAAATCAAATCGAACCGCACAACTTTTTAGAATTTCAATTTGATTTACACTTTTTTATATAGCATCTTACACACCTGACATAGGGTTCTGCTCCACCACTGAATCTGACCTTAATTTATATTATCATAATTTCCTCAATTTTACTGTAACCTCAAACTATATTCTAAAATGAAATATAAAAAAGAATTGTTTTCTAGGAGAATATATAATAGTAAAGTATAACTATTGAATTCTGTTCATTACTGTAAGTTAGTTGGAATAACAACTGCTTTTGTGTACGATTCAAATAACCAAGATTCGGTAATAGTGTTTGGAATGTACCCATAAAACAAAACATCACCTGAAGGACATTGATGTATATAAAGTGTACTGCTAATATCCACGATTATGCCACGTCTACAGTGAACATTGCCAGCTGTATTTCAAGCACGTTTTGTTTCTTCTCACGTTTTCAATGTGCTCGATTCTTCTTCATGTGCTGTTTTGTTTTGTGCTTTTGTTGTCGATGGATGAGAGATCAAGGAATTTTAAATGCTGTCGAACACAATATATAAAAGAGAAAACAGATTATAATAATGTTTGATGAGATTAAAAGAACATCAAATAGAAGCTAGTTGGGTGGGTCTCTCTAATTCGTCTTTAATCCATTTTTTTTATTAGTTCTTGTTGCTTATCTCAATTTAATTATTAAAATTTCGTGCGAATTATATGGTCAAATTGTACTCGTTTAATACTCGTTGTTGACACATATGGACATGATAACATCTACCGTGACGAAAATACATGATGGTGTGATACAAATGTCATTATGATATTTTATTTTTTTTGGTCCTCTTCAAAATTTATATTTTACTTTAATCTTTTTAAAAATTTCCTTTAAATAATGCTCCTCGTAAAATTTTAAATTTTAATTTTTGGTCTCTCTCATCAAAATCGTCGCTAAATAAAAAATCGTCATTAAAACTATCGTCAATTTTGTCTCTAAGTTGTAAAAACCGTCGCTAATTGGCAAGAGAGACTAAAAGTCAAAATTAAAATTTTTACAAAGATCATTCACTAAAGGACATTCTTAGAGAGACTAAAAGTGAAAATGAGATTTTTAGGAGGACCAACAACTTTATTAACCCTTATTTTTTAAACTTAAAAAGTTAATTTTAAAACATAAGTCAATTTTAATTCTAAGGAATTTTTTATTTTAAAATAGGCAAAATATATGTTTTAGTCCTTTAAGTTATTTGATAGTACAACTTAGGTCCTTTAAGTTTTTTTTTTTTGTAACGATCAGGTCTTTTATGTTTTTTAAACGTATCAAGTTAGTCCTTTAAGTTTTTTTTAATGATTTGGTCCTTTTAAAAAAAATTCCATTACAAACTCATATATCATTTGAACTGGTTTTTCGCACTGATCATGAATATGCAATCAAATTTATCAAACAAGTTACGATTAATGAGAGTCAGGTAAAAGATGACGAAATACATAATGAAAAATCGTCGATCCAACCAAAATACACAATCAAACGCAAACTTAATTACATATTTGTGATCAACGCAAAAAACCAGTTCAAATGGTATATGAGTTTACAATTTAGTGTAACAGAGATTTAAAAAAAAGGATCAAATTGTTACAAAACAAACTTAAGGGATAACTTATTAATTTAAAATAACTTAAAGGACCTGATCGTTACTGTTTCTGACTGACCCAATGACTAGGCATGATCCAATCCACTCCCGCATCCAGGACGACCCAATAGTCTGAATCCAGCCAATTAAGGCCAAAGGGGACCAACTTTCCCTCAATCCCTCAGTCGGGGAGGGATGACCAGCCATCCTTAGACATGCTCGTCCATCCCTGCCTCCCCATGACTTATTCCCGACACCTGGGAGAAGTCAACCAAAAACCACCAAGGATCGCCCCTGCTCGGTATCACTTCCTACTCGACTAACCCTGATCCGAGTAGGTATGCCCATCCCAACAGCTAGTTTTTGACAGTTACTTATTTTTGGGGGAACCGCGATCCATACCCAAAATAGGGACCAATGCACAAACGTTGGGGCATTATATAAACCCCTCACATGAGAGAGTCGGGCATCCAATATTCACTTTAAGAATACTTTCTTTTGTACTTTCCCACTTCTTTGCTCGTTACTTACTTTAGCATCAAAGTGCCTTACAAGTACACCCATTCCTCTCCTCGATGATCCAACATCCTTAACAACGTCCGTGGCCCACACAAGGTTCTGATCAACCAGAAAGATCAGTGATATCGTCTGTGGGAAACAATCATCCCCGTCTTTTTCCCCAGAATTCAAAAACTAAAGCAACAAATCAAGGTCCCTCTTATGGCTAACCGTGACGACGTTATCGATGCTCGGATCACCTTCAACACCCCCGTCAAGCAGCTAGACAACGACTAGACCCATATCTTCCTCGGGGATATCAACCATCGCAAACGAGATGAAGATACTTCCTCACTGTCTCCTGACCCATTGTTGTACCATAAATCATCCTTGAGGATCTTCCTCTCCTCCTAGTACCACCCAGTGCTGAAGCGACCATGGTCACCCTAGTCGAAGCCTTGAACCAGACTAACGTCTTACTCATCCGACATGGTGAAAGAATTGAAGTCCTCGAGGACAACTGTCATCTTAAGTCTCATCTCCTAACACGCGGACAAGGAGGTCTCATAGCCCTTCCCCTAGTCGAAGAAAGAATCATCAACGACCAGAGGAATCAGGTTCCATCAAGAAGTGTGACTGTACGCCTCCTCGAAGATAGCACTTCCCATGAGCCAAGAAGACTAGGAGAGACCTCCAAGTGGAGATCCAGTGTTCTCCTCCCAGACCCAGGGCTCAATCAAGAACTTCATCTCCACGAAGACCAATAAATAATCGTCCTCGTTCTGCCTCGTACAACTCTAGTGACGAGGGTGAACCCGACAGACCCCTTTCTCGAGAAATCATGTCTACAAAGCTGCCAAAAGGCCTAGAGAAGCCTCCTCATTTGGGAACCTATAACAGAATGACCGATCTGAATGAACATATAGAAAATATTGATGCTTTGCTCGATTATCGCAGTGTCTAAGGCGCAATAAAATGCAAATTATTCCCGACCACACTCCGAAGAATGAGCTTTTGCCCGGTACAAAAGTCTTTCTCACGTGTCAGTCACCTCATGGAGACAATTGAGGATGATGTTTCCAAGGCATTTCACAGCCTCTTGTGGGAACCCAAATACCAAGGTATCACTTGAAGAAATTAGGGTAAAGAAGAGTCTTTGTGAGCATATATCGAGAGGTTCAACAAGGAAGTCGACCAGGTCTCAACTACCGACAACATGAAAAAATACCTCTTAGAACGTGAGTTCCATCCCCGTAGTGATTTTGCCAACGTCAACATTGAAACACTGACCACGCTTGATGTTTTTCTCCTAAATGCCCAAAGATATATACAATACGAGGAAAAGGAATCAACCAACATTGCTCGTGATTCTAGGCATTGGGAAGATGCTAAACCATCTAGACCTGAAGACTCCTCGACATCTCGTCGGGGAGGTGATAAAAGAAAAGAAGACCGCCCTCGAGAATCTCGGGAGCACAAGGCACCCTCTGGATGGTTCCATGAATACACCTCTCTCTTAGTCTCGAGAGAGAAAATCTTGTCAGAATGTGTGAATTCTGAATTTCATCAGGTTGGTGTCCGATTTCCCAAACAACTTCAGGTCAAGGCTAATACAGACAAAACAAAGTACTGCAAATTCCACAAGAGCCATGGTCATAACACCGAAGACTTCATCAACCTGAAGGATGCCATTGAGATCCTGATCAGGGATAGCCATTTGAAACAATTCACGAAAGGCAAGGAAGCCCCCCGACCAGAGGTGCAAGAATCCAAAAATGTAGAGGAAACTGCTCTCGTAGCCACTGACGCAAATCTCCAGGTCGCTTTGACTATTACATGGCCTGAGTAATTCTACGTTCCCGGGGAGCTCGCTGGTCCCTCGTACTTCACAACACACATCTCGTGGGATTCATTGCCCTCCACGATGGTGATCTCCGGAGGAGGTGTTAACAAAATCACATTAAGCTCAGTAAAACACAAGTTCTACCATCTCATCAGCAAAGGATCGAACCAGAAATCTACTCTCGACCAGCCTCGAGGAAGCTTTGTCCCTATCTTCTTCTACCTCGAGGAACTCCTCTATGAGGCACCAAATTCCAGCATCCCATTGCTCGTCAAGGCCCAGATGGAAAATTTCAACGTACGATGTATCCTGGTCGATCAAGAAAGCTCAATAGACATCATGTATTCCCAGTTATTTTCTACCTTGCAGCTGGACGAGACATACCTCACCCCATACGTAGGTTCAGACTTGCAGGGTTTCAACGGCTCCGTGACCAAACCGTGGGGTTATGTAAACTTGATTGTGACATTTGAAGCTGCTGAAATGGACAAGTATATCAAAGTCCAATTCCTTTTGGTAGACTGCTGATCCGTGTGTCGCACACGGATCAAAAACGAGTAATTTTCTTTAAAACATAGTATAGCGACAATGACTCAAATTGTTCTCTCAAGGATTCTTGAAATTATTAATCAATTGAAATAATAAAGGGGGGGTTAAGGTCGAATTTATAATAACGGATTGAAATAAGTGATTAAAAGAAAAGTGATTATCCAAATAAGCTAAAAAGATTAATCTACTGTTTTGGTTTCCTAACTTATCATCGATTCAAACAATTCCCAATTCCTAAGCGGATACTATTCCCTTTTCGATTATAATAATAACCACAAAGCACAATTGATATTATGCGATAAAAATTCCTAAAATCTGAATTAAGCAAACAGAAAATATATAGCAATCGTGAATTAAGCAAACACATTGGACCTACGCGAATTAAGTAAACACGATTAAAGTATAGGAACATGCAATCATCGAAATAAATCAATCAACCCTAAGATAAATCAAATTAAGCAATCAAGATTTCAAAGAGAAGAATTGAAAGGAAATAGATTTTTATTGGAAATTAAAAGAGCCTCAAAGTGTCGGCATAAACTGATTACAATAGATTAACCAACATATTAGTTCTCCATGGATTCGTACACAAAGCTTCAAAGAGGAAAAACGTGAATAGTGAATATGGCGTCCGCAGTACCACGACCCCTAAAAATGTTTTATAAAATACGTGTTTCACACAAATCAATGTAGCAAAAGTAGATAAGCCCTTAAGGTCCAGGCCTTGGTTGATTTTTTTGGTCGAAATGACCGTCTAGGAGAACTCTCCCTATGAAGCTCGAAAGTGGACAATCTTTGTCAACGGAGCTTCTTGCTCATCAGGGAGCAGAGCAGGAATCATCTTGGAGAATGAGGAAGGTACCCTCATCGTGGTATCCCTCATCTTGTCGTTCGCCACATCTAACAAACAGGCGGATTATGAAGCTTTCCTCATAGGCCTACGTCTGACTGATGATTTGGGTGCGGAAGAGATAATCATTTGCATGGATTCCCAACTCATGGCCCTTCAATTTCGGGGAGAGTACCAAGTCAAAAATGATAGTCTATCAGAGTATTTGGCCTTGGTCAAAGAAAAGATGGCAAAATTTGCGTTCATAAAAGTAAAGCACGTTCCACGCGAACAAAACGTCCGAGAAGGCGTCTTGTCAAAGCTTGCAAGCACAAAGAGGAAAGGCGAGAACAAATCTGTCATCCAGGAAATACTCCATCGGCCAAGTATCGAAAACGCATCCTTAACATTAGACGTAAACATCATCAGAGACGCCAATTGCTGGATGACCCCAATTTACAATTACCTGACCAGGGACGAATTATCCTTGAATCCTAAAGAGGCCAGAATGGTACATCGAAGAGCTTGTTCATATGTTTTACTCGAAGGTAAATTATACCGACGATGATTTTCCACCCCTCCTCAAGTATGTCGAGGAGGATCTAATCTCTCACATCCTACGCGAAATCTATAAAGGGATCAACGCCCAACACTTAAGCAGATGGTCCCTTGCTCAGAAAGTCTTGCGAGCAAGATACTACTGGCCGACAATGCAGCACGACGCGAAAAAACACATGAAAAATACGACAAATTCCAACAACACGTGGACATGCATCTAGCTCCCCCTAATGAGCTGAAAATAATGTCCTCCTTGTGTATGTTTGCATGGTAGGGCCTGGATATCCTGGGACCCTTTGTCACCGAGTTAAACCAAAACAAATACTTGATCGTCGGCGTGGATTAGTTCACAAAAAAGATAAAGGCAAAGGCTTTGGCCAAAATAGCAGCGCATAACATACTTCGTTTCTTCAAACGAAACATTCTTGCCCGATTTGGAGTGCTCCAAGCAATTGTCACAAACAATAGAACGTAGTTCATAGACAAGCATTTTCAAGAATTTGTTGCCTACTTAGGAACCAAACAACACTTCGCGTCCGTCGAGTATCCATAAATGAACAGGAAAGCCGAAACGGGGAATAAGATAATCCTACGTGGACTCAAACAAAGACTGGATGAAGTGAATAAGTGTTGGTTTGAGGAGCTACACAACATGCTCTGGGTCTACCAGACCACACCCCACTCCACAATCGGGGAGACCCATTTTCGAATAGCATACAGAACATAGGTTGTTATCCCTGTCAAAATGCACATACCTTCCAGTCGAACTGAAGCTCCATTGGACGAGGAAGAAAATTTCGAAACACTACGAGAGAAACCCAACTTGGTCGAGGAAGTTTGATCAAAAGCAGCGCTCTGCGAAGTGACACTTAAGAAAAAAAATTCCATCAGGCATGACATGACTCCAAAGTCATAAAATGAAACTTCTAAATCAGCTGCCTCATCTTGAGGAGAAACCACAAAGACTTTCGCGAGGGCATGCTGGCCGCAAACTAGGAATGCCCTTACCGCGTCCGGGCAAAAACGTAGTATGAGGCCTATTACTTAGAAAATCTAAATGAGGGAAGAACTTGCTCGACCATGGAACAAGGAGAAGCTGAAACAATACTACAGTTAAAGCTGAAATAATACTATAGTTTCTCTACATGGCTCATTATGACCTCAAATGGTCGAGAAATTAGAAGGAATTGAAAGACGATCAATCTTTCCTTGTGAAAAATCCAAATTAGGGTTTTTGCTTGACAAAGGAAATGACACATCCATGGTCAAATACTTTGAAGTCTCACCATCATCTGGGTATACATGGCATCTCAACTCAAGGAATTTTCACTCATCCTCAATGAAATTAGGGTTTTGACCTCTCGTCAACCCTCTTCTTCCATCTGGTCAAAACTAGGG
This sequence comes from Lathyrus aphaca, assembly GCA_963966055.1. Classification (NCBI taxonomy): domain Eukaryota; kingdom Viridiplantae; phylum Streptophyta; class Magnoliopsida; order Fabales; family Fabaceae; genus Lathyrus; species Lathyrus aphaca. The sequence goes on along the minus strand of OZ014521.1, from coordinate 131,238,821 downwards.
TTTTTCCCAAAATTAATTTATTTCTAATTCTTGGGTCAAGACTTGATTCCATGGTCTTTTATATGTTCCCAAGTATTCATGGATGCAATATTAATCATCGATTTTGTTCAGAAGGATTACAATTGATTAAGCCATCAAGAATCAACTGATTGGACCAAAAGTCAACTCCTGACTTTTTGAGGTCAAAATTGTTCCTAGCATGTCAAATGTGGTTATTGATTATAATTTGATCAAGAAATGTTGATAGAATAAAAAACCAAGACTTATTTAAGAGTTTCCAAAAAGGGAAATGACCTATAATAAAAACTTTCCATTTTTGGAAATTTTTTATGGTTCATGGGTCTAACTTCAAGGTCAATTTCAACCATGATACAAGCTCTATTTGATCAATACTCAAACAACAATAATGTAGAGTTTTCTTCTAGCTTTCCAAATATATAAATAACAAGTCCCTTGGATCAATGAATAAAAAGTTATGATCATTTAAAGTTGAAATCAAAAGTTGTTAAAATGATTCTAACTTAGAAATGTTTTCTAAATCTCAAAATGTGTTATAAAATAAAGAGAAAGAATATAAAATAGAAGAAAGAAATATTAGAATGATTATGTATTATTTCATTGGTGTATCATATACAATGAGATTGGTCCTATTTATAGGACATCATGTAAACATTATAATAAATACGAATTGATTAAATAAGAAAAGAAGTTATTGAGGAACAAATCATTCAATTATTCATAACACTCCCCCTTGGATGTTTGTTTTGGATATGCCTCGTTAAAACCTTTCTAGAAAAAAACCAGAGGAAAAAAAATCTAGTGAAGGAAAAAGAGTACAATATCCTTTTTAAAACAAATTTATTTCTCCCCCTCAGCTGAACGATTATTTCTTCAATAATGAAGACTAATCTTTTGTATTAGTTGATTAAAAGTGTTACTTGGGAGTGACTTTGTGAAAAGGTCTACAAAATTGTCACATGAACAAATTTTTTGGATGTTTATATCATCGTTCTTCTGAAGATCGTGAGTGAAAAAGAACTTTGGAGAGATATGTTTTGTTCGACCTACTTTAATGTAACCATCTTTCAATTGAGCGATGCATGCATTATTATCTTCATATATGGTCGTTGTATTTATTTTTCCTGGAGACAAACCACAAGTATTATGTATGTGTTGGATTAAGGATCTCAACCAAATACATTCTCGACTTGCCTCATGTAGTGCTAAACGTTTTGCATGATTAGATGAAGTTGATGTTATTGTTTGTTTCACCGATCTCCATGAAATTGTTGTACCACCACATGTAAACAAATAACCTGTTTGTGATTTACCATTGTGAGGATCTGATAAGTAACCTCTAAGATAACGAAGTATTTATTTGATTGTGTTCCAATGTCTCCATGTAGGTGAAGAATTGTATCTTACTAATAGATTAATCGCAGATATATCAGGACGTGTATAATTAGCAAGGTACATTAGTTCTCCAATCACACTGAGATATGGTACTTCAAGACCAAGCAATTCTTCATCCTTTTCTCGAGGCCTGAAAGGATCTTTCTCTACATCTAATGATCTAACAACCATTGGAGTAGACAACGGGTGACATTTGTCCATATAGAAGCATTTTGACACCTTTTCTATATAGCCTTCTTGATCTACAAACATTTATTTTCCCAAATGCTCAATTTTTAAACCTAGGTCCTTCATCTCAAACTCTTTCTTTAAGTAATTCATAACATTTGGAAGCTCTTCAAGAGTTCCAATAATATTTATGTCATTAACACAAAAAACTATTATTGCAAATTCTTTTCTTGGTCTTTTTATAAAAATACAAGGACAAGTGGAGTTATTTGTATATCCCTATTTAAGAAAATATTCACTAAGACGGTTATACCACATGCGTCCAAATTGTTTCAACCCATAGAGAGATTTGTTCAATTTTATGCAGTAGTTTTCCTGAGATTCGGAATTATGTGCATTTGTTACATTGAACCTATCGTGGTGAGAATCAAATATCAAGATATTAAGTTAACTTGTATCACACATCATAAAATTCACCACCGAACTTTAATTTATCCAAGGGAAAGGGAAAAATATCGAAAAACCTAATTGAAAGAGAATCTAAGGTTCAGGGGTTGGTTATACTTAGGGAAGGTATTAACATCCTAAATATTTGTAGTACTCTATGAGAACCTCTTGAAAATATTTATGTTATTGATTAAAATTGTTTGCTAATTGATTGGAAATTTAAAAAGATGGAAAAGGTAGAAAATGATGAAAAAGAAAACAAAAGGAAAATAAAAGCGTGCTCGCCAAGGATTAAAGCCTTGTGCCGACGTATTCCCTAGTACAATGGGAAAGTCAGGGTGCCGTAGTCCGGAAAACTATAGGTAAAAAGGGGGTCTAAGAAATAAGTAACAAATGAAAAAAGCTTGAATTCAAAGCTTGTGAAAAATGATTGTAAAATTGAAGAGAGTAATGGCCATCTCTTATGAAAGGATTTGAATGAAAAGTTAAATGTTTTTGGGACGAAAGGTTGGATGAATCACAACCTGAGGGCTAGCCTCAAGAGCAATCACTCAAGAACCCAAGGAATGCGAGATTCCAAAATCTCAGTTCTTTCGTTATTTAATTAAGAAATAGATTTCGATAAGATTATGCATTTTAGAAACGAAAGGTTGGATAAACCACAATCCAAGGGCTAGTCTCGCGTCCTTGCTTTGCTCGCTGATCATGTCTGCGGCGCTGTGAGTCGCACCCTCCTTATATGCTCTCTGCGGATGCGTCAGGGACGTTGGTAGATGTGTTCTTTTGTGACTCATCTTCATAGTTCTTATGGTGGAGGGATTGAATGTATGCCTGGTTATTGTTATTGAACGTTGTTGTGTTGCTACAGTGGTGTGATGATGTGTGGTGTTGAAGAGATATGGTTATTCATTTTTGATTTTTTAAGGTATACGATTTCAGTAAACTTGTAATGATTAAGGTTGTTGTTGTGGCAGAGGGAGTTGCTGCAGGATTGGGTGGTGGTGATGTTTGAGGCGAGTTTTACAGCTTTGGATGATTTGATAAAGGAAAGGCTGATGAAGAGTGGTTTCTTAAGAAAATAATGGTTATGCTTTTTTCAATAAAGGTTCCACTCCCCCCTATGCTCTCTCTCTCTCTCTCTCTCTCTCTCTCTCTCTCTCTCTTATCCCTATTTTATGTTCTTTTCAAATTTGAAACTTAATGCCTCATTTGGTTGCTCTGAAAAGTATTTTTTTATGCAGGTTTAATGTTTGTCAACATGGTGTAATTCTTGTGTCTCATTGCAGGTTAACGTTGACATGAGTTTGGTAGTGTGTACAGGCTATAGTCTTGGTCAATGGTTTTTGTTTGGATTTAGCAGGGCTATTGCAGGCTGATGGTGTAAGTAGTAGAGGAGGAATATGGTCAAAGTTGTAGTAAAAAGTGTAGCATGAAAATAACAAAATTTTGTATGTAGCAAGGACTCAAGTGGATGGCAAAAATCGTGTAAAATTGGGAGGAAAGACTCAACTTGTTGTGGTGTACCGTTTGTAGAAATAAGGTGAATTAATTTGACTAATAAAAAACTAACCAATTTAAAATATTAACTAATAAAATAAAAGATCAATTAAAATATTAAATTAATTAAGTTATAAACTAAAACTAACTTAAAACTAAACTAAATCTAATTATAAACTAAAACTAAAGAACTAAACTAAAAAAAAAAATTGTAGAAACTAAATAAAAATTAAATTAATCAAAGAGACTAAACTTAAACAAATCGAAAATAATTTATAATGAAAATCAAACTAAGTATAAAATGAAACATACTATCCTATTTTAAAATTGAAACAAATTCTAAAAAATGAAAAATGGCACGGAATGATAGAATTGAATAAAATATTAATGATTTGATCAATGAAATATTTATACAAAATGACTGACTATCGATATTACAGTAAAAATGCATCAGATGAATGAAAACGTTAAAAAATTCGGTCCAAATTTAGGGTGTGACAGAACCCTTCAGGGAGTTTCATGTAAATTTTACTATCATGTGAACCATATAGATAAGTTGTTACAATATTCTTCATGTGCAAATTAAGCCCTTCATGTGCTACAAGACTTATTAAATATCGAAAAGTGCTTGCATCCATTACAGGTGAGTATGTCTCATCAAAATCAGTTACAGGTCTTTACAAAAATCCTTGAGGGTCGAGTCCAGCTTTGTATCTCACAATTTCATTATTTTCATTTCACTTTTGCACGGAAACCCATTTGTAACCAACTGGCTTCATACCTTGAGGTGTTCGGACTACAGGTCCAAAAACTTGTCTTTTGTGGAGTGAGTTTAATTCTGCTTGTATTGCATCTTTCCATTTTGGCCAATCCCCGCACTGTCTACAATTTTTAGTAGACGTTGGTTCATGATCCTCTTTTCCATTTATCACATTTAGCGCTATATTGTACGAAAAAATATCATCAATGTCGACTTCGTGTCGGTTCCATTGTATTCCATTTTGGACCTAATTTATCGAGATTTCTTTATTTTCATGAGTTTCAGGTACCTGATCAATCTCTTCTTAAGATGAAATGTTTATTATGTCTGAAGATTCTTTTATATTTTCTATATCCTCACTTGGGCCATCTTTATTCTTAGCTCCCTTTCTTATTCGAGGATTTTTATCTTTGGAACCGATTGGTCTGCCACGCTTCAGGCGTGCTTGAGACTCATTAGATTGTCTAACATGGATATCCATTTTTATTGGAGCATTTGCAGCTGGTATATATGATTTAGTCACACCTTTTGGATCAGTGAATGCATTTGGTAGTTGATTTGCTAAGCGTTGCAAGTGAATTATCTTTTGAACTTCTAGTTCACATTGTTTCGTTCGAAGATCAAGATGAGATAATGATAATTCATTCCAACTGATCTCTTTTTCCAGCTTCTTATTCTCTCCCCCTAATGCTGGAAAATTTGATTCATCAAAATGACAATCAACAAAACGAGCAGTGAATAAATCTCCTGTTGTTGGTTCAAGGTATTTTATTAGAGATGGAGATTAATATCCAACATATATTCCCATCCTCCTTTGAGGACCCATCTTAGTGTGTTGTGGTATAGAAATGGACACATACACCGCACATCCAAAAATTCTTAGATGAGAAATATTAGGTTCTTTACCAAAAACTAGTTCTAAAGGGTAAGAGGTGTGATAACTCGGTGGCTTGATGCGAATCAATGTTGCAGGATATAAAATTGCATGTCCCCAAGCAGAAACTGAGAGTTTGCATCTCATAATAAGCGGCCTTGGAATATTAGCAGGTGATAATTTGTTTCATAGACTTTACAAATGAATTGTGTTTTGAACTTCGAGGATCAAATAATATAATAATATTTCATTTCAAATTTTTCATTTGAACTTTTGGTCCACACTTTGAGCTGCTTATTCTCTCCCCCTAATGTTGGGGAAATTAATTTATCAATTGATAATTAGCCTACTGAGCTTCAAACACATATCCATTTATTAGACCAAGATAAACCTCAAATACGATATTCATATAAAAATATTTTTCTCAACATTCTTTCAAAATCCATCTTAGCGTATTATACTAGAGCAATTGAATTATCGCAATGTGTTGACTTGATGCAAATAAATATCTTAATATTCATGTTTTGTGTGTTTCAGATATCTAATTTAGAATTTATAATCTCATTAGTATCAACCATATAAATTAACTTTAGACGTCTAAAGAATGGATCTTCAAATCCATTTTTTAATAATATATGTGATACTTATCAAGAAAGTTATGAAAAATTCAGAAATTGAGATCTTAGTCTGAGAAAACAACTTCACAAACTTTTGGTTGTGAGTAGACAATAAACATATGCATGATATTTTAGTCGATACAACAATTAATGTCATGAAAACTCAATTTCTCACATTTTTATTTTCCATTAGAAACACACAAATTTTTAATGTCATGAAAACATATTCATGATCTTTTAGTTGAGAAACTATTTCACAAACTTCTGGTTTTGAGTAGACAACAAACATATGCATGATCTTTTAGTCGATGCAATAGTTAATATCATAAAATGTTTAAATCGTCTACATGATTGATGTATTTATTAACAATATCACATTGCATATGTTATATAAAAACTCAACTTATAAGATTTTAGTTTCCTTTAGGAACATACAAAACTTATGTGTGATTTCTAAACTTATGTGATTTTGCCAACACACTTAGGTGTGATTTCTAATACTTAAGTGTAATTTCTAAACTTCTGATTTAGAATAATAAATATGATTATATTCTTATAATTTGTATCAATGCATAATAAATAATACATAATAAATAATAAAATCATTTGTATAAAATATATTCATATAAACTGATGGCACACAATTTAATTACAATTTTTACATCAAAATCATTTTTTTTTAATTTTACTAATAATCACATAGTACGTAAAATACATTACTATATATTGTTACGCTTTATGTATATAGAATGTAGAGTACAAAAAATGTTCAACAAATATAAATAACTCTACATATTTATGCAAGAACTATAACTTAATAAAAAAAATATTTGCTCATTAAAAAATTTAACAAAGGAAAATATATGTTTACTATAAAATGCATTTTTTATGAAAATGATTTATTCAATCAAATCACCATTAAGACTTATCTTTGCAATATAAAAATTTCAAAAATACATATCTATCATACGTAAAAAAAAAAATCACTTTATATTTGGGCAATTCAATTTTTATTTATTTATTAATAAAACACACTAATTACAATAACAAAAGTTAATAACAAATTGATAACATTTAATATCAAAAAAATACTTGTCAATCTTAATAAAATAGTCACAAAACCATAACATTATATTATAAATCAAATATTAAATTAATCATATTAATTTTGTCAATCAATAATTTACAACAAATTAATAACATTTAACTATGAAATATATATTTTTAAATATTAATAAATTTATAATCATAGATATATTTTCTTATTAGTTATTCAGTATTCCAATCACAAATATTTTATTACTAAAAATGATAATATTTGTAATCTTTCTGGGAAACTTCAACATTATTGATTTAACCCTTCTAGGATTCTTAAATATTATTGATACAATCCTTCTGGAATTGTTTAATATGATTGATGCACTTATTTTCTGATGCATAAAAATCATCAATGATTTTCTGATCAATAGAAACAAACTCTTACTGTGCTGACCTTGCACAATATCTATGTCGACCAACAGGATGCCCAAGGCGAAGAGCGTCTTGTCTCGACTATCCCGCTCCAATGACAGCGGGCTCACTTCAATCATGGCACAAACTAGTTTTTTGTGAAGCTGGAAAATCCGGGGCAGGAGGACAAGGCGACCTATAAGAAATTGGTCACTTACATCCAGAGTTTTACCCCTTCCCTCTACGTAGATCGGTTGGATAATCCCGTCTTGTCCGACGACGGGGAACCCCTTTTTGAAAATCGACTAATAAACATTAAGGCAGTGCTCGGGTGTAGGACGGACGAGGAGTCCCTCTTTCTTTTAGGTATTTTTTATGTTTGTCGTTCTTTTGTCTTCGACCATTTCATTTAATAACTAATCTGTGTTCTTGCTTTTGTAGCTGCCATGCCTAAGCTCAAAGACCGTGTCCTGAAGCTGTTGAACAAAGGTGCGGGCAAAGCTTCGAAGAGGTCGGCTAAGGGCTGTGTCTGTCAAGTCACTGCGGACGATGTGGCTGATGGTTCGGGAAATTCTACACCTCCCCCCCATTCACTTGTCACGATGACGCCTGTCAACTCGCCCTCTGAGCGAGGGATTCCCCCTGCTAAACGCCATCGTGGTGAAGGTTTGTCGGTTAGTGTCGCTATGGACGAGGACCTGTCCGGGAACCAAGGTACGTATCTCATGCCCTCTTGCCATCTCCAACGAGAGATTTTCTGTGCTGAAGGTTTCGTCGGGGTGTCGAGTGCTAAAGTCAAGGAGATCGTAGATCTGGACAAGGCGACCAGTTGGGCGATTTCGTCTTAAGACATCACTGTCGTGATCCAGGTGATGGAGACGACTTTGATTTTTTCCGACAATACCTGTCCTCTGTCTGTGCTGGAGGCCGTGAAAGAGGCGCTAAAGTCGGCGGAGATTAAGAGGGAGAAACTCACAAATGACTTCTTCAATTACCAAGAGAAGCATAAGTTCTATGATGGGTTAATGATCAAGTTGGGGGAGGTTAGGCTCGAGCAGGATGGCTTGGTGGATGAGATCAAGAAGCTCAAGGATAAAGAGGTTGAGTTCGACGAAGCCTTCGAGGAAAACAAGCTCCTTCATTTGAGGGTGGAAGAATTAGAGAGCTTGGTCGCACCTGCTGACGATGAGGATGAAGAGGACCAGGTCTTGAAGACCTGGGTCGACTTGATTGCCCGGATCTGGTAGCTTAAGAGCGATTGTGTTCAAACCCTTAAGGTGGGTTTGGAAAATGCTGTCGAACAGCTGAAGGTCGTCTACCTTGAGGTGAACCTCGTGACTGAAAGGGACTTCTTTCAACTACAATGTGGTTGGTGGGAAGATCGTTTGCTCGGTCGAGGATTCAGCTAAGGATGAAGAGGAAGAGTGCAAGGAGGATGAATAGGTATGGCTTGCGTGTCATTTTCATTTTGTCGGCCTGTGTGTCGTTGTTGTTTTGCTGGCTTGTGTGCCATTGCTGTTTTATTGGCTTGCGTGCTATTTACTTTGTTTGTATTCGGGTGTAGTCCCCCCTTGTGTACCCTTTGTGCCAACCAGGTTTTTGGTTGGTTTATTAAATAAAGTGATTTTTGTTAAGTTAATTATATGTGTGAACTTTTGTTGATCGACTTGATGGACTCGTCGGTTAGGTAACCGATGAGGTTGTAGATTTTTTGTCCGTGGATCGACGAGATGAGGGCAGCGATCAAGGACCTGATCCCGTGGCTTGGGCTTTTCCATCGTGAGTTGGGTGCCCTGCCAACGTGGTACTGCGACAGGGGAGTTCGTTTGAAGTATCCTCTATCAAGGAGGGTCGTGTCCGTCTCTATGGGTTGTAGGCCCTCCTTTTCATTGAAATAGAGAATCATGGTCGTACCTTCCATACGTTTTTGGCCGCGCTGTTGCCCTGGTCGAGTCGTGGTCGCGTAGGTTATCTAGTTGTAATACTACCTAAAATTTTCAGCGTTCTAGGGTCGAGCAAGTTCTTCACCTTGTAGGTTTTCGAGGTAGTGTGCTTTATTATCTATCTTGGCTCAGACTCGACACGATCCTTCCCATTTTGCGGCCATCTTTCCTTTTCGTGGATTCTTTTGATAACGCCCGAGGACGAGGCTGCCAACTTGGAATTCTCTCTTAATGACTTTTGTGTTGTGGCGCAGATCCACCTTTTGTTTCAGGGATGCTTCCCGAAGATCCGCCTCAGATCTTATCTCCTCAACAAGGTCGAGCTCCACACATATGGCTTCATCGTTCATCTTCTCGTCTAGGGGCGCTTCCGTTCCCTTGGAGGGTTCTCAAATATCCAGTGGGATGACTGCCTCAGTTCCGTAGGTTAGTAGGAATGTGGTTTCCCCGGTTGTTGAGTGAGGGGTCGTGCGGTAGGCTTAGAGTATGTTATGTAACTCTTCGACCCAAGCTCTTTTTGATTCGCCTAGTATGCCTTTGAGGCCCCTCAAGATTACCCTATTGGCCGCCTCTGCTTGGCCGTTAGTCTGGGGATGCTCGATCGATGTGAAATGTTGTTTTGTGCCTAGGTTGGCGACGGAATCTTGGAACCTCCTGTCCGTGAACTGTGTCCCGTTGTCGATGATGAGGACCTGGGTATACCAAATCGGGCGAGGATGTTTCTTTTGAAGAAGCGTAGTATATTTTGCGATGTGATTTTAGCGAGGGCTTCATTCTCGATCCACTTCGTGAAATAGTCCATGCTGACAATGAGGTATTTATTCTGGTAGGATCCAGTCACGAAGGGTCCGAGTATGTCCATCCCCCACCATGTGAAAGGCCAAGGGGATGACAAAGTCTTAAGTTCGTTGGGCAGAGCAAGGTGCATGTCCCCATGTCTGTGGCATCTGTCTCACTTCTTGACGTGTTCTTTCGTGTCGTGCTGCGTCGTCGACCAATAGTAGCCTGTCCGAAGAGCTTTTCGCGCTAAATATTTCCCCCCGAGATGTTGGGCGTTAATTCCCTCATGGATTTCTTCCAGGATGTCGGGGACCTTTTCTTCATCGACACACTTGAGCAGTGGGATGGAGAATCCTTGTCGATATAATTTACCTTCGACGAGAACGTGGGAGCACGCTCTTCTTTTGGTTGCCGATGCCTCCTTCAGATCGACAGGTAGTTCGTCCCTCTTGAGATAGTTATAAATCGGGGTCATCCAACAATGGGCGTCACCAATGGTGTCCACGTCGAGTGGCGTAGATGTTTTTTCGATACTCGGGCGTGAGAGGATCTCCTGAATCACAGATTTGTTTCCGCCATTTTTACGCGTGCTCGCCAGTTTAGACAATATGTCTGCTCGTGTGTTATGTTCGTGCGGGACATGTTGGGCTTCCCATGAGTCGAACTTTTATAACTATTCTTTAACGAGGGCTAGGTACTCGATGAGGTTGTCGTTCTTAGCCTGATATTCTCCTCGCACTTGGGACGCAACGAGCTGAGAATCTATGGAGATTCTTACTTCTTTCACCCCTAGGTCCTCGACCAATCGTAGGTCTACTAGGAATGTATCGTATTCCACCTGGTTGTTAGAAGTCGGGAAAGACAGAGCCAATGATACTTCGATCAGAATTCTATCTTTGTTTTCAAGGATGATGCCTGCACCGCTTCCCGTCAAGTTGGATGCTCCGTCCACAAATAATGTCCATTTGTAGGCACTTTTAGTCGGGATCAATTGGTAGGTCATCTTAGCTACGAAGTCGGCCAGGACTTGTGCCTTTAGGGCTTTTCTGCTTTCGTATTGGATGTCGAACTACGATAGTTCCAGGGACCATTTCAACATTTTGTCGCCATATCGGGACGCCCGATCAGCTGTTTTATGGGTTGATCTGTTCGGACTATAATTGTATGAGCGAGGAAGTAATATCATAATCTTCTTGCCGCGTTTATTAGGGCTAGGGCAATCTTTTTGATCTGATGGTACCAGATCTCGTGGCTTTGTAGAGCTTTCCTCATAAAGTATATTAGTTTTTTCCCGTCATTCGTTTCATGGATAAGGGTTGCGCTAACCGCCTCGGTCGCTACAGACAGGTATAGGTATAATGTTTCCTTTTACTACAGCCACGATAGCATCGGAGGCTCGGAGAGTACCCTCTTGAGGTGGAGGAATGCTTGTTCTCACTCCTCAGTCCATTCGAATGCGGCCTCTTTATGTAGTAACTTGAAGAAGGGAAGCGCGTATTGTGCGGATTTAGCGACGAAACGATAGTAAGGCGAGCATCCCGTTGAGGGACTAGATGAATTTCTTCGAATTCGGTGTCGGGAATTCCGAAAATGCCCGACATTTGTCGGGGTTGGCTTTGATTCCTCGTTAGGTGAGGTTGAAGCCGAGGAACTTTCCTGCCCACACGCAGAAGGTGCATTTCTCTAAGTTGAACCTCATTTTGCACTTCCTTGCCTGCTCGAAGACCTTTCTGAGGTGTTGGGCGTGGTCAAGCTCCTCGTGGAATTTTACGATCATGTCGTCTATGTAGACCGTCTATAAATTTCGAGAAATTATTCCGGCTAATATTAAGACGAAATACATGTTATCCCATGAAGATGATGCAAATGAATGCAAAACAAAAAGCAAGTTAGGGTTAAAATAGAGGGCAAATTTTGGGGTGCAACAGCTGCCCCTGTTCAATTTTCTGAAACCTGAGAGGTTAGATTGGTATATGTGCCATTCGTGACCTGGAAGGTTGAAGGGGATTGAACACAAAAGCCCAAAAATTTGCACTCGCCGGTTCGTAAAATAACACTGATGATTAATTGTATATGCTTAAGTGGGCTTGAAGATGCCACTTGGAAGAACTTGAGATGGGCTTATAGATGCCATCCATAATATCAGGAGGTGATAATATCTTGATGTTGATACTGGATATCAGTACTAGGTCTTCGTATAGGCCGTCTCTGAATCGTTTATGCAACATGGTTTGAATTGAATGCTAGTACTAGATCTTCGTATAGATCGTCTCTGCATTATCTCTGGGGAAAAAGAATATCCTTCATTAAGTCTTAGGGCTTAGATCTTCGTATAGATCGTCTCTGAACCATATCCAAGAACATACTTTAATTTAAGTGTCAGAACCAAATCTTCGTGGCGATTTCTTTCTGAATTAAGTATCAGCACTAGATATTCGTATAGATCGTCTATGAACTGTTTTGAATTGTTGAATGGACCAGTAGAAATAAATCTTCGTGACGATTATCTCTTCTGGAAATATCCTGGATTAGGGAATAGATCTTCGTATAGACCGTTTGCCTACTATCCAAGGACAACTTGAGTAATGATTATCAACAATGAATCTTCGTGGCGATCATCCCTGAATTAAGTATCAGCACTAGACCTTCGCATAGATCGTCTCTGACCTGTTGTGAATTGTTGAATGGACCAGTAGAAATAAATCTTCGTGACGATTATCTCTTCTGGAAATATCCTAGATTAGGGAATAGATCTTCGTATAGACCGTTATCCTACTATCCAAGGACAACTTGAGTAATGATTATCAGCAATGAATCTTCGTGGCGATCATCCCTGAATTATGTATCAGCACTAGACCTTCGCATAGATCATCTCTGACCTGTTGTGAATTGTTGAATGGACCAGTAGAAATAAATCTTCGTGACGATTATCTCTTCTGGAAACATTCTGGATTAGGGAATAGATCTTCGTATAGACTGTTTGCCTATTATCCAAGGACAACTTGAGTAATGATTATCAATAATGAATATTCGTGGCGATCATCCCTGAATTAAGTATCAGCACTAAACCTTTGTATAGATCGTCTCTGACCTGTTGTGAATTGTTGATAGTATTTTATCTGCATATAACCATCCTGCAAGGAAAAGGTTAGTTTATGCAATATGTATGCATGTATGGCATGATATACCTAAGTAAATGTATTATGCATTATGGATATGCTATGGTATGATGTAAATGATGTATGTATGAATCATGCAGCCTGAAGTGTCTGGATATCTTTGTATAACTACTGGCTAGGGAAAATAAATCATGATTCGTTGCTGAAGAATATGAGGACCTCGTTCCCGTTTTGTTTGATAGTAAAGTATTTATAACCTCCCGTTTTCGTTCGTCGTACTTTTTATTGAAGGAATAAGTTCCTGAGTATCCCGACTGAGGATAAAAGAGATGGACATAAATTCAAGGGGAGACGTAACTTGAAGTATCTATAAAGATAGATTTGCTCTACTGGGGATTTGTAGTTGTCTTGTGGGGATGAACCGGCGAAGCTTCGTTGAACTACTACCCTTGTTCGTCCTTAGTAAATACTATTACTGCATTTCATGCATTTCTGGTAAGCATCAATCATATTCAAAGCATATATACATTCAAACGTAACCAACAAACATTTTTCGCTTTAGGAAAAGAGGAAAAGTAATCCTGAATAAAGAGGGAAAAGTAAAGCTGAACTCGAAAACAGAATCGTTTCAACTTTGAGAGTGTATAACCAATTGGATTTAGAGCTCCTGAGATTCTTAACTTTCCTGAATACCTTCCCAGAAATCCTCATAGCTGGATCTGAAGACATGATACTGACACTATCTGATACTACTGGCGTAGACAATTAATTTCCACAATGGCTTCTTCTAGGAATCCAATATCAAGGTGATATAATGAGAGGAACGTGTCTTCAAATTATGATGGACCATATACGCTCCGGGTATTAGATTTTGAAAAGAGAGCATTGCCCCTTGGTTGAGGAAGAATTGTCCCATAATGGAAGTATCTGAAGGTAGTTACCTCAAGAAAAATAAGCAGAATGCCCCACAATAATATTCCCCTGACATCATGAACTTTATAATGTTACCCTTGGTAATTCAAATATATGAGGAGAGCTGCCCCTGGCTATTAAGCATTGTTGAATCTGGACCTGATTGCCCCGAATGAATTGAACAGTAAGTTGGTATGCCCCTTGATTGGGAAACAGTGACTATGCCCCTAGCATTATGAACTCTGTAATGTTACCCTTGGTAATTTAGATAGATGATGAGATCTGCCCCTGGCTACTTAAACATAATTGAATCCTGTCCTGATTGCCCCAAATGAGTTAGGAAGTATCATGGCCTGCCCCCTTGATTGGGAGATAATGACTATGCCCCTTTGTATACATGGACTTTGATCCAGGAAACAACTTTGTTTATCGGAAAGACTTTGGTTTATTGAACATTCATCCTGTAAGTTTCTCTATTTATCAAACACTCAGGTATATGCAAACAAATATATTCAAAAATGCAATGCTTATGTCTGTCTTGAAGTTTTGAAAAGAGTTATTTTAGAAAAACAATTTTTGTGAAAACTGTGATATTAACTCAAGTTTTATAATATGCCCTAAAGGAGTCAGGATACCTTTTTGTAGCAGTACGCTTTCGAACTAACCATGCTTCAGTTAGGACTTTTAAAGGGTTGTAACGTGGTCTGGTTCATGGTTTAAGAAACAAAGGATAAAGGCTCAAATTTATTTGTACCCAACCCATTATTCGTGATGTTCTTCAGTCCTATGTTCGGTTAACTTATGCATTGAGGCTCAAAGGAGTTTGGAATTGTAACACTGACATTTGTGATGGTTCAGAAACCAAAAATTTATTTGAACATTCAGTCATCTTTCTTTGTTGAGGATTCATAGTGACCTCTTTTTTTCTTTTGAGTTTGTTATCCCTTCTTTTTGCTTGAACTGTTTGTTTCAAAATTACAGTCAGCGGAATTTCTCAATTTTTTTTTACTAAGTCTTCTTCACAGGTTTTGCTTTGTGGGTTTTTCTTTTGCTGGATATTGACTGTCAGGTTTAATGATTATAGAGAACCATCATTAGTTGTGTACAACACAGATAATTGGCATATTTGAGTTAACCGAATAACTAACCTGCCCTAGGTTATGAATAAGGGTTTTAATTTGTGCGAGAATAAAAACTCCTACTTCATAGGCTCAAAAGGGTTGACTAGGGATTAACTTCCTTATATCTCCACTGTTTAGGAATTGAAACAATGCATGTACATCGTCAGCATAGTCTGTTCAAAAGCATACTTCCTAATATTATGGTATTGTTTTCGTCATCCTCCCTCTACAGGCTTATAGCTTTATCAGGAGTTAAATATCACAAAATAGAAATATGAAGCATAGTTCAAAATATAGTGAAACGAATGGATTAATTTAAGACAAACATATGCAATGCATTAATGAAAACAAAATTTTAACATAATAGTAAGTGTTTAGGCAAACAAAAGAAATTACAAACGAAAATTCAAATGTTCTCAAAGCCTCTTCCTATAAACTCGTCACTCTAGTTATCTGGAAACTTTGATGCTTGATGGACGATAGAAGAACTCAACCTGGCCTTCTGGCGTAACCTCGAGTATTCCTTCGTCAATTAGGTCTTGAATCTTATTCTTCAATGCCCAACAGTTATTTGTGTCGTGTCTGGGACTGTCGGAGTGGTACATACACCTTGCTTTGGGATTATAGCGAGGAGAAGAGGTATTAGGATTTTTAGGAGCATTTTCCAAGGAAATTAGCTTCATTTCCAACAAGCATTGCAGCATTTGTGGCATTGGCGTGTTAAATTTGATGAACTGTCTTTTATATTCCTTGTGTCGAAGTGGATTAATCTTACAGGGTCTTCCTTCTTCCATTGAAGAACAATCAGTGGTAGCCTGTCTCTTTCCTTCTCTTATCCTTACTTTCCTTTCAGCCAAGTCGGCTTGTTTCAACGGAGGTTGACTGATGATTAGATTCCCAACTCCGTTATGTCGAAGCTTATTGACAAAGCTTCTCAACTCTTCTTGCCCTTGGGCCAAACTCTAGATAAGAGTCATTTGGCCATTCATCTGGATCCTCATCTCTGCCATCTCAGCTTGTAGTTGTTTCAGTTGATCATCCTTGTTGTCCTCAGGATTCTTCTTCTGCATGTCCTTAGAGAGGAGTGCTTTCAACTCTTCTTGCCCCTTGGACAAATTCAGAATCACTTCTTGAAACTGAGCATTCTGAGCTTGAAGATCTTTGATAGATTGTTTGAGAGCCATTTCTGCTGAAATAAACAGCGAGAAGATGAGAATCCTGTTGTGACAACCTGTCATGCAATGATATGGTATGTATATGCATATGCAATGTTTTCAAGGACCGCATAATTTACATTTGTTAAACAAACGGAAATAAAAACTTTTATTTGTAAATGTTAAAATTATTTTGCCCTTTGGGCTTACAATGAAGGGAAATAAGTACAAAACTGGGGTTTTAAGTCTCCCATGGACGTTTCCTCTTTGTATGGAGGTATGTGTTGAGGTTCCGCTCCTCGTGAAGTTGCTTGGTCAGCTCCAACACTTTTTCTTGGCTAATCCTGAATTGAGCTTCGAAGGTATTTCTTTGTTCCTTTAGTTGGATCCAGGATTTCTGCAATTCTTCCAGGTTAGTGGGCATGTCTGGATGAAGGATGGTATAAGGAGTATCTCCTTCTGCAATAGGTTCCATAATAACTGGTAGAATAGCAGGATATGGTATCATAAGAGTCTGAGCACAAGATCGCACCCATCTGAGGTAAGGTTCCATAGGAATGGAGTACTTTGGTTCTAGAGTCTTGCTGTCAACCTTGTTCACTTTACCCCAAGCTCGTATGAACCTTTGACGGTAACCTTGCAAATCGTTGTCGTAGTCGAACATAATTCCTTGAATAAGCATGTCATGAGGACCATTGCTCCGAGCATAACCAAACTGACGCAGAGCTAAAGAAGGATTGTAGGTAATGCCCCCTCTTATGCCAAGAAGTGGCACATTGGGGAATTCCCCACAACGGTCAATGATAGTAACATTCTCCATAGATCTAGAACACCAATGAATGTCTAAATGAGAAAGTGACATGATCCTCTTAGACCACCTGAACCCTTGTTCATTCTTCATCACTGATCGAGGAAGGCGAGAAATAAACCACCCAGACAATAAAGTTATGCAGCACATCAGAGTTCCTCTCGCCTTCATAGTACGAGTGTGAAGAGAATGTAAGATATTTTCAAGTAATGTAGGTACTGGATTGCGAGTCAGAAATATGTTGATGGCGTGTACGTCTATGAGCTGGTCTGGATTAGGGAACAACACTAAGCCATAGATTAATAAGGCCAAAATCTCATCAAAAGCATCATAACTCATAGCCTTCAAGAACACTTGAGCTTTCTCCATCAATACCTTAGCAAGGATACCCTTAACTCCACTTCTCGTTTCTAGGGCAATGTCTGATTTCTTCAGATGTAGGGCTGCAGCAATGACTTCAGGTTTAGGCTCTTTCTCTAAGCCTGTGAAGGGTCTCTGATCAAGGATAGGTATACCCAATAGTTTGGCGAACTCCTTCATTGTAGGAACCAGCTGATAGTTGGGGAATGTGAAGCAATGATGTTTAGGATCAAAGAACTGAAATAGGACACTCATCATGTCTTTATTGAACCCTGAAGTGACTAGATCCAGCAGGTGACCATGCTTCTTGATGAATTGGGAGTTTTCAGAAACTTGAGAGACCAATTCCTTAAGCTTAGGAGGTATCCCTACAAAGTTGATCCGGATAGTATTCCTACGAGCAGAAGCCATGACCTGCAACAAAGAACAAAGATAAATCCTTTGGTCCTTGAAATGGTTAGTGAAAATGCTATGCTTATGATACATGATTTCATGATGTTATACTCAATCACAAGCATGTGGCACACACAAACAAGTCACATAATAGCCCTAGGTTTGAAGGCTTGCATGAGGTTTAAAGGTAAGTACCCTCCCTTGAAGTTTAGCTAGTTCATCCTGTCCTATAAAAGTAACCAGGTTCTAAGGGATCTCAACATCACTGATCCATCCCAAGGGTAGTTATTCAGTAGGCAACTTACTTGCCAACCAAAACCTTCTAAGTTTAGGATCTCAATGAGCGTAGCATCGAGTATCAACCAACTTCAGTCTTCACCAAAGCCGGCTATCTCACTACTTTCTAAAGGCCAAGATGGGATAACAAGGGTTCTAAAAGTCAGTTAGTGTATTGACAACGTATGGCAGCCCCATATTATCCTTAACTTACTTAAGGAATATAAGCAACAACTAAGAAGTCACACTAACTATGGCCACCAGATCAACCATATTGGTATACGCCGTACAATTTGCTTGGTCTATTGCCATTTACCTAGGGTACATTAGATCCGGGTTAGGATCTTTCACACATAAAGCCCAACAAGTAATATAAAACAAACAAAGCAAACAATTTAAAGTGATCTAATTCCTAAGGGCACCCCTCTTTTACTTAGTAACTCCCCAGCAGAGTCGCCAGTTCTGTAACACGGTGGGAGAACTGACTTTTCTATAAATGTTGCGGATAGCAAGAGTCGCCACTGACTTTTATTTTATCCAAAAGGAAAGGACATAAAAGAACAGGAAAGAACTTAAAAAGATTTTGAGTTCGGGGGTAGGTTATATAAAGGGAAGGTGTTAGCACCCTTTATATCCATGGTTATCCATGGGCTCTTAGTTACTTAGCTCACTTAAATTGTTTTTGAAGAGTGTAGTGTGTGATTAGAGATTTTCTAAGTGCTTTGTAATGATCCTCGTATGGATGTATATAAAGCCTTGTTTTGAAAATGTTTTGAAAATATTGTGAGGTGTGAAAAATATTTTGAAATGTGAGCAAGTAACTAAGATGTACCTACCCTAAATTAAGTCTTTCATGTTCTCGTATGTTCTTTCAATGGTAAGATTATCCCTATTATTAAGGAATAGGTAGTCATTACCTTGGATGTATTAAGGGACAAACGTAGGGTCATTGTATGGTCAATGAAGGCAACTTAAGGGATGTCTTTAGCAATTCGTAGGGACTATCATCACTTATTCGAAGGGACAAGATCATTACTCCGTAGGCAACCTCGAAGGGACTTAATATTTTAAACTGCAGGGACTATGATGATTTATACTTGAAGGGACTTTGCTTAAGACATCCCTATATTTGAGGGACTTGACCATTTTATTTTAAGGCAACCAAGAGGAATACCCTAGGAAGTGCAAGATGGCGATCAAAGATCGACTTACGTGTGAGTGTTTATTTTCAAATATTTATCTTTTAAAGTTAATTATCTAAATTAATTTTAATTACAAATAGTTTCCACACCCTATTTACTAACCACGCAGTTAATATGAAAAATAAATGGCAGAAATTAAAAGGCAGAAAATAAAATTCCTACACTATTACATGGCTTAGGGGCAGTTACATAATAATAATAATGGCGGAAAATAATAAAAACCAATTATTACAAAGGCGAAGCAGTTACATAATCAGGCAAACAGTGAATGAATAACTTAAAAATGAGTGAATAAATTAGAAGAAAAAAGTTTGCAAACTAGGTTAAGAAAACAATTAGGGTTAGGGTTTGAGAAAAAAATTTAAGGTTTAGGAAAAATTTTAGGGTAAAAATTATGGCGAAATTTGGGTTTTAAGATAAAGATTAGGGCTAAATTTTTAGGGTTTAAAGTTTATGAAAAAAAAATTAAGACTTAGGTTTAAAATTAAGGTTTAGGGAAAAAATTAAGGTTTATGAAAAAAATTAAGGTTTATAATAAAAATATAAGTTTTAAAAATAAAATAAAAAAAGGATTATGTTTTATCTTTTAGAAATTAGTTTAATAATAATAATAAGGAAATTAAAAAAAATACATAATTTGATGAAAAAAGGGAAAAATAAAGTTAGAGATACCCAAAATATTGGGGGTTTGCCCTTTTTGCTTCATTGAGTTCTTTGCCACTGGGACACTCATGTTTCTTCATCAAAATACTCCAAACCTCAGTTCCTTTCCACTAGGTTGTGGGCATGCATATGAATAAGTGTAACAAATACCTATTATATAATAAAAATGAAAAAAACATGTTAGTAAAATAAAATGTTCCAAGGTTGAGTTATACAAAAGAAAATATATAATTAGTTTATATTAAAATAGCCTAATAATTAAATAAATCTAAGAAAAATGAATTATGAGAATTAATTAAATTAAAAAACATTTAAAGGTTGATTAAGGTTTTTATAAAAAAAAAGTTTGAGGTTTTAATAAACCTAAATATAAAAGTAATAACACTAATAAAAAATGTTAACCTAAATTTAATAAAAAAAAGATTTGTTAAAAAAAAGTTAATTAAAAATAATAGGTTAACCATGTTTAAAAGATAAATTAAGGAAAAAAAATGATGAAGAACCCATGTTTCTTTGCCAAAATGTTGTGTCCAGGGTTTGAATCCAAGCCCTTTTAATTCCAACCTCTGGAGAACCTTTACCATTGGGTCATGCGTGCCTGCATTACTAAACATGGAAAACATATATTATATGATAAGGCGGATAAAGAATAACATAAAAACGAGTAAAAATAGGAAAATATTTACTTTAGAGAAAAATTTTGAGGTTAATCATGGTTAAAATGATAAATCAATTAGAAAATGTGTTAATTAGAGAAACTAAAGGAAAATATGAAAGAAAAGCAGGTTTTGCCCAAAGTGAGTGGGAATTGAACTCACGCCCTTGACCTTCCAGTTTCCAACCTTAGCCACTAGGTTATGCACAATCCTCATGAATAAACCTCTTGACCTCTGAAATTTCCTGCGAAATTTGTAAAAACCCCAAATTTGAGCTTGAAACTCTAACTATGGTAGGATTCGGTTTTGGTCATGAAGCTTCGAATAATCAACCCAAAAAGCTTCTATAACATGAGACAAACAACGTTAGATAAACAAAACTGATTAAAATATCAAGAATAAATTGAATTAAAAAAAACTAAAGAAAGCTTCAAAATTTCAATTCAGTTCATGCATTTTTGTATGAACTTGATAATGATGATGGGGATAGCTTTTTTCTGAATTTTGTTTCTCCCTTTTTTTCGGTCTCCTCCTCTTGGTCTCTCTACTAGTAAGTATATATAGGACTAATTTAGGGTTAATAATAATGGGCTTAATTATTTATTTTGGAACCCAATAAAATATTAATATAAATAATTAAATAAAATTTAATAAAAATAGTTAAAATTAAAATAAAAACTAATTAATCTATTTATTTACTCTAAACCCAATGAAATGTTAATTTAAAACTAAATAAAGTTTAATAATTAAAATAGTTAAAATAAAAATAATAACTAATAATACTATTTATTTATTCTAGACCCTATATAAAAATAAATAGACTCAAAAAAAAAAAGTCGGGCGCCAAAGTGCTCGAAAAAATAAAAAGAACACGTCAAAATAATCAGCGCGAAATAAATGACTCGGAAAAATACAGCGTTTGGTCAGATAAAAATTATGACCGTTTAAACTGCTCAGACTGATCAACATATGACCAAAAATAGTCGTAAAAATATTTTTAGCATGTCAGGTTAATCTACATGAATCGTAGATTAATATTACTGACGTTTGCAAATTTAAATGCGACATTTTCCGTTTACTGGTTTTAGGCACAATTTAAAATTAATTTGACCAATCCGTCTATAAATTTCGAGAAATTATTCCGGCTAATATTAAGACGAAATACATGTTATCCTATGAAGATGATGCAAATGAATGCAAAACAAAACGTCGGTTAGAGTTAAAATAGAGGGCAAATTTTGGGGTGCAACAAGGATCACCTAACTTAGAAGGTGGATTCCTATTCAGATTTCTTTTTAAGCGCAAGATCATTCACTTATTTGCATCAGCTTAATTACTTAGTGTTTGATTTCTAGATGGTGTTGACTGCTAGATAAACTACTTAAGAGATATTAAAGGATGAGAACTCAAGGCTATGGCATAACAAGTATTCAAAATGATTTCCATATTCAGGAGACTTAAGGTGTTAAAACGATACCGGTCTTGTGAACTTTTCCCAAGTCTCCACAACTAACCTCAAAACAATCTATAGCCTAAAACTTTCAAAAAAAATGTCTAGTGTTTCTAAAACAAAACAAAACAAACAAAAACAAAACAAAAACAAAGAAAATAAATTATTCCCTCCCCCACACTTAAAACAAGCATTGTCCTCAATGAAAGGACATAAATATAAAATAAGAGGGAGAAAAAGGAAAGAACACACCCGAGTAGTCAAGGTGGATAAGTGATCACATAAGCAGCATTTCCTAAAGAGAGCTCTTCTACAGTCTCTTCTTCCAAAGTGGGGATCTCATAGAGTAACTTTGGGTAGTATCCATTAATCTTGGAGTTTTTATTAGTGCCTTCGCCTTTTATTCCAGGATCAAAGAAGAATCTTCGATAAGTAAAAGTGTTGAATGTGCAGGTGATAGTGATCATCTTTTCTACAACTTCAAGAATCAAAGGATTAAGGGGCTGCCTCACTACTTTTGTTCCATCTTCAGTTGAGATCCTATGCATACTCATGGATGGGCTAATATCACAAGTGTCAACCAAAGTCCATCCAATTCCCTTCTTATGTTCCTGTAATGATTTATCTTCCTGCACATATTCAAATAAATTATTAGGAAGTGGCTTCAGCTCTAAAGAGGGTGATTTCTCGATGGATGGTTTGTTCCGGGAAGTCGGGGTGTCGAGAGCTTCATTGACACGAACAACTTCATTTGCAACCTCATTTGCAGTAAGAATATCAACTTGCAAGGCAACCTCAATTTCAGCACAAACAGAGTTAATTTTAGTGTCAGTATAAATATCACAAGAGTAAACATCATTAAAATCAGACAATGATGGAGAATCAGCTGCAAAGTATCATCAACAGTTTCAGAAGGCAACTCTATTTGAAAAATAGAATGTTCTTCTGAAGGTTGTTGGTTTGATCCTTGAGCTTGCTGCATGGCATTTATCGAAGTGGTAAGTTGATCAAGCTGTATTTGCAAAGTCTGAAAATTAGAATCTATTTGTTGTTGATACTTGATATTATTTGTAGCCATTTGGTTTACAAGATCCTCTAGTGAAGGTTGAGAAGGTGCAGAGCACCCTACTTCTAATTCCTTTAGATGCTTATTCGGATCCTCATCTACAAAACCATTAAAACTTGGCAAAAAGTGTGTTAAACCAAATTTCAATTCGAAAGGTGCATCAACAACATCAGGATATTCAATATATAAAGAATTGTAATTCACAAGTGCAGCTAGTTCTCTCAGAGTTCTTTGATCAGCCATGATATGATTATAAATTTCAACACATAATCAAATAAAATCAGTGCAGATTTAAAAAGAATGGAAAAAAAGAAAAGCGATTAAAATAAAATCTAAAAAATATAAAAATAACGCTAAAAATCTAATTAAATCAAATAAAGCTCGCACAAAAGATTTCAGATTTTTTTGAAAATATGAAGAGAAAATAAATCAAATAAAATAGAAAAACGCAAAATTTGCGATTTTGAGGGTCGAAATATTTTAGAATTTTATTCTAAAAGAGTATTGTTCTTCGATTTATTTCTGATTTTCTGGAAAAAAAATCGGAGTAAATCGAAACAGTAGCTTCCAACTTACCTGAAAGGCTGAAAAACTTATCACTATACTACAACCGGTATTGCAACCCTGAAAATCAACAAACACAACAAAAAAGAAAAGAAAAAAAAATCTGACAAGAAAACTATACCCATGACTATAAAATTGGTTAATAACACCAAGAATCCCCGGCAGCGGCGCCAATTTGATTCACGTGTCACGCACGAATCAAAAACGAGTAATTTTTGAAAACTTAGTATAGCGACAATGACTCGAATCGTCTCACAAGGATTCTTGATCTTATTAACTAACGTTAGTAACGATTAATGGGGGGTTGATTTTAAGGTCGAATTATAAAAAGGAAAGCAATTAAAATAAAAAGTGATTATCAAAATAAGTTGAAACGGTTAATCTGCTGTTTTGATTTCCCAACTTATCATCGACCCAAATAATTCCCAATTCCTAAGCGGACTCTATTTCCTTTTCGATTATAATAACAATCAAACAAGCGTAATTGATATTATATGATAAATATTCCTAATTTCCGAATTAAGCAAACGGATGAAATATATCAATCGTGAATTAAGCAAACGCGATTAAAGTATAGGAACATGCAATCATCGAAATAAATCAATCTAACCTTAGATAAATCGAATTAAGCAAACAAGATATCAAGATTAGAATTGAAAGGAAATAAATTAATTGGAAAATATAAGAACCTCAAAGTGTCGGCGAAAACCGATCACAACAGATTAATCCTTGGAATTAGTTCTCCATAATTCGTCTCTTCGAGCGTAAAAAATTAAAATCCTAAAAAGTGTATCAAAGAGCAGATGCGGCTGCTAGGTTAAATAGAAAAACCTACATGACCCGTTTACAACCTGTAACACCCCAAATTTTCCCTCTTCATTTTAAGCATCATATCACATCATATTCATCATGAACATATCATATTCTTAGCATCCTAGCATGGAAAGATGAGGCATAACATTTCTCATGACCTAACATTAGGCATATGATCATCTGTGGAGATTCTTGAAGCATCACAAGCCATGAAAAGGAGCCCAATGGTTTTGAACAAGTCCATGAGGGGTCTACATTGCATTTACAAGTTCAAGTTAATTTGCAAAAGCTCAGAAGGTTGGAGGATCATCAGGTTATCCAGGCTAAGGCAAAGCTCCTACAGAATGGTCCTAAACTAGGGTTTGAGATTCAAGCATGAAAACCTCAAAACTTTGGCCATTTCATTTGGAAAAAGTCTTTTACATGTTAAGATGATCCTAGGTACCAATTTTAGTGAAAAAATTCCTTGTGGAAGTCAAGTATTTCTTCAATTGCTTGCAGATGAAGTAATTGGTCAACTGTGCCTTAAAAAAGTCAACTGTGTGATTTCAAGGGGTCCAATCCCATTTTTCTAGCCAAGGGTTGTTCTTATGATGTTAAAAGAGGTTTGGCAAGTTCAAAGATCAAGAATCATGAAGTTTTGAGGTGTTTTGCAAAATTGGTGCAAAGTTGGTTTTGGAAAATTCCATTTTTTGCAAGTTTTTGCCCTAATATTCAAATGATCATAACTTGGTGAAAATTTCTTCAAATGGACCAAATTAAAACATGAAAGTTGGAGATTAAGACCTCCCATTTTCAAAAAGTACAAGTACTTTTTCATAGCCTTCATGGTTGAAGATATATGGCCCTCGAAAATTTCATCCAAATTAGGGCAAAAGTTGAATTTTCATGCATGCACCAAAGCCAAAAGTCTTGAAATTCAATTTTGAGTATTGGTATGGATCAAATAATGTCACAATGTTAAAATGAAATGCATTTGGCACACTTTTCTCAAAGAATTACACAAAATTCGTGCCAAGTGAGAATGTTATTCCATAAGTGTATTTTGTGCATGAACATGAAAAAAGTGTGACTCTCTAATCCAATGGACAGGATTCTTTTGGTTTGAAATCAAGGGCTGGATGGTGAGTGCACATGGGCAGAAGGCAAAGGAATGCATGAGGTTTACATGCTCTCATCACAAAATTGCAAAATTTGCAAAATCACTCAAACTTTTCATTCCCACGTGCAAACTTCCTCATCTCTTCAGCATTTCCTCATGACTTGATATAAAACCAAATTAGGGTTTTAGAGGAGCCAGCTCTCTCTCAATTCTCAGTTTCCAAGTTCTTGCACAATTTTCATTTTCTCTCAAATCTCTTCACACACTTGCTCTCTTCCAAAACAAATCACAAATCCTTCATCCTTGGGAGCTCAGGGTCATATATCTCACCATTGTGCAAGCTATCTCTGAAGTTTCATCACCTTGCCATTTCAGGGAAGTTGGTTGCAAATCCTCAAATCCAGAAAGATTCAAGGCTCTAGTTGCATTTATTTTGCAACTAGAGTGCATTTGGAGTGGATTGGCTTCAACATCTGGACTTATAGCAAGCTTTCTCAAGATCTGCAAGCTCAGGTAAGCATCTAAATCTTCAGATCTGGAAATGAAATTGGTTGTGTGCATTCTGATCCTTGATGTTCACTGATCACTCTGCTTGTTTTGGTTTTGAATTTGATGCAATATTGAGCTAGATATTTGAATTTGAATTTTTATGGTCCAAGCTGTTTTCCTTCGATCCAGAGGATACATTGATCTATTGAAATTTTCATCACCATTTTTGAACTCAGGACAGTTTGTTTGCTTGATCTGGAGGTTCTTGTGCATTTTTGTTGTGTTTTGTTCATGCTGTGTGATTTCCGGTGCCGGAGCCTTAGCTCCGGTCACCGGAATCTGGAAAATTGCTTTTAGGGTTTCATAAGGTTGAAGACAAACCCTCCACCCCTAGATCTTTCCTCTCCTCCCATTCATGTGCGTTGGCTCTTATGTTTTCATTCTGAATAGCCCTCATGTTTCGCATACCACAATAACTTGCGTGCTCCTCAGCCTCTCATCCAATACATTTGACACGTCAATTAATGAAGTGAGGACTGAGATGCGTTCATTCAATCCAATGGCCATTGTTTTTTCCAGCATTTTCCTGAATTTCCACCCCATGAATTATATACCAGCGCAAACCTAATGGGCCCAAGCTTCTATTCGCACCCCCTTTTCCTCTGGGCCCATTTCATTTCAACTATATTTCCTGCTCTTCACACCCCCAACTCTCTTGCTCATTTTATTTTCTTTTTCTTTTTATTTCTTCTAATCATTTTGGTTTCTAATTTTTAAAAATACTTCCAAGTCTTAGAAAATTATGAATTAATTCATGGATGATCAATTGAGTTTTCTCTAATTTTCTATATTTTTATTTTCCATTTATTTTCATCAGCCATGTGTCAATTAATTGTGCATCTTAATTAATTCATTTTAAGTCCTTTTTGTGCATGCTGCCTTGTCCAATTTCCATAGTGTTCATCCTTTTGAGTTTCTTGTTGGTTCTCTTTGCTCTGGATTCATAAGAGGATTTACTTCATGTGTGATTTTTGTCCTGTTTTTTAGAAATTTTTTCATTGGGTTTTGGTCCTTGACTTGTGATTGAAGTTTCTTAACCCTAGTTCATGTTTGAGCCTCCATTTGACTTGCATAGCTTCTGAATTTCTTCCAATCCTTTTGGCACATTGTTATATCATGTTTAAATATCATTTGTCCAAAGTGGTGGAATCTTTGGGTTCATATTTGATTTGATTTGAATTTTGTCTTGTAACTTGTCCCATTTTGCTTCTTTTTGATCACAAGCTCTCTCATTAGCCTAGAAGGGCACTTGTGCCAACTTCTTCTTCTCATTTGGGGTCTCTTTGGAGTATGGGTATCATTCTGATCTTGGTTTAGGGTTTGTGTCTTGAAAAGTTTGTGTTTGGCTTACTTTTTTAAGTTCATCTTTTCTTATGTGCATTCACCTCACTTCTTTGCTCCTTTCCATCTCATAATGTGATTGTTTGGTCTTGTGATTCTCTTCTCTTTATCTCTCTTGCTTATTAAGCACTTCTTTGACTTTATTTGGTTCTGGTCTTGTACCTTGGGTTCATGTTTTGTGCATTTTTTCTTTGCATCTTCTTAAGTTCACTTTGCCTTGCCATGTGTTTCATGTTGCTTCATAATTAACTTGTATGCACCTTTTCTCATTCTTGTGACTTACATATCCATTGAGCATTTGTACATATGACTTCACTTCTGTTTGTATGATGTTGGCATGTCATTTTATTCATTTTTCTTTGCTTGTATGCTTATGTTGCTAACCTTTTCAGGGGCTATGGTAAGTGAGAGGTGTGGAAGTGATTCCCACATCTCCAAATCTCATCTCTTCTCTTCTTATTCTTATTTGTGCTAACCTTTGATTTTTGGGCTTAGGCCTTACTCATCCCTTTTCTTCTTTCTTCTTCTTCTCTTCTTCTTTATTTCTTCTTTAGGATAGAAAACCACACTAACCTTAGGATATCCATGCATGACAACACTTAGGATTCTTTAGTCCCCCATTAGACTTTTACCTTTGTGATCCTTTTGGTGCTTTCTCTTCTCATCTTCAAACTTAATTCTAATTTACTTAATAAATGTTGAGTACTTTCATGTGACATGAGAATTTGCTATGAGATGTTTGCACGCGTTCCGTTTCGGGGCGAGGTGTAAGTTATCCCTCGTGGTGGATATGTCTTAGCATGAGATTACCTCACAAAGAAAAAGCTAAAAAACACTTCTTAACCAAAAAATTACAAAAAAAACTTAATAAATGTTAATAGGTCAATGTGTCTGAGCCTTCACTTGTGGGACTAGCTTTGGGGATTTCCTCCATAGATAGGCGCGCCTCTTGCGCATTCCATTTCGGGATGATGTGAGACGTACACATCCCAGTGAGTAAGACTTAGGTACACTTACCTATGCAAATTTCACTCATAAAAGGTTTTTAAAAAACACCAAACAAACAATTTGCAAAGTTTCCATTTTGGGAAAGTGACTTGTAATGCAAAATTGCCATTTTGGGAAAGTTTTTCAACCTCCTCTTTTTGATTCAAAAATGCTTCAAATGAAAAATTCTTGGTCATGAAAGTTGTAGATTGGATCTTTCCCTTTTCAAAAAGTACAAGAACTTGATCTAATTCATCCTAGAACTAAAGTTATGGCCTTGCAAAGTTGGGAAAAATCACTAAATTTCACTTATGCACCAAAGAGGGAAACTTGCAAAAACTCATGTCAAGGCAAAATGTGACCTCTAATTGACTTCTAACCATTACACAAACATGATACATGACCTAAAATTCAGAATGGCCCAATGAATCACTCATTTTCATGCCTTGATCATCAAGAATTCTAAAAGGGGCCAAAACCTTCACAAATTGCAAAATGCCCCAAATCTTGACATCCACTTATGCCAGCTCTTCAAATCAGTTTCCATGGACCTCCCTAAAGCCAGCTGACTCGAGCCATGCCTCACAACCAGCTTGCCATGAGCCCATACCTCAAAGGACAACTTTCTTGACTTTATGCAATTTGAGCCATACCAATCAAACTATTCCACAACAACTCTACTGACCAATGACAGCTTCACAAACATGCCTCAAAGGTTACATTTCATAACTTCTTGGAGCTCTGAATACACACACAACTCAAGTTCTCAATTTTTCCCTCTTACCTTCATCCTTTCGAAACACATCACACAAGCATCAAATCTTCAAACAAACTTCACATACCAACTCACCATCACCCATAGAACATTTCCCACCCCTTGAAACAGCCTGAAACACTCCAAATTAAAAACACGGTTCTTGGCCGGTTGGAACACAAACCTTCAAAACACCTCATTTAAACTCGTCCAAAGCATTAAAGCATCACAAGGGAGGTCATTAGAGTTGATTGGCACAAAGGAGGAGGTCAGAAAGCTCCAAAAGTGGAAGCTCCAGTTCAGGTATCACCAAGAACATTTTTTCCAGAACTTGATTTTTATGTTATAGAAATGTTGCTTATGCTTCACTAATAACATTGCACTTGTTGGTTTTGAAAATGATTGAGTTTTGAGCCTGAACCGTGTCTCTGAAAGTTTGACCTAAAAATTTGTTTGCTTTGATTCTTGCTTGTGATGAAATATAAATGTGTTCTTGTGATTGATTCATGTTTGGGATGGGTAGAGGATTAAATCTGGAGCTTTAGAGCATTTGAAATAGCCTAGGGAAGAAGTTAGGATTTTGTCTCACCGGAGAAGATGATCGGAACCACTGTTCCGGTCATCAGAAGTGAATTAGGGTTAATCATGTTTAGGGCTCAGTTTGA
This sequence comes from Lathyrus aphaca, assembly GCA_963966055.1. NCBI lineage: Eukaryota > Viridiplantae > Streptophyta > Magnoliopsida > Fabales > Fabaceae > Lathyrus > Lathyrus aphaca. Next base: position 131,208,918 of record OZ014521.1, on the reverse strand, counting down.
ACGTCAGCCATAGGATCCAGCTTTGTGCGCGAAATGAATGGTCCAGATCACGTGTTAAAACCCTAATCCAGTCATTAACTTAATTAATTATGTTTAAAAAAATTCAAAATCTCAAAATGAATCACAGCCATCCAAAAGCGCGCAAGTCAATTCCCACGCGTTTCATTTGAATCCTGGCCTTTAGATTGGGTTACTTTTTCATTTAATTCAATTTTATTTCATATTTTTCTCATTTATTTTGCATATTTATTTTAAAATAGCTAGAAAAATCCCAAAAATTTTATTTTTTGCATGCTGACTTTAAATAATTTTCTCAATCCAAAAATGATTTTTATTTTATTTTTTGCATTAAAAAATATTTTTAAATCATTTAAATGATTATTTTTAATTAGTTAATGGAAATTAATTAATTAAAAATACATTTAGGTATTTAAAAATCCCAAAAAAATTCAGAGAACATTTTCAAATATTTAGAAACATTTACAAACTCACAAGACAAATTTCTTTTTGGTTTTGATCATATTTTGCCAATTTTCATTTGAATTAGGGTTCTTTAATTTGAATATTTTTAACCCTAACTATAAAAATTCATAACTTTTGATCCAAGTTGAGTTTGTGAATGGTTCTTTTTGCATTGTGTTATGCATACTTTCAAGCATCTAAAAATATTTTTGTTCCATTTTTATCTTGCATTTTCAATTTGTTTGGCATTTTCCCTTTAGGATCACCCTTAAAACCTTAGGAACTTAGAAAAATCATAAGTCCTTTAGGGTTTAGCTTCTGACCTCCCCCTTTGGGCAGTGATCTTGTATACGTTTAAGGTCCCTTTGATTCCATTTTCAATTTTTTATCTCATGATTTGCTTCTGATTTTGAATTTTTCATTTCATGTTGTATATAAACCTTAATTTGCATCTTTACTTGCATCCATCTTACATATGCTTGCATACATGAAATTGCCATGACATTTTGCACATCCACATGACATGTAAGACATCTTAGAACACCTTGAAATCATGCTTGATCATTGGATCATCCATTTTCCATGTTTTTGTTTTCATTTGATGTCATATGCATTCATGAACTTTCATGCTTCTTACATGCTTCATTTGCATTCCCATCTCTTGTATGATCATTCACATATCTTGACATGCTTTCATACCACCTAATAACATCATTTTCATCATGAATATGCTTCTAACTTTGGCTTCCATATTTGCATTTCATTTCATTTTCATGTCATTCCATTTCCCTTTGCTAACTTTTCAGGTGGTAAGTGTTTGAGAAGTGAATTTGCCTTCACTTCTCACAATCTCTTCTCATCTCTCTTATGCATCATTGCTGCATTTTATATTTGTATTAGAGTGAGCTTGCTCATTCATGCTCTCCATTCACTTTCTTTCTTCAAGCAACTTATCTTCTTAAGTGAAGTAAGTTGACTTGCTTCTTCTGCTTCTCTTCCTTCATCCTGCTTCTTCCATGGTGGCTTTTCCTTGGAGACCTCTTGCAAGCCTCATAAACCCTAGGAACACCCAAGCATGACCACAATTAGGGTTTTATTAGTCCCCCCATTAGTTTTACCTTTGTGTCTTCTTTTCTCATCTCTTAACCAAGGACTAAACCTTAAAGGTTTTAAGGCTTTGTGATTAGGGTTATGCCTGTAACCTTCTATTAGGATGGGGTGTATAACTTTAATCCTAAGTGTTAAACCCTTAATGTGTTTAATCCTTTAATAAATTCACTTAATATTCACTAAGACATCAAGCTTGTAACTTGGGTCTTGCATTAGGGTTCTAATTCTTCCTTAATTGGTTAAGAAGGACTAACCCTAGTGTTAATGGACAAGTCCCCCTCAGGTTGTCTTACAAACCATAAAATCCATTTCTTAATCTTACCATTAACTAAAATCCACTCTAATAAAGGTTTTGTTTTGTCATGAGGTTAATCCCTAATCATGGATTAAGTTAAGGAGCCTTTCTCAGCTTAAATGTTCTCATCTGTCATCCTTCTATTAGGATGGTGTAATGAGTCCATTAAATCCTTGATTATGGCTTAAACTCATTACCTAACACTAAACAAAAACTCTAAAAGCATCTAAATAAATACAAGTAGGTTAATGATCTTAATCCTACACCATGGTAATTAAGTTTGAGATGCTTATCTCATACTTAAGGTATTCTCATTACCCCTAATCAGAGGGAGGATGTGATGAGTTTACTAACTTTTGGTTTAGGCTTAAGCTCATTTTCTTATGACAAACTCAAAAAGTCAATAAAAGATTGAAAATATAAAAAACAAACAATAATTGTCTCTTTCGGGATTCTTTTCTCATCTCATTCACTCATAAACGAGAACTCGCTTCTTCCGTCTAATGTAAGACAGTTAGCACCTGAGCCAGACAGGTCATACACTTGAGCATAGACAAGCAAGCAGTTCACAAGTCAATTTACCTTTCAGTCTCTTTGAGTCGAACTACGATGTTCTGACTTCCTCATTGCACGAGAGGATACGTAGGCATAACTTAACAGTTATCGAACAACAGTCTCTGTATATTCCCCCTCTTCCAGTTGTGTTCTTTAAGCCTCATAGTCTTGAACTTCATATTCTTCCTCTGCACTGACACTCCTTTATTTCACTTCACATTTCATTTGCACTGACACTTGCACTTCTTTTCCAGCTTTTGCGCACAAAATAGCACTGACACTACCCCTTTAAACACAATCTTTCAAGCGTGGATCCCGTCGAGTACGGCGGACAATCTGGGTGCTAATACCTTCCCAGGTTGTAACCAACCCCCTTTCTCAGTTTCTTTGGTTCGCAACCGTCTTATCCATCTTTTCTTAGGTCTACACAGCATTACCTTTCCTTCGGGATAAAAATGCCTAGCTGGCGACTCTTTTCAGTTCATCTTCATGTCCTCTCTCGCCGACCGTTCGCGTCTGTACCCTATCTGGCCTAGGTGTCATTTAGTGGGAGCGACAGCTTGCGACTCTGCTGGGGACCCTTATACTGCAACCAGGGCTTCTGGTTCTTTTTGTGGGTTCCTCCTAGCACTTGTTTGATTTTGTGTTTACTGGGGTGTTATGTGCTATGTGTGTTTATTGTATTTTGCTTTATTTATTGCTTTATATACAACTTTATTTATTGCTTTCTTTACAGTTGTGCATATTTCATACTGTCATTGCTGGATCTGGTTTTCTTTGATGGGTGGGGTTCCATTGAGAGTTTAAGGTCTTATACCTGGGACCTGAGTGACACCTAGGCTAGAGTGGTTCATGTTCTTTCACATTCCATTTTGGTCTGGTGCGGGAATATGAAACACGGTTCAGATGTGGGTTTCTTCTTGAGAACTCTGTGCTACAGATTTCCTGTGGTGCTAGGGCTATCTGGGAAGCCTGCTAAGTCTGGAAGACCTTTTTTATGACCTTCAGAAGCTGAGGTGAATTAGAGGAGGATCTTTTATGGTTATTGTAAACACTGCACCTCCGGGTTAGAAGTGTTTACACTTTTCATAACTGATCCAAGTCTGAGGATCCTTGTTCTAGAACACTACCTGTGAGGGGGTTGGGTTGTTTACAGGTTTGCAGGAACCCTTGGCCACATCATACCCTGTTACTGTTTTGTTTAAGAGTACTCCACCTTGGACAGTTCTTGTGATTAACCTTGGACATGTGACTCCTTATTTGAGTCCCCCACCCTGGTTACTGGATTTCTGAACCTCCATCTGGACTTTTGAACATACATGAGCCTTATATCAAGGAAGATAATCAGATCCAGCTTGATCACAAACCCTTGCATACCATTTGCATATATCATCATTGCATCATTTGACATTTGTTTATTTGCTTTTCAGGGTATCCACTTCATTGTATCTTGGTTTTGGTTTTGACCCCTTCTTCTGCATAGACCTCTGCTTCAGCTGTCTTCATCAGTTATCTGCTTCAATTATCTCCATCACCACCTGCATCAGTCTGTCAGAAATTTACCCTCAGCATCAGTCTGTGATCTTCATCAGCATTTGTCTTCAGCTTCTTCAGCAGCACTTATGACTACTCCCAGGAAGAGCAACATATCCTACCACTTTTTTGAGCCTGTATTGACTGGTATCAGGCAGGTCCAGTCAATTATCACACCTGACCACATCCCATTGTTTAGAGAGCACTATGGAGGTATCTTGGATATGGTTATGGACCTTGATCCTTCTCAGAGGAGCATGATCCACACATGCTTGCAGTTTTATGACCCTCCATTGAGATGTTTCACCTTTCCAGACTTTCAGTTAGGGCCTCTGCTGGAAGAGTTTTCTTTATTGATTGGAATACCTATCAGAGGTGGAATCCCCTTCAACCCAGAGATGACTGCTCCTAGAAGTGAAGAGATAGATAGGGCATTGTACTTGGAGCCTGCCCTTATTGAGCAAAGTATGACAACAAAAGCTGGGATTCCTGGTTTGCATTTGGACTTCTTGATTTCTCAGGCCATCCTGAAGGTTTCATTGGGAGAGTGGAGGGCAGTATGCGCACTGTTAACCCTCAGCATATATGGGGCTATACTGTTTGCAGATGAGCCTAAATTTGTCATTAAGAATTCCATCCATCTATTTCTTCTGAAGAACCCAGTACCTACATTGTTAGGGGATTTCTATTACTCCATTCATCAGAGGAATGAGAAACAAAGGGGGAAGTTGGTAAGATGTTGTGCTTCTTTGTTTTATTCTTGGCTACTCAGACACCTGCCTAAATCAGATGCCTTCTTAAACCCACATCAACAGAAGAATTGGGCCAAGAGGTTCATTGCCTTGACTTCAGATGATATCAGGTGGTGCACTCAGAGCACTATAGGCAAGGACATTATCACCAGCTGTGGACAATACCCAAATGTGCCTCTGATAGGAGTGAAGGGATGCATCAACTACAACCCTTTATTGTTTAAGAGACAATTGGGCTATGCCTTAGTTTACCCTCCCAGAGGACAGGATTTAGCTGAGACCCTATATTGTGAAGTTCAACCTAATTCAGCTGTTGTCAGGCAAGCTGCCTGGGCTTGGGACAACATCCAGACAAAAGGGGTGGCTATTCTTGGAAGATGTAACAATGTTGCTTCAGCTCAGTACTCAGATTGGTCCTGTACCAGAGCTCAGATTACCAGAATTCCTTTCACCTTGGAAGACATACCTGGACCTTCTACAGTACAACCTACAACAACAGTTAGCCTGGAGGAGTTTGAAAAGTTGAAGGAAAGGAATGAGAAGCTATCTCAAGCCTTGAAGAAGACTCTTTGGGAAAGGAGTGATGGTCGCCTGTACATTGAGAGATTGGAAAAGCTCAAGGTTGAACACCTTGCCAAAATTGAAAAGACAGAAGACTACATAAGGAAAGCAAGGGTCGGGGAACAGATATTGAAGAATGCCTGCAAAGAGGCCAAGATTCAGAAAGCTAGGGCTGAGCACTATCTGCAAGAGAGCCAGGCTAGGTGGGTCAGGATCACCGAAGTCCGTGCACAAGAAGACCAGAAGACTCAAGCCAAGGTTGAACAGTTGGAGGCCAATGAGAAGAAGCAGCAGGAAGCTTTGTTGGCAGCTCAGAAGGAGATCTCAGAATTGAAGCTTAGAGCAGGGTTGAAGAGATCAAAAGACCAAGACAGGCATAAGAAGCTGACTACTGCTATTGCTACCAGGAACTTCCTCATTAGGACCATTACAGAGCACCCAGCTGGTCCAGTGACTGAGGCACTCCTGAAGGAGGCCGGGGAAGATGAGTTTGGACTGAATGTCTGATTCTTTGCTTGTTGTTCTTTCCTTTTGATGTACTTTTCCTTTTGTTGTATTTTTGACCCTCCATGGGCATGTATTGTAAAACAGACTATGTATGTTTCATCATTTGTAATATATTTTGGTTTGCTTTCATCTAGGTTTTCTCTCAACAACATCAAGCATCTTCCTCGAGGTCTGGAAAGGTCAAAACCAAGAACCAAACCGGATACCTTGGAAAACAAATAAGCATACTGCATTGCATACTAACTTTGTTTTTGTTTTGTAGGTTTTTGTTATTATTCTTGTTTCTAACTTTGTTGTGATCTCAGGAAATATGGCTCGTCGCCGAGTGTTCCATGTCAATCGCACGCACCGGTACCCGACTCGTAACAACCTTCCCGGAATTCAAATGGAGCAAGTATAGCAGGACCTAAATGAGGTCAGAAATCAAATGGCAAATGAGAGAGTAGAGATGAGAAACCAGATGTCTCAATTCATGTCTGTCATGACTGGCTTAGCCCAGAGACAAGAAAGGTTGAGAGAACTGGTGGAAAGACAGACACCTGAGGAACCCCACCTTGGGACAGGAGGAACCAGCAATAATGAATGGGGCCAGCCTCGTATTGACCCACCAGAATATGGACCCCATCTGAATCTAGAAGTTAACATCCCGAGGAATGTTCAAGGTAATACTGCTAGGGGCAGAATCCTGCAAGAGGATCCCCAAGAAGAACAGTTTACTGTTATAGGGGCTGGAGATGAGGTATATGATAGAATATTGGATGAGATTGCTGAAAAGTTAAGATCTTTGGAATCTCAGAATTCTTTGGGCTTCGACGTGATGGATATGGGACTAGTAGATGGGGTAAGAATTCCCCACAAATTCAAACCCCCATGCTTTGAAAAGTACAATAGTACCTCCTGTCCTCGCACTCATCTGCAGTCTTTCTTGGTAAGGCTCAAGGCTTATACCATGGATGAGAAGTTATGGATGTTCTACTTTGAGGACAGTCTGACTGGAGCTTCGAGAGAATGGTATTCGCATTTGACTAGGGCCACCATAATATGTTGGAAGGACTTAACCGAGGCCTTCATCCGGCAATAACAGTACAACCTGGACATGGCTCCCAATAGAACTCTTCTAATGGGCATGTCTCAGTCTTCTAGAGAGAGCTTCCGGGATTATGCTCAGAGATGGAGACAACTTGCTGCTGCTGTCCAACCACTCATGTCAGAAAGAGAAATGGCTGACATGTTCATGAACACATTGCAAGGGACTTATATTGATAGACTGGCTGCTTTCTCCTCTACCAGTTTTGCCGATGTAGTTATAGCTAGTGAGAGAATTGAAAGTCTTTTGAAGATGGGCAAAATCTCCGACAACGGTGAAAGTTCCTCCATCAATCCCAGAAAACCTTTTGCAGGACCCCAAAGGGCAGGTGAAACCAATTATATTCATGCAAGCAGGGGCAGGCCCCAATATTCTCACAGGTCAGTAGCAGCTGTTACTATTCCAGCTCCAGTTCCACAACAACTGTTATATCCTCAACAACAACAACAACATCACTATCAGCAACCATCTCATTTCCCGCAACAGAGAACCTACAACAACAATAGCAACCAACAACAACGTCCCTTCCAACAGAGACCATCTCAGGCAAATAGGGTGATTGACCCTATCCCTATATGTAAACACCCCAAATTTGCCCTCACCCATTCACACCATGGCTTGTGATCATTCTCATATGCATAAACACAATCATATCATCTCACATCTCATTTTTGATTCACTGCATAGCTTTCAAGGCATCTGCACCTAGGGTTTGTGATCTGAGCAATCCCAAAGCATCTTGAGCCATCCCAAAGGCAACCAATCAACTCAAAGGGGTCCATGTGTGTTCTTATATCATATTTCATCTCCTCAAAGTCAAAATTGCAGAGGAATCACAAGAACTAGGGTTTGAGGTGATGTAGAGCCAAGTTTGACTGCACAGTTGACTGAAAATTAGGGTTTTGGTTTCAGAGGCCATAACTCCAAATTTTTTGGTCATTCTTGTTTTCATTGATCTCTATATGGTATAGGGAGTATGCATATAAATTTTCATGAAGAAATTCCACGGGGAAGTCATCTGATCAAGAGTTGACTTTTCAGACAAGTCAGTGCAAAATCAGGGCATCTGAGGCCCCCAATGACCCAACCAATGGGTGATCTTCATCATTTTGAGTGTATATGATCTTTATTTGATCATGGAAGAAGGTTGAAGTTCATAGAAATCAAGAATTTAGGGTTTTTGCAAATGTTGACTTTTTGGGCATAGTTGACTTTTCAAGAATGCATCATTTTAGGTCATTTTTCAAGCCATGATTCATGATCCAAAAATGCTTCAAATGAAAAAACTTTGGTCATGAAAGTTGTAGATCTCATCTTTCCCTTTTCAAAAAGTACAAGAACATGATCAAACTCTTCTTGGATCAAAAGTTATGGCAATGCAAAGTTGGCAAAAATCATTAATTTCTAAGGCATGCTTCAAATGGAAATTTTGCAAAGTCTTGAACCAAAGCCAAATGTAGCCTCTAATTCATTTCAAACCAACACATAAACATTCTCTAAGTGCTGAAAATCAGAATTGGATCAAGTTTGCCTATGGTTTAGTTTGTGTAACAAGGTTTTCTTCACATGTGAACCAAAATGTCACAAGTTGCAAAACACTCATTTCACTCCCTACCACTTGCAGCCTTGGATGCTGGACCAAGCTGACATTTCCCCCTCATCTTGCTGCGCATAGCCCATGCCTTGTACCAAGCTAGCACCTCACCATACTTTCTCTTACACAAGAGTTGACAAATTGCAAAAGTTGCCTCACCTATCCATAAAGCACATGTCAAATCAACTGACCAATGAGAGAGAGTTATGTGGACAATTTGCAAGCAAAACATAAGGGCAAGCAAGGCTGAAACTATCACATTCCACACATTCACAAAAACACTCCCATTTGCAACTTGCTTCGAATTCCTCTCCACAGCTTGCAAACACAAAAGCCTTTTCCTCCATTCAACTCACCATGTATCATTGAGTAGAAACCACCCAAAGCATAAGCCTGAAACAGCCAAAGCACCCCACTGCCATTCTTCACCCTCATTCTGCAGATTCATTCGAATCTCCCTCCCTAGCCCACAAACAGCCAAACAAACCTTGCAAAGCTTCTCCATACATCATCTGGACCATAAACCATCATTCACAGTGGCCTGAATCAGTCAGAATCACCATAGCCATTGTTGACTGAGCTTGAAGCAGGAGCTTTCGAAACTCATCAACCAGCCTACATAAATTGTTCTAAGGCATTCAAACATCATCAAGGGGTCCTAAGGAGTGGTTTGCACATAAAGAGAAGGCCAGAAAGTCCTCAAGTGGAAAGCTTCAAATCTCAGGTAGCCTGAAATTTATTTTTCCAGAAATCATTTTTATTGTTACAAACTTGTTCTATTTGTTTCACTGATCATTCTGGTACCATTGGTTTTGAAAATGGTTGTGATTTGAGCATTTAATTTGTTTCTGAAGCTTGCGTGACCTAGAACTTTTTCTCTTCGATTCAGTTGATTTAGGAAATATAAATTTGTTTTGAGAGAGGGGTTTGGTTCGTGAGAGGGTGAGGATCATTTCCATGTTCTTGGTTTTCATTTTTGGTACGTTTTGAGAGGTTTGGAGATTTTTCAGGTGAGAGCTGGCCGGAGAAGACGACCGGAAGTCTTCTCCGGCCACCTGAAAGTAATTTGTGCCCTAATTGTGTAATTAACTTCAGTTTGAATGTGAGCCGTAAATAGTCATTGACCAGTTGACTTCCCTCTCTTTTGGATGGCCCAGATCAGCTTACTTATGCCCTAATCCACGTGTTAACTTAATTAATCCATAATTAAATAATTTAATCAGAGTCAATCCTGGCCACAAGATCACGCGCGCAGTCAATGAATTCAAACTCAGAGCCAATCTCGTCCATCCATCCTGTTTACTTTTATTTTATTTAATTTAATTCATTTCTTTTTCATTTGTTTTGCATATTTAATTTAAAAATAGCAAAAAAATCTTAAAAATTATGAAACTTTTTCCTTAAGGTTTTATTAATTTTTGTGACACAAAAATATTTTTATTTTATTTTTTATCATTAAAAAAGTATTTTTAAATATTTAAAAGATTATTTTTAATTGATTAATGAGAATTAATTAATTAAAAAATACTTTTAGGTATTTAAAAATTACAAAAAAAAATTCATGAAATGTTCTAAGACATTTAGAAACATTGTCCAACCTTCAAACCAAATTTCTTTTTTGATCTTGATGCATTTTAAGAATTTTTCATTGAATTAAATCATTTTTTATGCATTATTTTGATCATGGATTCAAAAATTCATTTCTGCCTATTGGAGAAGGTTGAGACATTGATTCTTTTTGCTTTGTCTTGTGTTTAGCATGTATTTTCAAAGATAAAATGGCCATGATTTGTTTCCTCATTTCCCATTTGTTTGGCATTTGTTTTGTTAGGAACCCTAAAAAACCCTAATAACTTAGGAAATTCATATCTTGAGTTTGGTTGAGAGTTGAGAGCTCCCCTTTGGGCAGTGGTTCATTATAGGTCTAGGGTTTCTTTGAATACCATTTTCCATTTTTTATCATGAGGTTTGCTTCTGTTTTGGGTTTTGGTTTGATGTTTGATCCATGAACCCTAATTTGGGCTCTCTTTTGCATCCTTCTTACATTTCTTTGCATAACATGACTTGTCTTTGCATTTTGTGCATTCTTGTGATCCATTTGACATCTTAAGACATGTATAAAGCATCCTTGATCATTGCATCTTATGTTTGCCATGTCATTTGTCTTGTATGATTCATAACTTTCCATGCTTGTTCATGCTCCTTAGCTTACATCATATGCATTCATAAGCTTGTATGATCATCCCCATTGTCTTGCCTCATGTTTGCAGCACCTCATAACATCATAGTCATCATCCACATGCTTCTGGTTTTGCTTATCATCATGTCATTTCATTTCATTTAGCATTGCATTGCATTTCTTTCTAACATTTCAGGTGGTAAGTAAACTTGAGAAGTGAATTTGCCTTCACTTCTCATAACTTTTCTTTTCATCTCTCTTGCATCCATTGCTGCATTCTTCTATGTGTTTGAGATTGAGCTTGCTCATTCTTCTTCCTCCCACTTTCTTTCTTCAAGTGACTTGACTTCTTGAATGAAGCAAGTCACTTTGCTTCTCTTGATCCTGTTCATCTGCTTCCTGGTGGTTCCTCTGAAGATTGTTCTTGCAAACCTCACAAACCTTAGGATCAACCAAGCATGACAATGATTAGGGTTTTGATTAGTCTCCCCTCTTAGCTTTTACCTTTGTGTCTCCTTGAGTCCTCTCTTCTCACCTCATAATCAGGGACTAAACCCTAAAGGCTTTAAGACTTTGTGATTAAGCTTATGCCTGCATCCTTCTCTTAGGATGGAGTGTATAACTTTAATCCTAAGTATTAAACCCTTAAGGTGTTTAAATCTCTTAATCAATTCATCTAATAATCATCAAGACATCACACTTGTAACTTGGGCCTTGCATTAGGGTTCTAATTCTTCCTTAAGTGGTTAAGAAGGACTAACCCTAGTGTTAATGGACAAGTCCCCCTCAAGTTGTCTTACAAATCATAAAAAATACTTCATCATCATACCATTAATCTAAATAAAATCCACTTAATAAAGGCTTGTTTTGTCATGGGTTTAATCCCTAATCATGGATTAAGTTGAGGAGTCTTCCTCAGCTTAAACATCCTCATCTATTATCCTTCTTTTAGGATGGTGTAATGAGTCTGTTTAATCCTTGATTATGGCTTAACCTCATTACTCAACACTAAACAAAATCACAAAAACATCTAAATAATCACAAGTAGGTTAATGATCTTAATCCTACATCAGAAGGGTGATTAAGTGTGAGAATCTGACTTCACACTTAAGGTATTCTCATTACCCCTAATCAGAGGGAAGATGTGATGAGTTTACTAACCCATTGGTTTAGACTTAAGCTCATTATCCTATGACAAACTCCAAAAGCAATAAAAGACTTAAAACTCAAAAACAAACAATAATCGTCTCCTTCGGGATTCTTTTCTCATCATCTTCACTCACAAACGAGAACTTGCTTCTTCCGTCTAATGCAAGACAGTTAGCACCTGAGCCAGACAGGTCATACACTTGAGCATTGACAAGCAAGCAGTTCACAAGTCAATTCATCTTTCAGTCTCTTTGGGTCGAACTACGGTGTTCTGACTTCCTCATTGCACGAGAGGATACGTAGGCATAACTTAACAGTTATCGAACAAAAGTCTCTGTACATTCCCCCTCTTTTCAGCTTCATTCTTTAGCCTCATGATCTTGAGCATTTCACTCCTGTTCTTACACTGACACTGTACATTTATACACTTCACTTCTTACACTGACACTGTACATTTATACACTTCACTTCTTACACTGACACCTGTACATCCTTTTCCAGCTCTTGTATACACAGATTGCACTGACACTACCCCTTTAAAACACAAATCTTTTAAGCGTGGATCCCGTCGAGTACGACGGACAATCTGGGTGATAATACCTTCCCAGGTTGTAACCAACCCCCTTTCTCAGTCTCTCTGGTTCGCAAACCGTCTTATCCATCTTTTTCTAGGCCTATGCAGCATTGCCTTTCCTCCGGGATAAAAATGCCTAGCTGGCGACTCTTTTCATCTCCAGTGAGTTCACGGCTGTGTGTTCTCACTGTTCCCTCTCGCCGACCGTTCGCGTCTGTACCTTCATCTGATCCATTTTCATTTGTCGGGAGCGACAGCTTGGCGACTCTGCTGGGGAAGCTTATACTGCAACCAGGGCTTCTGGTTCTTTTTGTGGGTTCCTCCTAGCGCTTGTTTGATTTGTGTTTACTGGGGTGTTATGTGCTTGTTTGTGCTTGTATTTATTTTTGTTTATTGCCTTATGTACAGTTACTTTACTGCTTTCTTTACCGCATTTATATATCATATTGTCATTGTTGCTGGCTGGATCTGTTGTTTGCCTTGGTGGGTGGGTGATTCATTGAGAGTTAAGGTCCTATACCTGGGACCTGAGTGACACCTAGGCTAGAGTGAATCATATTCTTTCCCATTCCATTTCGGTCTGGTGCGGGAATATGAAACACGGTTCAGATATGGGTTTCTTCTTGAGAACTCTGTGTTGCAGATTTCCTGCAACGCTAGGGCTATCTGGGAAGCCTGCTAAGTCTGGATGACCTTTTAGTACTGACCTTCAGAAACTGAGGTGAATTAGAGGAGGAATTGTTATGGTTATTGTAAACACTGTACCTCCGGGTTAGAAGTGTTTACACTTCTCATAACTGATCCAAGTCTGAGGATCCTTGTTCTAGATCATCACCTGTGAGGGGGTTGGGCTGTTTACAGGTTTGCAGGTACCTTGACCTCAGAATACCCTGTTACTTTGACTTTGTTAAGAATGCTCCATGTTGGACAGTTCTTGTGATTCTAAACCCTGGACTTGTGGCTCTTTATTTGAGTCCCCCCACCCTGGTTACTGGATTTATAGACCTCCATCTGGAATTCTTGAACACACATGGACCTATACCAAGGCAGTTAATCAGATCCAGCTCAGTCACAAACCCTTGCATTTCATTTGCATACATACTCATTGCATCATATTAACATTTGCTTATTTGTGTTTCAGGGTATCCACTTTCATCTGGTTTTGGTTTTGACCCCATCTGCAGTTTTGACCTATCTCCACCAGCACTTGCTTCAGTTTGTCAGCCATATACTTCAGTTACTAGCACTAGCCAGCCAGTGGCCCACTCCTCAGCATCTTCATCAGCACTTATCCTACTCAGTCCTCAGCATCATGGCTCCAAAGAAAAGCAACATCACTTATCATTTCTTCCAACCAGACTTATCAGACATCAGGAGGATCCAAACCCTGATCACTCCAGATCACATACCCTTGTTCAGGGAGAGTTATGGAGATATACTGGACATGGTTATGGATCTGGACCCTTCACAGAGGAGCCTCATCCACACCTGCATTCAGTTTTATGATCCCCCTTTGAGATGTTTCACCTTTCAAGACTTTCAGTTGGGGCCTCTTTTAGAAGAATACTCATCTTTGGTTGGTTTGCCTATCAAGAGGGAAATCCCTTTCAACCCTGGAATGGTCTTTCCCAGCAATGGAGAGATAGCAAAAGCTTTACACCTGGAGCCTGTTTTGATTGAACAGCATATGACCTCCAAAGCTGGGATCCCTGGATTCCATCTGGACTTCTTAATTTCTCAAGCTAGTCTGAAGGCCTCCCTGGGGGAGTGGAAAGCTGTTTGTGCTCTGTTGGCCTTAAGTGTATATGGAATTGTGTTGTTTGCAGATGAGCCTCGATTCATTAGCAAGAATGCAATCCATTTGTTCATCCTGAAGAACCCAGTGCCAGCTTTACTGGGTGATCTCTATTACTCAGTACATCAGAAGAATGAGAAGCAGAGGGGGAGGCTAGTGAGGTGTTGTGCTCCATTATTTCATGCTTGGCTTCTCAGGCATTTACCCAGGACAGATGCATTTCTAAATCCTCATCAGCAAAGCAACTGGGCTAAGAGGCTCACTACTCTCACTTCAGCAGACATCAGATGGTGTACTCAGAGCACCAAAGGCAGAGATATAATCACCAGCTGTGGGCACTTTCCCAATGTGCCCTTAATAGGAGTTAAGGGAAGTATCAATTACAACCCTCTGCTGTTCAGAAGGCAATTGGGCTATGCACTGGTCCATACTCCTAGGGAACAAGACTTGGTTGAGACCCTCTACTGTGAGAACAAGTTTAGTTTGGCTGTTGTTAGGCAGGCTGCCTGGGCCTGGGATCATGTTCAAACCAAGGGAATCACCATTCTGGGGAAGTGCAATAATGTGGCATCAGTCCAATATTATGAGTGGTCCCATGCTAGGGCCCAATTCTCTGGAATGCCTTTCACCATAGAAGACATGCCTGAGTCATCTTCAGCACCACCCCCTGCCACCATCAGTTTGGAGGAGTTTGAGAGCTTGAAGGAAAGAAATGAGAAGTTAACTCAAGCCTTGCAGAAGACCCTCCGGGAGAGGAGTGAAGGTGTGAGGGAGATTGAAAGATTGAAGAAATTGAGGGTGGAACACTTGACCAAGATTGAGAAGTCTGGAGATTATATCAACAAGTCTAAAGATGGTGAACAGATTCTGAAGAATGCTTGTAAAGAAGCCCAGTTTCAGAGAGCAAGAACAGACTTGTATTTGAAAGAGAGTCAGGCCAGGTGGGTCCGGATCACTGAGGCCCGTACTCTAGAAGACAAGAGAGTTCAGGACAAGATGGAGCAGATGGAAAAAGCCCTGGCAGCAGCCCAGAAGGAAATATCAGAGCTAGAAATCAGAGCTGGAGTGAAGAGGTCTAAGGACCAAAGTCAGAACAGGAAGTTGACTGCAGCTGTTGCAACAAGAAACCTTCTCATCAGAAGTCTTACGGAGCATCCGGCTGATCCTGTGACCGAAGCACTTCTTAAGGAAGTTCGTGAGGATGAGTTTGGCCTTGGAGTTTGATCATTTGCTTGTTGTTTTTTCCTATTCCATGTACTTTTGCTTTTTGTGATGTATTTTGACCCCTTTAAGGGCTTGTGTTGTAATTTAGAACAATTTGTATTATTGCACCTTTGTAATATATTTGTGTTGGTTTCTATCTGGGTTCACATCAAAAGCAACTTCAACAGCAGCATCTTCAAGGGTCTGGAAGGGTCAAAACTGAAAACCAAACCGGATACCTTGATAGCAAATAAGCATAACTGCATTGCATGCTAACCCTTTTGTTTGTTTTGTAGGTTTTTGTTTTGTTGTTGCTAACCTCTGTTGTGATGTTCAGGAATTATTGCTCGCCGCCGGGTATTTCCTCTCAACAGGCCACACAGGTACCCAACTAGAAACAACCTTCCGGGAATCCAGATGGATCAGATGCAACAAGACCTTACAGAGGTCAGAAACCAGATGGCCAACGAAAGGCTGGAGATGAGAACTCAGATAACACAATTCATGGAAGTGATGAACAATTTAGCTCAAAGCCAGGAGAGGCTCAGAGTTTTGGTAGAAGGAAGGAATCAAGAGGAGCCCCATGTGGGAACTGCTGGCACAAGTAACAACGAGAGGGTCCAACCTCATGTCAATCCCCCAGTTTTTGGACCCCATCTCCATCCAGAGGCCAACATCCCAGTCAACATTCAAGGGACAGCCACAGCAGCCAGAGTACTTCAAGAAGATCCTCAGGAGGACCAGTATACAGTAATGGGTGCCGGAGAGGAAACTTATGATAGACGGTTGGAAGAGATAGCTGAGAAGTTGAGGTCCTTAGAATCTCAAAATTCTTTGGGTTTCGACGTCATGGACATGGGGCTGGTAGACGGGGTCAGGATTCCCCATAAGTTCAAGCCTCCTTGCTTCGAAAAGTATAATGGGACTTCATGCCCCCGGACTCATTTGCAATCATTTCTGGGAAGGCTGAAAGCCTATACAATGGATGAGAAACTTTGGATGTTTTACTTCGAAGATAGCTTGACTGGAGCATCAAGGGAATGGTATTCCCATCTGACAAGAGCAACTATAAGATGCTGGAAGGACCTGGCAGAAGCCTTCATCAGACAGTATCAATACAATTTAGACATGGCACCCAACAGGACTCTCCTAATGGGAATGTCACAGTCTTCGAGGGAGAGTTTCCGAGAGTATGCCCAAAGGTGGAGGCAACTGGCTGCTGCTGTTCAACCACCAATGTCTGAGAGAGAAATGGCAGACATGTTTATGAACACTCTTCAGGGAACGTATATTGACAGGTTAGCTGCTTTCTCTTCCACCAGCTTCGCAGATGTTGTCATAGCTGGGGAGAGAATTGAAAGCCTGTTAAAAATGGGTAAGATCTCAGACAACGGTGCAAGCTCGTCCAGTAGTACAAGAAAGCCTTTTGCATGCCCGAGAAGAACTGGCGAGACCAATGCCATCCACACCAACAGGGGTAGGCCCCAATATGCTCAGAGATCAATAGCAGCAGTCACTATCCCTGCTCCAGCTCATCCTCAGCCAGTCTATCAACCTCCTCAACAAAACTTCCAACAACAACCTCAGTATCATCAGAATCAGTACCCTCCAAGAAACTTCAACAACAACTCCAACAACAACAATCAACAGAGGCCATTCCAACAAAGGCCATCCCAAGCTAACCGAGTGATCGACCCGATCCCAATGCCGTATGCTGCCTTGCTGCCACAGCTTCTGAAACTCAACCTGGTTGAGCTAAGAACGTTGGCACCTCCGGATCCCAACAGTCTACCAAGAAACTATGACTCCAATGCTAGGTGTGCTTTTCATTCGAACGCACCTGGTCACAGTACAGAAAAATGCAGAGCTCTGCATATGAAGGTACAAGACTTGGTAGACTCCAAGGCTCTAAATTTTGCACCTCCTCCCAATGTCAATAAAAACCCAATGCCGAACCATGGTGGTCCCCGAATTAACGCTATTGAAGAAGACCAACCGTCTTATTTAATAACAAGTGTGGATCAGATCAGGACACCATTGGTGGAAATCAAAGCTCAGCTCCGTGAGAGCAATATATTTCCGGGGTGTGAACTAGGGTGTCCCTACTGCAATATTTCATGGAATGGGTGCGAGGACCTGAGGAATGGCATTGACAGCCTTATTCAGAGTGGCCTGCTACAGATCACTACATCATTTCCGACAAATTCAGCAACTTCATCAACAACGGTTTCAGAACCTCCTACAACCGCAGCAACTATTGTTCCCGACAATTCATCAGCACCATCAGCAAGTACTTCATCTGTCCTCCCAAATGATCAGATTTCAACAGTTTCTCCTGCTACAACTTCAGCTTCATTCCATTTCGAATCTCCGTCGACAACAACAACAGTCCTTCCAACAGTACCTCCTACAACACCAGCAATCAATCATGAAGATGTCTCCACCGTCACCATATTCTACGATCCTGAAAATAATTCTGCCTACCATTCAGAAGGTGCTGCTCCCGCCAGAGCACCAGTTACAATCTTTTATGATCCACAAACAATAACAGTCCCTTCAGCAGCAGCAATCAGTCCGGTCACTGTCACGGTGCCTGGACCAATACCATATGAAAGCAATAGGGCCATCCCCTGGCACTATGGCTCTGACGTGTACTGCGAAGGAAAAAGAATCACTCTTGAAACATCCACACCTGCACCACAAGTAGATAATGTGGGGGGAGGCGGAGGCTTCACTCGAAGCGGACGTCTCTTTGCTTCACAAGTTCAAAGACCTACTGCCGAAGCAGAAGCTGCTGCCAAGGAAAAAGGTAAAGGCCCGGTGCAGGAAGATCCAGCTGCCAAAGAAGCCCTGAAGACACCGTTCGATCAGGAAGTTGATGAGTTTATGCGAATCATCAAAAAGAGTGATTATAAAGTTGTGGATCAGCTTCACCAGACGCCATCCAAAATCTCTATCCTCTCACTGCTTATGTGCTCCGAAGCCCATCGGAATGCACTACTTAAAGTCCTGCACGCAGCTTACGTGCCTGAGGAGATTACTGTCAACCAATTGGAAACCGTGGTTGGAAATGTTACTGCTAGCAATGGGCTAGGGTTTACCAATTCTGACTTGACAGCGGATGGCCGTAATCACAACAAAGCCTTGCACATAACCATGGAATGCAAAGGAGCTGTCCTTTCTCATGTGCTGGTGGACACAGGTTCTTCCCTGAATGTCTTACCAAAGAAGGCTCTGGTGAAGCTTGGATATGATGGATTGGCATTGAGACCCAGCAACCTGGTAGTAAGAGCCTTTGATGGTTCTAAGAGATCGGTTCTGGGAGAGATTGAGCTTCCCGTGACAATTGGCCCACAAACTTTTAAAACTATCTTTTATGTGATGGACATTCAGCCCGCCTACAGCTGTTTGTTGGGTAGACCCTGGATTCACGCCGCCGGCGCAATAACGTCTACCCTTCACCAAAAGTTAAAATTTGAGTGGGAAGGCCAAGTTGTCACAATCTGTGGAGAAGAGGATATTTTCGTTAGCCATCTGGCTACCTACAAGTACATTGAGATGGATGGAGAGATCCATGAAACAATGAGCCAAGGTTTTGAAGCCTTGAATGTCAATGAAGCATCTGCTGTATCGGGGATCTCCATGTCGTCTTACCAACAAGCCCGGAAGGTTGTTGAGGAAGGAACTGCCCTAGGCTGGGGCAAGGTCTTAGCTGTGGAGGAGAAGAAGGACAAATTTGGGTTGGGTTACAGACCAACTCAACATCAAGCAAAGGCTGCTGCAGAGCCAGGTTTTGTCAGTGGGGGAATGCTTACCCCCGATGCTATCAACTGTCTGGAAGACGAGCTGGAAGAGGAGCGCAATCTGGAGAATTGGATTCGTCCAAAGATCCCGGGGAGCAGTGTCTCGAACTGGTCTTCCCAGGAAATTATAAGGGTTACTCAAGCAGAGTAATTATTATTTCCTGTATTTTTTATAGCATGCATCCAAGTCTTGCATCTTGCCCAAGATGACAAGACTCATTTTGTAATCAGGGCCATCTGTACTTTTGTGCAAACAAGATTAAATTAATGAAATATCAGACATCTTTTTGCAAACAAGTTTTTTTCTTTTCTGCTCACTGTTTTTCCATTTTTCTTTTTGTACAAAAATAAATGGCGGTGTTTTCAAAATGATAACTTCATTTCACTTTTCTCTAAAGCAAGATTAAAATCAATCACTAAAATGAACCAACTTAACCCTTGCAGAGAGTGCCCTCCAGACTGCACCGACAACAACACGGCTATGACATCGTATGACTTTGACAATCCGATCAATCAAGCTGATGAAGGGGTTGATGAAGAATATGAGCTTCCTGAAGAGCTAGCCAGGTTGTTGAGACAAGAGGAAAAGGTCATTACTCCTCATCAGGAGGAGATTGAAGTGATTAATCATGGTACTGACGAAGACGTGAAAGAAGTTAAAATCGGGGCCTGCCTGCAAGACTCAGTGAAGAGGCAACTGATAGATCTGCTTCAAGAGTATGTTGATGTGTTTGCTTGGTCGTATCAAGATATGCCAGGGTTGGATACCGACATTGTTGTGCATAAGCTGCCTTTGAGGGAAGAATGCCCACCAGTTAAACAAAAGCTGCGCCGAACTCGCCCAGACATGGCTATGAAAATCAAGGAAGAGGTACAAAAGCAATGGGACGCCGGGTTCCTTGCTGTAACTAGCTATCCGCCGTGGGTTGCTAATATAGTACCTGTGCCTAAGAAGTACGGCAAAGTAAGAATGTGTGTTGACTACCGGGATCTGAACAGAGCCAGCCCGAAAGATGACTTCCCATTACCTCACATTGACGTATTGGTGGATAACACGGCTCAGTTCTCGGTATTCTCCTTCATGGATGGATTTTCAGGATATAATCAGATCAAGATGTCACCTGAAGACATGGAGAAGACAACATTCATTACACCTTGGGGCACGTTCTGTTACAAAGTGATGCCATTCGGACTGAAGAATGCTGGTGCAACATACCAACGGGCTATGGTGACATTATTCCACGATATGATCCACAAAGAAATAGAATGTTATGTGGATGATATGATCGCCAAGTCCCTTACAGAGGAAGATCACCTGGTGAATCTGCTGAAGTTGTTCAAGCGTCTGAGGAAGTATCAACTGAAGCTGAACCCCAACAAATGCACATTCGGGATGCGATCCGGTAAGCTGCTGGGCTTTATTGTAAGCGAGAAAGGGATTGAAGTTGACCCTGATAAAGTCAAAGCTATTCAAGAAATGCCTGCACCGAAAACTGAGAAAGAAGTTCGAGGGTTCTTAGGTCGATTGAACTACATTTCAAGGTTCATATCTCACCTTACAGCAACTTGCGAACCCTTGTTCAAGCTGTTAAGAAAGGAGCAAACGGTCAGGTGGAACGAAGATTGCCAGAAGGCTTTTGACAAGATCAAAGAATACTTACAAGAACCTCCAATCCTTATGCCTCCAGTTGAAGGAAGACCTCTGATTATGTACTTGACAGTATTAGAAGAGTCAATGGGGTGTGTGCTGGGCCAGCATGACGAGTCTGGTCGAAAAGAGTATGCAATATACTACCTAAGCAAAAAGTTTACCGACTGTGAACAGCGTTATTCACTGCTCGAGAAAACTTGCTGTGCTTTAGCGTGGGCTGCTCGCCGACTGAGACAGTATATGTTGACCCACACTACCTTATTAATCTCAAAAATGGATCCAGTTAAGTACATTTTCGAGAAGCCAGCCCTTACCGGACGAGTTGCAAGATGGCAGATGATTCTCACAGAATACGACATACAGTACACATCTCAGAAAGCCATCAAAGGCAGTGTACTATCTGAATATCTTGCTGAGCAACCCATTGATGACTACCAGCCTATGAGATTTGACTTCCCTGATGAAGACATCATGTTCATTAAAGCAAAAGATCATGAAGAGCCTATTCACACTGAAGGGCCTGACCCGGAAGAAGAATGGACTATGATGTTTGATGGGGCTGTTAACATGAATGGCCGTGGTGTTGGTGCAGTACTCATTACACCAAAAGGAGTTCACATGCCTTTCTCGGCAAAACTCACTTTCAACTGCACTAACAACGAAGCTGAATACGAAGCTTGCATTATGGGTCTTGAGGAAGCCATTGACCTCAGGATCAAGACATTGACCGTATTCGGAGATTCAGCTCTGGTAGTTAATCAAACCAACGGAAAATGGTACACCCACCAGGATCATCTGATACCTTACAGGGATTATACAAGAAGGTTATTGACTTTCTTCACAACAGTCAAGCTTGAGTATATCCCTCGAGACGAGAATCAGTTTGCAGATGCTCTTGCTACCATTTCATCCATGATCAAAGTTCAAACGGCTAACTTTGTACCCCAGATTTCAGTGTCTAGACTTGATAGACCAGCATATGTATTTGCAGCAGATGTTGTAAAAGATGATAAGCCTTGGTTCCACGACATTAAGTGCTTCTTGGAGGATCAGACATACCCACCTGGGGCACCTTCCAATGATAAGAAGACTTTGAGAAGGCTTGCTGGTAGTTTCTTTCTGAACGCTGATGGGTCTTTGTACAAGAGGAACTTTGACATGGTACTCCTCAGATGTGTTGACAGGACGGAAGCAGATTTGCTGATGCATGAAGTGCACGAAGGATCTTTTGGTACCCATGCAGGAGGGCATGCCATGGCTAAGAAGTTGTTAAGATCAGGCTATTACTGGATCAC
Source organism: Lathyrus aphaca (assembly GCA_963966055.1). Lineage (NCBI taxonomy): Eukaryota > Viridiplantae > Streptophyta > Magnoliopsida > Fabales > Fabaceae > Lathyrus > Lathyrus aphaca. The sequence goes on along the minus strand of OZ014521.1, from coordinate 131,186,813 downwards.
AATGGATGCAGACTGTTGTGCCTATGCCAGGAAATGTCACAAATGCCAGGTCTACGCATATAAGGTGCATGTGCCTCCCAATCCTTTGAACATCATGTCTTCACCATGGCCCTTTGCTATGTGGGGCATTGATATGATTGGCAAGATTGAGCCAACTGCTTCAAACGGCCACAGATTCATCCTGGTCGCCATCGACTATTTTACCAAGTGGGTTGAAGCAGCCTCATATGCAAACGTTACAAGACAAGTGGTAGCCAGATTTCTGAAGAGAGATATCATCTGTCGGTATGGAGTGCCCGAGCGAATCATTACTGATAATGGTTCCAACTTGAACAACAAAATGATGGCAGAGCTGTGCCGGGACTTTAAGATCCAACATCACAATTCTTCTCCTTACAGGCCAAAGATGAATGGCGCTGTTGAGGCAGCGAATAAGAATATCAAGAAGATTGTGCAGAAGATGGTAATCACATACAAAGACTGGCATGAAATGCTACCATTTGCCTTGCATGGGTACCGCACATCAATCAGAACGTCCACTGGGGCAACACCGTATCAGCTTGTGTATGGTATGGAAGCAGTCCTACCTGTGGAAGTTGAATTACCCTCTCTACGGGTATTGATGGATGTTAAACTAAGTGAAGCAGAATGGGTTCGGTCCCGATTCGAGCAACTGAGTCTGATCGAAGAGAAAAGATTGGCGGCAATCTGTCATGGGCAGTTATATCAGAAGAGAATGAAGAAGGCCTTCGATCAGAAAGTCAGGCACCGAGAGTACCAAGTGGGAGATCTTGTGCTGAAAAGAATCCTCCCTCCTCATACAGACCACAGGGGCAAATGGACTCCAAATTATGAAGGACCATTCGTTGTAAAGAAAGTTTTCTCTGGTGGAGCACTGATGCTCAGCACCATGGATGGTGAAGATTTCCCGTCCCCTGTGAATTCGGATGCAGTTAAAAAATACTTCGCATAAAATGACCCGCTGGACATAAAAACAGAATGTAAGTCCAGGCAAAAATAGGGCATCCCGGCGAGTCAAAAACAGAATAAAAGACTCGGGCAAAAATAAGGGAAAATAAACAAAAAATGTACACCCGCTGAGTTGAAAAGCCGCATTGGATAGCTCAGGTAAAAATGGGTATCCCGATGGATTGAAAACCCGAGAGGGCGATCCATGCAAAATAAGGGAATAAGCGAACAACTGCATTCTGAATTCGTCTGTATCACCCACGACTTGGTAAGCTCCAAAGGATCAAGCTTCAATCAGAATCAACTCTCTCCAGAAAGCAAGACGAGAAAAACGTCATTGTCATACGAGTCATAGCAGGAGAGGAAGCTCCTTAAAGCGTCGTCAACACCGCCAGCACTTTATTTCTCAATTTGTAACAATCTCCTCATTTCAGGAGATATGTTTCTTTGACTGTATCTTGCCAATTCAGGGCACATGAATTAATAAAAATCAGGTTTTCGGTCATGTTTCGTTTTTACATTTATGTTTTGCAAAGAGTTGTCTGATATCTCTAAAATACAATTGCATAAGTACAGATGCCTTTCTCTAAAAAAATAATAAAAACACATGCTTACAGGGAATCTGATTATTCTCGAAAGTACTTAACCCCTATGACGGAATCCGGTAAGGGATACCTCGGGACCTTTTGTATGTTTCCTTACCTTTGCAGGATTGCAGGTATCCAGAACGCAACCTGGGGCATGCAAGTTACGTCTTAGCAAGTTGGCAAATCACTATCAACTCGGTCTATCTTCCACGTGGCATTGGAAGGTGCCCACTTCCCCAGCAAGTTGCCAAATCAACGTACACTCAATCTCAGCATCTGAAATGCCCTATCCCCAGCTGAGTTGCCTCTTGTTGCTATCCCCAGCCGAGTTGCCTCTCACAACTCCCCAGCCGAGTTGCCATGTCATCCTCAGTTGAATACAGAAGTCAGGGAACCATCTTCCCACAGAGTTCCAGCCTCTATCCAGAAGAGTAATGCATGAAGATCACAACAGAGTGAAGAAAGCTTCTACAAACCCCAGCTGGGTCTCTCATTTACAAGGTTATGTCAACCAGTGACATATATCCCCGAGCAGATACATCATTAGATCTACCAGTGATCTCATCCCCAGCTGGGAGGTCCATTTCAAGCAGATCGACCAGAGATCTTCGCAGCAACGGGATCCGAGTCCCGAATCTTCGCCTCTTTGCATAATCATGGCATTTGCATCATACTATCCCCCAGAGCGTAGCATTCCGTCTAATACGGAGCATTACGGCAAAAATCAAATACATAGCATAATCATAAGTCATGTTGTGAATTAACACTTGTGAATAATAAACCGTTCATCACCATTATACAGAAAAATCCCCACCAGAGTCCCGGCAAAAGCAGTTGCCTCACAAATCACAAACACCAGTATATATTTCCTTTTGATACCCGTCCGTGTCATCATTCCCCAGTAAAGTCGCCTGAACACCCTTTACAAACAAATCACCCTCATTACAGATACGTCCTGACACCCGTCCGTGTCACATCACCAGCAGAAAGCCAAAGACATCCTCTTTGCACTCACATATACTTATATACACTTTCTTGACACCCGTCCGTGTCATATCCCCAGCGCAGTCGCTTACACCTCTATCACCCGTACACTTGTTAATATTTTACTTTTCTCTTTGACACTCGTCCGTGTCACTCTCCCCAGCAGATAAACACTCATTAATACAATGCTCACTACTCATGGTACACTCATACAGATGCTCGTCCGTATCTTGTATGCATCGCTCATATCCCCACAGATTCGACAGTAGTCCTTGTTCTTTGTTAACCAGTTGGTACTTGTCCGTACCATCATCTCAGAACAGTGCGTCTAGTGTTTGTTTCTACATGATACTCGTCCGTATCATAGTCTTAGGGATGCTCGTCCGCGTCTTTAATCCATACACCGTGTCAAACACCTATGTCTTCTTGAATATAGATACTCGTCTGTGTCTATTATTCCCCAGAAGTATTCTTTCAGATGCAACACTCGTCCGTGTTCTTTGATAACCAGTTGATACTCGTCCGTATCATCATCTCTGAACATGTGTAAGTTTGTTTCTACATGATACTCGTCCGTATCATAGTCTTAAGGATGCTCGTCCGCATCTTTAATCTATACACAATACCAAACACTCGTACTTTCCTTTCTTGGTTGTGAACGCTCGTCCGTGTTTACATTATCCCCAGTAGATCACCAACAAATTTTCTTTTTATCTAACACTCGTCCTGTGTTATGATACCTTTGAGAGCAGCCGTACCCTGCTGAGTGGTCGTCCTCCACTTCTTGATGGTCGTCCTCCATCATGCTCATCCGATGGCCGTCCCCATCGTTGATTTTAGCAGCCGTCCCCTGCTAGGTGGTCGTCCTCCACCTTTTGATGATCGTCCTTCATCAACTTTATCCAATGGCCGTCCCCATTGTTGATTTTTGGTTATCTGACATTCGTCCTATGTCATGATAAACCTTGAGAGCAGCCGTACCCTGCTGAGTGGTCGTCCTCCACTTCTTGATGGTCGTCCTCCATCATGCTCGTCCGATGGCCGTCCCCATCGTTGACCCTTATCTATCCGATGGCCGTCCCCATCGTTGATATTTTCGGCAGCCGTACCCTGCCAGGTGGTCGTCCTCCACCTTTGATGGCCGTCCCCATCATATTTCTTTTATCCCCAACAGAGCAGCCGTCCCCTGCTAGGTGATCGTCCTTCACCTTTGATGGCCGTACCCCATCATCTGTTTATTTCATTTATTCTTTAACCCGATGGTCGTCCCCGTCGTGGTCCCTTTTTCCTTTTTAGCCCGATGGCCGTCCCCATCGTGGGTTACTTTGCTTTTAACTTGATGGCCGTCCCCGTCATGTTTCATTAATCCTCAGAAATTTTACAGTTTTATCGTGATGGCCGTCCCCATCATGATTTTATTTTCCCCAGCTAGTCGGCCGTCCCCGTCTTAGCTTTACCTTTTATCCCCAGCATGTCGGCCGTCCCCGTCATTGCTTTATTTTCAGCACTTTCCCAGCATGTCGGTCGTCCCCGTCATTGCTTTATTTTCATACACTCTCCCCAGCATGTCGGCCGTCCCCGTCATTGCTCCTTACCCAGCAGTCGTCCTCTGCTCGACGGTCGTCCTCCGTCGCCCATACTTTACAATATACTTTATTTTCCTTTACAATCTATATCCCTTTTCTTCTTCATTCTGTGAGTGCAAATTTTGGACTGTCTTTGGTATTCAACCACAAGTTATCTTGTTTGCCTGTTAAGCCGTCGCTTACACCCTGCACAGCTAACTCATGTTTGAATAGGGGCAGCTGTAAACACCCCAAATTTGCCCTCACCCATTCACACCATGGCTTGTGATCATTCTCATATGCATAAACACAATCATATCATCTCACATCTCATTTTTGATTCACTGCATAGCTTTCAAGGCATCTGCACCTAGGGTTTGTGATCTGAGCAATCCCAAAGCATCTTGAGCCATCCCAAAGGCAACCAATCAACTCAAAGGGGTCCATGTGTGTTCTTATATCATATTTCATCTCCTCAAAGTCAAAATTGCAGAGGAATCACAAGAACTAGGGTTTGAGGTGATGCAGAGCCAAGTTTGACTGCACAGTTGACTGAAAATTAGGGTTTTGGTTTCAGAGGCCATAACTCCAAATTTTTTGGTCATTCTTGTTTTCATTGATCTCTATATGGTATAGTGAGTATGCATATCAATTTTCATGAAGAAATTCCACGGGGAAGTCATCTGATCAAGAGTTGACTTTTCAGACAAGTCAGTGCAAAATCAGGGCATCTGAGGCCCCCAATGACCCAACCAATGGGTGATCTTCATCATTTTGAGTGTATATGATCTTTATTTGATCATGGAAGAAGGTTGAAGTTCATAGAAATCAAGAATTTAGGGTTTTTGCAAATGTTGACTTTTTGGGCATAGTTGACTTTTCAAGAATGCATCATTTTAGGTCATTTTTCAAGCCATGATTCATGATCCAAAAATGCTTCAAATGAAAAAACTTTGGTCATGAAAGTTGTAGATCTCATCTTTCCCTTTTCAAAAAGTACAAGAACATGATCAAACTCTTCTTGGATCAAAAGTTATGGCAATGCAAAGTTGGCAAAAATCATTAATTTCTAAGGCATGCTTCAAATGGAAATTTTGCAAAGTCTTGAACCAAAGCCAAATGTAGCCTCTAATTCATTTCAAACCAACACATAAACATTCTCTAAGTGCTGAAAATCAGAATTGGATCAAGTTTGCCTATGGTTTAGTTTGTGTAACAAGGTTTTCTTCACATGTGAACCAAAATGTCACAAGTTGCAAAACACTCATTTCACTCCCTACCACTTGCAGCCTTGGATGCTGGACCAAGCTGACATTTCCCCCTCATCTTGCTGCGCATAGCCCATGCCTTGTACCAAGCTAGCACCTCACCATACTTTCTCTTACACAAGAGTTGACAAATTGCAAAAGTTGCCTCACCTATCCATAAAGCACATGTCAAATCAACTGACCAATGAGAGAGAGTTATGTGGACAATTTGCAAGCAAAACATAAGGGCAAGCAAGGCTGAAACTATCACATTCCACACATTCACAAAAACACTCCCATTTGCAACTTGCTTCGAATTCCTCTCCACAGCTTGCAAACACAAAAGCCTTTTCCTCCATTCAACTCACCATGTATCATTGAGTAGAAACCACCCAAAGCATAAGCCTGAAACAGCCAAAGCACCCCACTGCCATTCTTCACCCTCATTCTGCAGATTCATTCGAATCTCCCTCCCTAGCCCACAAACAGCCAAACAAACCTTGCAAAGCTTCTCCATACATCATCTGGACCATAAACCATCATTCACAGTGGCCTGAATCAGTCAGAATCACCATAGCCATTGTTGACTGAGCTTGAAGCAGGAGCTTTCGAAACTCATCAACCAGCCTACATAAATTGTTCTAAGGCATTCAAACATCATCAAGGGGTCCTAAGGAGTGGTTTGCACATAAAGAGAAGGCCAGAAAGTCCTCAAGTGGAAAGCTTCAAATCTCAGGTAGCCTGAAATTTATTTTTCCAGAAATCATTTTTATTGTTACAAACTTGTTCTATTTGTTTCACTGATCATTCTGGTACCATTGGTTTTGAAAATGGTTGTGATTTGAGCATTTAATTTGTTTCTGAAGCTTGCGTGACCTAGAACTTTTTCTCTTCGATTCAGTTGATTTAGGAAATATAAATTTGTTTTGAGAGAGGGGTTTGGTTCGTGAGAGGGTGAGGATCATTTCCATGTTCTTGGTTTTCATTTTTGGTACGTTTTGAGAGGTTTGGAGATTTTTCAGGTGAGAGCTGGCCGGAGAAGACGACCGGAAGTCTTCTCCGGCCACCTGAAAGTAATTTGTGCCCTAATTGTGTAATTAACTTCAGTTTGAATGTGAGCCGTAAATAGCCATTGACCAGTTGACTTCCCTCTCTTTTGGATGGCCCAGATCAGCTTACTTATGCCCTAATCCACGTGTTAACTTAATTAATCCATAATTAAATAATTTAATCAGAGTCAATCCTGGCCACAAGATCACGCGCGCAGTCAATGAATTCAAACTCAGAGCCAATCTCGTCCATCCATCCTGTTTACTTTTATTTTATTTAATTTAATTCATTTCTTTTTCATTTGTTTTGCATATTTAATTTAAAAATAGCAAAAAAATCTTAAAAATTATGAAACTTTTTCCTTAAGGTTTTATTAATTTTTGTGACACAAAAATATTTTTATTTTATTTTTTATCATTAAAAAAGTATTTTTAAATATTTAAAAGATTATTTTTAATTGATTAATGAGAATTAATTAATTAAAAAATACTTTTAGGTATTTAAAAATTACAAAAAAAATTCATGAAATGTTCTAAGACATTTAGAAACATTGTCCAACCTTCAAACCAAATTTCTTTTTTGATCTTGATGCATTTTAAGAATTTTTCATTGAATTAAATCATTTTTTATGCATTATTTTGATCATGGATTCAAAAATTCATTTCTGCCTATTGGAGAAGGTTGAGACATTGATTCTTTGTGCTTTGTCTTGTGTTTAGCATGTATTTTCAAAGATAAAATGGCCATGATTTGTTTCCTCATTTCCCATTTGTTTGGCATTTGTTTTGTTAGGAACCCTAAAAAACCCTAATAACTTAGGAAATTCATATCTTGAGTTTGGTTGAGAGTTGAGAGCTCCCCTTTGGGCAGTGGTTCATTATAGGTCTAGGGTTTCTTTGAATACCATTTTCCATTTTTTATCATGAGGTTTGCTTCTGTTTTGGGTTTTGGTTTGATATTTGATCCATGAACCCTAATTTGGGCTCTCTTTTGCATCCTTCTTACATTTCTTTGCATAACATGACTTGTCTTTGCATTTTGTGCATTCTTGTGATCCATTTGACATCTTAAGACATGTATAAAGCATCCTTGATCATTGCATCTTATGTTTGCCATGTCATTTGTCTTGTATGATTCATAACTTTCCATGCTTGTTCATGCTCCTTAGCTTACATCATATGCATTCATAAGCTTGTATGATCATCCCCATTGTCTTGCCTCATGTTTGCAGCACCTCATAACATCATAGTCATCATCCACATGCTTCTGGTTTTGCTTATCATCATGTCATTTCATTTCATTTAGCATTGCATTGCATTTCTTTCTAACATTTCAGGTGGTAAGTAAACTTGAGAAGTGAATTTGCCTTCACTTCTCATAACTTTTCTTTTCATCTCTCTTGCATCCATTGCTGCATTATTCTATGTGTTTGAGATTGAGCTTGCTCATTCTTCTTCCTCCCACTTTCTTTCTTCAAGTGACTTGACTTCTTGAATGAAGCAAGTCACTTTGCTTCTCTTGATCCTGTTCATCTGCTTCCTGGTGGTTCCTCTGAAGATTGTTCTTGCAAACCTCACAAACCTTAGGATCAACCAAGCATGACAATGATTAGGGTTTTGATTAGTCTCCCCTCTTAGCTTTTACCTTTGTGTCTCCTTGAGTCCTCTCTTCTCACCTCATAATCAGGGACTAAACCCTAAAGGCTTTAAGACTTTGTGATTAAGCTTATGCCTGCATCCTTCTCTTAGGATGGAGTGTATAACTTTAATCCTAAGTATTAAACCCTTAAGGTGTTTAAATCTCTTAATCAATTCATCTAATAATCATCAAGACATCACACTTGTAACTTGGGCCTTGCATTAGGGTTCTAATTCTTCCTTAAGTGGTTAAGAAGGACTAACCCTAGTGTTAATGGACAAGTCCCCCTCAAGTTGTCTTACAAATCATAAAAAATACTTCATCATCATACCATTAATCTAAATAAAATCCACTTAATAAAGGCTTGTTTTGTCATGGGTTTAATCCCTAATCATGGATTAAGTTGAGGAGTCTTCCTCAGCTTAAACATCCTCATCTATTATCCTTCTTTTAGGATGGTGTAATGAGTCTGTTTAATCCTTGATTATGGCTTAACCTCATTACTCAACACTAAACAAAATCACAAAAACATCTAAATAATCACAAGTAGGTTAATGATCTTAATCCTACATCAGAAGGGTGATTAAGTGTGAGAATCTGACTTCACACTTAAGGTATTCTCATTACCCCTAATCAGAGGGAAGATGTGATGAGTTTACTAACCCATTGGTTTAGACTTAAGCTCATTATCCTATGACAAACTCCAAAAGCAATAAAAGACTGAAAACTCAAAAACAAACAATAATCGTCTCCTTCGGGATTCTTTTCTCATCATCTTCACTCACAAACGAGAACTTGCTTCTTCCGTCTAATGCAAGACAGTTAGCACCTGAGCCAGACAGGTCATACACTTGAGCATTGACAAGCAAGCAGTTCACAAGTCAATTCATCTTTCAGTCTCTTTGGGTCGAACTACGGTGTTCTGACTTCCTCATTGCACGAGAGGATACGTAGGCATAACTTAACAGTTATCGAACAAAAGTCTCTGTACATTCCCCCTCTTTTCAGCTTCATTCTTTAGCCTCATGATCTTGAGCATTTCACTCCTGTTCTTACACTGACACTGTACATTTATACACTTCACTTCTTACACTGACACTGTACATTTATACACTTCACTTCTTACACTGACACCTGTACATCCTTTTCCAGCTCTTGTATACACAGATTGCACTGACACTACCCCTTTAAAACACAAATCTTTTAAGCGTGGATCCCGTCGAGTACGACGGACAATCTGGGTGCTAATACCTTCCCAGGTTGTAACCAACCCCCTTTCTCAGTCTCTCTGGTTCGCAAACCGTCTTATCCATCTTTTTCTAGGCCTATGCAGCATTGCCTTTCCTCCGGGATAAAAATGCCTAGCTGGCGACTCTTTTCATCTCCAGTGAGTTCACGGCTGTGTGTTCTCACTGTTCCCTCTCGCCGACCGTTCGCGTCTGTACCTTCATCTGATCCATTTTCATTTGTCGGGAGCGACACTATACCTTATGCTGCCTTATTGCCACAACTCTGAAGCTTAACTTGGTTGAGTTAAGGACGTTGGCACCACCAGATCCTCTCAATCTCCCAAAGAATTATGATGTCAACGCCAGGTGTGCCTTTCACTCCAACTCACCTGGTCACAATACTGAGAAATGCAGAGCATTACAGATGAAGGTTCAGGATATGGTTGATTCTAAAGCCCTCAACTTCGCACCTCCTCCGAATGTCAACAGAAATCCTATGCCGAATCATGGTGGGCCTAGGATTAATGCCATTGAAGAGGACCAACCGTCTACATTTATTGATAATGTTGCACAAATTCAAACACCACTGGCTGAAGTCAAAGTTCAACTTTTAAGATGCCAAGTGTTCCCAGGCTGTGGGGCCTGCTGTGAATTGTGTAAGACAGCTAGTAATGGTTGTGAAAAGCTAAAGATTGGCATAGATGGCCTTATCCAAGATAGGATTTTGCAAATTAATTCAACAGCTCCTGCAGCAACTCTTGTCTCCACAACAATGGAACCACCTACAACACCAACAATCCTTCTTTCAACGGATTCTCCTACAACAGCAACAACAATTATTCCTACTGATTCATCAACATCACCAGCAATTACTCCGTCCATCATTTCAACACGTCAAATTTCAACAACTGTTTCTTCTACAACATCAGCATCCATTTTACCAAAGGAATCTTCTATAATGCCAACAAAAATTAATGAAGATGTCTCCACAGTTACAATTTACTATGACCCATCGAATGTTCCTCCCAGTAGCAATTTCCAACCACAAACTGTGGCACCTCCTGCCAGATCTCCGGTCACTATCTACTATGATCCGCACACCATTACAATACCTTCCTCTACAGCAATCAGCCCAGTCACCATTACGGTACCTGGGCCTGTTCCTTATGAAAGCAGTAATGCCATACCTTGGCACTACGACTCTGATTTCTACTGCAATGGGGAGAAAATCACTCTGGATTCATCAATCTCTTCACCACAAATTGACAATGTTGGGGGAGGCGGAGGCTTCACCAGAAGCGGATGCCTTTTTGCCTCACAAACACCAAGGCCCAATGCTGAAGCAGAAGCTGCTGCTAAAGCAACAGGAAAGAATATGGTATCCGAAGAGCCCACTGCCAAAGAAACTCAGAAGACATCTTTTGAGCAAGATGTAGACGAGTTCATGAGAATAATAAAAAGGAGTGATTACAAGGTGATGGACCAGCTTCACCAAACCCCCTCCAAAATATCCATATTATCACTGTTAATGTGTTCCGAAGCTCACAGGAACGCATTGTTGAAGGTCCTGCACGCAACATATGTTCCGGAGGAGATTACTGTTAATCAGTCAGAAACTGTGGTTGCAAATGTCAACACCAGTCATGGACTGGGATTTACAAACGCTGATCTAACAACGGAGGGACGCAACCATAACAAGGCTTTACATATCACCTTGGAATGAAAAGGTGTTGTTCTGTCTCATGTGCTGGTGGACACTGGGTCTTCACTCAATGTCCTACCAAAGAAAGCCTTAGTGAAGCTAGAGTATGATGACCTGGCATTGCGTCCGAGTAATTTTGTGGTAAGAGCATTTGATGGCTCTAAAAGATCGGTGCTTGGAGAGATCGATTTACATGTGTTGATTGGCCCGCAGACCTTCAAAACTACCTTCTTTGTGATGGACATACAGCCGACCTACAGCTGTCTGTTGGGTAGACCCTGGATCCACGCCGCTGGCGCTGTTACGTCTACCCTTCACCAGAAGTTAAAATTCGAGTGGGAAGGCCAAATCATCACCATCTGTGGGGAAGAAGATATCTTTGTTAGCCAGCTAGCTACGTACAAGTACATAGAAATGGATGGGGAGATCCATGAGACCATGAGTCAGGGGTTTGAGGCCCTTAACATCAATGAAGCATCTGCTATGTCTGGGACTTCCATCACATCATATCAACAAGCCCGGAAGTTGCTTCTAGTAGAAAAGAAAGAAGACCGATTCGGGTTAGGTTACAGACCAACTCGACAAGATCAACCAGAGGCTGCAACAGAGCCCAAGTTCGTTAGCGGGGGGATGCTCACCCCGAATGTTGTGAACAGTTTGGAAGACGAGTCAGAAGACGAACGCAACCTGGAAAACTGGATACGTCCAAGGATCCTGGGGAACCAGGTCTCAAACTGGTCTTCCCAGGAAATTATAAGAGTTACTCCGGAAGAGTAATTATTATTTCCTGTCTTTAAGCATGCATCAAGTCCTGCATCTTGCCCAAGATGCCAGGGCTCATTTTGTAATCGGGCCATCTTGTATTTTATGCAAACGATCAATTAATGAATATCAGGACATCTTTTGCAAATGAGTCTTTTCTTTTTTCCGCTCACTGTTTTTCATTTTTCATTTTTTGTACAAAAATAAAATGGCAATGTTTTTCAAAAATAATAACTTCATTTTCACTTTTTCTAAAGCAAGATAAAACTGATCACTAAAATGAACAAATCTAAACCCTTGCAGAGAGTTCCCTCCATACTGCACCGACAACAACACTGCTATGACTTCGTATGACTTTGATAATCTGATTAATCAAGTCGATGAAGAAGTTGAAGAAGATTATGAGTTACCTGAGGAACTAGCCAGGTTGTTAAGACAAGAGGAGAAGGTTATCACTCCTCATCAGGAGGAAGTTGAGACGGTTAATCTTGGTACAAAAGAAGACTTGAAGGAAGTGAAAATCGGGGCCAGTCTGCAAGATTCAGTGAAAGAGCAACTTATTGACATGCTTCGGGAGTATGTGGATGTTTTTGCTTGGTCTTATCAGGATATGCCAGGGTTGGATACCGACATTGTTATGCATAAGTGTAAACACCCCAAATTTTCCCTCACTCATTCACACCATGGCTTGTGATTCTTTTCATTTGCATAAGTTCAATCATATAATCTCATATTACATTTTTGCTTCACTGCATTGGTTCAAAGTCATCTGCACCTAAGGTTTGTGATCTGAGCAATCCAAGAGCCATTTGAGCCACTCCAAGGGTTTCAATCATTTCAAAATGGGCCATGTATGTTCAAGAATCATATTTTATCCTCCCAAGATCAAGAAATCCAGAGAATCACAAGAACTGAGAAAGGCATGGAAGCAGAGCCAGGTTTAACTGCACAGATGATCTGAAATTAGGGTTTTGGTTTCAGAGGCCATAACTCCAAATTTTTTGGTCATTCTTGTTTCTATGGGTCTCTATATGATATTAGGATCATGCATACCAATTTTCATGAAGAAATTCAATGGGGAAGGCATCTGATCAAAAGATGACTTCTTGAGCAAGTCAGTGCAAAATCAGGGCATCTGAGGCCCCCGATCACCCAATCAAAGGGTCTTCTCCATCATTTTGGATGTGTATGATCTTTATTTGATCTTAGAAGATGTTAGAAGTTCACAAAATTGAATAATTTCAAGCCATTTGCAAAATTGCCATTTTGGGAAAGTGACTTGTAATGTAAACTTGCCATTTTGGGAAAGTTTTTCAACCTCCTCTTTTTGATTCAAAAATGCTTCAAATGAAAAATATTTGGTCATGAAAGTTGTAGATTGGATCCTCCCATTTTCAAAAAGTACAAGAACTCATTCTAATTCATTTTAGAACAAAAGTTATGGCCTTGCAAAGTTGGACAAAATCACTTATTTTTCACTTTTGTGCCAAAGAGAAAACTTGCAAAAACACTTGCCAAAACCAAATGTGACTTCAAATCAACTCCTAAGCATTACACAAACATCATACATGCCATAAAACTCATAATTGCCTAAGGATTTCTCATTTCTATGCCTTGAATTACAAGTTACATAAGGCATTTTCTCATGAATCTCCAAAATTGGAATTTTTGCAAAAGGAACTTTTTATGATTGGTTTGATTGTTAAGTGATCTCAATGCATCATAGCAACTTCATATGGTCCATTTTGCTGCAAATTGGCCAAGAACTCATAACCTTCTTTGCCTTGGTTTACAAGAAATTTCAAAGAGGGAAATATGCAAGAACATTGAAAACTCTTGATCAAGACCATCCAGCTCACAAAATCAGATCCAAAGGCCTTCCTTGACTCAAGCTGAAGCAGGACAAGCCCTAAGATCTCCTCTGACCCAAGCCATACCTATGGTACACAAAATCTTGACTTTTTGCATTTTTGCCCATGCCAATCAAACTGTGCCACTACCAACTCTCTGCCCAATCAGAGCCTCATATGTGGACCTCAAGCATTCCAAAACACAACACACACAAGCCTGCAACCTCCCAGAAGCCAGGATTCACAAAAACTATCAAAAACTTCACCTCTTCGAAACTTCTCCCACAACCATCAAACTTCCATTTTTCTTTCACCAATGAGTCACACATCCTCCATAGAACCAAAATCCACCATTGAAACAGCCTGGAACATCACATACTCAACCCTCCAAATCTGCTACACCAAAACCAAAACCTTCAAACCAAGCCATATAAACTCATTCTAAGCTTCATTTCATCATCAGGAGGTTCAAAGAAGTGGGCTTGCAGCAAAGGAAAAGACAGAAAGCCCAGAACCAGAAGGTTCCATCTCAGGTATAGCTCAAGAACTTTTTTCTCAGAACCTTGTTTTTAAGTTCTTAATCGAATCCTTATGATGTGCTGATGGTTCTGATGTATTTACTTTTCAAAATGGTGGAATATTGAGTATGTATGGAGTGTCTGAAAGTTTCTGACCTAAAATTGTTTTGCTTCGATTTGCCTTGTTGATGAATGAAAAATGGTTTTTGTTTGGGGATTTTGATTCAGTGATGTGTGGGGTTTGATTCTGGGCAGAGAGATTTCGTTTTAGATGCTTAGAGAGAGAGATAGGGTTTTGGGCTCGTCGGAGAAGACGATCGGAATACTGTTTCGGCCGTCTGAGAGTCATTAACCCTAATTAGGGTTTAGGCCCAGTTTTGAATGAGGAGCGTTGGATGGTCTTTCCCGCGCGTGTACCAATGGCCCAGATGCGTTGTTTAAGCCCTAATCAGGATTAGTTTTAATTAATTAAATTTAAGAAATTCAAATTTCCAGTTTCAATCCCAGCCGTCCCTTCGCGCGCGGGTCAACTCCCTCCAAAAATCTTTGAATCCTGGCTCTTGGATCTGTTTACTTTTCATTTAATTCCATTTTTTTTCTTTTTAATTCATTTGTTTTGCCCATTTTATTTAAAATAGTAAATCATTTCCAAAAAATCTCATTTTTTGCATCATACCTTAAAATATTTTTCTCTTTCTGAAAATAATTTTTATTTTATTTTTTGCATAACTTTCGTATTTTAAAAATATTTAAATGATTATTTTAATTAGTTAATGAGAATTAATTAATTAAAATAGCATTTAAGTTTCTAAAAATCACAAAAAAATTCACATTGCATTTTAATACATTTAGAAACATTATCAAACTCTTCAAACAAATTTCTTTTTGGTTCTTGACATATTTTGACATTTTTCTTTGGAATTAAAGTTCTTAAAAGGCAATATTTTTGTTCTAACTTAGAAAAATTCATTCTGCCTAACCATGAAGAGTTTGATGTTGGTTCTTTTTGCATTGCATTCTTCATAACATGTAGTTTCTAGGGTAAAATTGGTTTGAATTTATCTTTCCTTTTCAATTTGATGTGCATTTTTCCTTTTGAGGTGCCTTAAAACCCTAGCTAATTTGAGAAAATCATAACCCCCATTAGGTTAAGAGTTAGGTCCCCTCCTTTAGGAAGTGAACTTGTGTAGGGTTAGGGTTCCTTTGATCCCATTTTCAAATTTTTATCTTGTCACTTGCTTCTGATTTTGAATTTGGTATTGCATGATGTGTATAAACCCTAATTTTGGCTTTCATTTGCATTCATCTCTCATTTGCTTGCATACATGAACTTGCCATGAGATTTTGTGCATCCACATGACATATGAGACATCTTAGGACACATTAGAATCATGTTTGATTATTTCATCATTCATTTGCCATGTTATGCATTCATACCATTTCATAAACTTTCATGAACTTTCATGGTTCAAAACATGCTTCATTTGCATCCTTATCCTTGTATGATCATCCACAACTCTTGACATGTGTTTGAATCATATCTTAGCATCATTAACATCATGTTTATGCTTCTGACTTTGGTTTGCATCATTTCATTTATCTCATTTTCATTTCATTTCACCTCTTGTTATTAACTTTTCAGGTGGTAAGTCATTGAGAAGTGAATTTGCCATTTCCCCCTCAAGTTGTCTTACAAACCCTAAAATCCACTTCCTAATCTTACCATTTCCATTTAATAAAGGCTTTGTTTTGTCATGAGGTTAATCCCTAATCATGGATTAAGTTGAGGAGCCTTCCTCAGCTTAAATGTTCTCATCTATCATCCTTCTATTAGGATGGTGTAATGAGTCCATTAAATCCTTGATCATGGCTTAAACTCATTACTTAACACTAAACAAAAACACCAAAAACATCTAAATAATCACAAATAGGTTAATGATCTTAATCCTACATCATGGTGATTAAGTGTGAGGTGTTTACTTCACACTTAAGGTATTCTCATTACCCCTAATCAGAGGGAGGATGTAATGAGTTTGCTAACCCTTGGTTTAGGCTTAAGCTCATTTTCTTATGACAAACACAAAAAAGCAATAAAAGACTAAAAACACAAAAACAAATAATAATCGTCTCCTCCGGGATTCTTTTCTCATCATTTTCACTCACAAACGAGAACTCGCTTCTTCCGTCAAATGCAAGACAGTTTGCACCTGAGCCAGACAGGTCATACACTTGAGCATAGACAAGTAAGCAGTTCACAAGTCAATTTATCTTTCAGTCTCTTTGAGTCGAACTACGGTGTTCTGACTTCCTCATTGCACGAGAGGATATGTAGGCATAACTTAACATTTATCGAACAAAAGTCTCTGTATATTCCCCTCTTTTTCAGCATTATTCTTTAAGCCTCATAGTCTTGAGCTTTGTACTCTTTCTTTGCACTGACACCTCTTTTATTCACCTCACACTTTCTTCCAACACTGACACTTGCATTCTTTTCCAGCTTTTGCACAAATAGCAGTGACACTACCCCTTTAAAACACAAATCTTTCAAGCGTGGATCCCGTCGAGTACGACGGACAATCTGGGTGCTAATACCTTCTCAGGTTGTAACCAACCCCCTTTCTCAGTTTCTCTGGTTCGCAACCGTCTTATCCATCTCTTCTTAGGTTTATGCAGCATTACCTTTCCTCTGGGATAAAAATTCCTAGCTGGCGACTCTTTTCTTTTCAGTTCACCCTTGTGTGTTCTATCCCTTTCGCCGACCGTTCGCGTCTGTACCCCTCTTGACCAGGTGTCATTTGGTGGGAGCGACAGCTTGGCGACTCTGCTGGGGATCCTTATATTGCAACCAGGGCTTCTGGTTCTTTTTGTGGGTTCCTCCTAGCGCTTGTTTGATTTATGTTTACTGGGGTGTTATGTGCTGGTTGTGCTTGTTTATTTGCTTTATTTATTGCTTTATGTACAGTTTTATTTACTGCTTTCTTTACAGTTTTACATATTTCACACTGTCATTATCATTGTTGGATCTGGCTTCTGTTTTGGTGGGTGGGGTTCCATTGAGAGTTTGAGGTCCTACACCTGGGACCTGAGTGACACCTAGGCTAGAGTGGTTCATATTCTTTCCCATTCCATTTCGGTCTGGTGCGGGAATATGAAACACGGTTCAGATATGGGTTTCTACTTGAGAACTCTGTGCTTCAGATTTCCTGTAGTGCTAGGGCTATCTAAGAAGCCTGCTAAGTCTGGATGACCTTTATTATGACCTTCAGAAGCTGAGGTTAATTAGAGGAGGATCTTTTATGGTTATTGTAAACACTGTACCTCCAGGTTAGAAGTGTTTACACTTCTCATAACTGATCCAAGTCTAAAGATCCTTGTTCTAGAACACTACCTGTGAGGGGGTTGGGCTGTTTACAGGTTTGCAGGTACCCTTGGCCACATCATACCCTGTTTTTGTTTTGTTAAAGAGTACTCCACTTTGGACAGTTCTTGTGATTAACCCTGGACACGTGACTCTTTATTTGAGTCCCCCACCTTGGTTACTGGATTTCTGAACCTCCATCTGGACCTTCTTTGAACACACATGAACTTATATCAAGACAGATAATCAGATCCAGCTTGATCACAAACCCTTGCATATCATTTGCATATATCATCATTGCATCATTTAACATTTGTTTATTTGTTTTTCAGGGTATCCACATCATATCTGGTTTGGTTTTGACCCCTTCTTCTGCATAGATCTCTGCTTCATCAGTTATCTGCTTCAGCTATCTTCATCACCACCAGCACCAGCCTGTCAGTGGCTCACTTCCAGCATCAGCCTGTGATCTTCATCAGCACCTATCTTCGTCCTCTTCAGCAGCACTCATGACTACTCCCAGGAAGAGCAACATATCCTACCATTTCTTTGAGCCTATGTTGACTGGTATCAGGCAGGTCCAGTCACTTATCACACCTGACCACATCCCATTGTTTAGAGAACACTATGGAGGTATCCTGGATATGGTTAGGGACCTTGACCCTTCTCAAAGAAGCATGATCCACACATGCTTGCAGTTTTATGATCCACCAATGAGATGTTTCACCTTTCCAGACTTTCAGCTAGGGCCTCTGCTGGAAGAGTTTTCTTCATTGATTGGAGTGCCTATCAGGGGTGGAGTCCCTTTCAATCCAGAGATGCCAGCTCCCAGAAATGGGGAAGTAGCGAAAGCACTATACCTGGAGCCTGCCTTGATTGAGAAAAGTATGACAACAAAAGCTGGGATCCCTGGTTTGCACTTGGACTTCTTGATTTCTCAGGCCATCCTGAAGGCCTCATTGGGAGAATGGAGGGCAGTCTGTGCACTGTTAGCCCTCCGCATATATGGGGCTATACTGTTTGCAGATGAGCCCAAATTTGTCAGCAAGAATGCCATCCATCTGTTTCTTCTGAAGAACCCAGTACCCACATTGCTGGGAGATTTCTACTATTCCATCCATTAGAGAAATGAGAAGCAAAGGGGGAAGTTGGTGAGATGTTGTGCTCCTTTGTTTTACACCTGGCTGCTCAGACACCTGCCTAAGTCAGATGCCTTCCTGAACCCTCGCCAACAGAAGAATTGGGCCAAGGGGCTCATTGCATTGACTTCAGATGATATTAGATGGTGCACCCAGAGCACCAAAGGCAAGGACATTATCACCAGCTGTGGACAATACCCAAATGTACCTCTGATAGGAGTAAAGGGTTGCATCAACTACAACCCTTTTCTATTTAAGAGACAACTGGGCTATGCTTTGGTTCACCCTCCCAGAGTGCAAGATTTAGCTGAGACCCTGTATTGTGAAGTAAAACCTAATTCAGCTGTTGTCAGACAAGCATCCTGGGCTTGGGACAACATTCAGACAAAAGGGATGGCCATTCTTGGGAGGTGTAATAATGTTGCTTCAGCTCAATACTATGACTGGTCCCGTACTAGAGCTCAGATTACTGGAATGCCTTTCACCTTGGAGGACATACCTGGACCATCTACAGCACAACCTACAACAACTGTCATCCTAGAGGAATTTGAGAAGCTAAAAGAAAGAAATGAGAATCTATCTCAAGCTTTGAAGAAGACTCTTTGGGAAAGGAGTGATGGTCGTCTGGACATTGAGATATTGGAGAAGCTCAGGGTGGAGGATCTTGCTAAAATTGAGAAGACAGAGTATTACATCAGGAAAGCAAGAGCTGGGGAACAAATATTGAAGAATGCCTGTAAAGAAGCCAAGATTCAGAAGGCTAGGACTGAGCTCTATCTGCAAGAGAGTCAGGCTAGGTGGGTCAGGATCACTGAAGCCTGTACACAAGAAGACCAGAAAACTCAAGCCAAGATTGAACAGCTAGAGGCCAATGAGAAAAAGCAGCAGGAAGCTTTGTTGGCAGCCCAGAAGGAGATTTTAGAGTTGAAACTCAGAGCTGGATTGAAGAGATCAAAAGACCAGGACAAGCACAAGAAGCTGACCATTGCCATTGCCACCAGGAACCTCCTCATTAGGACCATTACAGAGCACCCAGCTGGTCCAGTGACTGAGGCACTCCTGAAAGAGGTCAGAGAGGATGAGTTTGGACTGGATGTCTGACTCTTTGTTTGTTGTTGTTTCCATTTGATGTACTTTTTCTTTTATTTTGACCCTCCATGGGCACATGTTGTAAAACAGACTATGTATTGTTCATCATTTGTAATATATTAGTTTGCTTTCATGAGGTCTCTTTTCTCAGCAACAACAAACATCTTCCTCGAGGTCTGGGAAGGTCAAAACCAAGAACCAAACCGGATACCTTGGAAAACAAATAAGCATACTGCATTGCATACTAACTCTGTTTTGTTTTGTAGGTTTTTATTATTTTTGTTTCTAACTTTGTTGTGATCTCAGGAAACATTGCTCGTCGCCGAGTGTTCCCTGTCAACCGCGCGCACCGGTACCCGACTCGCAACAACCTTCCCGGTATTCAGATGGAACAAGTACAGCAGGATCTGACTGAGGTCAGAAATCAGATGGCTAATGAGAGAGTGGAAATGAGAAATCAGATGTCTCAATTCATGGCTGTGATGACCGGCTTAGCCCAGAGTCAAGAAAGGTTAAGAGAGCTGGTGGAAAGACAAACTCCTGAGGAGCCTCATCTTGGAACAGGAGGAACTAGTAACAATGAACGGGGCCAGACTCGTATTGACCCACCAGTGTTTGGACCTCATCTGGATCCAGAAGCTAACATCCCGAGGAATGTGCAAGGTAATACTGCTGGAGGGAGAATCTTGCTAGAGGATCCCCAAGAAGAGCAGTTTACTGTTATGGGAGCTGGAGATGAAGTATATGACAGGAGATTGGACGAAATTGCTGAGAAGTTGAGATCTTTGGAGCCTCAGAATTCTTTGGGCTTCGATGTGATGGATATGGGACTAGTGGATGGGGTGAGAATTCCCCACAAATTTAAACCCTCATGCTTTGAGAAGTACAATGGTACCTCCTGTCCTCAAACTCACTAGCAGTATTTCCTGGGAAGACTTAAAGCTTATACTATGGATGAGAAGCTGTGGATGTTCTACTTTGAAGACAGTCTGACTGGGGCTTCAAGGGAGTGGTATTCACACTTGTCTAGAGCCACCATAAGATGCTGGAAGGATTTGGCTGAAGCTTTCATCCGTCAATATCAATACAACTTGGACATGGCTCCCAACAGAACCCTCCTAATGGGGATGTCTCAATCTTCCAGAGAAAGCTTCAGGGAATATGCCCAAAGGTGGAGACAGCTCGCTGCTGCTGTCCAACCACCCATGTCAGAGAGGGAAATGGCTGACATGTTCATGAATATGTTGCAAGGAACCTATATTGATAGATTGGCTGCCTTCTCCTCTACCAGTTTTGCAGATGTGGTTATAGCTGGTGAAAGGATTGAAAGCCTCTTAAAAATGGGCAAAATTTCTGACAGTGGTGCAAGTTCGTCCAGCAATCCCAGAAAGCCTTTTGTGGGACCCCGAAGAGCCGGTGAGACCAATTCCATTCATGCAAGCAGGGGCAGACCTCAGTATGTACACCGGTCAGTAGCAGCAGTCACCATTCCAGCTCCGATCCCTCAACAATCAGCATATCCTCAACAACAACAACCACAGTATCAACAACAAGTTCATTATCCGCAACAGAGAACCTACAACAACAACAACAATCAACAACAACGTCCTTTCCAACAAAGACCGTCACAGGAAAACAGGGTAATTGACCCAATCCCAATGCCGTATGTCGTACTCTTTCCACAACTCCTGAAACTCAACCTAGTTGAATTAAGGACATTGGCACCTCCAGATCCCACCAATATGCCAAAGAATTATGATGCAAATGCCAGGTGTGCATTCCATTCAAATGCACTAGGGCATAATACTGAAAAATGCAGAGCCTTACAGATGAAAGTCCAAGACCTGGTGGACTCAAAAGCTCTCAACTTTGCACCTCCTCCGAATGTCACAAGGAATCCAATGCCTAGTCACAACGGGCCTAGGATTAATGCTATTGAGGAAGGCAGACCATCCACCTTAATCACCAGTGTTGCACATATTCGAACACCTTTGGTTGAAATCAAAGCCCAGCTTTTAGAATGCCAAGTGTTCCCTGGGTGTGAGCTCGGCTGTGGGTATTGCAATATTGCAGTCAATGGGTGTGAAAGGCTGAGAAACGGCATAAATGGTCTTATTAAGGATGGTATCCTTCAGATTACGACAACGGCGCCTACAAATCTAGCAATCCCTTCACCAACAATCACAGATATTCCTACAACGTCAGCAACCATTGTTCCAACGGATTCTACTACAACTCCAACAACTGCTCAATCAATCACTTCAACGGATACCAGTTCAGTCACCATTCCTGTTACAACTTCAACCCCCATCCAGTCAACAATACCTTCTACAACATCAGCAGCAATTGATGAAAGCATCTCAACGGTTACCATATACTATGACCCCGCAAATGTTCCTACCAATAACTCACAAAATGCCACTCCTGTCAGAGCACCAGTTACCATATACTATGATCCACACACCATTGTGGTCCCCTCTGCAGCTGCTATCAGTTCGGTCACTATCACAGGGCCTGGGCCAGTTCCTTACGAAAGCAATAGTGCCATCCCTTGGCATTATGGCTCAGATCTATACTGCGAGGGGCAGAAAATCTCTTTAGAATCATCAACTTCTTCACCTCAGATAGACAATGTGGGGGGAGGCAGAGGCTTCACTAGAAGCGGACGCCTCTTTGCCTCGCAAATTCCAAGACCCATTGCCGAAGCAGAAGCTGCTGCTAAGGCAAAAGGGAAGAGCATGGTGCAAGAAGAACAAGTTGTCAAAGAAGCTTTGAAGACTCCTTTTAACCAAGAGGTTGATGAATTCATGAGAATCATAAAGAAAAGTGATTACAAGGTGGTAGACCAGCTTCACCAAACACCTTCCAAGATCTCCATACTATCATTGCTAATGTGCTCTGAAGCTCATCGGAACGCACTATTGAAAGTCCCGCACGCAGCTTATGTGCCAGAGGAGATTACCGTCAATCAGTTAGAGGCTGTGGTTGGAAATGTCAACGCTAGTAATGGGCTAGGATTTACCAACACTGATTTAACAACGGAAGGTCGCAATCACAACAAGGCTTTGCATATTACATTGGAGTGCAAGGGTGCAGTTCTTTCTCACGTACTGGTGGACACGGGGTCATCACTCAATGTCCTGCCCAAGAAAGCCCTTGTGAAGCTGGAGTATGATGGATTGGCACTACGCCCAAGTAACTTGGTAGTGAGAGCCTTTGATGGTTCTAAAAGATCGGTTCTAGGGGAGATAGAGTTGCCTATAATGATTGGCCCACAGGTTTTCAAAATGACCTTCTTCGTGATGGATATACAGCCTGCCTACAGCTGTCTATTGGGTTGACCATGGATACACGCCGTCGGCGCCGTGACGTCAACCCTTCACCAGAAGTTAAAATTCGAGTGGGAAGGCCAAGTCATTACTATTTATGGGGAGGAGGATATTTTTGTTAGCCAACTGGCTACTTTCAAATACATTGAGATGGATGGGGAGATCCATGAAACCATGAGCCAAGGGTTTGAGGCCCTTAATATTAATGAAACATCTGTTGTGCTTGGGACCTCCATCACATCATATCAGCAAGCCCGGAAGGTTGTTGAGGAAGGTACCGCCCAAGGCTGGGGCAAGCTACTGCCCGTGGAAAAGAAAGAAGACCGATTCGGGTTGGGTTACAGACCAACTCGACAAGATCAATCAGAGGCTGCAATGGAGCCCAAGTTTATTAGTGGGGGGATGCTCACCCCGGATGTTGTGAATAGCTTGGAAGATGAGTCAGAAGACGAGCGCAACCTGGAAAGCTGGATACATCCAAGGATCCCAGGGAGCCATGTCTCAAACTTGTCTTCCCAGGAAATTATAAGGGTTACTCCTGCAGAGTAATTATTATTTCCTGTATTTTGAAGCATGCATCAAGTCCTGCATCTTGCCCAAGATGTCAGGACTCATTTTGTAATCGGGCCATCTTGTATTTTGTGCAAAGATCAATTAATGAATATCAGGACATCTTTTGCAAATGAGTCTTTTCTTTTCCGCTCACTGTTTTTCATTTTTCATTTTTTGTACAAAAATAAAATGGCAATGTTTTTCAAAATAAATAACTCCATTTTCACTTTTTCTAAATAAGATAAAACTGATCACTAAAATGAACAAATCTAAACCCTTGCAGAAAGTGCCCTCCAGACTGCACCGACAACAACACTGCTATGACTTCGTATGACTTTGACAATCCAATCAATTAAGCTGATGAAGGGGTTGAAGAAGATTATGAGCTACCTGAAGAGCTAGCCAGGTTGTTGAGACAAGGGGAGAAGGTTATCACGCCTCATCAGGAGGAAGTTGAGACGGTTAATCTTGGTACAGAAGAAGACGTGAAAGAAGTTAAGGTCGGGGCCTGCTTACAAGATTCAGTAAAAGAACAGCTGATTGACATGCTTCGGGAATATGTGGATGTTTTTGCTTGGTCTTATCAGGATATGCCAGGGTTGGACACCGATATTGTTATGCACAAGCTGCCTCTGAAAGAAGATTGCCCACCAGTAAAACAGAAGTTGCGTCGTACTCGCCCAGATATGGCAATGAAGATAAAAGAAGAGGTACAAAAGCAGTGGGACACCGGTTTCCTTGTTGTGACCAGCTATCCGCTGTGGGTTGCTAATATTGTACCTGTGCCTAAGAAAGACGGCAAGGTGAGAATGTGTGTGGATTACCGGGATCTGAACAGAGCCAGCCCGAAAGATGACTTCCCTTTACCTCACATTGATGTATTGGTCGACAATACGGCTCAATTCTCGGTGTTTTCCTTCATGGATGGATTTTCAGGATACAATCAGATCAAAATGTCTCCTGAAGACATGGAGAAGACAACTTTCATCACACCCTGGGGCACATTCTGTTATCAGGTGATGCCATTCGGATTGAAGAATGCGGGTGCCACTTATCAACGGGCTATGGTAACATTATTCCATGACATGATCCACAAAGAAATTGAATGTTATGTGGATGACATGATTGCTAAGTCCCTCACAGAAGAAGACCACATGGTGAACCTGTTGAAGTTATTCAAGCGTCTGAGGAAGTACCAGTTGAAGTTAAACCCCAACAAATGCACATTCGGGGTGCGATCCGGTAAGCTGCTGGGATTTATTGTAAGTGAGAAAGGGATTGAAGTTGACCCTGACAAAGTCAAAGCCATTCAAGAAATGCCTGCACCGAAGTCTGAAAAAGAAGTTCGGGGGTTTCTAGGTAGATTGAACTACATTTCAAGGTTCATATCTCATCTTACAGCAACCTGTGAGCCCTTGTTCAAGCTGTTAAGAAAAGAACAAACGGTCAGGTGGAATGAAGATTGCCAGAGGGCTTTTGAAAAAATCAAGGAATACTTACAAGAGCCTCCGATCCTTATGCCTCCAGTTGAAGGAAGACCTCTAATCATGTACTTGACAGTATTAGAAGAGTCAATGGGGTGTGTGCTAGGCCAACATGACGAGTCTGGTCGAAAAGAGTATGCAATATACTACCTAAGCAAAAAGTTTACCGACTGTGAACAACGTTATTCACTGCTCGAGAAAACTTGTTGTGCTTTAGCGTGGGCTGCTCGCCGACTAAGGCAGTATATGTTGACCCACACTACCTTATTGATCTCAAAGATGGACCCAGTTAAGTACATATTTGAGAAGCCATCACTTACCGGACGGGTTGCAAGATGGCAAATGATCCTCACAGAATATGACATTCAATACACATCTCAGAAGGCCATCAAAGGCAGTGTATTGTCTATTATCTCGCTGAGCAACCCATTAATGATTACCAGCCTATGAGATTTGACTTCCCTGATGAAGACATCATGTTCATTAAAGCAAAAGATCATGAAGAGCCTGTTCACACTGAAGGGCCTGACCCGGAAGAAGAATGGACTATGATGTTTGATGGGGCTGTTAATATGAATGGTCGTGGTGTTGGTGCAGTACTCATTACACCTAAAGGAGTTCACATGCCTTTCTCAGAAAAACTCACCTTCAACTGCACTAACAACGAGGCTGAATACGAAGCTTGTATTATGGGTCTTGAGGAAGCCATTGACCTCAGGATCAAGACTTTGACTGTGTTCGGAGATTCAGCTCTGGTAATTAATCAAACCAACGGCAAATGGTACACCCACCAAGATCATCTGATACCTTATCGGGATTATACAAGGAGGTTATTGACTTTCTTCACAACAGTCAAGCTTGAGTATATCCCTCGAGATGAAAATCAGTTTGCAGATGCTCTGGCTACCATTTCATCCATGATCAAAGTTCAAGCTGCCAACTTTGTGCCGCGAATTTCAGTATCCAGACTTGATAGACCAGCATACGTATTCTCAGCAGATGTTGTTAAAGATGATAAGCCTTGGTTCCATGACATTAAGTGCTTCTTGGAGGATCAAACATACCCACCTAGGGCATCATCCAATGACAAGAAGTCATTAAGAAGGCTAGCTGGTTGCTTCTTCCTGAATGCTGATGGTTCCTTGTACAAGAGAAACTTTGATATGGTACTTCTCAGATGCGTTGATAGGGCAGAAGCAGACTTGTTGATGCACGAGGTGCACGAAGGATCCTTTGGTACCCATGCTGGAGGGCATGTTATGGCTAGAAAGTTGTTGAAATCAGGCTATTACTGGATCACAATGGATGCGGACTGTTGTGCCTATGCCAGAAAATGCCATAAATGCCAGATTTATGCGGATAAAGTGCACGTGCCTCCCAATCCTTTGAATGTGATGTCTTCACCCTGGCCCTTTGCCATGTGGGGCATTCATATGATTGGAAAGATTGAACCGACTGCTTCAAACGGCCACAGATTCATCCTGGTAGCCATTGACTATTTTACCAAGTGGGTCGAAGCAGCTTCTTATGCAAATGTCACAAGGCAAGTGGTAGCCAGATTCCTGAAGAGAGATATCATCTGTCGGTATGGAGTTCCCGAGCGAATCATTACTGATAATGGTTCCAACTTGAACAACAAAATGATGGCAGAACTGTGTCGGGACTTCAAGATCCAACACCACAATTCTTCTCCTTACAGGCCAAAGATGAATGGCGCTGTTGAGGCGGCTAACAAGAATATCAAGAAGATTGTGCAGAAGATGGTGGTCACCTACAAAGACTGGCATGAAATGCTACCATTTGCCTTGCATGGGTACCGTACGTCAATCAGAACATCCACTGGGGCAACACCGTATCAGCTTGTTTATGGTATGGAGGCAGTCCTACCTGTTGAAGTTGAATTACCCTCCTTGCGGGTACTAATGGATGTCAAACTAAACGAAGCAAAATGGGTCCGATCCCGATACGAACAACTAAATCTGATCGAAGAGAAGAGGTTAGCTGCAATCTGTCATGGGCAGCTGTATCAGAAAAGAATGAAGAAAGCCTTCGATCAGAAAGTCAGGCTTCGGGAATACCAAGTAGGAGATCTTGTGCTGAAAAGACTCCTCCCTCCTCATACAGACCACAGGGGCAAGTGGACTCCGAATTATGATGGTCCGTTCATAGTAAAGAAAGTTTTCCCTGGTGGAGCACTGATGCTCAGTACTATGGATGGTGAAGATTTCCCGTCCCCTGTTAATTCAGATGCAGTTAAAAAATACTTCGCATAAAAATGACCCAATGGACATAAAAACAGAATGTAAGTCCAGGCAAAAATAGGGCATCCCGACGAGTCAAAAACAGAATAAAAGACTCGGGCAAAAATAAGGGAAAATAAATAAAAATGTGTACACCCGCTGAGTTGAAAAGCCGCATTGGACAACTCAGGCAAAAATGGGTATCCCGGTGGATCGAAAACCCGAAAGGGCGATCCACGCAAAATAAGGGAATAAGCGAACAACTGCATTCTGAATTCGTCTGCATCACTTACAACGTGGTGAGCTTCGAAAGGTTCAAGCTTCGGTCAGAATCAGCCTTCTTCAATAAGCAGGATGAGAAGAACGTCAATGTCATACAAGTCATAGCAAAAGGGAAGCTCCTTGAAGCGTCACCAACATTTCCAGCATCTTTTCGTTTCTCAATTTGTAACAATCTCCTCATTTCAGGAGATCTGTTTCTTTGACTGTATTTGCCAAATTCAAGGCATGCAAATTAATAAAATCAGATTTTCAGTCATATTTCGTCTCGTACATTTTATTTTCATTTGCAAAATGTCCGATGTCCTTAAGATGTTGATTGCATAAGTACAGATGCGTCTTTTCTAAATTACATGCTTACTGGAAATATAGTTGCTCCTAGGAGTGTCTAAACTCCTATGATGGAATCCAGTAAGGGATACTTCGGGATACTTGTACATTTCTTAGTCATGACAGGATTGCAGGCAGTCAAAGCGCGACATGGGACATGAAAGCTTTTCCCCAGCAAGCTGCAAAATCATTACTTACTCGGCACGTCTTCCAAAATAGCACCAAAGATGCTTTATCCCCAGCTGAGTTGCCAGTCATCATTCTTCCTCAGCCAAGTGTCAGGCAGGGAAGCATCTCCCCGCAGAGTCCCAACCTCTATCCAGAAGAGAAATACCTGAGGATCTCACAACAAAGTGACGAAAGCTTCTGCGGACCCCAGCTGGGTACCTCATCACCAAGGATGGGTCTATCAGTGACCTATTCCCCCATACAGAGTTATATATATCAGATCTACCAATGATCTCCTCCCCAGCTGGGATATCCACTTCAAGCAGATCAGCCGGAGATCTTCACCGCAACGGGATCCGAATCCCGGATCGGTATCTTCGCATAATCATAGCATTCGCATCATTTTCCCCCAGAGCGTAGCATTCCGTCTAATACGGAGCATTACGGCAAAAATCAAACATATTGCATAAATCATAAGCCATGTGTCGAACCAAACACTTGTAAATGCTAACATTCCATCAACAATATACAAAATACTTTCCAAATTCCCCGGCAAAAAGCCGAAGCACCCTCTTTGCACTCGCAAATACGGATACATGCTCCTTTTGGCACTCGTCCGTGTCATTTTCCCCAGTAAAGTCGCCCGAACGTTCTCTACAGACAAATATATTTATACACACTTCCCTGACACCCGTCCGTGTCACCTTCCCCAGCATAGTGCCTAAACACTTTGTACACCAAATACTTGTTTATGGTACACTTCTTCCGACACCCGTCTGTGTCGTGCTCTCCCCAGCAAGTTGAACACTCATCGGCATTTCACTCATGTTTACTTATTTCAGATACTCGTCCGTATCTTGTATATACCACTTAAATCCCCTCAGAGTCGACACTCGCGTGTGTTCTTTGTTAACCAGTTGATACTCGTCCGTATCATTATCTCTGAACATGCGTCAGCATTTGTTTCTACTGATACTCGTCTGTATCATAGTCTTAAGGATGCTCGTCCGCATCTTTAATCTATACACCGTGTCAAACACTTATACCCTTTTCTTGAATTTAGACACTCGTTTGTGTCTACCCTTCCCCAGAAGAGTCCCCAGCAGATCCCGATAAATTATTTCTTTTTTATCTGACATTCGTTCTGTGTCATGATACTTCCGGCAGTCGTACCCTGCCAGGTGATTGTCCTTCACCTTTTGATGATCGTCCTTCATCATTTTATCCGATGGCTGTCCCCATCGTCGATCTTGTTATCCGACATTCGTCCTTTGTTGTGATAAAACCCGATAGCAGTCGTACCCTGCTAGGTGATCGTACGTCACCTCTTGATGATCGTCCTTCATCATGCTTATCCGATGGCCGTCCCCATCGTCGACCTTTGCTATCCGGCATTCGTCCTATGTCGTGATGTTTTCAGCAGCCGTACCCTGCCAGGTGATCGTCCTTCACCTTGGATGACCGTCCCTCATCCTTATCCCCAATCGAGCAGTCGTCCCCTGCTAGGTGATCGTCCTTCACCTTTGATGACCGTCCTTCATCATTTATTTCATGAACCTGATGGCTGTCCCCATCATTGTTTACCTTTACTTTGCAAACCCGATAATCGTCCCCATCATTGACTTCACCTTTAATCCCCCAGAGAACCTTGTTGTTGTATTTGATGGTCGTCCCCATCATAATCTCTCTGTTTCCCCAGCATGTCGGTCGTCCCCGTCATTGCTTTTTCCCAGCAGTCGTCCTCTGCTCGACGGTCGCCCTCCGTCCCCCGCGCTTTATAAATCATACTTTACTTCCTTTTACGATCTATATCCCTTTTCTTCTTCATTCAGTGAGTGCAAATTTTGGACTGTCTTTTGGTATTCAACCACAAGTTATCTTGTTTGCCTGTTAAGCCGCTGCTTACATCCTGCACAGCTAACTCATGTTTGAATAGGGGCAGCTGTAAACACCCCAAATTTTCCCTCACTCATTCACACCATGGCTTGTGATTCTTTTAATTTGCATAAGTTCAATCATATCATCTCATATTTCATTTTTGCTTCACTGCATTGGTTCAAAGTCATATGCACCTAAGGTTTGTGATCTGAGCAATCCAAGAGCCATTTGAGCCACTCCAAGGGTTTCAATCATTTCAAAAGGGGCCATGTATTTTCAAGCATCATATTTTATCCTCCCAAGATCAAGAAAGCCATAGAATCACAAGAACTTAGAAAGGCATGGAAGCAGAGCCAGGTTTAACTGCACAGATGACCTGAAATTAGGGTTTTGGTTTCAGAGGCCATAACTCCAAATTTTTTGGTCATTCTTGTTTCTATGGGTCTCTATATGATATGAGGATCATGCATACCAATTTTCATGAAGAAATTCAATGGGGAAGGCATCTGATCAAAAGATGACTTCTTGAGCAAGTCAATGCAAAATCAGGGCATCTGAGGCCCCCAATCACCCAACCAAAGGGTCTTCTCCATCATTTTGGATGTGTATGATCTTTATTTGATCTTAGAAGATGTTAGAAGTTCACAAAATTGAAGAATTTCAAGCCATTAGCAAAATTGCCATTTTGGGAAAGTGACTTGTAATGTAAACTTGCCATTTTGGGAAAGTTTTTCAACCTCCTCTTTTTGATTCAAAAATGATTCAAATGAAAAATATTTGGTCATGAAAGTTGTACATTGGATCCTCCCATTTTCAAAAAGTACAAGAACTCATTCTAATTCATTTTAGAACAAAAGTTATGGCCTTGCAAAGTTGGACAAAATCACTTATTTTTCACTTTTGTGCCAAAGAGGAAACTTGCAAAAACACTTGCCAAAACCAAATGTGACTTCAAATCAACTTCTAAGCATTACACAAACATCATACATGCCATAAAACTCAGAATTGCCCAAGGATTTCTCATTTCTATGCCTTGAATTACAAGTTACATAAGGCATTTTCTCATGAATCTCC
Source organism: Lathyrus aphaca (assembly GCA_963966055.1). Classification (NCBI taxonomy): domain Eukaryota; kingdom Viridiplantae; phylum Streptophyta; class Magnoliopsida; order Fabales; family Fabaceae; genus Lathyrus; species Lathyrus aphaca. The sequence continues at coordinate 131,155,792 of OZ014521.1, read as the reverse complement.
AAAATTGGAATTTTTGCAAAAGGAACTTTTTATGATTGGTTTGATTGTTAAGTGATCTCAATGCATCATAGCAACTTCATATGGTCCATTTTGCTGCAAATTGGCCAAGAACTCATAACCTTCTTTGCCTTGGTTTACAAGAAATTTCAAAGAGGGAAATATGCAAGAACATTGAAAACTCTTGATCAAGACCATCCAGCTCACAAAATCAGATCCAAAGGCCTTCCTTGACTCAAGCTGAAGCAGGACAAGCCCTAAGATCTCCTCTGACCCGAGCCATACCTATGGTACACAAAATCTTGACTTTTTGCATTTTTGCCCATGCCAATCAAACTGTGCCACTACCAACTCTCTGCCCAATCAGAGCCTCATATATGGACCTCAAGCATTCCAAAACACAACACACACAAGCCTGCAACCTCCCAGAAGCCAGGATTCACAAAAACTGTCAAAAACTTCACCTCTTCGAAACTTCTCCCACAACCATCAAATTTCCATATTTCTTTCACCATTGAGTCACACATCCTCCATAGAACCAAAATCCACCATTGAAACAGCCTGAAACATCACATACTCAACCCTCCAAATCTGCTACACCAGAACCAAAACCTTCAAACCAAGCCATATAAACTCATTCTAAGCTTCATTTCATCATCAGGAGGTTCAAAGAAGTGGGCTTGCAGCAAAGGAAAGGACAGAAAGCCCAGAACCAGAAGGTTCCATCTCAGGTATAGCTCAAGAACTTTTTTCTCAGAACCTTGTTTTTAAGTTCTTAATCGAATCCTTATGATGTGCTGATGGTTCTGATGTATTTACTTTTCAAAATGGTGGAATATTGAGTATGTATGGAGTGTTTGAAAGTTTCTGACCTAAAATTGTTTTGCTTCGATTTGCCTTGTTGATGAATGAAAAATGGTTTTTGTTTGGGGATTTTGATTCAGTGATGTGTGGGGTTTGATTCTGGGCAGAGAGATTTCATTTTAGATGCTTAGAGAGAGAGATAGGGTTTTGGGCTCGTCGGAGAAGACGATCGGAACACTGTTCCGGACGTCTGAGAATCATTAACCCTAATTAGGGTTTAGGCCCAGTTTGAATGAGGAGCGTTGGATGGTATTTCCCGCGCGTGTACCAATGGCCCATATGCGTTGTTTAAGCCCTAATCAGGATTAGTTTTAATTAATTAAGTTTAAGAAATTCAAATTTCCAGTTTCAATCCCAGCCGTCCCTTCGCGCGCGGGTCAACTCCCTCCAAAAATCTTTGAATCCTGGCTCTTGGATCTGTTTACTTTTCATTTAATTCCATTTTATTTTATTTTTAATTCATTTGTTTTGCCCATTTTATTTAAAATAGTAAATCATTTCCAAAAAATCTCATTTTTTGCATCATACCTTAAAATATTTTTCTCTTTCTGAAAATAATTTTTATTTTATTTTTTGCATAATTTTCGTATTTTAAAAATATTTAAATGATCATTTTAATTAGTTAATGAGAATTAATTAATTAAAATAGCATTTAAGTTTTTAAAAATCACAAAAAAAATTCACATTGCATTTTAATACATTTAGAAACATTATCAAACTCTTCAAACAAATTTCTTTTTGGTTCTTGACATATTTTGACATTTTTCTTTGGAATTAAAGTTCTTAAAAAGCAATATTTTTGTTCTAACTTAGAAAAATTCATTCTGCCTAACCATGAAGAGTTTGATGTTGGTTCTTTTTGCATTGCATTCTTCATATCATGTAGTTTCTAGGGTAACATTGGTTTCAATTTATCTTTCCTTTTCAATTTGATGTGCATTTTTCCTTTTGAGGTGCCTTAAAACCCTAGCTAACTTGAGAAAATCATAACTCCCATTAGGTTAAGAGTTAGGTCCCCTCCTTTGGGTAGTGAACTTGTGTAGGGTTAGGGTTCCTTTGATCCCATTTTCAAATTTTTATCTTGTCACTTGCTTCTGATTTTGAATTTGGTATTGCATGTTGTGTATAAACCCTAATTTTGGCTTTCATTTGCATTCATCTCTCATTTGCTTGCATACATGAACTTGCCATGAGATTTTGTGCATCCACATGACATATGAGACATCTTAGGACACATTAGAATCATGTTTGATCATTGCATCATTCATTTTCCATGTTATGCATTCATACCATTTCATAAACTTTCATGAACTTTCATGGTTCAAAACATGCTTCATTTGCATCCTTATCCTTGTATGATCATCCACAACTCTTGACATGTGTTTGCATCATCTCTTAGCTTCATTAACATCATGTTTATGCTTCTAACTTTGGTTTGCATCATTGCATTCATCTCATTTTCATTTCATTTCACCTCTTGTTATTAACTTTTCAGGTGGTAAGTCATTGAGAAGTGAATTTGCCTTCACTTCTCATAATCTCTTCTCATCTCTCTTATACATTCATTGCTGCATTTTTACTTGTGTATTAGAGTGAGCTTGCTCATTCATGTCTCCTTCTCACCTTCCTTTCTTCAAGCAACTTATCTTCTTAAGTGAAGTAAGTTGACTTGCTTCTTTTGCTTCTTCCTCCTTTCATCTGCTTCTTCCATGGTGGCTTTTCTCTTGAAGATCTTCTTGAAAGCCTCATAAACCCCAGGAACACCCAAGCATGATCAAAATTAGGGTTTGATTAGTCCCCATTAGTTTTAACTTTGTGTCATCTTTTGTGTCTTCACTTCTCATCTCTTAATCAAGGACTAAACCCTAAAGGTTTTAAGGCTTTGTGATTAAGCTTGTGCCTGCATCCTTCTATTAGGATGGAGTGTATAACTTTAATCCTAAGTGTTAAACCCTTAATGTGTTTAAATCCTTTAATAAATTCATCTAATAATCATTAAGACATTAAGCTTGTAACTTGGGCCTTGCATTAGGGTTCTAATTCTTCCTTAATTGGTTAAGAAGGACTAACCCTAGTGTTAATGGACAAGTCCCCCTCAAGTTGTCTTACAAACCCTAAAATCCACTTCCTAATCTTACCATTTCCATTTAATAAAGGCTTTGTTTTGTCATGAGGTTAATCCCTAATCATGGATTAAGTTGAGGAGCCTTCCTCAGCTTAAATGTTCTCATCTATCATCCTTCTATTAGGATGGTGTAATGAGTCCATTAAATCCTTGATCATGGCTTAAACTCATTACTTAACACTAAACAAAAATACCAAAAACATCTAAATAATCACAAATAGGTTAATGATCTTAATCATACATCATGGTGATTAAGTGTGAGGTGTTTACTTCACACTTAAGGTATTCTCATTACCCCTAATCAGAGGGAGGATGTAATGAGTTTGCTAACCCTTGGTTTAGGCTTAAGCTCATTTTCTTATGACAAACACAAAAAAGCAATAAAAGACTGAAAACACAAAAACAAATAATAATCGTCTCCTCCGGGATTCTTTTCTCATCATTTTCACTCACAAACGAGAACTCGCTTCTTCCGTCAAATGCAAGACAGTTTGCACCTGAGCCAGACAGGTCATACACTTGAGCATAGACAAGTAAGCAGTTCACAAGTCAATTTATCTTTCAGTCTCTTTGAGTCGAACTACGGTGTTCTGACTTCCTCATTGCACGAGAGGATATGTAGGCATAACTTAACATTTATCGAACAAAAGTCTCTGTATATTCCCCTCTTTTTCAGCATTATTCTTTAAGCCTCATAGTCTTGAGCTTTGTACTCTTTCTTTGCACTGACACCTCTTTTATTCACCTCACACTTTCTTCCAACACTGACACTTGCATTCTTTTCCAGCTTTTGCACAAATAGCACTGACACTACCCCTTTAAAACACAAATCTTTCAAGCGTGGATCCCGTCGAGTACGACGGACAATCTGGGTGCTAATACCTTCTCAGGTTGTAACCAACCCCCTTTCTCAGTTTCTCTGGTTCGCAACCGTCTTATCCATATCTTCTTAGGTTTATGCAGCATTACCTTTCCTCCGGGATAAAAATGCCTAGCTGGCGACTCTTTTCTTTTCAGTTCACCCTTGTGTGTTCTATCCCTTTCGCCGACCGTTCGCGTCTGTACCCCTCTTGACCAGGTGTCATTTGGTGGGAGCGACAATAAGCTGCCTCTAAAAGAAAACTGTCCGCCAGTAAAACAGAAGCTGCGCCGTACTCGCCCAGATATGACAATGAAGATAAAAGAGGAGGTACAAAAACAGTGGGACGCCGGTTTCCTTGTTGTAACTAGTTACCCACCGTGGGTTGCTAACATTGTACCAGTGCCTAAGAAGGACGGCAAAGTAAGGATGTGTGTGGACTATCGGGATCTGAACAGAGCCAGCCCGAAAGATGACTTCCCTTTACCTCACATTGATGTATTGGTCGACAATACGGCTCAGTTCTCGGTGTTCTCCTTCATGGATGGATTTTCAGGATATAATCAAATCAAGATGTCACCTGAAGACATGGAGAAAACAACTTTCATCACACCCTGGGGCACATTCTATTATAAGGTAATGCCATTCGGACTGAAGAATGCTGGTGCCACTTATCAACGGGCTATGGTAACATTATTCCATGACATGATCCACAAAGAAATTGAATGTTATGTGGATGACATGATTGCCAAGTCCCTCACAGAAGAAGACCACCTGGTGAATCTGTTGAAGCTATTCAAACGTCTGAGGAAGTACCAATTGAAGTTAAACCCCAACAAATTCACATTCGGGGTACGGTCCGGTAAATTGCTGGTATTTATTGTAAGTGAGAAAGGGATTGAAGTTGACCCTGATAAAGTCAAAGCCATCCAAGAGATGCCTACACCAAAAACTGAAAAAGAAGTGCGGGGGTTCCTAGGTAGATTGAACTACATTTCAAGGTTCATATCTCCCCTTACTGCAACCTGTGAGCCCTTGTTCAAGTTGTTGAGAAAAGAACAAACGGTCAGGTGGGATGAAGACTGCCAAAGGGCTTTTGATAAAATCAAGGAATACTTACAAGAGCTTCCAATCCTTATGCCTCCAGTTGAAGAAAGACCTCTAATAATGTACTTGACAGTATTAGAAGAGTCAATGGGGTGTGTGCTGGGCCAGCATGACGAGTCTGGTCGAAAAGAGTATGCAATATACTACCTAAGCAAAAAGTTTACCGACTGTGAACAACATTATTCACTGCTCGAGAAAACTTGTTGTGCTTTAGTGTGGGCTGCTCGCCGACTAAGGCAGTATATGTTGACCCACACTACCTTATTGATCTCAAAGATGCATCCAGTCAAGTACATATTTGAGAAGCCAACACTTACCGGGCGGGTTGCAAGATAGCAAATGATTCTCACAGAATATGACATTCAGTACACATCACAAAAGGCCATCAAAGGCAGTGTATTGTCTAATTATCTTGCTGAGCAACCCATTGATGACTACCAGCCTATGAGATTTGACTTCCCTGATGAGGACATCATGTTCATAAAAGCAAAAGATCATGAAGATCCTATTTACACTGAAGGGCCTGACCCAGGGGAAGAATGGACTATGATGTTTGATGGGGCTGTTAATATGAATGGTCGTGGTGTTGGTGCAGTACTCATTACACCTAAGGGAGTTCACATGCCTTTCTCGGCAAAACTCACCTTTAACTGCACTAACAAAGAAGCTGAATACTGTTGCACCCCAAAATTTTCCCTCACAATACAAAACTTTGTGTGCTAAGAAGGTTCACAAGGTTCACAAGATTCACAATGCTTACAAGACCCTTCAGGAGGTTCATGAAGTCTACAAGTCACTTTATGAGGTTCACAAGGTTCACAAGGTTCACAAGACCTCCCATGAGGTTCACAAGACAGTTTATGATGGTTCACAAGGTTCACAAAGTTCACAAATAGTCAGAAAGTTTGACAACTCCCTCAGACAATGCATCCTCCTAAGCAGTGCATCCAAAACTAGGGTTTTAACTTTAAATCAGGCTACATGGACTTCCAAGACTTCAAGTGAGCTTCATAACATCTTACATGTGTCTAAGAATCCCCATGACAAGTTTCAAGACTTTTCTCAAAGGTTTGCTCAGTCAGATGATCAGATAAGTCAAAATCAGTCAAAGCAGTTAAAAAGTCAAACTAGGGTCAACTGTGGTCAAACCAAAGTCAAACTTCATGATTTTTTGCCAACATCAAGTATATGAAGTAAAATTCATCATTTGATCAAGGGTTGATCATGATTCATCAAGGAGATTTCAGATCATCAAGAATCAGGAGTTTCTAAATTAGGGTTTCCTCAGTAAAAGTCAACTGAACTTTGACCAGCCATAACTTTCACATACTTCATCACCAATTCTACATTCAAAGCTCATTTTGAAGGAAATTGAATTCTCTACAACTTTGTGTCTCACAAGCCAAGCCCAAAAATGCTTCATTTGGAAGGTATGAGCTAAGACATTATAGGTCCTTTTGAAAGTCAACAAAAAGTCAACAACTTCAAAAGGGCATAACTTGAGATTGGTAAATGATATGGACATGAAACTAGTGGGGTTGGTTAGAGGACTCTTCAAGATTTCCAAAATGTCCAAGAACACCCTCATAGCATTAAAATTGAAGGATGTGTGCCCTTGCAAAGTTGGGAAATTTTTGGTTGGTTTATGAAGAAAATGGAGGTCTAAAACCAATTTCTTCCAAATGGGCTTGCCAAATGATGACCCAATCCACACTATAACTTCATGCAGGACCCAAGTCATCAAAAATCAGATTTTTTATTATTTTATTTTTATTTATTTTGATTTAATTCATTTAAAATCATTTTAAATTAAAATAAAATATGAAAATCAAAGATTTAAATATGATTAAGCTTCTAGAAAATCATAAATATGTCTTGGATCAAATTGATATGGGAGTTATGATGATTGTCTTAAAATAGCAAGTGTTTATACAAAAATATTTGACTTTTAAAGGCTTATCATTTTAAATCTTTTTGGATCAAATCTTCTACACAAATATCCAATTTTTTGACCTAAATTGATCACTCTATAAGTATACAATGCAACCCTATCACAAGACACGATTTTGGCAGCCTCAAAGTGTAAGTTCATAGTTTCAAAAATCACTCCAAAATTTGAAATTCGGATTCTTCATCACAAAGCGTTTTAAGGTATTTTAAGGACACAAGAAGAATCCTTGGACCTCACTGATCATGTATCATCACTCATATGCATCCCAAACCTCATGAATTGTGAAAACCGAATCGTTTTTATGCCAAATACATTTTGTTTCGATTCTTTAATTTAGTGCATGATTAATCGAATTTGAGTTCATAACATTGTTTGTTGAGTGATGTAGATGAATTCTGGGTGCTTTGTTGTAAGTTTTGATGCAGGATTGGAGATTCACCATGTTTAGGGTTTGCGGCTTCATTTAGGGTTCCATTATCTAGCCAAGATAAATGAATTCTAAAGACATAGAATGACTGAAAATTTCATTAGGAATTCAATGGTGTAATCAATTTCATGAAATTTTGCTGTTTTGTTAGTGTTTGAATTTCGCAGGTTTTTTGAGCGCAGGTAAAATCGCAGGTAAATCCCCATCAAAATTCGCAGGTAAACCTGCGAAATCCAGAGGTAGGAGATGATCTTTTGGCGCGTAGGAAAAATTCAAATTAAAAGTATAATATTTTATTGTTTCTTCCTGGATATATGTTGCAAGCGAGCGTGTGGCTCAGTTGGTTTTGTACATGGGCGTTTGAGACCAAGGACCAGGGTTCGATTCCTGGGTCATTCATTTTTTTTGTTCAAAATCCCTTTAATCAACAGGTTTACTATATTATTTTCATTACTCGTTTCAAAGACACACTGCACACGCAGCTCAGTTGGTTAGTGATTATTGGTGAAGGCTAGGAGACCTGGGTTCGACCCCAGGCTCCAGCAGGTGAGTTTTATCATTTTTTTTTGTTTTTTTCTTAACTTAATTGTTTTATAATTCTTTTATTTTCTTTTAATTAAATATTAATAAACATAATATAAATAGATTAAAAAATGTATATTATAATAATTAGATTTATATTTTGTTGTATATAAAATTTAATTTATTTTTGCAAACTTTAATTTAATCATAACATTTTTAAAAAAAAAAACCTAATTCAATTTTGTAGACTATTAAACCCTAATTATTTTTCAAAACCCTAATTTTATTTTTAAATCTCTAATCCTAATTCTTGTTTAATTTTAAATGTTAACTTAATTAATTTTTCTAATACTTAATTAAATAATTAATTTTGTTCCTTTTTGTAAATAACTATTATATTGTTATTATAATTCATTTATTTCTTAAAATCCTTAAAAAATTGCTTATTTAATTTAAAAATATTATTTTAAAATTCTATATATTTTTGTATATTTATACTAACCTTTCTTTCTTGTAACTATTTTGTCACTAACCCTATTTATTTTTAAATTATGATTATTATTATTATTTTATACTAACCCCAATTATAATGTTTATTTATTTTGCTTATTATTTTGCTTATTTAAAATTGCTTATTTACTATTATTGTAATTGCTCCTGGATGTAATTTTCTGTAATATTTAAATTATTTATTTTTATGCTATGGTTAGTAAATAGGGAGTGTAAACATGTATGTTATTTAAAATTAATTTAGATCATTTAATTCTAAAGATAATTATTAAATTGAACACTCACACACGTAAGTCGATCTTTGATCGCCATCTCACTTTCTAGGGTTACCTCTCATTGTTGCCTAATTAAAAGGTCAAGTGGGGTGTATAAAGCAAAGGTCCCTTAAAAGAAAAGTCATCTAGTCCCTTAACAATCAAAAGATCAAGTCCCTTAAACGGTTGCCTTCGTAATGATCTTGTCCCTTTCGAAAAATGATGACAGTCCCTCCAAAAAATGCTTAATACACCCTACAGTTGCCTTCCTTAAACAGATGTCCCTTTCATATGTCCCTCACATCCAAGGTAATGACTACCTATTCCTTAATAATAGGGATAGTCTTACCATTTAAAGGATAAAGAACAGAAAGACTTAAATTTTAGGGTAGGTTTCTCGTAGTTACTTGCTCACTATTCAAAAATTTCTCAAATACTTCACAAATTTCAAACAATTTTCAAACACAAGTTTTTTACGCATCCGTACATGGATCATTATTAAACTCTTATGAAAATTTCTATTCACACACTTCACATTTTCTAAAAAAAAAACAATTTAAAGAGAGCTAAGTAACTAAGAGCCCATGGATAACCATGGATGTAAAGGGTGCTAACACCTTCCCTTTACATAACCTACCCCCCGGACCCAAAAATCTTTTAAAAGGTCTTTCCTGTTCTTTTATGCCTTTCCTTTGGATAAAATAAAAGTCGGTGGCGACTCTTGCTATCCGCAACATAACTAAAGTCAGTTCTCCCACCGTGTTACAGAACTGGCGACTCTGCTGGGGATTTAATAAAAGAGGGGTACCCTTAGGAATTAGATCACTTTAAATTGTTTGCTTTGTTTGCTTTATACTTATCTGTTGGGTGCTCTTATGTGTGAAAGATCCTAACCCGGATCTAGTGTACCTTAGGTAAATGGCAATAGACCAAGGAAACTGTACGGCGTATACCGATATGGTTGATCTGGTAGCCATAGTTAGTGTGACTTCTTGGTTGGTGCTTATGTTCCTTAAGTCAAGTTGAGGATAATATGAGACTGCCATATGTTGTCAATGCACTAACTAACTTTTAGAACCCTAGTTATCCCATCTTGGCCTTTAGAAAAGTAGTGAGGTAGCCGGCTTTGGTGCAGACTGAAGCTGGTTGACACTCGATACTACACTCATTGAGATCTTAAACTTGGAGGGTTTTGGTTGGCAAGTAAGTTGCCTTCTGAACAACCACCCTTGTGAAGGATCAATGATATTGAGATCCCTTAGAACCTGGTTACTTTTGTAGGACAGGATGAACCAACTAAACTTCAGGGGAGGGTACTTACCTTTGAACCTCATGCAAGCCTTTAAACCTAGGGCTATGGTGTGACTTGTTTGTGTGTGCCACATGTTTGTGATTGAACATAACATCATGACATCATCATGCATCATAAGCATAGCATTTTCACTAACCATTTCAAGGACCAAAGTATTTATCTTTGTTCTTTGTTGCAGGTCATGGCTTCTGCTCGTAGAAACACCATCAGGATCAACTTTGTGGGCATACCTGCTAAGCTTAAAGAGTTGGTTTCTCAAGTGTCTGATCACTCCCAGTTCATCAAGAGACATGGTCACCTATTGGATCTAGTCACTTCAGGGTTCAATGAAGACATGATGAGTGTCCTATTTCAGTTCTTTGACCCTAAGCACCATTGCTTTACATTCCCTGACTACCAGCTGGTTCCTACAATGGAAGAGTTCTCTAAACTTCTGGGTATACCTGTTCTTGATCAAAGACCCTTCACAGGCTTGGAGAAGGAGCTTAAACTAGAGGTTATTGCTGCAACTCTACATCTGAAGAAGTCTGACATTGTTCTAGAAACGAGAAGCGGAGTTAAGGGTATTCTTGCCAAGGTATTAATGGATAAAGCTCAGATGTTCTTGAAGGCCATGAGCTATGATGCTTTTGAGGAGATCTTAGCCTTGCTGATATATGGCTTAGTATTGTTCCCCAATCCAGATCAGTTCATAGATATTCATGCCATCAACATTTTCCTGAGTCACAATCCAGTGCCTACATTTCTTGGAGACATCCTACATTCTCTTCATACTCGTACTACAAGGGCACGAGGAACTTTGATGTGCTGCATACCTTAGCTTTCTAGGTGGTTTATTTCTCACCTTCCTCGCTCAGTGATGAAGAATGAGCAAGGGTTCAGGTGGTCCAAGAGGATCATGTCACTATCGCATTCAGATATCCATTGGTGCTCCAGATCTATGGAGAATGTCACTATCATTGACCGTTGTGGGGAATTCCCTAATGTGCCACTTCTAGGCATAAGAGGAGGCATCACCTACAACCCCTCTCTAGCTTTACGACAGTTTGGTTACGCTCGGAGTGAGGGTCCACATGACATGTTGATTCAGGGCATTGTGTTTGACTACGACAACGATCTTCAAGGTTACCGTCAGAGATTCATACGAGCATGGGGAAAAGTAAACAGGGTTGACAGCAAGACTTTGGAGCCTAAGTACACTATTCCTATGGAGGTTTATCTCATATGGGTGCGATCTTGTGCTCAGACTCTCATGATGCCATATCCTGCTATCCTACCAGTTACCATGGAACCTGTTGCTGAAGGAGATACTTCTTATACCATCCTTCACCCAGACATGCCTACTGACATGGAAGATTTACAAATATCCTGGATCCAGTTGAAGGAGCAAAGGGATACTTTTGAGGCTCATTACAAAGCAAGCCAAGAAAGAATCCTGGAACTAACAAAGCAACTTCACGAGGAGCGGAATCTCAACTCATACCTCAACACAAAGAGGAAACGTCCATGGGAGACTTAAAACCCCATCTCTTGTATTTATTGCATTTTCTGTAAGCCCAAGAGGCAAAACAAAGTTATTACTAATAAAAGTTTACTTTCTTGATTGTTTAAACAAATTTAAATCCTGCGGTCCTTGAAAACATTGCATACGCATTCACATATCATATTACTGCATCACAGGTTTATTGTACACAGGTTTCTTATCTTCTCGCTGTTTATTTCAGCAATGGCTCTTGAACAAACAATTAAGGATCTCCAGGCACAAAATGCACAGTTCCAAGAGCTTATCCTGAACCTGACCAAGGGGCAGGATGAATTGAAGACACTGCTGGCCAAGAAGACTAAGAAGACTAGAAGGTCAGGTGGCCTGATCATCATGGGAAGAAGGTTCAGAGGTCCTATCAAGACCAAAGAACAGGTTGAAGACTATGAATCTGAAGAATCTGAGAAAGAGGGAGGCAGTCTCCACAACACAATGGGGGACTCTGATTCTGAGGCTAATTACTACCATGATCCTAATGAAGACAAATTCAAGATGCTGGTGGATAGAATGGATGCTATGGAATTGCAGAAGTCTTCTGGGCTGGATTTTGAAGATTTGAGTCTGATATCTGGGGTTGTCATACCCATTGGTTTCAAGGTTCCTACCTTTGTTGTTTATGATGGGGTCTCTTGTCCCAAGCTGCATCTGAGGTCTTATGTCAGAAGAATCCAACCTCACACTGCTGATAAGAAGTTGTGGATCCATTTTTTTCAAGAGAGCTTATCTGGAGCTCAATTGGAGTGGTATTATCAATTGGAGAGTGTCAACATCAGAGAGTGGAATGATCTTGCTGAAGCTTTCTATAAGCAGTATCAATACAATGTTGATTTAGCTCCCACTCGCATGCAGCTGCAAAGCATGTCTATGGGTGCCAAAGAAAGTTTCAAGGAGTATGCTCAGAAGTGGAGAGATTTAGCTGGAAGAGTTCAACCCCCTTTAACTGACAGGGAATTGGTTGATATGTTCATGTGTACGCTGAATGGCCCGTTCTATAGTCATCTCATTGGAAGCTCATCATCTGGCTTCACTGAGTTGATAATGACAGGAGAGCGAGTGGAGAATAGTATAAAGAGTGGCAAGATCCAAGTGGGTACTTCTCCATCAGGTGCTGCAAAGAAGCCTCCCACTGGGAAGAAAGAATCCAATGCTGTTTATGGTCAACCTGATCGTAATAGAAGGCATCAGTCTGTGAGTGCAGCTCATATTTCAAATCCAACTCCTACAACACCAGAGCAGCCACAGGGCAACCAACAGAGGGCTAGAAGGCAATTCACAAAGATCAACATGTCAATGGCTCAGGCATTGCAACACTTGTTGAAGGCTGAACTTATTACTCTGAAAGAGGCTCCTCAGAATCCCAATGTTACCTCTCCCAGGTACAATCCCAATGCACGATGTGCATATCATTCAAACTGTCAGGGTCATGATACTAATAACTACTGGGTCTTGAAGAACAAAATTCAAGATATGATTGAGGCTGGAGAGATTGAGTTTGACCCTCCGGGTACTCCAAATGTGATCACTGCTCCCATGCCAAATCATGAGAAGACTGTCAATGCCATTGATGAAGATTTACATATCTATTCAGTTGCGGAGTTGACCACACCATTGTCTGTCATCAAGAAGAAGCTAGTGCAAGCTGGGTTCTTTCCAGGTTGTCGTGAAGATTGTTTGTACTGTACCTATAAGCCGGATAGTTGCTGGAGATTGAGAGATGGAATTCAGCGTCTCATGGATAAGTATACCATAGTTTTTGAGAGGACTCCATCGTCTGTAGAGAATATGGTGGATCATATTACTAAGGGTAGGAAGATTGAAGAGGTTGATATGGTTGATAGAGTACCAGTAAGGATCACTTCCAAAGGTCCTGTTAAAATCACTCATAAGGGTCCAATTAAGATTACTGCTGAAGGCCCTGTGAAGATTGTTGCTGAAGCTAGAGTGGCTCCTCTGGTCATTACCACTCCTGGTCCTATTCCGTATACGTCTGATAAAGCTGTGCCTTGGCATTATGGGTCTGATGTTTACATCCATGGTGTTAAGCAAGAACCCTTAGTTGATGTACCTGTTGATGTTGATAATATTGCTGGATCTAGTAAGATCACACGTAGTGGAAGAGTCTTCTCTCCTCCAGTGGCTTCCAAGAATACAGTTACTCCTGCTGCTACCTCCACCACTGATGCTCGGGGAAAAGGTCCTGTTATTGAGCCTATACCTACTGATGTGCCAGCTGCTGATGATCTTGCCAAGCAGATGGAAGAAGTATTGAAAATCATTCGCAAAAGTGATTATGACATTGTTGATCAGTTGGGGCACACTCCCTCCAAAATTTCCATGTTGTCTTTGTTGTTATGTTCTGAAGCTCATGCCAAAGCTCTGATCAAGTTTCTGAAGACTGCTCATGTACCCAATGCAATTTCTGTTGACCAGTTTGAGAATTGTGTTGCCCACCTGACCTATGATAATGGGTTAGGGTTTTCTGATGCTGATTTGACCCCTGCCAAGAGGGATCACAACAGGGCTCTGCATATCTCAATTGAATGCAGGGGCACTACCCTGTCACATGTATTGATAGACAATGGTTCCTCTCTGAATGTGTTGCCCAAGGAAGTCCTGAACAAGCTGAGCCTTGAAGATGCTGTGCTGAAGCCCAGTAATATAGTGGTAAAGGCTTTTGATGGTTCTAGAAGAGTGGTGCATGGAGAGATTGACTTGCCCATCAAAGTTGGTTCTCAGATTTTTAATGCTACATTTTATGTGATGGATATTCGTCCTTCGTACTCTTGTTTGCTTGGTCGTCCCTGGATCCATGGGGCAGGTGCTGTAACCTCTACATTACATCAGAAGTTGAGATATCCGGTAGAAGGAAAGGTTGTTACTGTCTATGGAGAGGAAGAATATTTTGTCAGCCATGTAAACACCTTCAAGTATCTGGAGGTGGAAGGTGAATATGTTGAAACTCCGTGTCAGACATTTGAAGTGGTTCCTTGGGTTGTTAATGATTATGTAGCTCCACCAGTTGTCAAGAAAGTTCCTGTGGTTACCAGAATACCTCCAACAATGGCCTCCCTCAAAGATGCTAGAGCTGTAGTGGAAGAAGGTGGTTGTACTATTTGGGGTCAGCTTCCTGATATCCCATACAAGTCTGACAAGTTTGGTTTGGGTTTCACTGCAGAGTCCCAGAAGGTTGTTCGTCGCGCTCGTGCTGTTCGTATCACCAATCAAGGGGTTATGAAGAACCAGATCAATGTTGTGGGGGACTATGATGAAGACTACAACTTGGATGCTTGGATTTTTCCTACTGTGGGTGCTGGACTCAATAATTGGAAAGCTGAAGATGTTATCCCTATCTCCTTTAGTCAGGAGTAAATATTATTACTGTGTTGTTGCTTTTTAAGTTTGTAATTTCTTGAACAATAAAATTTTCAAGCCTTGTGCCTTACCCGGGGCACAATGGTGTGCTTGTTACGGGTTGTCATTTCATTTGCATACTTCATTCAATAAAATCAGTGGACGTTTCGTTTTAGTAAATATTGTGTTCCTTGTCTTTCTTTTCTTTTATTTTTGCTTTATCAGCTATGTGTTCTTACACACACCCACATCACTAAAATGCAGATCCTCATCCACTCTGGATCCTGTTGATAACAGTTCTACTATTGCCAATTATAATTTCGAGAATCCGATCTATCAAACTGAAGACGGAAATGAGGACGATTGTGAAGTACCTGTAGAGCTTGCTAGGTTGTTACAACAAGAAGAGAAAGCCATACAGCCACATGAAGAGCCAGTCGAAGTTGTGAATTTGGGAACTGAAGAAAACAGGAAAGAAGTTAAGATAGGGGCTGATTTAGAGGACAGTGTCAAGAGCAGATTGATTCAGATGTTACGTAACTATGTAGAGATCTTTGCTTGGTCTTATGAAGATATGCCAGGGTTGGATACAGACATTGTGGTTCACCGTTTACCAGTAAAAGAAGATTGTCGTCCAAAGAAGCAGAAAGTTCGTCGTATGCGTCCTGAGATGTCAGAGAAGATCAAAGCAGAGGTAATGAAACAGTTCAATGCAGGGTTCTTAGCAGTGACTTCTTATCCTCAGTGGGTTGCAAATGTGGTACCGGTTCCTAAGAAAGATGGTAAGGTACGTATGTGTGTAGACTACAGAGATTTGAACAAGGCCAGCCCCAAAGATGACTTTCCACTTCCTCATATTGATGTTCTGGTAGATAACACTGCTCAGCATAAGGTATTCTCTTTTATGGATGGTTTCTCTGGTTACAATCAGATTAAGATGGCACCCGAAGATATGGAGAAGACAACATTTGTTACACAGTGGGGCACTTTTTGTTATAAGGTGATGCCATTTGGTTTGAAGAATGCAGGGGCAACATATCAGCGTGCTATGGTGGCTTTGTTTCATGATATGATTCATCATGAGATAGAGGTGTATGTGGATGATATGATAGCCAGGTCCCAGAATGAAGAGCAACATCTTGATCATCTGCATAAGTTATTTGAGAGGTTAAAAAAATACAAGTTGAGACTGAACCCAAACAAGTGTACTTTTGGAGTTAGGTCTGGTAAACTCCTGGGTTTCATAGTCAGTGGAAAAGGTATTGAAGTGGATCCTGCAAAAGTGAAAGCTATACGAGAGATGCCAGCTCCCCGTACTAAGAAGGAGGTTAGAGGTTTCTTGGGACGATTGAACTACATTGCAAGATTTATTTCCCAGTTAACTGCCATCTGTGAGCCAATCTTCAAGCTGTTGAAGAAAGATCAGGTGATGGAATGGAATGATGAGTGCCAGACTGCCTTTGATGAAATCAAGAGATATCTGATAGAGCCTCCAATTTTGATGCCACCAGTTGATGGAAGACCCTTGATTATGTACTTAACAGTATTAGACAACTCAATGGGGTGTGTGTTGGGGAAACATGACAAGTCTGGTCGAAAAGAGCAGGCAATATACTACCTTAGCAAAAAGTTTACCGACTGTGAAACAAGATACTCACTGCTCGAGAAAACTTGCTGCGCTTTGGCATGGGCTGCTCGCCGACTAAGACAGTATATGTTGACTCATACTACCTTATTGATTTCAAAGATGGATCCAATCAAGTACATATTTGAGAAACCTGCTCTCTCCGGAAGAATTGCAAGATGGCAAATGATCTTGACAGAATATGATATACAGTATACTACTCAGAAGGCCATTAAAGGAAGTGTTGTGGCTGATCATTTGGCTCATCAAGCAGTGGATGATTATCAGTCAATGAGTTTTGAGTTTCCTGATGAAGACATTATGATTATTACCAAAGAACCTGGACAATATGACGGACCTGAACAAGGATCCCGATGGACTATGGTTTTTGATGGTGCCTCTAATGCACTTGGTAATGGTGTTGGTGTTGTGATTAGTTCCCCCGAAGGTTGTCATACCCCGATTACTGCCAGACTTTGTTTCTATTGTACTAATAACATGGCTGAGTATGAGGCATGTATCCTGGGTATTAAAGCTGCTATTGATATGAAGATTCGGTGCCTTGATGTGTATGGAGATTCAGCCCTGGTAGTAAGTCAAATTAAAGGAGATTGGGATACCAAGCATGATAACCTCATTCCTTACAGAGAACATGTGTTGTCTTTGATCCCACATTTCAAAGAGATTACCTTTGGACATATCCCACGAAGAGAGAATCAGTTGGCAGATGCTTTAGCTACCATGGCATCTATGTTTGAGATCAGTTGGGATGATGAAGCTCCCAAGATTACTATTGATAGATTTGAAAAGCCTGCACACTGCAATGAGATTGGTACAAAAGGGGCAGAGGAGAAGCCTTGGTTCTATGAAGTGAAAAGATATCTTGAAGCTCAGGAGTTCCCTGAAGGGGCATCTGTCAAAGATAGGAAGTTTCTGAGGAGGTTTTCTGCTAAGTTCTTTTTGAGTAATGGGATTTTGTACAAGCGCAATCATGATTCAACTTTGCTTCGTTGTGTGGATAAGAAGGAAGCAACAGAGATTATGGAAGATATGCATGATGGGATCTTTGGCACTCATTCTAGTGGTCATACCATGGCAAAGAAGATATTGAGAGCAGGTTACTATTGGTCTACCATGGAAGCGGATTGCTATCAACACTCTAGAACATGTCACAAGTGTCAAATCTATGCTGATAAAGTACATATACCTCCATCACCATTGAATGTGTTGACTGCTCCTTGGCCCTTTGCCATGTGGGGCATTGATATGATTGGTGAGATCAAGCCTACTGCTTCTAATGGGCATCGTTTCATCCTGGTTGCTATTGATTATTTCACGAAGTGGGTGGAGGCAGCTTCATTTGCATCTGTTACCAAGAATGTTGTGGCTCGATTCATTAAGAATAATCTCATATGTAGGTATGGCATCCCTGAAAGGATTATTACTGACAATGGCTCTAATCTGAACAACACCATGATTACTGATCTCTGCACGCAGTTCAAGATTAAGCATCACAACTCTTCTCCGTATCGTCCAAAGATGAATGGGGCAGTGGAAGCTGCTAATAAGAACATTAAGAAGATTGTACAGAAGATGACTGTGACTTACAAGGATTGGCATGAGATGTTACCATTTTCTCTTCATGGTTATCGTACCACAATACGTACTTCAACAGGGGCAACCCCATTCTCCTTGGTCTATGGTATGGAAGCAGTTCTGCCCATTGAAGTTCAGATTCCCTCCTTAAGAATTATGAAGGATGCAGGCTTGGATGAAGATGAGTGGATTCAGACTCGACTTGACCAGATAAATTTGATTGATGAGAAGAGGTTAGCAGCAGTTTGTCATGGCCAGATGTACCAGAAACGGATGATCAAAGCTTTTAACAAGAAGGTTAAACCAAAGGTATATCAGGCTGGTGACTTGGTAATCAAGCGTATCATATTACCACAGGGTGATCCTAGGGGCAAGTGGACTCCAACATATGAAGGACCATTTGTAGTCAAAACAGTGTTCTCAGGAGGTGCCATGATACTCACTACTATGGATGGTGAAGACTTCCCACAGCCTGTAAACGCAGACATAGTTAAAAAATACTACGCATAAAAAGAGACCCGCTAGGTTGACAGGCCTAGGCAAAAATAAGGGCATCCCGGCAAACCAAAAGGGTTTGGGCAAAAATTAGGGATATATATAAAAAATGTACACCCGGCAAGTCGAAAACCTGAAAAGGCGGCTTGGGCAAAAAAGGGTATCCCGGTGGATTGAAAACCTGAAAGGGCAATCCAGGAAAAAGTTAGGGATTAAAGCGTATGACTATGTCTCGTCCGGATCACCCATGAAACTGCAACCAGTTGTACTACTTACTCAAGTTTGAACAGATAAAGCTCAATCCAATCGTTTCCGTTTCAACAGCAGAAGATGAGATACTTGAAGATAATGGCAATAGTAGAATTGAGACTCAATAGGATTATTTCCCACGTAGCTGATTTTCTTTGTTTTGTAAAACTTTATGACAAAATCCTCTTACTAGGGTTTATGTCTCCTTGTACAAAATCACCCGTGTATGGGTCCCTCTTTGATATAAATAAAATCCCATTTTTGAATCCAGATTTACTTTTACCCTATTTACATAAGCGAAACGTCCATTGGTTGTGTTTGAATGTATGTATGCTTTTGAATATGATTGATGTTTACCAGAAATGCATGTATGCTTAATATGATTGATATTTACCAGAAATGCATGAAAATGCAGTAATAGTATTTACTAAGGATGAACGAGGGAAGGATTTCAACGAAGCTTCACCGGTTCATCTCCACAAGATAGTTACAAAACCCTCAGTAGGACGAATCCATCTTCATAAAGTCACATCTCCCCTGGAATTTATATCCATCTCTTTTATCCTCATACGGATATTCGGGAATCTACTTTCCAATAAGAGTACGACGAACGAAGACGGGATGTTATATCTACCCTACCATCAAACGAAGACGGAGGTTATATATACCTTACTATCCCCAGCAGACGGGAGGTTATATATACCTTGCATTCCCCAGCATACAGGAGGTTATGTATACCTTCTTATCACACAAGACGGGAACAAGCTCCTCATATTCTTCAGCAACAAACCGGGATTTATTTTCCCTGGCTAGCAGTTGTTATACAGAGATATCCAGGCGCTTCCAGCAGCATCATATCATACATACATCATTTACATCATACCATACCATACATATACATAGATACATAATACATTACCTAAGTGCATCATATTATACATGCATACATAATGCATAAGACTAATGTTATCATACAGAATGCTACCTTGTTTTCAGGTTAAATTCTCCAGCAGACAAACTTCATCAACAACTTGTGACTATCAGGACTGCTTTATCCTCCTGAAAAGTTATCATTCCTCAGGATTGCTTTATCCTCCTGAAAGCTTCTCATTATCTCAGGATTGCTTGATCCTCCTGAAAGCATATTATCAATACCTCAGGATTGCTTTATCCTCCAGAAAGCATCACTACCTCAGGATTGCTTCATCCTCCTGAAAGCATACTATTACCTCAGGATTGCTTCATCCTCCTGAAAGCTTCTTATTACCTCAGGACTGCTTTATCCTCCTGATAGCTTCTTGTACCTCAGGATTGCTTTATCCTCCTGAAATCATATTATTACCTCAGGACTGCTTCATCCTCCTGATAGCTATCATCACTACCTCAGGATTGCTTCATCCTCCTGAAAGCATATTATTACCCCAGGATTGCTTTATCCTCCTGACAGCTTCTTGTACCTCAGTATTGCTTTATCCTCCTGAAATCATATTATTACCTCAGGACTGCTTCATCCTCCTGATAGCTATCATCATCATCTCAAGACTGCTTTATCCTCCTGAAAGCATATTATCAATCCCTCAGGACTGCTTTATCCTCCTGAGAGCACATTACTACCTCAGGATTGCTTTATCCTCCTAAAAGCATATCATCCCTCAGGAATGCTTTATCCTCCTGAAAGCATATTACTACCTCAGGACTGCTTTATCCTCCTGAAAGCTATCATTATATCTTCATATTTTGGACTGCTTTATCCTCCAAGAAATATATTTGAAGAACTTTTCTCCAAGTGGCATCTTTAAGCCCACTCAAGCATATATAACCAACCATCCATATCACTCTTCGCACTGGTGAGTGCAAATTTTTGGGCTTTTGTGTTCAATCCCCTTCAACCTTCCAGGTCACGACTGGAAAATATACCAATCTAACCCCTCAGGTTTCAAAAAATTGAACAGGGGCAGCTGTTGCACCCCAAAATTTGCCCTCACAATACAAAACTTTGTGTGCTAAGAAGGTTCACAAGGTTCACAAGATTCACAATGCTTACAAGACCCTTCAGGAGGTTCATGAAGTCTACAAGTCACTTTATGAGGTTCACAAGGTTCACAAGGTTCACAAGACCTCCCATGAGGTTCACAAGACAGTTTATGATGGTTCACAAGGTTCACAAAGTTCACAAATAGTCAGAAAGTTTGACAACTCCCTCAGACAATGCATCCTCCTAAGCAGTGCATCCAAAACTAGGGTTTTAACTTTAAATCAGGCTAAATGGACTTCCAAGACTTCAAGTGAGCTTCATAACATCTTACATGTGTCTAAGAATCCCCATGACAAGTTTCAAGACTTTTCTCAAAGGTTTTCTCAGTCAGATGATCAGATAAGTCAAAATCAGTCAAAGCAGTTAAAAAGTCAAACTAGGGTCAACTGTGGTCAAACCAAAGTCAAACTTCATGATTTTTTGCTAACATCAAGTATATGAAGTAAAATTCATCATTTGATCAAGGGTTGATCATGATTCATCAAGGAGATTTCAGATCATCAAGAATCAGGAGTTTCTAAATTAGGGTTTCCTTAGTAAAAGTCAACTGAACTTTGACCAGCCATAACTTTCACATACTTCATCACCAAGTATCCATCCAAAGCTCATTTTGAAGGAAATTTAATTCTCTACAACTTTGTGTCTCACAAGCCAAGCCCAAAAATGCTTCATTTGGAAGGTATGAGCTAAGACATTATAGGTCCTTTTGAAAGTCAACAAAAGGTCAACAACTTCAAAAGGGCATAACTTGAGATTGGTAAATGATATGAACATGAAACCAGTGGGGTTGGTTAGAGGACTCTTCAAGCTTTCCAAAATGTCCAAGAACACCCTCATAGCATTAAAATTGAAGGATGTGTGCCCTTGCAAAGTTGGGAAATTTTTGGTTGGTTTATGAAGAAAATGGAGGTCTAAAACCAATTTCTTCCAAATGGGCTTGCCAAATGATGACCCAATCCACACTATAACTTCATGCACGACCCAAGTAATCAAAAATCAGATTTTTTATTATTTTATTTTTATTTATTTTGATTTAATTCATTTAAAATCATTTTAAATTAAAATAAAATATGAAAATCAAAGATTTAAATATGATTAAGCTTCTAGAAAATCATAAATATGTCTTGGATCAAATTGATATGGGAGTTATGATGATTGTCTTAAAATAGCAAGTGTTTATACAAAAATATTTGACTTTTAAAGGCTTATCATTTTAAATCTTTTTGGATCAAATCTTCTACACAAGTATCCAATTTTTTGACCTAAATTGATCACTCTATAAGTATACAATGCAACCCTATCACAAGACACGATTTTGGCAGCCTCAAAGTGTAAGTTCATAGTTTCAAAAATCACTCCAAAATTTGAAATTCGGATTCTTCATCACAAAGCGTTTTAAGGTATTTTAAGGACACAAGAAGAATCCTTGGACCTCACTGATCATGTATCATCACTCATATGCATCCCAAACCTCATGAATTGTGAAAACCGAATCGTTTTTATGCCAAATACATTTTGTTTCGATTCTTTAATTTAGTGCATGATTAATCGAATTTGAGTTCATAACATTGTTTGTTGAGTGATGTAGATGAATTCTGGGTGCTTTGTTGTAAGTTTTGATGCAGGATTGGAGATTCACCATGTTTAGGGTTTGCGGCTTCATTTAGGGTTCCATTATCTAGCCAAGATAAATGAATTCTAAGGACATAGAATGACTGAAAATTTCATTAGGAATTTAAAGGTGTAATCAATTTCATGAAATTTTGCTGTTTTGTTAGTGTTTGAATTTCGCAGGTTTTTTGAGCGCAGGTAAAATCGCAGGTAAATCCCCATCGAAATTCGCAGGTAAACCTGCGAAATCCAGAGGTAGGAGATGATCTTTTGGCGCGTAGGAAAAATTCAAATTAAAAGTATAATATTTTATTGTTTCTTCCTGGATATATGTTGCAAGCGAGCGTGTGGCTCAGTTGGTTTTGTACATGGGCGTTTGAGACCAAGGACCAGGGTTCGATTCCTGGGTCATTCATTTTTTTTGTTCAAAATCCCTTTAATCAACAGGTTTACTATATTATTTTCATTACTCGTTTCAAAGACACGCTGCACACGCAGCTCAGTTGGTTAGTGATTGTTGGTGAAGGCTGGGAGACCTGGGTTCGACCCCAGGCTCCAGCAGGTGAGTTTTATCATTTTTTTTTTGTTTTTTTCTTAACTTAATTGTTTTATAATTCTTTTATTTTCTTTTAATTAAATATTAATAAATATAATATAAATAGATTAAAAAATGTATATTATAATAATTAGATTTATATTTTGTTGTATATAAAATTTAATTTATTTTTGCAAACTTTAATTTAATCATAACATTTTTAAAAAAAAAACCTAATTCAATTTTGTAGACTATTAAACCCTAATTATTTTTCAAAACCCTAATTTTATTTTTAAATCTCTAATCCTAATTCTTGTTTAATTTTAAATGTTAACTTAATTAATTTTTCTAATACTTAATTAAATAATTAATTTTGTTTCTTTTTGTAAATAACTATTATATTGTTATTATAATTCATTTATTTCTTAAAATCCTTAAAAAATTGCTTATTTAATTTAAAAATATTATTTTAAAATTCTATATATTTTTGTATATTTATACTAACCTTTCTTTCTTGTAATTATTTTGTCACTAACCCTATTTATTTTTAAATTATGATTATTATTATTATTTTATACTAACCCCAATTATAATGTTTATTTATTTTGCTTATTTAAAATTGCTTATTTACTATTATTGTAATTGCTCCTGGTTGTAATTTTCTGTAATATTTAAATTATTTATTTTTATGCTATGGTTAGTAAATAGGGAGTGTAAACATGTATGTTATTTAAAATTAATTTAGATCATTTAATTCTAAAGATAATTATTAAATTGAACACTCACACACGTAAGTCGATCTTTGATCGCCATCTCACTTTCTAGGGTTACCTCTCATTGTTGCCTAATTAAAAGGTCAAGTGGGGTGTATAAAGCAAAGGTCCCTTAAAAGAAAAGTCATCTAGTCCCTTAACAATCAAAAGATCAAGTCCCTTAAACGGTTGCCTTCGTAATGATCTTGTCCCTTTCGAAAAATGATGACAGTCCCTCCAAAAAATGCTTAATACACCCTACAGTTGCCTTCCTTAAACAGATGTCCCTTTCATATGTCCCTCACATCCAAGGTAATGACTACCTATTCCTTAATAATAGGGATAGTCTTACCATTTAAAGGATAAAGAACAGAAAGACTTAAATTTTAGGGTAGGTTTCTCGTAGTTACTTGCTCACTATTCAAAAATTTCTCAAATACTTCACAAATTTCAAACAATTTTCAAACACAAGTTTTTTACGCATCCGTACATGGATCATTATTAAACTCTTATGAAAATTTCTATTCACACACTTCACATTTTCAAAAAAAAAACAATTTAAAGTGAGCTAAGTAACTAAGAGCCCATGGATAACCATGGATGTAAAGGGTGCTAACACCTTCCCTTTACATAACCTACCCCCCGGACCCAAAAATC
The DNA here is from genome assembly GCA_963966055.1 of Lathyrus aphaca. Classification (NCBI taxonomy): domain Eukaryota; kingdom Viridiplantae; phylum Streptophyta; class Magnoliopsida; order Fabales; family Fabaceae; genus Lathyrus; species Lathyrus aphaca. Next base: position 131,131,416 of record OZ014521.1, on the reverse strand, counting down.
TTTTAAAAGGTCTTTCCTGTTCTTTTATGCCTTTCCTTTGGATAAAATAAAAGTCGGTGGTGACTCTTGCTATCCGCAACATAACTAAATTCAGTTCTCCCACCGTGTTACAAATACGAAGCTTGTATTATGGGTCTGGAGGAAGCCATTGACCTCAGGATCAAGACTTTAACTGTATTCGGAGATTCAGCTCTGGTAATCAATCAAACCAACGGCAAATGGTACACTCACCAGGAGCACCTGATACCTTACCGGGATTATACAAGGAGGTTACTCACATTCTTCACAACAGTCAAGCTCGAGTATATCCCTCGAGATGAAAATCAGTTTGCAGATGCCCTGGCTACCATTTCATCCATGATCAAAGTTCAAGCTGCCAACTTTGTGCCTCGGATCTCAGTATCCAGACTTGACAGACCAGCATACGTATTCTCTGCAGACCTTGCTAAAGATAATAAGCCTTGGTTCTATGACATCAAATGCTTCTTGGAGGATCAAACATACCCACCTGGGGCATCATCCAATGATAAGAAGACATTAAGAAGGCTAGTTGGTAGTTTCTTCCTGAATGCTGATGGTTCCTTGTACAAGAGAAACTTTGATATGGTACTTCTCAGATGTGTTGATAGGGCAGAAGCAGACTTGTTGATGCACGAGGTGCACGAAGGATCTTTTGGTACCCATGCTGGAGGGCACGCAATGGCTAAAAAGTTGTTAAGATCAGGCTATTACTGGATCGCAATGGATGCAGACTGTTATGCTTATGCCAGGAAATGCCATAAATGCCAGATTTATGTAGATAAAGTGCATGTGCCTCCGAATCCTTTAAATGTGATGTCTTCTCCTTAGCCCTTTGCCATGTGGGGCATTGATATGATCGGCAAGATTGAACCGACTGCTTCAAATGGCCACAGATTCATCCTGGTAGCCATTGACTATTTTACCAAATGGGTTGAGGCAGCTTCATATGCAAATGTCACCAGGCAGGTGGTAGCCCGATTCCTGAAGAGAGACATCATCTGTCGATATGGAGTGCCCGAGCGAATCATTACTGATAATGGTTCCAACTTAAACAACAAAATGATGGCAGAACTGTGTCGGGACTTCAAGATCCAACATCACAATTCTTCTCCTTACAGGCCAAAGATGAATGGCGCTGTTGAGGCAGCTAACAAGAACATCAAGAAGATTGTGCAGAAGATGGTGGTCACCTACAAAGACTGGCACGAAATGCTACCATTTGCCTTGCATGGGTACTGTACCTCAATCAGAACGTCCACTGGGGCAACACTGTATCAGCTTGTATATGGTATGGAGGCAGTCCTACCTGTTGAAGTTGAATTACCCTCTTTACGGGTACTGATGGATGTTAAGCTAAATGAAGCAGAATGGGTCCGATCCCGGTACGAACAACTAAGTCTGATCGAAGAGAAGAGACTAGCTGCAATCTGTCATGGGCAGTTATATCAGAAAAGAATGAAGAAAGCCTTCGATCAAAAAGTTAGGCTTCGGGAATACCAAGTAGGAGATCTTGTGCTGAAAAGACTCCTTCCTCCTCATACAGACCACAGGGGCAAGTGGACTCCGAATTATGATGGCCCATTCATAGTAAAGAATGTTTTCTCTGGTGGAGCATTGATGCTCAGCACTATGGATGGTGAAGATTTCCTGTCCCCTGTGAATTCAGATGCAGTTAAAAAATACTTCGCATAAAATGACCCGCTGGACATAAAAACAGAATGTAAGTCCAAGCAAAAATAGGGCATCCCGGCGAGTCAAAAACAGAATAAAAGACTCGGGCAAAAATAAGGGAAAACAAATAAAAATGCACACCCGCTGAGTTGAAGAGCCACATTGGATAGCTCAGGAAAAATATGGGTATCCCGGTGGATTTAAAACCCGAAAGGGCGATCCACGCAAAATAAGGGAATAAGCGAACAACTGCATTCTGAATTCGTCCGTATCACTTACAACATGGCAAGCTTCGAAAGGTTAAAGCATCGGTCAGAATCAACCTTCTTCAGAAAGCAAGATGAGAAGAACGTCAATGTCATACAAGTCATAGCAAAAGGGAAGAACACTGAAGCGTCATCAACATTGCCAACACCTTTTTGTTTCTCAATTTTTAACAAACTCCTCATTTTAGGGGATCTATTTCCTCGATTGTACTTGCTAATTCAGGGCACCCAAATTAATAAAATCATATTTTTAGTCACCTTTCGTTTTGTACATTTTATTTTCATTTGCAAAAATGTTTGATGTCCTTAAAATATTGATTGCATAAAATGCGGATGCGTCTTTTCTAAATTATATGCTTACAGGAAATATATTTGCTCCCGGGAGTGTCTAAACTCCTGTGACGGAATCCAGTGAGGAATACCTCGGGATACTTGTACGTTTCTTTTGTCATAACAGGATTGCAGGTATTCAAAGCGCAACATGGGGGCATGAAAGCTCCTCCCCATCAAAACAACATCAGAAGGGCCCCTTTTCCCAGCTAAGTACATCATCCTCAGCAGGATCACCACAGAAATCACTAGGAAGGTCGTTCAGTGATCGTTCCTCCCCAGCCAAGTGCAAAGACAGGGAGCCATCTCCCCGCCGAGCTCCAGCCTCTATCCAGAAGAGCAATGTCTGAAGATCTCACAACAAAATGACGGAAGCTTCCACAGACCCCAACTGGGTCCCTCATTACCAAGATAGGTCTATCAGTGACCTATTTCCCCAAGCAGGGTCACATATATCAGATCTACCAATGATCTCATCCCCAACTGGGATATTCTTTCAAAACAAGATCAATCAGAGATCTTCACGGCAACGGGATCCGAATCCCGGATTGGTATCTTTGCATAATCATAGCATTCACATCATATTTCCCCTCAGAACGTAGCATTCCGTCTAATACGGAGCATTACAGCAAAAATCAAACATATTGCCTAAATCACAAGTCATGTCTTGAATCAAACACCTGTATATACCAACAGTCCGTCAGCAGTGAATATAAAGACTCGCATTCCCAGCAGAAAAGCCAAAGCATCCCCTTTGCACTCACTAATACACATATATACTTTTTCCGACACTCATTTGTGTCATATACTCCCCTGCTGATATAAACCATAAACAGATATCTATACACTCTTTGGACACTCGTCCGTGTCACCATCCCCCAGCATGGTTACCTAAACACTCATTGTAAACCAAACACTTGTTTGTAATACACTCTCATCGACACCCGTCCGTGTCATCTTATCCCCTCAGATCGTCAGAATATCTCTTACATTTATGAGTTCATAATTTATACACTCCCTCTTATGATACTCGTCTGTATCATACTCTCCCCAGCATATTGAACACTCGTTTGTGTCTCACTCATGTTTACTTTATGCTCATACAGATACTCGTCTGTATCTTGTATACACCACTTATTTCCCCTCAGATTCAACACTCGTCCATGTTCTTTGTTAACCAGTTGGTACTCGTCCGTATCATCATCTCTGAACATGCGTCAGCATTTGTTTCTACTGATACTCGTCCGTCTCATAGTCTTAAGGATGCTCGTCCGCATCTTTAATCTATACACAGTGTCAAACACTTATACCTTTCATCTCTTGAATGTGGACACTCGTCCGTGTTTACCATTCCCCAGTAGAATTACTTTTCTTCTATCTGACATTCGTCCTATGTCATGATACTTTCGGCAGCCGTACCCTGCCAGGTGATCGTCCTTCACCTCTTGATGATCGTCCTTCATCATGCTTATCCGATGGCCTTCCCCATCGTCGACCTTTTCTATCCGACATTCGTCCTATGTCGTGATACTTTCGGCAGCCGTGCCCTGCCAGGTGATCGTCCTTCACCTTGGATGACCGTCCCTCATCCTTCTCCCCAACAGAGCAGCCGTCCCCTGCTAGGTGATCGTCCTTCACCTTTGATTTCATTTATTTTATTAACCCGGTGGCCATCCCCCATCGTTGTTTACCCTTTACTTTATGAACCTGATGGCCGTCCCTATCATGATACCTCCATCACCCCAGCATGTCGGCCGTCCCCGTCATTGCTTTATCCCCAGCAGTCGTCCTCTGCTCGACGGTCGTCCACCGTCGCTCGCACTTTGTAATCATACTTTACTTCCTTTCACAATCTATATCCCTTTTCTTCTTCATACCCAGTGAGTGCAAATTTTGGACTGTCTTTGGTATTCAATCACAAATTATCTTGTTTGCTTGCTAAGTCGTCGCTTACATCCTGCACAGCTAACTCATGTTTGAATAGGGGCAGCTGTAAACACCCCAAATTTTCCCTCACTAAGTTCACACCATGTCTTGTGATCTTTCACATTTGCATTAGTTCAATCATGTCATCTCATATTGCATTTTTGTTTCACTGCATTGGCTCAAGTTCATCTGCATCTAGGGTTTGTGATCTGAGCAATCCAAGGGTCATCTGAGCCACTCCAAAGGTCTTCAATCATCTCAAGATGGTCCATGTATGTTCAAATATCATATTATATCCTCCCAAGATCAAGGAAGTCAGAAAATCACAAGAACTGAGAAAGGCATGAAAGCAGAGCCAAGCTTAACTGCACAGATGACCTAAAATTAGGGTTTTGGTTTCAGAGGCCATAACTCCAAAAATTTTGGTCATTCTTGTTTCTATTGGTCTCTATATGTTATAAGGATCCTACACACCAATTTTCATGAAGAAATTCAATGGGGAAGGCATCTGATCAATAGATGACTTCTTGAACAAGTCAGTGCAAAATCAGGGCATCTGAGGCCCCCAATCATCCAACCAAAAAGTATTCTCCATCATTTTAGGTGTATATGATCTTTATTTGATCTTAGAAGATGTTAGAAGTTCACAAAATTGAAGAATTTCAAGCCATTTGCAAAGTTGCCATTTTGGGAAAGTGACTTGTAATGCAAAATTGCCATTTTGGGAAAGTTTTTCAACCTCCTCTTTTTGATTCAAAAATGCTTCAAATGAAAAATTCTTGGTCATGAAAGTTGTAGATTGGATCATTCCCTTTTCAAAAAGTACAAGAACTTGATCTAATTCATCCTAGAACTAAAGTTATGGCCTTGCAAAGTTGGGAAAAATCACTAAATTTCACTTATGCACCAAAGAGGGAAACTTGCAAAAACTCATGTCAAGGCAAAATGTGACCTCTAATTGACTTCTAACCATTACACAAACATGATACATGACCTAAACTTCAGAATGGCCCAAAGAATCACTCATTTTCATGCCTTGATCATCAAGAATTCTAAAAGGGACCAAAACCTTCACAAATTGCAAAATGTCCCAAATCTTGACATCCACTTGTGCCAGCTCTTCAAATCAGTTTCCATGGACCTCCCTAAAGCCAGCTGACTCGAGCCATTCCTCACAACCAGCTTGCCATGAGCCCATACCTCAAAGGACAACTTTCTTGACTTTATGTAATTTGAGCCATACCAATCAAACTATTCCACAACAACTCTACTGACCAATGACAGCTTCACAAACATGCCTCAAAGGTTACATTTCATAACTTCTTGGAGCTCTGAATACACACACAACTCAAGTTCTCAATTTTTCCCTCTTACCTTCATCCCTTCGAAACACATCACACAAGCATCAAATCTTCAAACAAACTTCACATACCAACTCACCATCACCCATAGAACATTTCCCACCCCTTGAAACAACCTGAAACACTCCAAATCAAAAACACGATTCTTGGCCAGTTGGAACACAAACCTTCAAAACACCTCATTTAAACTCATCCAAAGCATCAAAGCATCACAAGGGAGGTCATTAGAGTTGATTGGCACAAAGAAGGAGGTCAGAAAGCTCCAAAAGTGGAAGCTCCAGTTCAGGTATCACCAAGAACATGTTTTCCAGAACTTGATTTTTATGTTATAGAAATGTTGTTTATGCTTCACTGATCACACTGCACTTGTTGGTTTTGAAAATGATTGAGTTTTGAGCCTGAACCGTGTCTCTGAAAGTTTGACCTAAAAATTTGTTTGCTTCGATTCTTGCTTGTGATGAAATATAAATGTGTTCTTGTGATTGATTCATGTTTGGGGTGGGTAGAGGATTAAATCTGGAGCTTTAGAGTATTTGAAATAGCCTAGGGAAGAAGTTAGGATTTTGTCTCACCGGAGAAGATGACCGGAATCACTGTTCCGGTCATCAGAAGTGAATTAGGGTTAATCATGTTTAGGGCTCAGTTTGAACGTCAGCCATAGGATCCAGCTTTGCGCGCGAAATGAATGGTCCAGATCATATGTTAAAACCCTAATCCAGTCATTAACTTAATTAATTATGTTTAAAAAATTCAAAATCTCAAAATGAATCACAGCCATCCAAAAGCGCGCAAGTCAATTCCCACACGTTTCATTTGAATCCTGGCCTTTAGATTGGTTTACTTTTTCATTTAATTCAATTTTATTTCATATTTTTCTCATTTATTTTGCATATATTATTTTAAAATAGCTAGAAAAATCCCAAAAATTTTATTTTTTGCATGCTGACTTTAAATAATTTTCTCAATCCAAAAATGATTTTTATTTTATTTTTTGCGTTAAAAAATATTTTTAAATCATTTAAATGATTATTTTTAATTAGTTAATGGAAATTAATTAATTAAAAATACATTTAGGTATTTAAAAATCCCCAAAAAATTCAGAGAACATTTTCAAACATTTAGAAACATTTACAAACTCACAAGACAAATTTCTTTTTGGTTTTAATCATATTTTGCCAATTTTCATTTGAATTAGGGTTCTTTAATTTGAATATTTTTAACCCTAACTTCAAAAATTCATAACTTTTGATCCAAGTTGAGTTTGTGAATGGTTCTTTTTGCATTGTGTTATGCATACTTTCAAGCATCTAAAAATATTTTTGTTCCATTTTTATCTTGCATTTTCAATTTGTTTGGCATTTTCCCTTTAGGATCACCCTTAAAACCTTAGGAACTTAGAAAAATCATAAGTCCTTTAGGGTTTAGCTTCTGACCTTCCCCTTTGGGCAGTGAACTTGTATAGGTTTAAGGTCCCTTTTATTCCATTTTCAATGTTTTATCTCATGCTTTGCTTCTGATTTTGAATTTTTCATTTCATGTTGTATATAAACCCTAATTTGCATCTTTACTTGCATCCATCTTACATAAGCTTGCATACATGAAATTTCCATGACATTTTGCACATCCACATGACATGTAAGACATATTAGAACACCTTGAAATCATGCTTGATCATTGGATCATCCATTTTCCATGTTTTTGTTTTCATTTGATGTCATATGCATTCATGAACTTTCATGCTTCTTACATGCTTCATTTGCATTCCCATCTCTTGTATGATCATTCACATATCTTGACATGCTTTCATACCACCTCATAACATCATTTGCATCATGAATATGCTTCTGACTTTGGCTTCCATCTTTGCATTTCATTTCATTTTCATGTCATTCCATTTCTCTTTTCTAACTTTTCAGGTGGTAAGTGTTTGAGAAGTGAATTTGCCTTCACTTATCACAATCTCTTCTCATCTCTCTTATGCATCATTGCTACATTTTATCTTTGTATTAAAGTGAGTTTGCTCATTCATGCTCTCCATTCACTTTCTTTCTTCAAGTAACTTATCTTCTTAAGTGAAGTAAGTTGACTTGCTTCTTCTGCTTCTCTTCCTTCATCCTGCTTCTTCCATGGTGGCTTTTCCTTGGAGACCTCTTGCAAGCCTCATAAACCCTAGGAACACCCAAGCATGACCACAATTAGGGTTTTATTAGTCCCCCCATTAGTTTTACCTTTATGTCATCTTTGTGTCTTCTTTTCTCATCTCTTAACCAAGGACTAAACCTTAAAGGTTTTAAGGCTTTGTGATTAGGGTTATGCCTGTATCCTTCTATTAGGATGGAGTGTATAACTTTAATCCTAAGTGTTAAACCCTTAATGTGTTTAATCCTTTAATAAATTCACTTAATAATCACTAAGACATCAAGCTTGTAACTTGGGCCTTGCATTAGGGTTCTAATTCTTCCTTAATTGGTTAAGAAGGACTAACCCTAGTGTTAATGGACAAGTCCCCCTCAGGTTGTCTTACAAACCATAAAATCCATTTCTTAATCTTATCATTAACTAAAATCCACTTTAATAAAGGTTTTGTTTTGTCATGAGGTTAATCCCTAATCATGGATTAAGTTGAGGAGCCTTTCTCAGCTTAAATGTTCTCATCTGTCATCCTTTTATTTGGATGGTGTAATGAGTCCATTAAATCCTTGATTATGGCTTAAACTCATTACCTAACACTAAACAAAAACTCCAAGAACATCTAAATAAATACAAGTAGGTTAATGATCTTAATCCTACACCATGGTAATTAAGTTTGAGATGCTTTTCTCATACTTAAGGTATTCTCATTACCCCTAATCAGAGGGAGGATGTGATGAGTTTACTAACTTTTGGTTTAGGCCTAAGCTTATTTTCTTATGACAAACTCAAAAAGTCAATAAAAGATTGAAAATATCAAAAACAAACAATAATCGTCTCCTTCGGGATTCTTTTCTCATCTCATTCACTCATAAACGAGAACTCGCTTCTTCCGTCTAATGTAAGATAGTTAGCGCCTGAGCCAGACAGGTCATACACTTGAGCATAGACAAGCAAGTAGTTCACAAGTCAATTTACCTTTCAGTCTCTTTGAGTCGAACTACGGTGTTCTGACTTCCTCATTGCACGAGAGGATACGTAGGTATAACTTAACAGTTATCGAACAAAAGTCTCTGTATATTCCCCCTCTTCCAGTTGTGTTCTTTAAGCCTCATAGTCTTGAACTTCATATTCTTCCTCTGCACTGACACTCCTTTATTTCACTTCACATTTCTTTTGCACTGACACTTGCACTTCTTTTCCAGCTTTTGCACACAAAATAGCACTGATACTACCCCTTTAAACACAATCTTTCAAGCGTGGATCCCGTCGAGTACGGCGGACAATCTGGGTGCTAATACCTTCCCAGGTTGTAACCAACCCCCTTTCTGAGTTTCTTTGGTTTGCAACCATCTTATCCATCTTTTCTTAGGTCTACGCAGCATTACCTTTCCTTCGGGATAAAATTGCCTAGCTGGCGACTCTTTTCAGTTCATCTTCATGTCCTCTCTCGCCGACCGTTCGCGTCTGTACCCTATCTGGCCTAGGTGTCATTTAGTGGGAGCGACACTTTGGGATAAAAATGCCTGGCTGGCGACTCTACCTCTTTTCCGTGCCACTTTCGCGTTTGTACCAGGATGGAAATCCGGGGAGCGACAGCTGGCAACTTTGCTGGGGATCGAACCCAGAGTCTCTAGTTCCCTTGTGAGTCTCTCCTAGCGCTTGCTTGCTTCTGTTTCTTTGGGTGTTGACTGTTTGTTGTTGTGTGTTGTGCTTTGCTGTTTTTATTTACAGTTTTATTTACAACTTTATTTACAGTTTTCAGTATTTATTTTCCGCATCATATATATCATACAGGACTGTCTGGACTGGTTTCCTGTTTGGTGGGCTCGGGTGATACTGTCTCTGAGAGATAAGCCAAGTACCCGGCTTGAGTGCACTATAGGATTAGAGTGGACATATATACTCACATGTTACATGATGAGTGGCGATGTGTTTCACGCCCAGATTGCGACCGTCTTGGAAATATCTTGTGTGGGGATTTCCTCCACTTCGGGATAGGACCTTGACAGTTATGTGCATCTGGGGACCGATCATTGAGAACCTTTGTGGAAACAACCCTCTCTAGTGGTGACAATGGCAGACCACATTTTGTGGCAAACCCATTCCCACCCGAGGGTCCACTGGGGACTCGCATAGGATGGCCTGGTTCTCTTATAGGAACTCAGTCAAAGCATCTGGTCGTATGACATTAGTACTGTATCCTACGGGCTGAATGTACTATTGTTTCTCGATTTCAGCACTCGAAGCTGGGGACTTATAAGGGATGCTTGTTTTCCCGGACTCAGCTGAGGCCTCCCTGCGTAGTACATAATGCCTAATCGATTCCCTGATTTGGTCAAGAGCCATTTCTCGGAAATGGTGAAAGTATTATTGTTATTCGGCTTTGAGAGTCCGTGATGTTTGACCCGGAGCACACCCGTGAGATTGGGAGGGGTTTACAGGTTTGCAGGAACCCTTGACTCCATCATACCCTTGTTACCAGTGCAGTCTCATGTTCTGATACAATCACTTTGGTTCCGGAGTTCTTGAGTTTATCTGGTTCTGGATTGGGTGTATCTGAGTTTATCTGAGTGTTTGTGGGTTGTTATTCAGAGGATTTGGGTTTCTGATCACTTGGCCTTGGTATCCAGATTCCAGACAGTCCCAGATGGATCATATGTCTTTGCATTTTCATTTGCATTGCATCATTTCATCATTAATCATGTTTTGTTTTCATTCACAGGTTCATATCTTTGCTTCCGGTTCCGGTATCCTCTTCAGAGATGGAAGATCCTCGCAAGCAGAATATTCATTTCAAGTTTTTTGACACTAAGGTTGGCCTGTTAAAGAAGATGGTGAAGCTGATCACACATAATCATGTAGAGAGGTTCAGGAAGGCTTATGGGAGTATTCTGGATGTGGTGGTAGAGTTAGATCCTTCTGAGAGAAGTGCCATTCATACCCTGCTTCAGTATTATGATCCTCAGCTCCGTTGTTTCACTTTTCCTGATTTTCAGTTAGGTCCTTTGCTGGAGGAGTATGCTTTGATCTTGGGAGTTCCTGTTCGAGACCAGATTCCTTTCAATGCTGAGATGAGTAGACCTGCACCTGAGGCTATTGCTAAGGCTCTTTATTTGAACACTTCTGCTGTGAATTCTATGACCATCATTAAGGGAGGTGTACCTGGGTTTTCTTTAGAGGCTTTAGTAAAGAAGGTGGAAGAGTTGGCTGTTGAGGAAGAATGGGATTTTGTCTGTGCTATCTTGGCTCTTTCTATCTATGGCATTATTTTGTTTGCAGATATGGAGAAGTTCATAGACATGAATTCCATACATATCTTCTTGCTGAAGAATCCTGTGCCTACGTTGCTCGGAGATTTGTATTACTCGGTGCACTACAAGACTGAGAAGAAGATGGGAGGTTTAGTTCGTTGCTGCGCTCCTTTATTTCATATGTGGTTCATGAGGCATTTACCTAGTACTGGAGTGTTAAGTGATCATACCTTGGTATGGGCTCAGAAGCTGGAAAAGTTGCTTGCCAAGGATGTCAGGTGGGTTACTCAGAGGCTTCAAGGTGCACGTTTCATCACTAGTTGTGGGAGTTATCTTAGTGTACCTTTATTGGGAATAACTGGAGGGATCAATTATAACCCTATCTTGTTAAGAAGACAGTTGGGATATGCCTTGAGAGAGGTACCAGAAGAATTGAAGTTGACCCCTATTTTCTACTTCCCTGTAAAGGACAATATGCCTTTAGTGAGGAAATTTGCTGGAGCTTGGAAGTGCATTAAGGGAGAAGGGATAGCCAGCTTTGGAAAGTGCAACAATCAGACCTTCCTGGAGTATGAAGCTTGGTTGAAAGACAGAGCCAAAAAGGTATTGCTGCCATTCTCACCTCCAGTTCCTCCAACTACTGAGTCTAATGATATTGTGCCTTTAGAAGAGTTCAAGAAGTTGGAACCCAGCTGCATGAAGTCAGGGTGGAGAACACTGAAATGGTTAATCTGTATCATCTTGCCAATCGGGCCAAGAATGAAGCTGAAGAGAAATTGCTGAAGATGCAGACTACCTTGGAGGCTAAAGAGAAAGACTTTGCTGGAAGGGAAGCTCACTTTCACAGGTTGGGTATGATGGAAGCAAAAAGAGAAGCTGAACGAAAGAAGAATTCGAAGACTCTCAAGGAAGCTCGTCAGTCTATTGTCTGGTTGCAGGGACAGAGAGAGCAGGAGTTGAAGAGATATAAAGAAAAAGAAGAGTTTTTTGAAGTGCAAATGACTTTCAAGAAGGAAGAAGTGGAACAAGCCCACCAGATTCGAAGAGAGAAGACTCAGCAGTTAGCAGATAGTCAGCAAGCCTTAGAAGCAGCACTTAAAGAGATTGAAGACCTCAAGTTGATGGCTGGAGTCAAGAAGGCTAGGTCTGGGTGGGGACTTAGTGAGGGAGGTTCAGGGTCCTCAAGCACTGGTCTTGCTTCTTAGTTTGTTTCCCTTGTATTTGGATTACCTACAGGCATGTTGTAGGAATCTTGGTTGTTTGTTTTTCTTCTTAGAAACTTGTACCCTACGGGGAATTCTGTTATTTTTGCCTAATAGGCTGATTTATGTTATGCAGTTTTTCAGTTCACCATTTTTCTGTGCCTGCTGTTATGGTTTGAATGAGGTTTCTATGCGAAGGTTTCTGAAAGTCGAGGATCAGTATCCATCTGGTTTTCTTTGCTAAATGCTGGAACCGGGGCATGAATGACCTGGGATTGAAAACATAAACAACTGCATTGCATACATATCACCTGTTTCCTTGTTTTGCAGGTATGGCCACAAAGTTCCTAATGTCTTTTCTGTTTCAGGCACTATAGCTCCCAGGAAAGTTCGAGAACAACCAGTCACACATAGATATCCAACAAAGTTCAACAGAGAAAGAGTCATGGATCAAATGCAAGCTGACTTAGCTGACTTGAGATTGAGGATGGACAATTTTATGACCTTGATGGCAGGCATGGGTCAAAATCAAGAACGTCTGCGTGAGTTGGTTGAGAATAGTCAAGCCAGGAACAACGGTACTGCTGAAGGAGGTAATCGTAACGGTGCGGGTGCCCGTCAGGTTAAAATCCCTGTAACACAGCCAGGGGTTACCATACTCAATGATGGACTGAACAATGTACAAATGGACGGTCAAGACGAGCAGTTCACGCTGCTGGACGAAACTGAAGGCCAGGGGGCTGAGATGAACAGGAAGTTTGAGGAGATGGCAGAACAGATCAGGGCTATTCAATCTCAGAACTCTTTGGGGTTCGACATTACTAACTTGGGCTTGGTTCCAGGGGTTAGAATCCCTTACAAGTTCAAGGTCCCAACTTTCGAGAAATACAATGGCACAGCATGTCCAAAGACTCATCTTCAGTCCTTTGTAGGGAGGATTGCTGCTCACACTGATGATGAAAAGCTATGGATGTACTATTTCCAGGACAGCCTGGTTGGGGCCTCTCTGGAATGGTATATGAAGCTAAGCAGAGTCAACATTAAGAGCTGGAAGGACCTGGCAGAGGCTTTCGTAAAGCAATACCAGTATAATTTGGACATGGCTCCAAATCGCACTTAATTACAGCACATGTCTCAAACTGCTAAGGAGGGATTTAAAGAATATGCTCAAAGGTGGCGTCAGCTTGCTGCCAGAGTGCAACCACCACTGCTGGAGAATGAGATGGCTGATATGTTTATGGGGACATTGCAAGGTGTGTTTATTGAAAGATTGGCATCTTGTTCGGATACCAAATTCAATGATATAGTAATTGCTGGAGAGAGGGTAGAGACTTTGTTAAAAATGGGAAAGATTCAGGATACGAGTGCGAGCAGTTCGAATGGAGCAAGAAAAGCTTTCAGCGGACCCCCGAGAAGAAGGGAAGGTGAGACCAATGTTGTGTTTGGCCGAGGACGGGGCCGAGGGTATAGAAGACCATATGAGCAAGTGGTAGCTGTCACAATCCCTTCCAGCCCTGTGCAGAAGGTGCAACCTCAACAACAACAGCAACAACAGCAGCCACAACGTAACAACTATCAACAGAGACCGTATCAGCTAAGACAGACTCGCCCGGCTAATAAGGTGCTTGAGGCAATTCCCATGACTTACACCGCACTGCTACCAAGATTGCTGGACCTGAATTTGATACAGTTGAGAACTTTGGCACCACCACCACCTGGAGAGCTTCCTGTGGGGTACGATGTCAATGCCAGATGCGCTTTCCATTCAAAGGCACCCGGGCACTCAACTGAGAAGTGCAGGGCGTTACAACACAAAGTTCAAGATCTGATAGACTCCAAGGCGATTAACTTCGCACCACCGCCGAATGTTACTTCAAACCCTATTCCGAATCATGGAGGGGCTAGAATAAATGCTGTTGAGGGTGGTGAGAAGTTAAGTCTGATGCTGAGTATAGAAGAAGTGAAGACTCCACTGTTGGTAGTGAAGGAGAGATTACTGAAAGGACAGGTGTTTCCAGGATGCAGTCCTGATTGTGAGAAGTGTCTGAATTCAGAGAACGGGTGTGAGAATCTGAAGATGGGATTGCAGAATTTGATTGATGAAGGATCTTTGCAGTTTGACAAAGTTAATAAGGAAATTGATGATGTGTCCACTATAACCATATTCTATGATGCAGCTGAGATGCCTGCTAGAAGAGATCCGGTGACCATTTATGCTCATGAAGTCAGCCCTGTGACTATCATCGTGCCTGGGCCTGTTCCTTATACAGATGATAGAGCCATCCCATGGAATTACGGCTCAGATGTGTACGTGGCTGGACAGAAAGTGGAGAGTAAGTCAGTTGTTATTGACCCGACTGTAGTGAACGTTAGAGGGGTTGGAGGCTTTACAAGAAGTGGTCGTCTATTTGCTCCCCCAGTTCTGAGAGGGGATCCTGAGGCTGAGGCTTCGGCAAAGGCTAAAGGAAAGAAAGTTGTGGCTGAAGAGACAACAACTCCTGCTGCTGGACAGGGTACTTTTGAGAAGGAGTCCGAAGAATTTATGCGCATAATTAAAAAGAGTGATTATAAGGTGGTTGAATAGCTGAACCAGACACCTTCCAAGATATCCATTCTGTCTTTGCTGATGTGTTCTCCTGCACATAGAGAAGCCTTGTTGAAAGTGCTGCAGATGGCTTATGTTCCTCAAGAAATAACTGTTGATCAACTGGAAGCTGTAGTGGGTAGCGTGAATGCAAGCCATGGGTTGGGCTTTACAGATAGAGACCTTACGTCAGAGGGCCGTAACCATAACAAAGCACTACATATTACTATGGAGTGCAAGGGTGCTGTGTTGTCACATGTCCTTGTTGACACAGACTCTTCCCTTAATGTACTTCCGAAGAAAGCATTAATGAAGCTCAATGTTGATGGTATCGTCCTAAGACCCAGTGATTTGATAGTCAAAGCTTTTGATGGGTCCAGAAGGTCAGTGTTTGGAGAAGTTGAGTTACCCGTGAAAATAGGTTCTCAAGTATTCAAAAGCACCTTCTACGTCATGGACATTCCACCCGCGTACAGCTGCTTGTTGGGACGCCCGTGGATTCATGTTGCCGGAGCTGTAACATCCACTATGCATCAAAAGCTCAAATATGTGATTGATGGCCAAGTAATCACAGTATGCGGAGAGGAAGACATCTTTGTGAGCCACTTATCGACTTTCAAATATGTAGAGATGGACGGAGAGATCCACGAGACTCTATGTCAAGCCTTCGAAGCAGTTAATGTCAGCATCTTGACTCTTGTAGAGAGAAGTAGTGAGAAAGAAGGTACCACCATCCATTCCTACAAGTAGACGAAGGAGGTGGTTCAGTCAGGAAGCGCCCAAGGCTGGGGCAAATTGCTGGAATTGGAGAAGAAAGACGACAAGTTTGGTTTGGGTTATCAGCCTGATGGATCTACTCCAAGTGGTAAAGCTATTACTTTTACAAGCGCTGGGATGCTCGACCGCAACCAAATCTGTGTGACAAGCCAAGATGGAGACATTGATGGTGACTGGGACAACTGGATTCATCCGTGTGCGCCCAGAGAGGAGCTAAAGAACTGGTCTGCTGAAGACATCGTCCAAGTTACCTGGCACTCAGAGTAATTTATTTGTTTCCTTTTCTTATCATGCTGCATAGTTAAATCCAGCATTCTGCCCAAGATGCTAGGATCCATTGTATTGGGCCACCATGTTTGTTATGCACTTATTTTACCATGAAATAAAGGACATTTGCAGACAAATTTGTGTTCTCTTTCTTTTGTTTTAAATTTTTCACAAAAATATAAAAATGGCAATGTGTTTTTCCTTTTTGTTTTGTGTTTGCGTCTCTTTATAAAAAAAGAATAAGCAGATTCTGAAATAAACACATCATCTGTGCAGTGTTGATCACCCGGATTCCATTGATAACGTTCCTGCTATGACCACGCATGACTTTGACAATCCTGTCTACTAAGCTGATGAAGGGGTTGAGGAAGACTGTGAACTCCCTGAAGAGCTGGTCAGATTGTTGAAACAAGAGGAACGGGTTATTCAGCCTCATCAAGAAGAAATTGAGATCATCAACATCGGCACGGAAGATGTGAAGAAAGAGATCAAGATTGGGGCCAGTCTGCAGGCCAAAGTAAAGAAAGAGTTGATTGGTATGCGGCGTGAGTATGTGGATATCTTTGCCTGGTCGTATCAAGATATGCCAGGGCTGGATACCGACATCGTTGTGCATAAGCTACCATTGAGAGAAGACTGTCCTCCAATGAAACAGAAGTTGAGAAGAACTCGTCCTGACATGGCGATGAAGATCAAAGAGGAGGTTCAGAAGCAATGGGATGCCGGTTTCCTTGCCGTAACTAGTTACCCACCTTGGGTAGCTAACATCGTACCTGTACCAAAGAAGGACTGCAAGGTCCGGATGTGCGTTGACTACCGGGATTTGAATAGAGCGAGCCCAAAAGATGACTTTCAGTTACCTCACATTGATGTGTTGGTAGATAACACTGCTCAATACTCGGTATTTTCCTTCATGGATGGCTTCTCTGGATATAACCAGATTAAGATGGCGCCGGAAGACATGGAGAAAACAACGTTCATTACCCCGTCGGGTACATTCTGCTACAAGGTCATGCCCTTTGGTTTGAAGAACGCCGGGGCAACTTATCAGCAGGCCATGGTCACATTGTTCCACGATATGATACACAAGGAGATAGAGTGTTATGTGGACGATATGATTGCTAAGTCCCGAGATGAAGAAGAGCATCTGGTCAATCTCAAGAAGCTGTTTGATAGACTGATAATATACAAGCTGAGGTTGAATCCAAACAAGTGCACTTTCAGAGTGCGTTCCGGGAAACTGCTGGGTTTCATTGTTAGTCAGAAAAGAATTGAGGTAGATCCTGCAAAGGTAAAAGCAATTCAAGATATGCCTGTACCGAGAACAGAAAAAGAAGTGCGCGGGTTTTTAGGGAGGTTGAACTACATTTCACGGTTCATATCTCATCTAACTGCCACGTGCGAGCCAATATTCAAATTGCTAAGAAAAGAGCAAACATTCAGGTGGAACGAAGACTGCCAAAGAGCTTTCGACAAGATAAAAGAATATTTGCAAGAGCCCCCAATTCTAATGCCTCCAGTTGAAGGAAGACCTTTAATAATGTACTTGACTGTGCTAAAAGGGTCAATGGGGTGTGTTCTAGGCCAACATGACGAGTCTGGTCGAAAAGAGTACGCTATTTATTACCTTAGCAAAAAGTTTATCGACTGTGAATCCCGTTACTCACTGCTCGAGAAAACTTGTTGCGCTTTGGTATGGGTTGCTCGCCGACTGAGGCAGTACATGTTGACTCATACCACACTACTAATTTCCAAAATGGATCATGTCAAGTACATCTTTGAGAAACCAGCGTTAACCAGAAGGGTTGCTAGGTGGCAAATGATCTTAACTGAATATGACATCCAGTATACTTCTCAGAAAGCCATCAAGGGAAGTGTATTGTCGGATTACCTTGCACAGCAACCTCTTGAAGATGATTATCAGCCAATGAAGTTTGATTTCCCTGATGAGGACATCATGTACCTCAAAGCAAACGATTGTAAGGAACCACTTCCGGAGGAGGGGCCAGACCCTGAATCCAAATGGAAGTTGATGTTTGATGGGGCAGTCAATATCAATGGACGTGGAGTTGGTGTCGTTCTTATCACTCCCGAAGGTGTTCACTTTCCCTTCACTGCCAGAATTACTTTTGGTTGCACCAACAATGAAGCGGAATACGAGGCATGCATAATGGGAATAGAGGAGGCTATTAATCTTCGGATTAAGACCCTCGATATATTCGGAGATTCAGCCCTCGTCATTAACCAGGTTACTGGCAAGTGGTACACACATCAAGAGCATCTAATTCCTTACAGGGATTATGCTAGAAAATTGTTGACGTTCTTCACGACAGTTAAGTTTCAGTACATACCACGTGATGAAAATAAATTTACTATCGCATTGGCCACTCTTTCTTCGTCTATCAAAGTCTTGTGTTGGAACTATGTGCCCAAAATTGATATTTCTAGGCTTGACGCACCAGCTCATGCTTTCTCTGTAGATGCAGTGTCTGACAAGAAACCTTGGTATTTTGATATCAAGCTATTCCTGGAAAAGCAAGAATACCCAGCTGGGGAATCTTCCAATGACAAGAAGACCTTAAGGCGACTTGCTGCTAGCTTCTTCTTGAATACAGACGGGGTTTTGTTCAAGAGAAACTTTGACATGGTCTTGCTCAGATGCGTGGATAGACACGAAGCAAGCCTGTTAATGCAGGAAGTCCATGAAGGATCTTTCGGTACCCATGCAGGAGGGCATGCTATGGCTAAGAAATTGCTGAGATCGGGGTATTATTGGATGACAATGGATGCAGACTGTTGTTCATTCGCTCGTAGGTGCCACAAGTGCCAGATTTATGCAGACAAAGTGCATGTTCCTCCTAGCCCGCTCAACGTCATGTCATCTCCTTGGCCCTTTTCTATGTGGGGCATTGACATGATCGGAAAGATAGAGCCTACTACTTCAAATGGTCATCGCTTCATCTTGGTCGCGATCGATTACTTCAAAAAGTGGGTTGAAGCAGCGTCTTATGCCAACGTCACTCGTCAAGTGGTAGCAAGATTTTTGAAAAGGGATATCATATGCAGATACGGAGTGCCCGAAAGAATCATTACTGATAATGGTTCTAATCTCAACAACAAGATGATGGTAGAGTTGTGCCGGGACTTCAAGATTTAACATCACAATTCTTCTCCTTACCGACCAAAGATGAATGGTGCGGTAGAGGCAACAAACAAGAATATCAAGAAGATTGTGCAAAAAATGGTTGTCACTTACAAAGATTGGCATGAGATGTTACCATTCGCGATGCATGGGTACCGAACGTCAGTCAGGACGTCAACTGGGGCAACTCCCTTCTCTCTGGTATATGGTATGGAGGCTGTCCTGCCTGTGGAAGTAGAGATTCCTTCATTGCGTGTGATGATGGATGTGAAGCTTGATGAGGCTGAATGGGTGCGTGCTCGTTATAATCAGCTATGTCTAATTGAGGAAAAGAGATTAGCGGCTATCTGTCATGGTCAGCTTTATCAGAGGATAATGAAGCGAGCATTCGACCAACGAGTACGTACTCGGGAGTATCAAGTGGGAGAGCTTGTACTGAAGAGGATTGTTCCTCCAGGTTCAGATCACAGGGGCAAGTGGACCCCAAACTACGAAGGACCATTCATAGTGAAGAAAGTTTTCTCAGGAGGAGCACTGATGCTCAACACTATGGATGGAGAAGATTTCCAATCCCCTGTTAACTCGGATGTAGTTAAAAAATACTTCGCATAAAGAGACCCGCTGGACACAAAAACAGAATTAAAGTCCAGGCAAGAAAAGGGCATCCCGGCGAGCTAAAAACAGAATAAAAAGCTCGGGAAAAAGTTAGGGAAAATAAATAAAAAAATGTACACCCGCTGAGTTGAAAAGCCACATTGGACAGCTCAGGTAAAAAAGGGTATCCCGGTGGATTGAAAACCCGAAAGGGGGATCCACGCAAAACAAGGGAATAAGCGAACAACTGCGATTCGAGTAATCTGAACCAAACCATCGTTTCATACAACTTGACAATATCAGAAGGATAGGAATCAGTCCCCTCATCTTCTCAGAAAGCAAAGGCAAGAATGGAGAGTTTTTGAAGACATGCTGGTCATAGCAGAAAGGGAACTCGTTGGGATGTCGTGCCCATTGCCATTAGGATAGTTTATTTTCTCAATTTTACGGTGGCTATCTCTTTCCAGGTGGTTGCTTCCTGATGTAATCTTTGCCTATTCATAGGCCTTTCAATAAAAAGAATATTCAGTCAAAAAGTTGTGTTGTGTTTATTTTTGTTTGCAAAATGTCCTGAATTTTTGGCAAAAATAGCATTGCATTTTAAACATGGTGATAATTTGAAAGAAAATGACATTGCAGGGAAACACTGTAAACCCTCTTTGAGTGTCGGGTGACAATGGATGAACAGTTCATACCATGCAAGTCCCCGGGGCACACTTGTGTTTTCTGTTGTTGCAGGTTGCAGGATGGCGTCACATTCTCCCAAGAAGAAGTTTCCCCAGCTAAGTCTTGGCAGGCAGCCCAAGCAATTTATTATTCCCCAGTGGAGTATGCCCAGCAGGAAGCTGAATGCCTGATGTCCCCTCAGAGCTTAGAATTAGCAAAATTCTTTCCCCATCTAGAGCATTGTTGAATCATCTTTCCCAGCCAAGCCTGAAGATGATCCTTCCCCACAGAGTTCATATTTGATTTTTACTCCCATCAATGAACTATTCCCCAACGAAGTCGCCATTCTTTTGGTCAATATAATGATACAGGCAGGTATTCATCACCTCAGTCAGAGTTAGGTATCAAGGCCTCTTGACTTGTTCTTCCCCTGCAGAGTTGTAACTCTTGTGGCCAATCAGGCATTTGTTTGTTGCTCGTCTGCATTTCTCCAGCACTCGTCTGTGTTCGTACTTTGTTGTTGCGCGTCCGCATCTTTCAATACTCGTATGTGTTATCGTTTTGGTATTGCTCGTTTGCTTTCCCCAGCAGTTGCTCACGATTGTATTTGTTGTTGCTCGTCTGCAATTCTCAACACTCGTCTGTGTTTGATATCTGTTGATGCTCGTCTGCGCTTCCCAACACCCGTCTGTGTTTGGTATCCAGTATTTGTTGTTGCTCGTTTGCAATCTCCAGCACTCGTTTGTGTTTTGAGATGTAATATCTGTTGATGCTCGTCTGTGTTTGATATCTAATATTTGTTTGCTCGTCTGCATTCTCCGGCACTCGTCTGTGTGTTATCTGTTTGAAGCTCGTCTGCTTTGTTTGGATACTCGTCTGTATCATCCCTAACACTCGTTTGTGTTAGCTTATATCTGTATGTGTGGATTTGCTGATTATCTTGGTACTTGTCTGTATTGCTACTCCAAATGCTCGTCTGTGTTTGAATTTCTGGTATTCGTCTGTACCAGTGGCTGATACTCGTCTGTATCATTGCCTGAAGCACTCGTCTGTGTTTCTTAGATCATTGTCTGATACTCGTCTGTATCATTGACTTGTGGCACTCGTCTGTGTTATCTTGATGATCATCCAATACTCGTCTGTATTGAAGAGGTTTAAAATCCTGACTGTGGGAATAAATGTCAAAATGGGTACCGGTCCTGGCGTAACAGGTATATTCGAAGGAGGCTCGTCTGTCTCAAGTACCACTTATTGATGTTGCACCTGGCGTAACAAGTTTGCTCGAAGAAGGCTCGTCTGTCTTATATCATATATCCACGGATAATATATAAAGAGGGTTCATCTACCTTAATTATGCATGTCTATCCCACAGACTTTAATGCATCCCGGTCCTGGCGTAACAAGTATATCCGAAGGAGATTAGTCTGTCTCAATTCATATGTTTTGCAAAGTGTTTGAGGACTCGTATGTCCAGTTCCTGGCGTAACAAGATTGTTCGAAGAAGACTCGTCTGTCAAAGTATTCTGATTCCGGATAACAGTTTCAACTTGGAAGAAGCTCGTCTGCTTTCTCCCCACTTCAATCACCAAAGTGTCATTTGGTTGGGTTTATTTCCCAGTTTCTGCATTCTTCGTCAGAGTGCAAATTTCAGGTCTTCTTGGTATTCAACCACAGTTTATCTTGAACGGTCGATAGCCCGTGCTACCGTCCTTTTCAGATTAACAGTTGTTTGAATAGGGGCAGCTGTAACACCCCAAATTTTCCCTCTTCATTTTAAGCATCATATCACATCATATTCATCATGAACATATCATATTCTTAGCATCCTAGCAAGGAAAGATGAGGCATAACATTTCTCATGACCTAGCATTAGGCATATGATCATCTGTGGAGATTCTTGAAGCATCACAAGCCATGAAAAGGAGCCCAATGGTTTTGAACAAGTCCTATGAGGGGTCTACATTGCATTTACAAGTTCAATTTCATTTGCAAAAGCTCAGAAGGTTGGAGGATCATCAGGTTATCCAGGCTAAGGCAAAGCTCCTACACAATGGTCCTAAACTAAGGTTTGAGATTCAAGCATGAAAACCTCAAAACATTGGCCATTTCATTTGGACAAAGTCTTTTACATGTTAAGAGGATCCTAGGTACCAATTTTGGTGAGAAAATTCCTTGTGGAAGTCATGTATTTCTTCAATTGCTTGCAGATGAAGTAATTGGTCAACTGTGCCTTAAAAAGGTCAACTGTGTGATTTCAAGGGGTCCAATCCCATTTTTATAGCCAAGGGTTGTTCTTATGATGTTAAAATAGGTTTGGCAAGTTCAAAGATCAAGAATCATGAAGTTTTGAGGTGTTTTGCAAAATTGGTGCAAAGTTGGTTTTGGAAAATTCCATATTTTGCAAGTTTTTGCCCTAAAATTCAAATGATCATAACTTGGTGAAAAATTCTTCAAATGGACCAAAGTCAAACATGAAAGTTGGAGATTAATACCTCCCATTTTCAAAAAGTACAGGTACTTTTTCATAGCCTTCATGGTTGAATATATATGGCCCTCGAAAATTTCATCCAAATTAGGGCAAAAGTTGAATTTTCATGCATGCACCAAAGCCAAAAGTCTTGAAATTCAATTTTGAGTATTGGTATGGATCAAATAATATCACAATGTTAAAATGCAATGCATTTGGCACACTTTGCTCAAAGAATTACACAAAATTCGTGCCAAGTGAGAATGTTATTCCATAAGTGTATTTTGTGCATGAACATGAAAAAAAGTGTGACTCTCTAATCCAATGGCCAGGATTCTTTTGGTTTGAAATAAAGGGCTAGATGGTGAGTGCACATGGGCAGAAGGCAAAGGAATGCATGAGTTTTACATGCTCTCATCACAAAATTGCAAAATTTGCAAAATCACTCAAACTTTTCATTCCCACGTGCAAACTTCCTCATCTCTTCAGCATTTCCTCATGACTTGATATAAAACCAAATTAGGGTTTTAGAGGAGCCAGCTCTCTCTCAATTCTCAGTTTCTAAGTTCTTGCACAATTTGCATTTTCTCTTAAATCTCTTCACACACTTGCTCTCTTCCAAAACAAATCACAGATCCTTCATCCTTGGGAGCTCAGGGTCATATATCTCACCATTGTGCAAGCTATCTCTGAAGTTTCATCACCTTGCTATTTCAGGGCATTTGGTTGCAAATCCTCAGATCCAGCAAGATTCAAAGCTCTAGTTGCATTTATTTTGCAACTATAGTGCATTTGGAGTGGATTGGCTTCATCATTTGGACTTCTAGCAAGCTTTCTCAAGATTTGCAAGCTCAGGTAAGCATCCAAATCTTCAGATCTGGAAATGAAATTGGTTGTGTGCATTCTGATCCTTGATGTTCACTGATCACTCTGCTTGTTTTGGTTTTGAATTTGATGCAATATTGAGCTAGATATTTGAATTTGAATTTTTATGGTCCAAGCTGTTTTCCTTCGATCCAGAGGATACATTGATCTATTGAAATTTTCATCACCATTTTTGAACTCAGGACAGTTTGTTTGCTTGATCTGGAGGTTCTTGTGCATTTTTGTTGTGTTTTGTTCATGCTGTGTGATTTCCGGTGCCGGAGCCCTAGCTCCGGTCACCGGAATCTGGAAAATTGCTTTTAGGGTTTCATAAGGTTGAAGACAAACCCTCCACCCTCAGATCTTTCCTCTCCTCTCACAGGATCACGCCACGTCATTTAATGAGAGGGGCTCCCATTCACATGCCTTGGCTCTTATGTTTTCATTCTGAATAGCCCACATGTTTCGCATACTGTAAACACCCCAAATTTGCCCTCACCCATTCACACCATGACTTATGGTCATCTCATGTTCATAAACACAATCATATCATCTCACATCTCATTTTTGATTCACTGGATAGCTTTCAAGGCATCTGCACCTAGGGTTTGTGATCTGAGCAATCCCAGAGCATCCTGAGCCATTTCAAAGGCAACCAATCAACTCAAAGGGGTCCATGTGTGTTCTTATATCATATTTCATCTCCTCAAAGTCAAAAATGCAGAGGAATCACAAGAGCTAGGGTTTGAGTGGATGCAGAGCCAGTTTGAACTGCACAGTTGACTGAAAATTAGGGTTTTGGTTTCAGAGGCCATAACTCCAAATTTTTTGGTCATTCTTGCTTCCATTGATCTCTATATGGTATAGGGAGTATGCATATCAATTTTCATGAAGAAATTCCATGGGGAAGTCATCTGATCAAGAGTTGACTTTTCAGACAAGTCAATGCAAAATCAGGGCATCTGAGGCCCCCAATGACCCAACCAATGGGTGATCTTCATCATTTTGAGTGTATATGGTCTTTATTTGGTCATGGAAGAAGATTGAAGTTCATAGAAATCAAGAATTTAGGGTTTTTGCAAATGTTGACTTTTTGGGCATAGTTGACTTTTCAAGAATGCACCATTTTAGGTCAATTTTCAAGCCTTGATTCATGATCCAAAAAGGCTTCAAATGGAAAAACTTTGGTCATGAAAGTTGTAGATCTCATCTTTCCCTTTTCAAAAAGTACAAGAACATGATCAAATTCTTCTTGGATCAAAAGTTATGGCAATACAAAGTTGGCAAAAATCACTTATTTTCAAGTTATGCACCAAGTGGAAATTTTGCAAAGTCTTGGATCAAAACACATTGCAGCCTCTAGTTCACTACAAACCATTACACAAACATTTCCCTAAGTCATAAAATCAGATTTTTGATCAAGTTTGCCCATGGTTTAGTTCATGTAACTTGAATTTTTCACATGTGAACCAAAAGCTAGCCAACTTGCAAAAACCACTCATTTCACTTCCTACAACTTATGACATTGGAAGCTGACTTTGGCTAGCCTCTCCCTCACCTTTTGCTGCGCCAGCCATGCTTTGTCCTTGCCTAGATTTGGAGCCATGCCCTATCTTACACAAAAGTGGTTTTTGAGCAAAAAGTGATCTACCAATCCATAAAGCACAAGTCACATCAGCCAGCCAATCAGAATTGTTTATGATTTCAATTTGCAAGTTGAACATAACACAAGCCAAGGCTGAAACACACACACTCATCACATTCACAAAAAACTCACCTCATTGCAAGTTCCTTCGAAATTCTGTCCACAGCCATAAAACACTCAAACTCTCATCATCATTCAACTCACCACATCTCATAGACAAGAAACCACCAAAGCTCAAGCCTAAATCAAGCCTGAAAACTCCATTGCCATTATTCACCTCAAGCTGCAGATTCTATCGAATCTCTCTCCACAAGCCACAAACACACCAACCAACACCACAAACTTTCTCAACACACTTCATAGATCACAAACAACTCCTTTTCACAGCCTGAAAGTGCCAAAATCATCATGGCCATTGTTGACTGAACTGAAGCAGTTCCATTCGAATCTCCTTCTCCAGCCAACACAAACTCATTTTGAGCATTCAAACACATTTGGGGGATCAAGTAGAGCAGCTTGCATCAAAGGAGGTGGCCAGAAAGTTCCTAAACTGAAAGCTCCAAATCTCAGGTAGCTCGAAATTAATTTTTCCAGAAATGGTTTTTTATGATACAAACTTGTTCTTCATGATGCACTGATCATTCTGGTACCTTTAGTTTTTGAAATGGTTTTGTTTTGAGCATTTAATTTGTGTTTGAAGCTCACGAACCCTAGAAATTGTTTGCTTCGATTCAGTTGATTTAGGAACTTTAAATTTGTTTTGAGAGAGGGGTTTGGTTCGTGAGAGGATAAGGATCATTTCCCTGGCCTTAGATTTCATTTTTGTAACGTTTTGAGGAAGTTGGGTGATTCTCAGGTGAGAGCTGGCCGGAGAAGACGACCGGAAGTCTTCTCCGGCCACCTGAATGTATTTAGGGCTTAATCCCATAATTAATGCTCGTTTGAATTTTGGCCGTTGATGCGCGTTGAATGTTTGACTTCCCACCCTTTTTGATGGCCAGGATCTGTTCATTAGCCCTAATCACTTTAATTAATTTATTTAATTAAGATTAATTCAGCTTTGAATCACAGCCACAGGATTACGCGCCAGTCAACACATTTAAACCCTGGAGCAATCCTGGCCATCCAATCTGTTTACTTTCATTTTCTTTTAATTTTTATTCATATTTATTTCATTTAAATTGCACAATTTATTTAAAATAGTTAAAAAATCATAAAAATTATGAAACTTTTTCTTTAAGGTTTTATTAATTTTTATGACACAAAAATATTTTTATTTTATTTTTTATCATTAAAAAAGTATTTTTAAATATATAAAAGATCATTTTTAATTGATTAATGAGAATTAATTAAGTAAAAATACTTTTAGGTATTTAAAAATTACAAAAAAATTCATGAAATGCTCTAAGACATTTAGAAACATTGTCCAACCTTCAAACCAAATTTCTTTTTTGATCTTGATGCACTTTAAGAATTTTTCATTGAATTAAATCATTTTTTATGCATTATTTTGATCACATGTTTGAAAATTCATTTCTGCCTTTTGGTGAAGGTTGAGACATTGATTCTTTTGCATTGTTTTCCATTTGACATGTATTTTCAAAGATAAAAAGGCCATGATTTGATCTTGCATTTTCTAATTGATTGGCATTTGTTTTGATAAGAACCCTAAAAAACCCTAATAACTTGCAAAAATCATATCTTGAGATTGGTAAAGAGTTGGGAGCTCCCCTTTGGGCAGTGGTTTGTTATAGGTCTAGGGTTTCTTTGAGTGCCATTTTCCATTTTTTATCTTAGGGTTTGCTTCTGTTTTTGGTTTGTGTTTGATTGTTTGTTTCATAAACCCTAATTTGGGCTTTCTCTTGCATCCTTCTTGCATTCTTTTGCATAAGTTGACTTGCCATTGCATTTTGTGCATTCTTATGATTCATTTGACATCTTAAGACATGTATGAAGCATCATTGATCATTGCATTACATCTTTGCCATGCCATTTGCCTTGTATGCTTCATAACATTTCATGCTTGTTCATGTTCCTTAGCTTGCATCATATGCATTCATGGTCTTGTATGAACATCCCCATGTCATGCATCATGTTTGCAGCACCTCATAACATCATAATCATCATGTACATGCTTCTGGTTTGGTCTAGCATCATGCCATTTCATCTCATCTTGCATTGCATTGTGTTTCTTTCTAACATTTCAGGTGGTAAGTAAACTTGAGAAGTGAATTTGCCTTCACTTCTCATACCTTTTCTTTTCATCTCCCTTGCATCCATTGCTGCATTTTTACTTGTGCTTGAGTTTGAGCTTGTTCATCCTTCTTCCTCCCACTTTCTTTCTTCAAGTGACTTGACTTCTTGAATGAAGCAAGTCACCTTGCTTCTCTTGATCTTATTCATCTGCTTCCTGGTGGCTCCTGTGAAGATTGTTCTTGAAAACCTCACAAACCATAGGAACAACCAAGCATGTCAATGAATTAGGGTTTTGATTAGTCTCCCCCATAGTTTTTACCTTTGTGTCTCCCTTTGAGTCTTCTCTTCTCATCTCATAATCAGAGACTAAACCCTAAAGGTTTTAAAACTTTGTGATTAGGGTTATGCCTGTATCCTTCTTTTAGGATGGAGTGTATAACTTCAATCCTAAGTATTAAACCCTTAAGGTGTTTAAATCTCTTAATCAATCCATCTAATAATCATCAAGACACCACACTTGTAACTTGGGCCTTGCATTAGGGTTCTAATTCTTCCTTAAGTGGTTAAGAAGGACTAACCCTAGTGTTAATGGACAAGTCCCCCTCAAGTTGTCTTACAAACAATAAAATCCATTTCATCATCATACCATTAAATAAAATCCACTTAATCAAAGGTTTGTTCTGTCATGGGTTTAATCCCTAATCATGGATTAAGTTGAGGAGCTTTCCTCAGCTTAAACATTCTCATCTATTATCCTTCTATTAGGATGGTGTAATGAGTCTGTTAAATCCCTGATTATGGCTTAACCTCATTACTCAACACTAAACAAAAACCACAAAAACATCTAAATAATCACAAATAGGTTAATGATCCTAACCCTACATCAAAGGTGATTAAGTGTGAGAATCTGACTTCACACTTAAGGTATTCTCATTACCCCTAATCAGAGGGATGATGTGATGAGTTTACTAACCCATTGGTTTAGGCTTAAGCTCATTATCTTATGAAAAACTTTCAAAAGCAATAAAAGACTGAAAACATCAAAAACAAACAATAATCGTCTCCTCCGGGATTCTTTTCTCATCTCATTCACTCACAAACGAGAGCTCGCTTCTTCCGTCTAATGCAAGACAGTTTGCATCTGTGCCAGACAGATCATACACTTGAGCATAGGCAAGTAAGCAGTTCACAAGTCAATTCACCTTTCAGTCTCTTTGGGTCGAACTACGGTGTTCTGACTTCCTCATTGCACGAGAGGATACGTAGGCATAACTTAACGGTTATCGAACAAAAGTCTCCGTATATTCCCCCTCCTTCCAGCATTATTCTTTGAGCCTCATGGTCATGAGCATTTCATTCCTGATCTCACACTGACACTGTACATTTATACACATCACATTTCTTTACACTGACACCTGTACATCCTTTTCCAGCTCTTTGACACACAAATTGCACTGACACTACCCCTTTATAACACAAATCTTTTAAGCGTGGATCCCGTCGAGTACGACGGACAATCTGGGTGCTAATACCTTCCCAGGTTGTAACCAACCCCCTTTCTCAGTCTCTCTGGTTCGCAAACCGTCTTATCCGTATCTTTCTAGGTCTATGCAGCATTGCCTTTCCTCCGGGATAAAAATGCCTAGCTGGCGACTCTATTCATTCTACAGTGAGTTCACGGCTGTGTGTTCTCATTGTCCCTCTCGCCGACCGTTCGCGTCTGTACCTTCATCTGGACCCGGTTTCATTTGTCGGAGCGACAGCTTGGCGACTCTGCTGGGGATACCTTATACTGCAACCAGGGCTTCTGGTTCTTTTTGTGGGTTCCTCCTAGCGCTTGTTTGATCTGTGTTTACTGGGGTGTTATGTGCTTGTTTGTGCTTGTATTTATTTTTGTTTATTGCTTTATGCACAGTTGATTTATTGCTTTCTTTATAGCTTTATATTTTTCATACTGTCATACTGTGCTGGCTGGATCTGGTTTTTCTTTGGTGGGTGGGTGTTTCATTGAGAGTTAAGGTCCTATACCTGGGACCTGAGTGACACCTAGGCTAGAGTGAATCATATTCTTTCCCATTCCATTTCGGTCTGGTGCGGGAATATGAAACACGGTTCAGATATGGGTTTCTTCTTGAGAACTCTGTGTTGCGGATTTCCTGCAACGCTAGGGCTATCTGGGAAGCCTGCTAAGTCTGGATGACCTTTTAGTATTGACCTTCAGAAACTGAGGTGAATTAGAGGAGGAATTGTTATGGGTATTGTAAACACTGCACCTCCGGGTTAGAAGTGTTTACACTTCTCATAACTGATCCAAGTCTGAGGATCCTTGTTCTAGATCACTACCTGTGAGGGGGTTGGGCTGTTTACAGGTTTGCAGGTACCTTGACCTCAGAATACCCTGTCACTTTGACTTTGTTAAGAATGCTCCATGTTGGATAGTTCTTGTGATTCTAAAACCCTGGACATGTGGCTCTTTATTTGAGTCCCCCCACCCTGGTTACTGGATTTTTAGACCTCCACCTGGAATTCTTGGACACACATGGATCTATACCAAGGCAGTTTATCAGATCCAGCTCAGTCACAAACCCCTTGCATATCATTTGCATACATACTCATTGCATCATATTAACATTTGCTTATTTGTGTTTCAGGGTATCCACCTTCATCTGGTTTTGGTTTTGACCCCATCTGTTATATTGACTTATCTCCACCAGCACTTGCCATATATTTCAGTTGCTTGTACTAGCCAGTCAGTGGCCCTCTCCTCAGCATCTTCATCAGCACTTATTCTACTCAGTCCTCAGCACTTATGGCTCCAAAGAAAAGCAACATCACTTATCATTTCTTCCAACCAGACTTGTCAGACATCAAGAGGATCCAAACCCTGATCACTCCAGATCACATACCCTTGTTCAGGGAGAGTTATGGAGATATACTGGACATGGTTATGGATATGGATCCATCTCAGAGGAGCCTGATCCACACCTGCATTCAGTTTTATGACCCCCCATTGAGATGTTTCACCTTTCAGGACTTTCAGTTGGGGCCTCTTTTAGAAGAATACTCATCATTGATTGGTTTGCCTATCAAGAGAGAAATCCCTTTTAACCCTGAGATGGTCTTTCCCAGCAATGGAGAGGTAGCAAAAGCTCTGCACCTGGAGCCTGTTTTGATTGAACAGCATATGACCTCTAAAGCTGGGATCCCTGGATTTCATCTGGACTTCCTGATTTCTCAAGCTAGTTTGAAGGCCTCCTTAGGGGAGTGGAAAGCTGTTTGTGCTCTGTTGGCCTTAAGTGTATATGGAATTGTGTTGTTTGCAGATGAGCCTCGATTCATTAGCAAGAATGCAATCCATTTGTTCATCCTGAAGAACCCAGTGCCAACTTTGCTAGGAGATCTCTATTACTCAGTGCACCAGAAGAATGAGAGGCAGAGGGGAAGGCTAGTGAGGTGTTGTGCTCCATTATTCCATGCTTGGCTTCTTAAGCATCTACCCAGGACAGATGCATTCCTAAATCCTCATCAGCAAAGCAACTGGGCTAAGAGGCTCACTGTTCTAACTTCAGCAGACATCAGATGGTGTGCTCAGAGCACCAAGGGCAGAGACATGATCACCAGCTGTGGGCACTTTCCCAATGTGCCTTTGATAGGAGTTAAGGGAAGTATCAACTACAACCCTCTGCTGTTCAGGAGACAATTGGGCTATGCACTGGTTCATACTCCTAGGGAACAAGATTTGGCTGAGACCCTCTACTGTGAGAACAAGATTAGTTTGGCTGTTGTTAGGCAGGCTGCCTGGGCCTGGGATCATGTTCAAACCAAGGGAATCACCATTCTGGGGAAGTGCAATAATGTGGCCTCAGTCCAATATTATGAGTGGTCCCATGCTAGGGCCCAATTCTCTGGAATGCCCTTTACCATAGAAGACATGCCTGAGTCATCTTCAGCACCACCCCCTGCCACTATCAGTTTGGAAGAGTTTGAAAGCTTGAAGGAAAGGAATGAGAAGTTAACTCAAGCCTTGCAGAAGACCCTCCGGGAGAGGAGTGAAGGTGTGAGGGAGATTGAGAGATTGGAGAAATTGAGGGTAGAGCACTTGACTAAGATTGAAAAGTCTGGAGATTATATCAATAAGTCCAAGGCTGGTGAGCAGATTCTGAAGAATGCTTGTAAAGAAGCCCAGTTTCAGAGAGCGAGAACAGACTTGTATTTGAAAGAGAGTCAGGCCAGGTGGGTCCGGATCACTGAGGCCCGTACTCTAGAAGACAAGAGAGTTCAGGACAAGATGGAAAAAGCCCTGGCAGCAGCCCAGGAGGAAATATCAGAGCTGAAAATCAAAGCAGGATTGAAGAGGTCTAAGGACCAAAGTCAGAGCAAGAAATTGACTGCAGCTGTTACAACAAGAAACCTTCTCATCAGAGGTCTCACGGAGCGTCCGGCTGATCCTGTGACCGAAGCACTTCTCAAGGAAGTTCGTGAGGATGAGTTTGGCCTTGGAGTTTGATTATTTGCTTGTTGTTGTTCCTTTTCCTTGTACTTTTGTTTTTGTGGTGTATTTTGACCCCTTAGAGGGCTGGTGTTGTAAAATGAACAAGATGTATTATTTCACCTTCTGTAATATATTTGTGTTAGTTCCCATCTGGGTTTATTTCAAAAGCAACTTCAACAGCAGCGTCTTCAAGGGTCTGGAAGGGTCAAAACTGAAGGCCAAACCGGATACCTTGAGAACAAATAAGCATAACTGCATTGCATGCTAACCCTTTTGTTTGTTTTGTAGGTTTTTGTTTTGTTGTTGCTAACCTCTGTTGTGAATCTCAGGAATTATTGCTCGCCGCCGGGTATTTCCCCTCAACAGGCCACACAGGTACCCAACTAGAAACAACCTTCCGGGAATTCAGATGGATCAGATGCAACAAGACCTTACGGAGGTCAGAAACCAGATGGCAAACGAAAGGTTAGAGATGAGAACACAGATGACACAGTTCATGGAAGTCATGAACAACATGGCTCAGAGCCAGGAGAGACTGAGGGCCATGGTGGAGAGGCAAAATCAAGAGGAGCCTCATGTAGGAACTGCAGGCACCAGTAACAATGAAAGGGTGCAACCACATGTTAACCCCCCTGTGTTTGGCCCACATCTACATCCTGAGGTTAACATCCCTGCAAATGTTCAAGGGACAGCCACAGCAGCCAGAGTACTTCAAGAAGATCCTCAGGAGGACCAGTATACAGTAATGGGTGCCGGAGAGGAAACTTATGATAGGAGATTGGAAGAAATAGCTGAGAAGTTGAGGTCCCTAGAATCTCAAAACTCTTTGGGCTTCGACGTCATGGACATGGGGCTGGTAGACGGGGTTAGGATTCCCCACAAGTTCAAGCCTCCATGTTTTGAAAAGTATAATGGGACTTCCTGTCCCCGAACTCATCTGCAATCTTTTCTCGGAAGATTAAAAGCTTATACAATGGATGAGAAACTTTGGATGTTCTACTTTGAAGATAGCTTGACTGGAGCATCGAGGGAATGGTATTCCCATTTGACAAGGGCAACTGTGAGATGCTGGAAGGACCTGGCAGAGGCCTTCATCCGACAGTATCAATACAATTTAGACATGGCACCTAACAGGACTCTCCTAATGGGAATGTCGCAGTCGTCAAGGGAAAGTTTCCGGGAGTATGCCCAAAGGTGGAGGCAATTGGCTGCTGCTGTTCAACCCCCTATGTCTGAGAGAGAAATGGCAGACATGTTTATGAACACTCTCCAGGGAACGTATATTGACAGGTTGGCCGCTTTCTCTTCCACCAGCTTCGCAGATGTTGTCATAGCTGGGGAGAGAATTGAAAGCCTGTTGAAAATGGGCAAAATATCTGATAATGGTGCAAGCTCGTCCAGTGGTACAAGAAAACCTTTTGCAGGCCCGAGAAGAACTGGAGAGACCAATGCCATTCACACCAACAGGGGCAGGCCCCATTATGTTCCCAGAACAATAGCAGCAGTCACAATCCCTGCTCCAGCTCATCCTCAGCCAGTCTATCAACCTCCTCAACACAACTTCCAACAACAACCTCAGTATCATCAGAATCAGTATCCCCCAAGGAACTTCAACAACAACTCCAACAACAATAGTCAACAAAGGCCATTCCAACAGAGGCCATCTCAAGCTAACCGAGTGATTGACCCGATCCCAATGCCGTACGCTGCTTTGCTGCCACAACTTCTGAAACTCAACCTAGTTGAGCTAAGAACGTTGGCACCTCCGGATCCCAACAGTCTACCAAGAAACTATGACTCTAATGCTAGGTGCGCTTTTCATTCCAACGCACCTGGTCACAGTACAGAAAAATGCAGGGCTCTGCATATGAAGGTACAAGACTTGGTAGACTCCAAGGCTCTGAATTTTGCACCTCCGCCCAATGTCAATAAAAACCCAATGCCAAAACATGGTGGTCCCCGGATTAACGCTATTGAAGAAGACCCACCATCTTATTTGATAACTAGTGTGGATCAGATCAGGACACCATTGGTGGAAATCAAAGCTCAACTCCGTGAAAACCAGATATTTCCGGGGTGTGAACTTGGGTGCCCCTACTGCAATATTTCTTGGAATGGGTGTGAAGACTTGAGGAATGGCATTGACAGCCTTATTAAGAGTGGCCTCCTACAGATCACTACATCATTTCCGGCAAATCCTACAACTTCATCAACAACGGTTTCAGACCCTCCTACAACTGCAGCAACAATTGTTCCCGATAATTCATCAGCAGCATCAGCAAGTACTTCATCTGTCCTACCAAATGATCAGTTTTCAACAGTTTCTCCTGCTACAACTTCAGCTTCATTCCATTTCGACTCTCCATCAACAACAACAACAGTCCTTCCAACGGAACCTCCTACAACACCAGCAAACAATCATGAAGATGTCTCCACAGTTACCATATTCTACGATCCAGAAAATAACTCCGCCTACCATTCAGAAGGTGCTGCTCCCACTAGAGCACCAGTCACAATCTTTTATGATCCACAAACAATAACAGTCCCTTCAGCAGCAGCAATCAGTCCAGTTACCGTCACGGTGCCTGGACCTGTACAATATGAAAGCGATAGGGCCATCCCTTGGCACTATGGCTCTGACTTGTATTGCGAGGGAAAAAGAATCACCCTTGAAACATCAGCACCTGCACCACAAATTGATAATGTGGGCGGAGGCGGAGGCTTCACCCGAAGCGGACGTCTCTTTGCTTCACAAGTCCAAAGACCTACTGCCGAAGCAGAAGCTGCTGCCAAGGCAAAAGGAAAAGGCCCGGTGCAGGAAGATCCAGCTGCCAAAGAAACCCTGAAGACTCCATTTGATCAGGAAGTTGATGAGTTTATGCGAATCATTAAAAAGAGTGATTATAAAGTTGTGGATCAGCTTCATCAAACGCCATCCAAAATCTCCATCCTCTCTCTGCTTATGTGCTCCGAAGCCCATCGGAATGCACTACTGAAAGTACTGCACGCAGCTTACGTGCCCGAGGAGATTACTGTCAACCAATTGGAAACCGTTGTTGGAAATGTTACTGCTAGCAATGGGCTAGGGTTTACCAATTCTGACCTGACAGTGGATGGCCGCAATCACAACAAAGCCTTGCACATAACCATGGAATGCAAAGGAGCTGTCCTTTCACATGTGCTGGTGGACACGGGATCATCCCTGAATGTCTTACCAAAGAAGGCTCTGGTGAAGCTTGAATATGATGGACTGGCATTGAGACCCAGCAACCTGGTGGTTAGAGCTTTTGATGGCTCGAAGAGATCGGTTCTGGGAGAGATTGAGCTGCCCGTGACAATTGGCCCGCAGACCTTTAAAACTATCTTTTATGTGATGGACATTCAGCCCGCCTACAGCTGTTTGTTGGGTAGACCCTGGATTCACGCCGCCGGCGCAATAACGTCTACCCTTCACCAAAAGTTAAAATATGAGTGGGAAGGCCAAGTTGTCACAATCTGCGGGGAGGAGGATATATTTGTTAGCCATCTGGCTACTTACAAGTATATTGAAATGGATGGAGAAATCGTTGAAACCATGAGCCAAGGTTTTGAAGCCTTGAATGTAAATGAAGCATCTGCTGTTTCGGGGATCTCCATGTCGTCATACCAACAAGCCCGAAAGGTTGTTGAGGAAGGAACGGCCCTAGGCTGGGGCAAGGTCTTAGCTGTGGAGGAGAAGAAGGACAAATTTGGGTTGGGTTACAGACCAACTCAACATCAAGTGAAGGCTGCTGGAGAGCCTGGTTTTGTCAGTGGGGGAATGCTTACCCCCGATGCTATCAACTGTCTGGAAGACGAGCTGGAAGAGGAGCGCAACCTGGAGAATTGGATTCGTCCGAAGATCCCGGGGAGCAGTGTCTCGAACTGGTCTTCCCAGGGAATTATAAGTGTTACTCGAGCAGAGTAATTATTATTTCCTGTATTTTTTATAAGCATGCATCAAAGTCTTGCATCTTGCCCAAGATGACAAGACTCATTTTGTAATCAGGGCCATCTGTACTTTTGTGCAAACGAGATTAAAGTAATGAAATATCAGACGATCTTTTTGCAAACAAGTCTTTTTCTTTTATGTTCACTGTTTTTCCATTTTTCTTTTTGTACAAAAATAAATGGCAGTGTTTTTCAAAATGACAACTTCATTTCACTTTTCTAAATAAGACTAAAATCAGATCACTAAAATGAACCAATTAAACCCTTGCAGAGAGTGCCTTCCTGACAGCACCAACAACAGCACGGCTATGACATCGTATGACTTTGACAATCCGATCAATCAAGCTGAAGAAGGGGTTGAAGAAGAATACGAGCTTCCTGAAGAACTAGCCAGGTTGTTAAGACAAGAGGAAAGGGTCATTACCCCTCACCAGGAGGAGGTTGAAGTGATCGATCTTGGTACAGAGGAAAATGTGAAAGAAGTCAAGATCGGGGCCTGCCTGCAAGACTCAGTGAAGAGACAACTGATAGATCTGCTTCAAGAGTATGTTGATGTGTTTGCTTGGTCGTATCAAGATATGCCAGGGTTGGATACCGATATTGTTGTGCACAAGCTGCCTTTGAGGGAAGAATGCCCACCGGTCAAACAGAAGTTGCGCCGAACTCGCCCAGACATGGCTATGAAAATCAAGGAAGAGGTACAAAAACAGTGGGACGCCGGGTTCCTTGCTGTGACTAGCTATCCGCCGTGGGTTGCTAATATAGTACCTGTGCCCAAGAAGGATGGCAAAGTAAGAATGTGTGTTGACTACCGGGATCTGAACAGAGCCAGCCCGAAAGACGATTTCCCATTACCTCACATTGATGTATTGGTGGATAACACGGCTCAGTTCTCGGTATTCTCCTTCATGGATGGATTTTCAGGATATAATCAGATCAAGATGTCACCTGAAGACATGGAGAAGACAACATTCATCACGCCTTGGGGCACGTTCTGTTACAAAGTGATGCCATTCGGACTGAAGAATGCTGGTGCCACATATCAACGGGCTATGGTGACATTATTCCACGATATGATCCACAAAGAAATAGAATGTTATGTGGATGATATGATCGCCAAGTCCCTTACAGAGGAGGATCACCTGGTGAATCTGCTGAAGTTGTTCAAGCGTCTGAGGAAGTACCAACTAAAGCTGAACCCCAACAAATGCACATTCGGGGTGCGATCCGGTAAGCTGCTGGGCTTTATTGTAAGTGGAAAAGGGATTGAAGTTGACCCTGATAAAGTCAAAGCTATTCAAGAAATGCCTGCACCGAAAACAGAGAAAGAAGTTCGAGGGTTCTTAGGTCGATTGAACTACATCTCGCGGTTCATATCTCACCTTACAGCGACCTGTGAACCTTTGTTCAAGCTGTTAAGAAAAGAACAAACGGTCAGGTGGAACGAAGATTGCCAGAAGGCTTTTGACAAGATCAAGGAGTATTTACAAGAACCTCCAATCCTCATGCCTCCAGTTGAAGGAAGACCTCTGATTATGTACTTGACAGTATTAGAAGAATCAATGGGGTGTGTGCTGGGCCAGCATGACGAGTCTGGTCGAAAAGAGTATGCAATATACTACCTAAGCAAAAAGTTTACCGACTGTGAACAACGTTATTCACTGCTCGAGAAAACTTGCTGTGCTTTAGCGTGGGCTGCTCGCCGACTGAGACAGTATATGTTGACCCACACTACTTTATTGATATCCAAAATGGATCCAGTTAAGTACATTTTCGAGAAGCCAGCTCTTACCGGGCGGGTTGCAAGATGGCAGATGATTCTCACAGAATACGACATACAGTACACATCTCAGAAAGCCATCAAGGGCAGTGTACTATCTGAATATCTTGCTGAGCAACCCATTGATGACTACCAGCCAATGAGGTTTGATTTCCCTGATGAAGACATCATGTTCATTAAATCAAAAGATCATGAAGAGCCTATTCACACTGAAGGGCCCGACCCAGAAGAAGAATGGACCATGATGTTTGACGGGGCTGTTAACATGAATGGCCGTGGTGTTGGTGCGGTACTCATTACACCCAAAGGAGTTCACATGCCTTTCTCGGCAAAACTCACTTTCAACTGCACTAACAACGAAGCTGAATACGAAGCTTGCATTATGGGTCTTGAGGAATCCATTGACCTCAGGATCAAAACATTGACCGTATTCGGAGATTCGGCTTTGGTAATCAATCAGACCAATGGAAAATGGTACACACACCAAGATCATCTGATACCTTACAGGGACTATACAAGAAGGTTATTGACTTTCTTCACAACAGTCAAACTTGAGTATATCCCTCGGGACGAGAATCAGTTTGCGGATGCCTTGGCTACCATTTCGTCCATGATCAAAGTTCAGACTGCTAACTTTGTACCTCAGATTTCAGTATCGAGACTTGATAGACCAGCATATGTATTTGCGGCAGATATTGCCAAAGATGATAAGCCTTGGTTCCACGACATCAAGTGCTTCTTGGAGGATCAGACATACCCACCTGGGGCATCTTCCAATGATAAGAAGACTTTAAGAAGGCTTGCTGGGAGTTTCTTTCTGAATACTGATGGATCTTTATACAAGAGGAACTTTGACATGGTACTCCTCAGATGTGTTGACAAGACGAAAGCAGATCTACTGATGCATGAAGTGCATGAAGGCTTTTTTGGTACCCATGCTGGAGGGCATGCCATGGCTAAGAAGTTGTTAAGATCAGGCTATTATTGGATCACAATGGATGCAGACTGTTGTGCCTATGCCAGGAAATGTCACAAATGCCAGATCTACGCAGATAAAGTGCATGTGCCTCCGAATCCTTTGAACATCATGTCTTCACCATGGCCCTTTGCCATGTGGGGCATTGATATGATTGGCAAGATTGAGCCAACTGCTTCAAACGGCCACAGATTCATCCTGGTCGCCATCGATTATTTCACGAAGTGGGTTGAAGCAGCCTCATATGCAAATGTCACAAGACAAGTGGTAGCCCGATTCCTAAAAAGAGATATCATCTGTCGGTATGGAGTGCCCGAGCGAATCATTACTGATAATGGGTCCAACCTAAACAATAAAATGATGGCAGAATTATGCCGGGACTTCAAGATCCAACATCACAATTCTTCTCCTTACAGGCCAAAGATGAATGGCGCTGTAGAGGCGGCAAATAAGAATATTAAGAAGATTGTGCAAAAGATGGTAGTCACCTACAGAG
Source organism: Lathyrus aphaca (assembly GCA_963966055.1). NCBI lineage: Eukaryota > Viridiplantae > Streptophyta > Magnoliopsida > Fabales > Fabaceae > Lathyrus > Lathyrus aphaca. The sequence goes on along the minus strand of OZ014521.1, from coordinate 131,092,340 downwards.
ACTGGCACGAAATGCTACCATTTGCCTTACATGGATACCGCACATCAATCAGGACATCCACTGGGGCAACACCGTATCAACTTGTGTATGGTATGGAGGCAGTCCTACCTGTTGAAGTTGAATTACCCTCTCTACGGGTATTGATGGATGTTAAGCTGAACGAAGCAGAATGGGTCAGGGCCCGATACGAGCAACTGAGTCTGATCGAAGAGAAAAGATTGGCCGCAATCTGTCATGGGCAGCTATATCAGAAGAGAATGAAGAGAGCCTTCGATCAGAAAGTCAGGCACCGAGAGTACCAAGTAGGGGATCTTGTGCTGAAAAGAATCCTTCCACCTCATACAGACCACAGGGGCAAATGGACTCCAAATTACGAAGGACCATTCGTCGTCAAGAAAGTTTTCTCTGGTGGAGCACTGATGCTCAGCACCATGGATGGTGAAGATTTTCCATCCCCTGTGAATTCAGATGCAGTTAAAAAATACTTCGTGTAAAATGACCCGCTGGACATAAAAACAGAATGTAAGTCCGGGCAAAAATAGGGCATCCCGGCGAGTCAAAAACAGAATAAAAGACTCGGGCAAAAATAAGGGAAATAAATAAAAAATGTACACCCGCTGAGCTGAAAAGCCGCATTGGACAGCTCAGGCAAAAATGGGTATCCCGATGGATTGAAAACCCGAAAGGGCGATCCATGCAAAATAAGGGAATAAGCGAACAACTGCACTCTGAATTCGTCCGTATCACTTACAACTTGGAAAGTTTTGACAGAATCAAGCTCCGATCAGAATCAACTTTCTCCAGAAAGCAAGACGAGAAGAACGTCATTGTCATACGAGTCATAGCAGGAGAGGAAGCTCCTCAAAGCGTCATCAACACTGCCAACACTTTGTTTCTCAATTTGTAACAATCTCCTCATTTCAGGAGATATGTTTCTTTGACTGTATCTTGCCAATTCAGGGCACATGAATTAATAAAATCAGATTTTTCAGTCATGTCTCGTCCTTTACATTTATGTTTTGCAAAGAGTTGTCTGATATCTCTAAAAATGCAATTGCATAAGTACAGATGCCTTTCTCTAAAAAAATAAAAAAAAAAAAAAAAAAAAAAAAAACAAAGCACATGCTTGCAAGGAATATTACTTACTCTCGAAGGCACTTAACTCCTATGGCGGAATCCAGTAAGGGATACCTCGGGACCTTTTGTACGTTTCTTTATCTTCGCAGGATTGCAGGTATCCAGAATGCAACCTGGGGCATACATGTTACGTCTCAACAAACTGGCGAATCATTATCAACTCACATGGCATTGGAAGATGTCCACTTCCCCAGCAAAGTTGCCAAATCAACATACACTCAATCTCAGCAGTTGAAATGCTCTCTCTCCCCAGCTGAGTTGCCTTTTGATTGCTCTCCCCAGCTGAGTTGCCTCTCACGATTCCCCAGCCGAGTTGCCATTTCATCCTCAGTTGATTGCAGGAGTCAGGGAATCGTCTCCCCACAGAATCTTCAGCCTCTATTCAGAAGAGCAACGCACGAAGAAGTCACAACAGAGTACAGAAGCTTCTACAAACCCCAGCTGGGCCCCATATTACGAGGATATGTCAATCAGTGACCTATATCCCCAAGCAGATACATCATTAGATCTACCAATGATCTCATCCCCAGCTGGGATGTTCACTTCAAGCAGGTCAACCAGAGATCTTCGCGGCAACGGGATCCGAATCCTGGATCTGTGCCTCCTTGCATAATCATAGCATTCGCATCATATTCACCCCCCAGAGCGTAGCATTCCGTCCAATACGGAGCATTACGGCAAAAATCAAATGCATAGCATAATCATAAGTCATGTTGTGAATTGAACACTTGTGAATAATAAACCGTTCATCATCACCGTACAGAAATCCCCACCAGAGTCCCAGCAAAAGCAGTTGCCTCACAAATCACAAACACCAGTATATACACCTTTTGGCACCCGTCCGTGCCATCTTTCCCCAGTAAAGTCGCCTGAACATTCTTTACAAGCAAATCACCCTCATTACAGATACGTCCTGACACCCGTCCGTGTCACATCACCAGCAGAAAGCCAAAGACACCCTCTTTGCACTCACATATACATATATACACTTTTCTTGACACCCGTCCGTGTCATATCCCCAGCGCAGTCGCCTAGACTTTGTATAGCAGATACTTGTTCATATTATACTTTTCTCTCTTGACACTCGTCCGTGTCACTCTCCCCAGCAGCTAAAACACTCATCTATACAATACAATGCTCCCTACTCATGGTACACTTATACAGATACTCGTCCGTATTTTGTATACATCATCACTCATATCCCCACAGATCCGACAGTAGTCCTTGTTCTTTGTTAACCAGTTGGTACTCGTCCGTACCATCATCTCAGAACATTGCGCCTAGTGTTTGTTTCCACATGATACTCGTCCGTATCATAGTCTTAAGGATGCTCGTCCGCATCTTTAATCCGTACACCGTGTCAAGCATTTAGGTCTTCTTGAATATAGATACTCGTCCGTGTCTACTATTCCCCCAGAAGGATCCTTTCAGATGCAACACTCGTCCGTGTTCTTTGTTAACCAGTTGATACTCGTCCGTATCATCATCTCTGAACATGTGTTAGTTTGTTTCTACATGATACTCGTCCGTATCATAGTCCTAAGGATGCTCGTCCGCATCTTTAATCTATACACAATACCAAACACTTATACCTTTTGCTTCTTGGATGTAAACGCTCGTCCGTGTTTACTATCTCCCCAGTAGATTACCAACAAATTTTCTTTTTATCTAACACTCGTCCTGTGTTATGATACCTTTGAGAGCAGCCGTACCCTGCTGAGTGGTCGTCCTCCACTTCTTGATGGTCGTCCTCCATCATGCTCATCCGATGGCCGTCCCCATCGTTGATTTTTAGCAGCCGTCCCCTGCTAGGTGGTCGTCCTCCACCTTTTGATGATCGTCCTTCATCACTTTATCCAATGGCCGTCCCCATTGTTGATTTTGGGTTATCTGACATTCGTCCTATGTCATGATAAACCTTGAGAGCAGCCGTACCCTGCTGAGTGGTCGTCCTCCACTTCTTGATGGTCGTCCTCCGTCTTGCTCGTCCGATGGCCGTCCCCATCGTTGACCTTTTATCCGATGGCCGTCCCCATCGTTGATATTTTCAGCAGCCGTACCCTGCCAGGTGGTCGTCCTCCACCTTTGATGGCCGTCCCCATCATTTTTCTTTTATTCCCCAACAGAGCAGCCGTCCCCTGCTAGGTGATCGTCCTTCACCTTTGATGGCCGTACCCCATCATCTGTTTATTTCATTTATTCTTTAACCCGATGGCCGTCCCCGTCGTGGTCCCTTTTCCTTTTAGCTCGATGGCCGTCCCCATCGTTGGTTACTTTACCTTTATGAACTTGATGGCCGTCCCCGTCATGTTTCATTAATCCTCAGAAATTTTACAATTTTATCGTGATGGCCGTCCCCATCATGATTTTATTTTCCCCAGCTAGTCGGCCGTCCCCGTCTTAGCTTTACTTGTTTTTCCCCAGTTAGTCGGCCGTCCCCGTCTCAGCTTTACCTTTTTATCCCCAGCATGCCGGCCGTCCCCGTCATTGCTTTATTTTCTGCATCTTCCCCAGCATGTCGGCCGTCCCCGTCATTGCTATTTACCCGGCAGTCGTCCTCTGCTCGACGGTCGTCCTCCGTCGCCCATACTTTACAATATATTTTATTTTTCCTTTACAATCTATATCCCTTTTCTTCTTCATTCTGTGAGTGCAAATTTTGGACTGTCTTTGGTATTCAACCACAAGTTATCTTGTTTGCCTGTTAAGCCGTCGCTTACATCCTGCACAGCTAACTCATGTTTGAATAGGGGCAGCTGTAAACACCCCAAATTTGCCCTCACCCATTCACACCATGACTTATGGTCATCTCATGTTCATAAACACAATCATATCATCTCACATCTCATTTTTGATTCACTGGATAGCTTTCAAGGCATCTGCACCTAGGGTTTGTGATCTGAGCAATCCCAGAGCATCCTGAGCCATTTCAAAGGCAACCAATCAACTCAAAGGGGTCCATGTGTGTTCTTATATCATATTTCATCTCCTCAAAGTCAAAAATGCATAGGAATCACAAGAGCTAGGGTTTGAGTGGATGCAGAGCCAGTTTGAACTGCACAGTTGACTGAAAATTAGGGTTTTGGTTTCAGAGGCCATAACTCCAAATTTTTTGGTCATTCTTGCTTCCATTGATCTCTATATGGTATAGGGAGTATGCATATCAATTTTCATGAAGAAATTCCATGGGGAAGTCATCTGATCAAGAGTTGACTTTTCAGACAAGTCAGTGCAAAATCAGGGCATCTGAGGCCCCCAATGACCCAACCAATGGGTGATCTTCATCATTTTGAGTGTATATGGTCTTTATTTGGTCATGGAAGAAGATTGAAGTTCATAGAAATCCAGAATTTAGGGTTTTTGCAAATGTTGACTTTTTGGGCATAGTTGACTTTTCAAGAATGCACCATTTTAGGTCAATTTTCAAGCCTTGATTCATGATCCAAAAAGGCTTCAAATGGAAAAACTTTGGTCATGAAAGTTGTAGATCTCATCTTTCCCTTTTCAAAAAGTACAAGAACATGATCAAATTCTTCTTGGATCAAAAGTTATGGCAATACAAAGTTGGCAAAAATCACTTATTTTCAAGTTATGCACCAAGTGGAAATTTTGCAAAGTCTTGGATCAAAACACATTGCAGCCTCTAGTTCACTACAAACCATTACACAAACATTTCCCTAAGTCATAAAATCAGATTTTTGATCAAGTTTGCCCATGGTTTAGTTCATGTAACTTGAATTTTTCACATGTGAACCAAAAGCTAGCCAACTTGCAAAAACCACTCATTTCACTTCCTACAACTTATGACATTGGAAGCTGACTTTGGCTAGCCTCTCCCTCACCTTTTGCTGCGCCAGCCATGCTTTGTCCTTGCCTAGATTTGGAGCCATGCCCTATCTTACACAAAAGTGGTTTTTGAGCAAAAAGTGATCTACCAATCCATAAAGCACAAGTCACATCAGCCAGCCAATCAGAATTGTTTATGATTTCAATTTGCAAGTTGAACATAACACAAGCCAAGGCTGAAACACACACACTCATCACATTCACAAAAAACTCACCTCATTGCAAGTTCCTTCGAAATTCTGTCCACAGCCATAAAACACTCAAACTCTCATCATCATTCAACTCACCACATCTCATAGACAAGAAACCACCAAAGCTCAAGCCTAAATCAAGCCTGAAAACTCCATTGCCATTATTCACCTCAAGCTGCAGATTCTATCGAATCTCTCTCCACAAGCCACAAACACACCAACCAACACCACAAACTTTCTCAACACACTTCATAGATCACAAACAACTCATTTTCACAGCCTGAAAGTGCCAAAATCATCATGGCCATTGTTGACTGAACTGAAGCAGTTCCATTCGAATCTCCTTCTCCAGCCAACACAAACTCATTTTGAGCATTCAAACACATTTGGGGGATCAAGTAGAGCAGCTTGCATCAAAGGAGGTGGCCAGAAAGTTCCTAAACTGAAAGCTCCAAATCTCAGGTAGCTCGAAATTAATTTTTCCAGAAATGGTTTTTTATGATACAAACTTGTTCTTCATGATGCACTGATCATTCTGGTACCTTTAGTTTTTGAAATGGTTTTGTTTTGAGCATTTAATTTGTGTTTGAAGCTCACGAACCCTAGAAATTGTTTGCTTCGATTCAGTTGATTTAGGAACTTTAAATTTGTTTTGAGAGAGGGGTTTGGTTCGTGAGAGGATAAGGATCATTTCCCTGGCCTTAGATTTCATTTTTGTAACGTTTTGAGGAAGTTGGGTGATTCTCAGGTGAGAGCTGGCCGGAGAAGACGACCGGAAGTCTTCTCCGGCCACCTGAATGTATTTAGGGCTTAATCCCATAATTAATGCTCGTTTGAATTTTGGCCGTTGATGCGCGTTGAATGTTTGACTTCCCACCCTTTTTGATGGCCAGGATCTGTTCATTAGCCCTAATCACTTTAATTAATTTATTTAATTAAGATTAATTCAGCTTTGAATCACAGCCACAGGATTACGCGCCAGTCAACACATTTAAACCCTGGAGCAATCCTGGCCATCCAATCTGTTTACTTTCATTTTCTTTTAATTTTTATTCATATTTATTTCATTTAAATTGCACAATTTATTTAAAATAGTTAAAAAATCATAAAAATTATGAAACTTTTTCTTTAAGGTTTTATTAATTTTTATGACACAAAAATATTTTTATTTTATTTTTTATCATTAAAAAAGTATTTTTAAATATATAAAAGATCATTTTTAATTGATTAATGAGAATTAATTAAGTAAAAATACTTTTAGGTATTTAAAAATTACAAAAAAATTCATGAAATGCTCTAAGACATTTAGAAACATTGTCCAACCTTCAAACCAAATTTCTTTTTTGATCTTGATGCACTTTAAGAATTTTTCATTGAATTAAATCATTTTTTATGCATTATTTTGATCACATGTTTGAAAATTCATTTCTGCCTTTTGGTGAAGGTTGAGACATTGATTCTTTTGCATTGTTTTCCATTTGACATGTATTTTCAAAGATAAAAAGGCCATGATTTGATCTTGCATTTTCTAATTGATTGGCATTTGTTTTGATAAGAACCCTAAAAAACCCTAATAACTTGCAAAAATCATATCTTGAGATTGGTAAAGAGTTGGGAGCTCCCCTTTGGGCAGTGGTTTGTTATAGGTCTAGGGTTTCTTTGAGTGCCATTTTCCATTTTTTATCTTAGGGTTTGCTTCTGTTTTTGGTTTGTGTTTGATTGTTTGTTTCATAAACCCTAATTTGGGCTTTCTCTTGCATCCTTCTTGCATTCTTTTGCATAAGTTGACTTGCCATTGCATTTTGTGCATTCTTATGATTCATTTGACATCTTAAGACATGTATGAAGCATCATTGATCATTGCATTACATCTTTGCCATGCCATTTGCCTTGTATGCTTCATAACATTTCATGCTTGTTCATGTTCCTTAGCTTGCATCATATGCATTCATGGTCTTGTATGAACATCCCCATGTCATGCATCATGTTTGCAGCACCTCATAACATCATAATCATCATGTACATGCTTCTGGTTTGGTCTAGCATCATGCCATTTCATCTCATCTTGCATTGCATTGTGTTTCTTTCTAACATTTCAGGTGGTAAGTAAACTTGAGAAGTGAATTTGCCTTCACTTCTCATACCTTTTCTTTTCATCTCCCTTGCATCCATTGCTGCATTTTTACTTGTGCTTGAGTTTGAGCTTGTTCATCCTTCTTCCTCCCACTTTCTTTCTTCAAGTGACTTGACTTCTTGAATGAAGCAAGTCACCTTGCTTCTCTTGATCTTATTCATCTGCTTCCTGGTGGCTCCTGTGAAGATTGTTCTTGAAAACCTCACAAACCATAGGAACAACCAAGCATGTCAATGAATTAGGGTTTTGATTAGTCTCCCCCATAGTTTTTACCTTTGTGTCTCCCTTTGAGTCTTCTCTTCTCATCTCATAATCAGAGACTAAACCCTAAAGGTTTTAAAACTTTGTGATTAGGGTTATGCCTGTATCCTTCTTTTAGGATGGAGTGTATAACTTCAATCCTAAGTATTAAACCCTTAAGGTGTTTAAATCTCTTAATCAATCCATCTAATAATCATCAAGACACCACACTTGTAACTTGGGCCTTGCATTAGGGTTCTAATTCTTCCTTAAGTGGTTAAGAAGGACTAACCCTAGTGTTAATGGACAAGTCCCCCTCAAGTTGTCTTACAAACAATAAAATCCATTTCATCATCATACCATTAAATAAAATCCACTTAATCAAAGGTTTGTTCTGTCATGGGTTTAATCCCTAATCATGGATTAAGTTGAGGAGCTTTCCTCAGCTTAAACATTCTCATCTATTATCCTTCTATTAGGATGGTGTAATGAGTCTGTTAAATCCCTGATTATGGCTTAACCTCATTACTCAACACTAAACAAAAACCACAAAAACATCTAAATAATCACAAATAGGTTAATGATCCTAACCCTACATCAAAGGTGATTAAGTGTGAGAATCTGACTTCACACTTAAGGTATTCTCATTACCCCTAATCAGAGGGATGATGTGATGAGTTTACTAACCCATTGGTTTAGGCTTAAGCTCATTATCTTATGAAAAACTTTCAAAAGCAATAAAAGACTGAAAACATCAAAAACAAACAATAATCGTCTCCTCCGGGATTCTTTTCTCATCTCATTCACTCACAAACGAGAGCTCGCTTCTTCCGTCTAATGCAAGACAGTTTGCATCTGTGCCAGACAGATCATACACTTGAGCATAGGCAAGTAAGCAGTTCACAAGTCAATTCACCTTTCAGTCTCTTTGGGTCGAACTACGGTGTTCTGACTTCCTCATTGCACGAGAGGATACGTAGGCATAACTTAACGGTTATCGAACAAAAGTCTCCGTATATTCCCCCTCCTTCCAGCATTATTCTTTGAGCCTCATGGTCATGAGCATTTCATTCCTGATCTCACACTGACACTGTACATTTATACACATCACATTTCTTTACACTGACACCTGTACATCCTTTTCCAGCTCTTTGACACACAAATTGCACTGACACTACCCCTTTATAACACAAATCTTTTAAGCGTGGATCCCGTCGAGTACGACGGACAATCTGGGTGCTAATACCTTCCCAGGTTGTAACCAACCCCCTTTCTCAGTCTCTCTGGTTCGCAAACCGTCTTATCCGTATCTTTCTAGGTCTATGCAGCATTGCCTTTCCTCCGGGATAAAAATGCCTAGCTGGCGACTCTATTCATTCTACAGTGAGTTCACGGCTGTGTGTTCTCATTGTCCCTCTCGCCGACCGTTCGCGTCTGTACCTTCATCTGGACCCGGTTTCATTTGTCGGAGCGACACATACCATAATAACTTGCGTGCTCCTCAGCCTCTCATCCAATACATTTGACACGTCAATTAATGAAGTGAGGACTGAGATGCGTTCATTCAATCCAATGGCCATTGTTTTTTCCAGCATTTTCCTGAATTTCCACCCCATGAATTATATACCAGCGCAAACCTAATGGGCCCAAGCTTCTATTCGCACCCCCTTTTCCTCTGGGCTCATTTCATTTCAACTATATTTCCTGCTCTTCACACCCCCAGCTCTCTTGCTCATTTTATTTTCTTTTTCTTTTTATTTCTTCTAATCATTTTGGTTTCTAATTTTTAAAAATACTTCCAAGTCTTAGAAAATTCTGAATTAATTCATGGATGATCAATTGAGTTTTCTCTAATTTTCTATATTTTTCTTTTCCATTTATTTTCATCAGCCACGTGTCAATTAATTGTGCATCTTAATTAATTCATTTTAAGTCCTTTTTGTGCATGCTGCCTTGTCCAATTTCCATAGTGTTCATCTTTTTGAGTTTCTTGTTGGTTCTTTTTGCTCTGGATTCATAAGAGGATGTACTTCATGTGTGATTTTTGTCCTGTTTTTTAGAAATTTGTTCATTGGGTTTTGGTCCTTGACTTGTGATTGAAGTTTCTTAACCCTAGTTCATGTTTGAGCCTCCATTTGACTTGCATATCTTCTTAATTTCTTCCAATCCTTTTGGCACATTGTTATATCATGTTTAAAGATCATTTGTCCAAAGTGGTGGAATGTTTGGGTTCATATTTGATTTGATTTGAATTTTGTCTTGTAACTTGTCCCATTTTGCTTCTTTTTGATCATAAGCTCTCTCATTAGCCTAGAAGGGCACTTGTGCCAACTTCTTCTCCTCATTTGGGGTCTCTTTGGGGTATGGGTATCATTCTTATCTTGGTTTAGGGTTTGTGTCTTGAAAATTTTGTGTTTGGCTTACTTTTTTAAGTTCATCTTTTCTTATGTGCATTCACCTCACTTCTTTGCTCCTTTCCATCTCATAATGTGATTGTTTGGTCTTGTGCTTCTCTTCTCTTCATCTATCTTGCTTATTAAGCACTTCTTTGACTTGATTTGGTTCTGGTCTTGTACCTTGGGTTCATGTTTTGTGCATTTTTGCTTTGCATCTTCTTAAGTTCATTTTGCCTTGCCATGTGTTTCATGTTGCTTCATAATTAACTTGTATGCACCTTTTCTCATTCTTGTGACTTGCATATCCATTGAGAATTTGTACATATGACTTCACTTATGTTTGTATGATGTTGGCATGTCATTTTATTCATTTTGCTTTGCTTGTATGCTTATGTTGTTAACCTTTTCAGGGGCTATGGTAAGTGAGAGGTGTGGAAGTGATTCCCACATCTCCAAATCTCATCTCTTCTCTTCTTATTCTTATTTGTGCTAACCTTTGATTGTTGGGCTTAGGCCTTACTCATCCCTTTTCTTCTTTCTTCTTCTTCTCTTCTTCTTTCTTTCTTCTTTAGGATAGAAAACCACACTAACCTTAGGATATCCATGCATGACAACACTTAGGATTCTTTAGTCCCCCATTAGACTTTTACCTTTGTGATCCTTTTGGTGCTTTCTCTTCTCATCTTCAAACTTAATTCTAATTTACTTAATAAATGTTGAGTACTTTCATGTGACATGAGAATTTGCTATGAGATGCTTGCACGCGTTCCGTTTCGGGGCGAGGTGTAAGTTATCCCTCGTGGTGGATAGGTCTTAGCATGAGATTACCTCACAAAGAAAAAGCTAAAAAACACTTCTTAACCAAAAAATTTCAAAAAAAACTTAATAAATGTTAATAGGTCAGTGTGTCTGAGCCTTCACTTGTAGGACTAGCTTTGGGGATTTCCTCCATAGATAGGTGTGCCTCTTGCGCATTCCATTTCGGGATGATGTGAGACGTACACATCCCAGTGAGTAAGACTTAGGTACACTTACCTATGCAAATTTCACTCATAAAAGGTTTCTAAAAAACACCAAACAAACAATAAGCGTCTTTCCTTCGGGATTTCTATTCTCGTCTCATTCGTTCCGTACGCGAACTTGCTCCTACTTGTCACTTTGCAAGACGGTTACGCACTCATCGTCCGAGTCTGCAACACCTGAGCAATGGCATAGGCAGTTCAAGCCTTAATTCACAAGCAATTTCTTTTCTACCCCTAGTTAGGGGAACTACGGCGTCTCTGATCCTCATTGTCCAGATGAGGTACGTAGGCAGCGGGGTAGGGCCCGTTCGAACACACTCTTTTATTTTCCCTATATTTTCCCCCTTTCTTTTCTTTTCTTTTCTAGTTCCAGTCTCATTTTTGCAGCAGCTTTCATACCCTCACCCTTTGAAACATTTTCTTTGCAAGCGTGGATCCCGTCGGGTACAGCGGACGATCTGGGTGCTAATACCTTCCCAGGTCGTAACCGACTCCCGAACTCAGTCTCTTTGGTTCGCAGGACCCGTGTCCTTCCTTTTCTTTTCTTCTGGTTTGTGCAGCATTACCATTCCCGTTCCTTCGGGATAAAAATGCCTGACTGGCGACTCTACCTCTTTTCCACGCCACTTTCGCGTTTGTACCAGGATGAAAATTCGGGGAGCGACACAACCCAACTGGGTCAAATACATAACACAAGCCCAATTCTAAATGACCCGAAACTAAATAAAACTAATGCAGCAGCTTCAAACGAAATTCTTGAAAATATGACTCCTAATCTGACTTCGACTCCAACACAAAAGTTGTAGCTCTTTTTCTTAGCTTTCCATTGACTGGTAGAACGCCTCAATCAGATTTCTGGAACTCCGATTATGCTCATTTCCGTAAAAGCTGTTAAAGCTGAAAATTAAGTACGAAAATTAAATTAAGCCAAAAATAAAGTAAATTAGAAAAACAAATTAAAATATAATAATAAACAAATAAAACTAAAGAAATGCCTAAGTGCAATCATGTAGGAATGTGCACCAAAATGCACTGATCAGTGGGTTCCTGGTCTTCAGGGTCGTCTTCGACAAGACGACTATCGAGGTCGATGGAATTGATTTGTGGAGAAGGTTGCCGCTCTTCGACCCAGGGCTTCTTGCTGCCTTTGGAGGTGTTGATCACAGCTTGTCCTTTAACTGCTGCATTGAAGCATCTTCGGGCTGCCTCTATGTCCCTGTGCATTGTGACTATGCGGCCCAACTTGTTGTAGTATTTCATCTTCAAGTGGACCATTGAGGGAACTATGGTCAGCTCGACTAGAGTTGGTCGACCAAGAATGTAATTGTACGATGAAGGGCATTCAGTCACCAAGAAAAGGACTTTGATTTCTCTGGTTGTCTCGTTTTCTCTGAACAAAACGAGGAGCTCTACATATCCCCAGGATGTGGTAGCCCCGTTGAATCCCTGAAGGTCGGATCCAACATACGGGGACAAGTTTGTTTTGTCAAGCTTAAGGGTTTTGAATATATAGGCGTACATGATATCCACGGAGCTGTCCTGGTCAACCAAAATGCGACAGACATCGAAGCGCGCCATTTTTTCCCTTATCAGTAAAGGATGCTTGATTTAGGAGATCCACCAGGGAGTTCTTCGAGGTAGAATGAGATGGGATTGAATTTCCCCCAAGACTTGATTAATGTTGCCAGTTGGTCGGGTGTGGTTAGTAGGAGCTCTTCGAATTTCCGATTTACAGAAATCGCGGCATTCTCGTTTTTCATCCTGCCCCCGAAGAATACTAAGGTTGTCGGTAAGTTTTCCCAGGGGTTGTGAGCAGCAAGGTATCCTTCTGTGTGGATGTCGGGGGAGGGGGTGAAAATCTTTAAGACGGGATACACAGAGGGCTACAAGAAAGGGAGAACCGTCGGACGGGGTGTCCTTGCGGCTTCTCTTTGAACCTTGGTCCTCGTGTTGGGGCGTATCGCTCCTCTTGGTGTACTGGTTGAGGTGGCCCTCCTTGATCAGTGTCTAAATTGCGTCTTTTAGATAAACATAATCTTTGGACACGTTGTTGCACCCCAAAATTTGCCCTCCCCTAGTCAAGACAAGGTGTTCCAAGGTGTACCAAGAGGTTCACAAGGTGTCCCAAGAGGTTCAAGAGGTTCACAAGGTTCACAATTAGTCAGAAAGTGTGACAATCCCCTCAGACAAAGCATCCTCCTAAGCAATGCATCCTAAACTAGGGTTTTGGATTTCATCAGGCTAAATGGACTTCCAAGGCTTCAAGTGAGCTTCATAGCATCCTATATGGCTTCAAGAATCCCTATGTCAAGTTTCAAGGCTTTCCCAAAAGGTTTGCTCAGTCAAATGATCAGATAGGCTAAAATCAGTCAAAGTAGTTAAAAAGTCAAAATGAGGTCAACTGTGGTCAAACCAAAAGTCAAACTTCATGATTTTTGGCCAGCATCAAGTATATGAAGTAAAATTCATCATTTGATCAAGGTTTCATCATGACTCATCAAGGATATTTCCGATCATCAAGAATCAGGAGTTTCTAAATTAAGGTTTTCATAGGAAAAGTCAACTGAACTTTGACCAGCCATAACTTTCACATGCTTCATCAAAAATTTCCCATCCAAAGCTCATTTTGAAGGAAATTGAATTATATACAACTTTGTGTCTCACAAGCCAAGCCTAAAAATGCTTCATTTGGAAGGTATGAGCTAAGACATTATAGGTCATTTTAAAAGTCAACAAAAAGTCAACATCTTCCAAAGGGCATAATTTGAAAATGGTAAAAGATATGGAAATGATACCAATGAGGTTGGTTAGAGGACTCTCTAAGCTTTCCAAAATGTCCACGAACACCCTCATAGCCTTAAAATTGAGGGAGATATGCCTTTGCAAAGTTGGGAAATTTTTGGGAGGTTTATGAAGCAAATAGGGCCTTAAAACCAAATTTCTTCAAATGGGCCTGCAATTTTGTGATTCAATCTTTACCATGACATCATGCACGACCCAATTCTCATTTATTCAGATTTTTATAATTTATTTTATATTTATTTTGATTTTATTCATTAAAATTCAATTTAAATAAAAATAAAATATGAAAACTCAATATTTAAATGTGATTCTTCTTCTAGAAACTCTTAAAGACCATTTAAATTGATTTGATGCTATCCAAATTCGTGCTAAGGCATTATGGCATGAAAATATTTGATTTTTTTTTGACTAATTTGGCAAGAAGATTTCTTCACATTCAAGACATCCAAAAGCCCACAAAGTCACATGTTTTTTGACCTAATTTGGTTCACTATATGAAGAGGAACATAACACAAACACAAGGGACGAAAAAATCAGAACATAAAGCCACCACCAAACTTCAAATTTTCACAGAAATATTGCCCATTCGGTTTGGGCATTCCAGCGCGTTTACAAAGGTTTGAAGGGTTCCTTTGTCTTCATTGATGCATTCTGAAGCTATAGCCATCATCACCATCATCAAATACTTCATAAATTGTGCCAACCGAATTGATATTTTATCTTGAAATTTGATTTTCCGATTCCCATTAAATATGCATGCTAACTCAAATTTAACAACGTATCATTGTTTGTATTGGTGAGTAGATGCTTTCTGGATGTTTCAATTGAATTTCTAATGCAGGTTTGACATAACACCACTGTTAGGGTTTTGAGCTTGAATTTGGGGATTCATGATTTAAGCCATTTAAAGTTTTTTTTAAGAACGTGGTTTGATTGTATAAGTCATGGGTAAGTGAAAAGATTGGTCAATCTGGACGAATTTTGCGCGTTATGTAATGTTCAAGAAATATAGGTTTTCTGCAAAAATAAAATCACAGGAAAATTCGAAGTAAAATTCGCATGAAATTTCGCAGGTAAGAGGAGGAAGAAGATGAATTGGGCGCGCAATTCTGAAGTTCAAAAAACTGTTTTATTTTATATATATTTCTCTGTATTATAATTAATAAATGAAGCAAACAACCTGGTGGATAGAGCGTACGCGTGTGGATCTGCGGAGCCTGGGTTCGATTCCCAGGTTCACTCATTTTTTTAACATTTATTATTTCTTACAGGTTTATTATTTGTTTGTTATGGTTCATAAAGATATCACAATTATACGCGCAGCCTGGTGGATATGCGCTCAGTCTGGTAAAGGGAGGTCCTGGGATCAAAACCAGGCCTCCCTATTTCTTTTAATATGTTTCTTTTTATATATATTTAATTATTATTTTGATATTTAATTAATTAATAAACCAATAATCTTTATTATAATTAAATCATTTATAAATCTCTTTTCTTAAAAATTAATTAACTTCCTAAATAAATATTAATTATTCTTTTTAATAATTTGTATTATAGTATTAATTTTTGTTATATAATTTGTAAATAAATATTTGAAACCTTAATTACTTGAAAAACTCCAATTACTTGCTAAAACCTTAATTTTTTTCATTAGTCTTAAAATCTAACCTAATTTTTTTCTAAAACCTAATTAAATTATTATTATTTATTTTTATTAATATGTAAATAGTTTATTATTTGTTTATTATTATTAAAACTTATTTTCTTAATTAATTCTTAAAAAACTTTTCTAACATTAATTTTTTCTTGCTAATTTCTTATTTCTTTTATTCTATTATTCTAACCTCTATTCTTATTTTTTATTATTAATTATTGCTTATTTATTATTATTATTCTATTTATCATTATTATTATTTCTCGATTATATTGTAATTGTCCCAAAGCCTTGTAATATTTTTAGGTTTATATTTTTTTGCTTTATTTATTTGAAATATATTTATTGTATGGTTAGTAATTTAGGGTGTGTATAACATGTTTGTAATTAAAAGCAACTTAGAGTAATTAACTTAAATAAGATAAATATTTGAAAATAAACACGCACACACGTAAGTCAATCTTTGATCGCCATCTTGCACTTCCTAGGGTTGCCTCTCAGTTGCCTAATTCAAAAGGTCAAGTAGGGTGTCTTAAGCAAGTCCCTTCATAAATATCATCAAGTCCCTTCAGTTTATAAGATCAAGTCCCTTCGAGGTTGCCTACGATAAATGATCTTGTCCCTTCGAATAAAAGATGATAAGTCCCTACAAATTGCTAAAAACACCATACAGTTGCCTATATCCAGATGTCCCTACACATGTCCCTTAATTACATCCAAGGTAATGACTACCTATTCCTTAATAATAGGGATAGTCTTACCATTGAAAGAACATAAGAACATGAAAGACTTAATCTAGGGTAGGTTTCTCTTAAGTTGCTTGCTCACATTTCAAAATACTCTTTACACCCCACTTTTCAAACAATTTTAAAAAACAAGGCTTTGTATACATCCATACGAGGATCATTACAAAATACTTAGAAAGTTTCTAATCACACACTACACCTTTTGCAAACAAACAAAGTGAGCTAAGTAACTAAGAGCCCATGGATAACCATGGATATAAAGGGTGCTAACACCTTCCCTTTATATAACCTACCCCCCCGAACTCAAGTCTTTTAAAAATAGGTCTTTCCTGTTCTTTTATGTCCTTTCCTTTTGGATAAAATAAAAGTCGGCGGCGACTCTTGCTATCCGCAACATTTATAGAAAGTCAGTTCTCCCACCGTGTTTCAGAACTGGCGACTCTGCTGGGGAGTTACTTAATAAAAGAGGGGTACCCTTAGGAATTAGACCACTTTAAATTATTTGATTTATACTTATTTGTTGGACTCTTATGTGTGAAAGATCCTAACCCGGATCTAGTGTACCTTAGGTAAATGGCAATAGACCAAGGAAACTGTACGGCGTATACCGATATGGTTGATCTGGTGGCCATAGTTAGTGTGACTTCTTGGTTGGTGGTTATGTTCCTTAAGTAAGTTAAGGATAATATGAGGCTGCCATATGTTGTCAATACACTAACTGACTTTTAGAACCCTAGTCATCCCATCTTGTCCTTTAGAAAGTAGTGAGATAGCCGACTTTGGTGAAGACTGAAGTTGGTTGATACTCGATGCTACGCTCAGTGAGATCCTAAACTTGGAGGGTTTTGGTTGGCAAGTAAGTTGCCTACTGAACAACCACCCTTGTGAAGGATCAATGATATTGAGATCCCTTAGAACCTGGTTACTTTATAGGACAGGATGAACCAACTAAACTTCAGGGGAGGGTACTTACCTTTAAACCTCATGCAAGCCTCTAAACCTAAGGATATTGTGTGACTTGTTTGTGTGTGCCACATGTTTTTGATTGAGCATAACATCATAGCATCATCATGCATCATAAGCATAGCATTTTCACTAACCATTTCAAGGACAAAAGTATTTATCTTTGTTCTTTGTTGCAGGTCATGGCTTCTGCTTGTAGGAATACTATCCGGATCAACTTTGTAGGAATACCTTCTAAGCTTAAGGAATTGGTCTCTCAAGTTTCTGAAAACTCCCAATTCATCAAGAGGCATGGTCACCTACTGGATCTAGTCACTTCAGGATTCAATGAAGACATGATGAGTGTCCTATTTCAGTTCTTTGATCCTAAACATCATTGCTTCACATTCCCCGACTATCAGCTGGTTCCTACAATGGAAGAGTTCTCCAAACTACGGGGTATACATATCCTTGATCAGATACCTTTCACAGGCTTAAAGAAAGAGCCTAAACCTGAAGTCATTGTTGCAGCCCTACATCTGAAGAAATCAGACATTGTCCTAGAAACGAGAAGTGGAGTTAAGGGTATCCTTGCTAAGGTATTGACGGAGAAAGCTCAAGTGCTCCTAAAGGCTATGAGCTATGATGCTTTTTAGGAGATCTTAGCCTTATTAATCTATAGCCTAGTGTTGTTCCCTAATCCAGACCAGTTCATAGATGTACACGCCATCAACATATTTATGACTCGCAATCCAGTGCCTACATTACTTGGAGACATCTTACATTCTCTCCATACCCGTACTACGAAGGCACGAGGAACTCTGATGTGCTGCATACCTCTATTGTCTAGGTGGTTTATTTCTCACCTTCCTCGATCAGTAATGAAGAATAAACAAGGGTTAAGGTGGTCCAAGAGGATCATGTCACTTTCTTATTCAGACATTCATTGGTGCTCTAGATCCAAGGAGAATGTTACTATCATTGACCGTTGTGGGGAGTTCTCTAATGTGCTACTCCTTGGCATAAGAGGAGGCATTACTTACAACCCTTCTTTAGCTCTACGCCAGTTTGGTTATGCTCGGAGTAATGGTCCTCATGACATGCTTATTCAGGGTATAGTGTTCGACTACGACAACGATCTGCAAGGTTACCGTCAAAGGTTCATACGAGCTTGGGGTAAAGTGAACAAGGTTGACAGCAAGACTCTAGAACCAAAGTACTCCATTCCTATGGAACCTTACCTCAGATGGGTGCGATCTCGTGCTCAAACTCTTATGATGCTATATCCTGCTATTCTACCAGTTACTACGGAACATGTTGTAGAAGGAGAAACTCCTTATACCATCCTTCACCCAGACATGCCCACTGACATGGAAGAATTGCAGAGGTCCTGGATCCAGTTGAAGGAGCAAAGGGATACTTTTGAGACTCATTTCAAAGCTAGTCAAGAGAGAATCCTGGAGCTGACAGAACAACTTCACGAGGAGCGGAATCTCAACTCATACCTCAACACAAAGAGGAAACGTCCATGGGAGACTTAAAACCCCATCTTTATATTCATTTCATTTTTGTTGTAAGCCCAAGGGGAAAACAAGTTTATTGATTACTAATAAAAGTTTACTTTCTGGTTGTTTAAACAAATTTAAATTCTGCGGTCCTTGAAAACATTGCATATGCATTTACATACCATGTCATTGCATCATATGTTTCTTATGAACAGGTATCTCATCGTCTCGCTGTTTATTTCAGCAGAAATGGCTCTCGAACAATCTGTCAAAGATCTTCAAGCTCAGAATGCTCAGTTTTAGGAAGTGATTCTGAATTTGTCCAAGGGGCAAGAAGAGTTGAAAGCACTCCTCTCTAAGGACATGAAGAAGAAGAATCCTGAGGACAACAAAGATGATCTGCTGAAACAACTACAAGCTGAGATGGCAGAGATGAGGATCCAGATGAATGGCCAAATGACTCTTATCCAGAGTTTGGCCCAGGGGCAAGAAGAGCTGAGAAGCTTTGTCAATAAGCTTCGGCATAACAGAGTTGGGAATCTAATCATCAGTCAACCTCCGTTGAAACAAGCTAACTTGGTTGAAAGGAAGATATTGATAAAAGAAGGAAAGAAACATGCTACTACTGATCATCCTTAAATGGAAGAAAGAAGGCCTTGTAAGGTTAATCCACTTCGATACAAGGAATGTAGAAGACAGTTCATCCGGTTTAGCACACCAATGTCACAAATTTTGCAATGCCTATTGGAGATGAAGTTGATTTCCTTGGAAAATTCTTCTAAAAATCCTAACACCTCCTCTCCTCGCTATAATCCCAAGGCAAGGTGTATGTATCACTCCGACTGTCCTGGACATGACACTAATAACTGTTGGGCATTGAAGAATAAGATTCAAGACCTAATTAACGAAGGAATACTCAAGGTTACGCCAGAAGGCCAGGTTGAGTTCTTCTATCGTCCATCAAGAATCAAAGTTTCCAGATAACTGGAGTGACGAGTTTAGAGGAAGAGGCTTTGAGAACATTCGAATTTTCGTTTGTAATTTCTTTTGTTTGCCTAAACACTTACTATTATGTTAGACTTTATTTTCACTAATGCATTGCATATGTTTGTCTTGAGTTAATCCATTTGTTTCACTATCTTTAAAACTATGCTTCTTATTTCTATCTTGTGATATTTAATTCCTGATAAAGCTATAAGCCTGTAGAGGGAGGATGACGAAAACAATACCATAATCTTATGCAGTATGCTTTTGAACAGACTATGTTGACGATGTACAGGCATTGTTTCAATTCCTAAACAGTGGAGATATAAGGAAGTTAATCCCCTGTCAACCCTTTTGAGCCTATGAAGTAGGAGTTTTCATTCTCACGCAAATTAAAACCTTTATTCATAACCTGGGGCAGGGTAGTTATTCGGTTAACTCAACTATGCCAATTATTTCTGTTGTACACAACTAATGATGTTTCCCTGTAATCATTAAAGTCTGCAAGTCAATATCTAGCAAAAGAAAAGCTCACTAAGTCAAAACCTATGAAGGAGACTTAATACAAAAATAAAGACATCCCGCTGACTGTAACCTTGAAATAAACAGTTCAGGCAAAAAGAAGGGATAACAAAGTCAGAAGAAAAAAAGAGGTCACTATAGATCCTCAACAAAGAAAGATGACTGAATGTTCAAATAAATTTTTGGTTTCTGAACCATCACAAATGTCAGTGTTACAATACCAAACTTCTTTGGAGCTTCAATGCATAAGTTAACCGAACATAGGACTGAAGAACATCATGGAGATTGGGTTGGGTATAAATAAAATTTGAGCCTTTATCCTTTGTTTCTTAAACCATGAACCAGGCCACGTTATAACCCTTTAAAAGTCTTAACTGAAGCATGGTTAGTTTGAAAGCATATTGCCACAAAAAGGTATCCTGACTCCTTTAGGGCTTATTATAAAACTTGAGTTAATATCACAGTTTTCATAAAAATTGTTTTTCTAAAATAACCCTTTTTCAAAACTTCAAGACAGACATAAGCATTGCATTTTTGAAAATATTTGTTTGCATATACTTGAGTGTTTGATAAACAGAGAAACTTACAGGATGAATGTTCAATAAACCAAAGTCCTTCTGATAAACAAAGTTGCTTCCTGGATCAAAGTCCATGTATACAAAGGGGTATAGTCATTATCTCCCAATCAAGGGGGAAGACCATGATATTGCCTAACTCATTTGGGGCAATCAGGACAGGATTCAACTATGTTTAAATAACCAGGGGCAACTCTCCTCATATATTTGAATTAACAAGGTTAACATTACAAAGTTCATGATGTTAGGGGCATATTATTGTGGGGCATTCTGCTTATTTCTCTTGAGGTAACTACCTTCAGATACTTCCATTATGGGACAATTCATCTTCAACCAAGGGGCAATGCTCTCTTTTCAAATCTAATACCCGGAGCGTATATGGTCCATCACAATTTGAAGACACATTCCTTTCATTGTATTACCTTGATATTGGATTCTCAGCAGAAGCCATTGTGGAAATTAATTGTCTACGCCAGTAGTATCAGATGGTGTCAGTATCATGTCTTCAGATCCAGCTATGAGGATTTTTGGGAAGGTATTCAGGAAAGTTAAGAATCTCAGGAGCTCTAAATCCAATTGGTTATACACTCTCAATGTTGAAACAATTTTGTTTTCAAATTCAGCTTTACTTTTCCCTCTTTATTCAAGTAGGAAATGCTTTCCGAATTCAGGTTTACTTTTCCCTTTTAACTAAAGCGAGAAATGTCCGCTGGTTATGTTGGAATGTATATATGCTTTTGAATATGATTGATGTTTACCAGAAATACATAAAATACAATAAAAGCATTTATTAAGAACGAACGGAGGTAGGAATTCAACAAAGATTTGCTAGTTCATCCCCATAGGGTAATCTTTATGGACATCCTTACGAAATTCTTCAAGTAATATCTTATACTTCCCACTCGACGAAGCCTTCAAGCAGTTTCATATCCTCCGAAGAATTAAGT
The DNA here is from genome assembly GCA_963966055.1 of Lathyrus aphaca. Taxonomy (NCBI): domain Eukaryota; kingdom Viridiplantae; phylum Streptophyta; class Magnoliopsida; order Fabales; family Fabaceae; genus Lathyrus; species Lathyrus aphaca. The sequence continues at coordinate 131,070,697 of OZ014521.1, read as the reverse complement.
CTCCCGGATTTATGTCCATCTCTTTTATCCTCAGTCAGGATATTCAGGAACTTATTCCTTCAATAAAAGCACGACGAATGAAGACGGGAGGTTCTGAGTACCATATCATTATAAAAGACGGAAACGAAGTCCTCATATTCCTCAGCAACGAACCGAGATTTATTTTCCCCAGCCAGCAGTTGTTATTAAGAGATACCCAGACACTTCAGGCTACATGATTCATACATACATCATTTACATTATATCATGGCATATGCATCCATAACCCCTATGACATTCTTACTTAAGAGCATCATACCTTACATGCATACATCAAATAATCTTGCATAAACTAACCTTTCCTTTTCAGGATAGTTGCAGGCAGATAAACACTATCAAATAATTCAGAGATGATCTATACGAAGATCAGATACTGATATCCAATTCAGAGATAATCGCTACGAGGATTCATTTCTGATGATCAATACAAGTTGTCTTTGAGATAGCACATAAATGGTCTATACGAAGACCGAGTGTTCAGTCCAAGATATTACCAGAAGCAATTCGGGAGTAATCGCCACGAAGATTTAATCCTGATGCTCAAGTTGTCCTTGGAAGGGTACATAAATGATCTATACGAAGATCTAGTGCTTAATCCAGGATATTTCCATAGGAGATAATCGTTAACGAAGATTTATTTCTGGTGGTTAACTATCTTTGGGATAATGTGTAAATGATCTATACGAAGATCTAGCACTTAATCCAAGAGATCCTTTCAGAAGAAGTTCAGGGATAATCGCCACGAAGATTTAATCCTGATATTCTTTTTGTCATTGGGAAGGTATGTAAATGGTCTATACGAAGATCTATTACCTAATCCGGGATATTTCAAGAAGAGATAATCGCCACGAAGATTTATTTCTAATGGTCTATGCAGCAGTTTATCTATGGAAGGGTACCTAAATGATCTATACGAAGATCTAGTGCTTAATCCAGGATATTTCCAGTGGAGATAATCATTAACGAAGATTTATTTCTGATGGTTAACTATCTTTGGGATCGTGTGTAAATGATCTATACGAAGATCTAGTACTTAATCCAAGAGATTCTTTCAGAAGAAGTTCTGGGATAATCGCCACGAAGATTTAATCCTGATATTCTTTTTGTCCTTGGGAAGGTATGTAAATGGTCTATACGAAGATCTATTACCTAATCCGGGATATTTCCAGAAGAGATAATCGCCACGAAGATTTATTTCTAATGGTCTATGCAACAGTTTATCTATGGAAGGGTACGTAAATGATCTATACGAAGATCTAGTGCTTAATCCAGGATATTTCCAGAGGAGATAATCGTTAACAAAGATTTATTTCTGATGGTTAACTATCTTTGGGATAGTGTGTAAATGATCTATATGAAGATCTATCACTTAATCCAAGAGATTCTTTCAGAAGAAGTTCAGGGATAATCGCCACGAAGATTTAATCCTGATATTTTTTTTGTCCTTGGGAAGGTATGTAAATGGTCTATACGAAGATCTATTACCTAATCCGGGATATTTCCAGAAGGGATAATTGCTACGAAGATTTATTTCTAATGGTCTATGCAACAATTTATCTGTGGGATGGTACATAAATGATCAATACGAAGATCTTGTACTTAGCCCAACATATTACCAAAAGCAATGCAGAAAAGATCGCCACGAAGATTTGATTCAGATGCTTAATTTAAAGTATGTTCCTAAAGATGGTTAAGAGTCGATCTATACGAAGATCTAAGCACCGACACTTAATAAAGGATTTTGTTCCCCCAGAGATAATGCTGAGATGATCTATACGAAGATCTAGTGTTGGCATTCAACTCAAACCATGTTATAGGAATGATTCAGAGACGGTCTATACGAAAACCCAGTACTGATATCCAGTGACAACATGAAGATACTACCACCTTCTGATATTATGGATGGAATCTTTAAGCCCACTCCAACATATACAACCAATCAGCAGTGTTACTTTACGCACCGGCGAGTGCAAATTTTTGGGCTTTTGTGTTCAATCCCCTTCAACCTTCCAAGTCACAAATGGCACACATGCCAATCTAACTCCTCAGGTTTCAGAAAATTGAATAGGGGCAGCTGTTGCACCCCAAAATTTGCCCTCCCCTAGTCAAGACAAGGTGTTCCAAGGTGTCCCAAGAGGTTCACAAGGTGTCCCAAGAGGTTCAAGAGGTTCACAAGGTTCACAATTAGTCAGAAAGTGTGACAATCTCCTCAGACAAAGCATCCTCCTAAGCAATGCATCCTAAACTAGGGTTTTGGATTTCATCAGGCTAAATGGACTTCCAAGGCTTCAAGTGAGATTAATAGCATCCTATATGGCTTCAAGAATCCCTATGTCAAGTTTCAAGGCTTTCCCAAAAGGTTTGCTCAGTCAAATGATCAGATAAGCTAAAATCAGTCAAAGTAGTTAAAAAGTCAAAATGAGGTCAACTGTGGTCAAACCAAAATTCAAACTTCATGATTTTTGGCCAGCATCAAGTATATGAAGTAAAATTCATCATTTGATCAAGGGTTGATCATGATTCATCAAGGAGATTTCAGATCATCAAGAATTAGGAGTTTCTAAATTAGGGTTTTCATAGGAAAAGTCAACTGAACTTTGACCAGCCATAACTTTCACATGCTTCATCAGAAATTTCCCATCCAAAGCTCATTTTGAAGGAAATTTAATTCTCTACCACTTTGTGTCTCACAAGCCAAGCCTAAAAATGCTTCATTTGGAAGGTATGAGCTAAGACATTATAGGTCATTTTAAAAGTCAACAAAAAGTCAACATCTTCCAAAGGGCATAATTTGAAAATGGTAAAAGATATGGACATGAGACCAATGAGGTTGGTTAGAGGACTCTCTAAGCTTTCCAAAATGTCCAAGAACACCCTCATAGCCTTAAAATTGAGGGAGATATGCCTTTGTAAAGTTGGGAAATTTTTGGGAGGTTTATGAAGCAAATAGGGCCTTAAAACCAAATTTCTTCAAATGGGCCTGCAATTTTGTGATCCAATCTTTACCATGACATCATGCACGACCCAATTCTCATTTATTCAGATTTTTATAATTTATTTTATATTTATTTTGATTTTATTCATTAAAATTCAATTTAAATAAAAATAAAATATGAAAACTCAATATTTAAATGTGATTCTTCTTCTAGAAACTCTTAAAGACCATTTAAATTGATTTGATGCTATCCAAATTCGTGCTAAGGCATTATGGCATGAAAATATTTGATTTTTTTTTGACTAATTTGGCAAGAAGATTTCTTCACATTCAAGACATCCAAAAGCCCACAAAGTCACATGTTTTTTGACCTAATTTGGTTCACTATATGAAGAGGAACATAACACAAACACAAGGGACGAAAAAATCAGAACACAAAGCCACCACCAAACTTCAAATTTTCAAAGAAAAATTGCCCATTCGGTTTGGGCATTCCAGTGTGTTTACAAAGGTTTGAAGGGTTCCTTTGTCTTCATTGATGCATTCTGAAGCTATAGCCATCATCACCATCATCAAATACTTCATAAATCGTGCCAACCGAATTGATATTTTATCTTGAAATTTGATTTTCCGATTCCCATTAAATATGCATGCTAACTCAAATTTAACAACGTATCATTGTTTGTATTGGTGAGTAGATGCTTTCTGGATGTTTCAATTGAATTTCTAATGCAGGTTTGACATAACACCATTGTTAGGGTTTTGAGCTTGAATTTGGGGATTCATGATTTAAGCCATTTAAAGTTTTTTTTAAGAACGTGGTTTGATTGTATAAGTCATGGGTAAGTGAAAAGATTGGTCAATCTGGACGAATTTTGCGCGTTATGTAATGTTCAAGAAATATAGGTTTTCTGCAAAAATAAAATCACAGGAAAATTCGAAGTAAAATTCGCATGAAATTTCGCAGGTAAGAGGAGGAAGAAGATGAATTGGCGCGCAATTCTGAAGTTCAAAAAACTGTTTTATTTTATATATATTTCACTGTATTATAATTAATGAATGAAGCAAACGGCCTGGTGGATAGAGCGTACGCGTGTGGAGCTGCGGAGCCTGGGTTCGATTCCCAGGTTCACTCATTTTTTTAACATTTATTATTTCTTGCAGGTTTATTATTTGTTTGTTATGGTTCATAGAGATATCACAATTACACGCGCAGCCTGGTGGATATGCGCTCAGTCTGGTAAAGGGAGGTTCTGGGATCAAAACCAGGCCTCCCTATTTCTTTTAATATGTTTCTTTTTATATATATTTAATTATTATTTTGATATTTAATTAATTAATAAACCAATAATCTTTAATATAATTAAATCATTTATAAATCTCTTTTCTTAAAAATTAATTAACTTCCTAAATAAATATTAATTATTCTTTTTAATAATTTGTATTATAGTATTAATTTTTGTTATATAATTTGTAAATAAATATTTGAAACCTTAATTACTTGAAAAACTCCAATTACTTGCTAAAACCTTAATTTTTTTCATTAGTCTTAAAATCTAACCTAATTTTTTTCTAAAACCTAATTAAATTATTAATATTTATTTATATTAATATGTAAATAGTTTATTATTTGTTTATTATTATTATAACTTATTTTCTTAATTAATTCTTAAAATACTTTTCTAACATTAATTTTTTCTTGCTAATTTATTATTTCTTTTATTCTATTATTCTAACCTCTATTCTTATTTTTTATTATTAATTATTGCTTATTTATTATTATTATTCTATTTATCATTATTATTATTTCTCGATTATATTGTAATTGTCCCAAAGCCTTGTAATATTTTTAGGTTTATATTTTTTTTGCTTTATTTATTTGAAATATATTTATTGTATGGTTAGTAATTTAGGGTGTGTATAACATGTTTGTAATTAAAATCAACTTAGAGTAATTAACTTAAATAATATAAATATTTGAAAATAAACACGCACACACGTAAGTCGATCTTTGATCGCCATCTTGCACTTCCTAGGGTTGCCTCTCAGTTGCCTAATTCAAAAGGTCAAGTAGGGTGTCTTAAGCAAGTCCCTTCATAAATATCATCAAGTCCCTTCAGTTTATAAGATCAAGTCCCTTCGAGGTTGCCTACGATAAATGATCTTGTCCCTTCGAATAAAAGATGATAAGTCCCTACAAATTGCTAAAAACACCATATAGTTGCCTATAACCAGATGTCTCTACACATGTCCCTTAATTACATCCAAGGTAATGACTACCTATTCCTTGATAATAGGGATAGTCTTACCATTGAAAGAACATAAGAACATGAAAGACTTAATCTAGGGTAGGTTTCTCTTAAGTTGCTTGCTCACATTTCAAAATACTCTTTACACCCCACTTTTCAAACAATTTTCAAAAATAAGGCTTTGTATACATCCATACGAGGATCATTACAAAGTACTTAGAAAGTTTCTAATCACACACTACACCTTTTGCAAACAAACAAAGTGAGCTAAGTAACTAAGAGCCCATGGATAACCATGGATATAAAGGGTGCTAACACCTTCCCTTTATATAACCTACCCCCCGAACTCAAGTCTTTTAAAAATAGGTCTTTCCTGTTCTTTTATGTCCTTTCCTTTTGGATAAAATAAAAGTCAGTGGCGAATCTTGCTATCCGCAACATTTATAGAAAGTCAGTTCTCCCACCGTGTTACACACGTGCCCGTGGCTTATGTAGAAGCGGTAATACTTGGATTTGTAAGTGTGGGGTTTGGGTGTCGTCGGTTTGGGGAACCTTACCCTACCCTGCTTGAATTCCTAATTGACGCATTTGGCGAGGATGCGCTCGCGGGGAGCAGTATACAATGTGTATTCGAAGAAGCGCCCAACTGGCCCTCTTCCTATTAGACAATGGTGCAGATCTAAAAGGGGGTTGAATATATCCCTTTTTAAAATTTAACTTTTGAAATTTTTTTTGCGGAATCTCCCCGGAAAACATGTCTAAAATCAAAATTAAGTCACTGGTGATCGGATATGCGTTTGAAACCAAATGGGATATAAGAGATGATTAGAAGAATTAAAACAATGCAAATTTAATCACTTAAATTCAGCACACTTAAATAACCACTATCAACAATGAATTATTGAAGAAAAATAAGCACAAGTACCTAGAAGTTGTGTGTTTTGAACTTGTATCAAACACTTGGTGTGCACTCACACAAAGTGTAATTTTAACAATTAGTGTAGTGCATAATTTTTATCAAATTTCTATCCAAAAGTGATAGCAACAATTTTACAAAAACTTGGTGTGCACACACTTAGCCCAAATAAAATTTTTCAAGCAACACAACTTCAATTTATGCAGAAAATATACCAAATGAAAAGGACGAAGAACGCACAAGATTTGTTTAGGCAGTTCCTCCACCGTCCTCGCTAGGAGTACTCTGCCCCAAATTCATAAACCAAATTGGGATCTTTTATTAATATTTCAATGTTAATACAAGAAGAAAATTAGAACAACAAACCAATCTGAATTGCGATAGTTGCAATAACTTTTCTTGCCCCTTGATTCGAGATGAACAAGTCCTTCACGTGGGTCGAACAAACCTCTGTTAATTGCTTCCTTGCAAGAATATACAATTCTCCAAACTTTGAGCACGACCGCTTTTCTTTGATGCTTGTGAACCCACAACGATCTTCACAATCTTCTAGGAATGGGTCGACCTGTGTCATGCTTTGAGTCGACCAAAAAAACCTCCCTTTTCCAGCCTGTTGGGACCCGAGAGAATTGAAGGAGAATTTAGTTCAAATGAGTCGACCTGTTGCAATCAATTAGTTGACTTAAATCTAACTAACATGATGATGAGTCATCCTGTTTGGAAGTTTGAGTCGACTCATGCAGTCAAAATACTCAAACAAGACTTTTCTTTATGAGATAATCCTTTTTCCTTGTATTCCCAAACACCATTTCACAACACCGAGTTTTTCACATCATTCAAAATATCTTTTATGTCTCATAAACTCCCCCTTTTTGATGATGGACAAAACTTGTTGAAATGTCACGAGCATCTTAGAAAATACCATGCTCCCCTTGAATATGTGTCGTCAACATGATACGACTTACAAATTTAACATATCTCCCTCTTTGACAACTTCAAAAGGAGAGAAAGAGTATTAAACAACCCAGATAGCGAGAAATATTATGATGAGAAGGAACATTTCAATAATATTCAAACACCATCAAACACACAATAAGCGATGAATGAAAAAAATGATAAATAACCAAGATAAGATAATGAACTAAGTTAAAGTAGTAAACATTATCCAGAACAATGTAAAGCAAGCCAACATAATAAAACATTAACGGTTGTCAATTAGAAAATACAAACAAACAAAGATAATGAAAATTAAAATGAGATGCTATGCAACACGCTCTCATGGTCTTCGACCCCTTTGTGACGGATAACGACGTTGGTAGACAACCGATGAAGGTTCTTGCTCCTTTTGAGAGGTATAGTGGATGAAATTTCGGTTGAGAGCGTTGAAGGAGTTTGCAAGAGCCACATTAGTACCATTAATCTCATTGATTCGAGCTAAGGAGTTTGATGCATAAGATTCAAAATTGGTATTTTGAGTTTGCAAGGTGGCTTGCAGCTCGGTATATCAGGTATCTTGGACCGACACATACTCATCAAAGGCATTATCTTGCTCATTTAGTCTCCGTTCCAATTTATTGTACCGCTCGGATTGAGTTTCATAATAGCTTTGTTGTTGCAATTGCATATTTTGAAGCATGGACATGATTTTGGAGGTATTGTTTTACGGTGGAGGAGGTGGTGGAGATGGAGGAGCAAACGATGTTGTCGTGTGAGTCCACCCCAAGTGTTGACATTCACCCTAGCCTTGGTTCTCATAAAGTGTCGAATCATCGAGAGGAGCACGACATTAATCTTCATTATCAACCTGGACTTCATCGGTGTTCATTGCCTTAACATCGTGATCCTCATTTTGATTAAGATTATCTTCATCTTCAGCTCCATCCTCATTATCATTACCATAACCAGCTCGAAAAATATAATGATATCACATAGCTTTAGGATCCCACATATGACCCATTAAGCTAAGCGTCTTTTGTTGGAAAAAATTATTTTCAGAAATAGGAACAAGCAGAATACCTTCAACTGCGATTTATGCTTTGTTGATGATGGCCTGAATGATTGAAGGATAAGCAAGAGAAACACCCTTCTTTTCCTTCAGAGCAAAAACATGACTCGCAAAATAGTGTGGCCAATTGACTTTCACCTTATTCCGGAGAATGAATATGAGATGAACTTCAGACATGTCAATGCGAAAAAATCTACCTTTCTTAGGACGAATATTGCGTGAGACAATCCAATGTAGAATACGGTCGGTAGGATTGACCTTTCTAGTGGTAGTGGAGGATAGGAACAACTCGGTATTAACCACAACCTCAATAAAAGGCTCTTTTAATATGCCATTCAATTCCTTAAGAAACTCATAGTTTTCAACATGATCAGAAGCAATCATTAGTATACTAGGAGCAATAGGATCAATTTTGAATATGTCTTTCCAAACTTGTGCATTTACCAACAATAGCAAAGGTAATTTTTGGTTGTGACATCTTGTCTAGCTTTGCTTGAAGATTTTTGACTTCTTTTTGCCAAATACAACAGGTTTCACAACTATGAAAATTAAACCATCCTTGTTTGTCTTTTTTTATTGGTTCCACCATAGATCTCTTAAGAGTTTCCAATGTCTTTTGATAATTAGAAACCTTTTTCTCCAAATGCTTAAAAATAACCTTATCGGAGGCTAATAGCTTAAAGGCGTCTTTAGCTTCATGGTGAAAATCCTTAAAAAATACTAAGTAATTCAGGATAAGACAATTTTTCAACATTATCATATTTAGAATGACTTACTTGTTTTTCCCCTTGTTGTGAGCCATAAGACAAAGATTTACTTTCTCTTCCTCATCACTTGAGCTCGTGTTGCTAGAAGCTTCACTATCGCTTTCCCATGCGATATATACTCTTCTTGCTTTGTTGTCTTTCTTTTGATATTTGTCTTTGCCTTTGTCTTTCTTTAACATTGGACATTCCAGTTTGTAATGACCGGGTTTTTCGCAATTATAGCATGATCCTTTCAACTTAGTACTTTTGCTTGGTTCTTGCTTATAAGAGTTATATTGCCTTCTATAGTTGACAAGACGCTTGTCCGAATGAGAAATTTCATTATTTCTAAGATACTTATTGTATCTTCTTACAAACAGCCCCATATGCTCATTAGATTCATCATCTTCGTCACTAGACTCACTCTCACATTTGTTGTTGATGGATGATTTGGAAGTAGAAGCCTTCAAGGAAATATACTTCTTCTTCTCGTTGTCTTTATATTTTTCATTTTTTTCTTTCTTTTCACTTCTTCATGCTCATGTAAATTCAAGAGCTCTTGCTCATGCTCTTGTAGCTTCCCAATTAACTTGGTTAAATCCAAAGTTCTTACATCATTGAATTCCTTGATTGTCGTGACTTTTGGTAACCATTCCCTAGTAAGACATCTTAGAATTTTGTTAGCAACATCATTGGGAGTGGTTTTGTCAAGAGCATTTAAGCAATTTAATAAGTGAGAAAATCTCTTTCCCAATTCACCAATGGTTTCCCCTTGGTTCATGTGAAATCGATTAAACTTTTGTTGCAATGTGTTAATTCTAGCTAGCTTCACGTCATCAGTTCCCTCATGGGTAATCTGTAATGCTTCCTACATAGCCCTCGATGTAGTATGATGTGACACTCTAAAATATTCATCCGCTCTCAAGGAAACAATAATCATATTTCGAGCTTTCCAATCATAATTATAGTTCATTTCATCTTTTTCATCCCATTGTGCTTCTGGTTTAGATATTTCAAGGTTATTCTCTCTAGTCATAGTTATTTGAATAGGACCGTCTTGAATAACCTTCCATATTTTTCTATCAACAGATTTGATATGAATACACATACAATCCTTCCAGTGACTATAGTTTTCTCTGGTGAAAACGGGTGCTCTATTATACGCCCCCGTTGGATCGTTATCCATTTTCTAAAAAGTTATATGTGAAGCACTAGATGAACCGGTGCTCTTGATACAACTTGTTAGACGATGGCGTAGATCTATAAAAGAGGTTGAATATATCCCTTTTTAAAATTTAACTTTTCAAAAATTATTTGAAACATGTTTTGCGGAAGTTCCCCGAAAAACACGTCTAAAATTAAAATTAAGTCACCGGTGATCGGATATGTGTTTGAAACCAAATAGGATATAAGAGATGATTATAAGAATTAAAAAAATGCAAATTTAATCACTTAAATTCAGCACACTTGAATAATAACTATCAACAATGAATTATAGAAGAAAAATAAGCACAAATACCTAGAAGTTGTATGTTTTGAACTTTTATCAAACACTTGGTGTGCACTCACACAAAGTGTAATTTTAGAAATTAGTGTAGTGCATAATTTTTATCAAATTGCTATCCAAAAGTGATAGCAACAATTTTACAAACACTTGGTGTGCACACACTTAACCCAAACAAAAATTTTCAAGCAACACAACTTCAATTTATGCAGAAAATATACCAAATGAAAAGGACGAAGAACACACGAGATTTGTTTAGGCAGTTCCTCCACCATCCTCGCTAGGGGTACTCTACCCCCAATTCACAAACCTAATTGGAATATTTTATTAATATTGCAATGTTAATACAAGAATAAAATTGGAACAACAAACCAATCCGAATTATGATTGCTGCAATAACTATTCTTGCCCTTGATTCGAGATGAACCAAGTCCTTCACGCGCGTAGAACATACCTCTGATTAATTGCTCCCTTCTTGCAAGAATATACAATTCTCTAAACTTTGAGCACAACCTCTTTTCTTCGATGCTTGTGAACCCACTACGATCTTTGCAATCCTCCGGTTACCGTGATATGAATGAATGATCACCTTGATCTTCAATCCTCCTCACTTGGTTGAAACTACGAACAAATTATGTGTGCAAAACCCCCAAATCTCTAAGATCTTGGAGGAAAAAACCCTATAGGTTATTCCAAGAAAAAACCATAAGTCTCTCAACCCAAACTGAAATCCCGATCTCATAAAGTGTCGAATCATCGAGAGGAGCACGATATTAATCTTCATTATCAACCTGGACTTCATCGGTGTTCATTGGCTCAACATTGTGATCCTCATTTTGATTAAGATTATCTTCATCTTCAGCTTCATCCTCATTATCATTACCATAGCCAACCCGAACAATATAACGATATCTCTTAGCTTTAGGATCCCACATATGACTCATTAAGCTAAGTGTCTTTTGTTGGAAAAAATATTTTCAGAAATAGGAACAAGCAGAATACCTTCAACTCTGATTTGTGCTTTGTTGATGATGGCCTGAATGATTGAAGGATAAGCAAGAGCAACACCTTTATTTTCCTTAAGAGAAAAAACACGACTCGCAAAATAGTGTGGCCAATTGACTTTCACCTTATTCCGGAGAATGTATATGAGATGAATTTCTGACATGTCAATGCGAGAGAATCCACATTTCTTAGGACGAAGATTGTGTGAGATGATCCAATGTAGAATACAGTCGGTTGGATTGACCTTTCCGGTGGTAGTGGATGACGGGAACAACTCGGTATTAACCACAAACTCAATGAAAGGATCTTTTAACATGCCATTCAATTCCTTACAAAACTCATAGTTTTTAACATGATCAGAATCAATCATTAGTATGCTAGGAGCAGTAGGATCAATTTTGAATATGTCTTTCCAAACTTGTGCATTTACCGCATACATCTTGTCACCCATTCTAAAATTAAATTCAAAACCCCTGAATTTTCTAACTAAGCCAACATAGAACATCCTAATCATAACCTTATTGTATTCAGTTTGACAAGATAATAAAGGATTGATTTCTTGAAAATCAATCAATTCGATAATATGAGGAATTGACATTTGAGATGCAGTTCTTTTTGAATACACATATTGAGGAATAAATTTCCTACTCTTAAATTTTCTATCATAAATTTCAGTGAGATCAGATGGAAGAAGTGATAGAGAATTTACCGGAAGTGAAAATTGAGAGGAAGAGCCCCTCAAGGTTCTTTTACCTGTAGTTCTTAATGCCATGATGAAGAATTTGAGAGATTGTAGAGAAATTTGGGGTTTAGGGTTCTTGAGAGATGAGCGGATTCTTTGTGATGAAGGTGAATGATAATGTGCAATGAAGTGATTTTATGGCAAAACATATAATTAACTTTCATAAAGATCATTAAAACACACTTAATTTGCTGCTAAAAAGGCGTGTGAGCCGACCTAGGGAAGATAAAACACGTATACCAACACGCTTTGGACAATGCAAAAGGCTGTGAGTCGACGCAAACGATTTAGTGACTCGACGCATTTTGAATTTAAAAATGAGTCGACGCGTTATAATGAAAAGGTCGATGCAAAGGTTCCTGAATCGACGCACATGGTCGACTTGTTGGGACCCGAGCGTTTCAGCAAATTTTTCACCAACATTTTCAACAATATCACTTAAAAACAACATAACATTATACCATAAAAAATCTAATGACAAACACGTTAATATTTCAACATATTGAACCATATAGGAGATAAATAACTACAAAACAAGAACATACTCATAATTACTTGCCTTATATCAAAGATGACACACAAATATACATAGATCAACCATGTTAATCGAGTAAAAAGAATGATATTACCTCTCACTTGTGAAAATGTAAGATGAATGACCAAATAGAAATACTTCAAGAAGACTAGTTGTTAGTGAAAAAATTTATTAACTCAAGTAATAATATATGATGAACATCATTAAGATTAAGACCGATCAGAAATATCGAGAACACCAAGTTCCCTACGAATATGAAAGAAAGGCTCTGTGGCAAGTGGTTTTGTAAAAATATCGACAGGTTGATTTAAACTTTCAACGTGCTCAAATACAACGTCTCCTTTCTCTACGTGATCTCTAAGAAAATGATGGCGAATCTCAATATGCTTAGTGCGTGAATGCAAGATTGGATTTTTGGTAAGATTTATCGCGCTAGTGTTGTCACATAAAATTGGAATATTTTTGAGGTCTATGTTGAAGTCGAGCAATTGTTGCTTTAGCCATAAAATTTGGGCACAACAATTTTCGGCCGCTTAACTCTAGGAATGTGTCGACCTGCTTTAAATCCAGGAATACATCGACCCGTGTCATGCTTTGAGTCGACCTGTGTCATGCTTTGAGTCGACCAAAAAAACCTCCCTTTGTCAGCCTGTTGGGACCCGAGAGAATTGAAGGAGAATTCACTTCAAATGAGTCGACCTATTGCAATCAACGAGTCAACTCAAATCTAACTAATTAGATGAGTTAGCCTGTTTGGAAGTTTGAGTCGACTCGTGCAATCAAAATACTCAAACAAGACTTTTCTTTATGAGATAATCATTTTTCCTTGTATTCCCAACACCATTTCACAACACCGATTTTTTGACATTATTCAAAATATCTTTTATCTCTCACACTTCCTTCGCGGACCTTCCGGGGTTTGTTGTCTCTCTGTTTCTCTCTGATGCGGAGAGGAGCAGTATAGTCCTCATATTTGGAGTTTTTGTTGTCGTCCTGACTGCGATTGCTCCTAATGTTGTGGGCGACTTGTTTCTCTTTGTACCTGATGTACGCTTGGGCTTTATGCAGGAGTACGTCGAGGGTGCGGGGTGGCTCGATCCCCACTGCCCGGTTGAGCTTGTTGTCGGGGAGGAGTCCCTTTTCAAGGAGGTAATTCTTCATGTAGTCGTCGTATCCACCTCGACAACCTCTTGGTTGAATCACTCGATGTAAGAGCACAACGTTTCATTTTCCCCTTGTATGATGGCTTCGAGCGTAGCCTCTGTCTTAAGGTGACGTCGGGAGGCTGTGAAATGCCTCGTGAACGCATATCTCATGCTTCTCTAGGACGTAATGGATTCGGGGGCCAGACTTTTGTACCATGCCATGGTTCCCTTTTTGAGTGTTGTGGAAAACAACCTACATTTGACATTTTCCCCGATGTCGTTGCGGTAGTCTAGCATGGCGTTGATGTTATCAACGTGATTGTCGGCCTCGGTCGTCTCGTCGTATGTCACCAGGTTGAGGGGTTTCTCCATGCCCACCGGGAGTGGAGTCTCCATGATGGCCCGAGAAAGTGGACAACAGGGTTCATCCTCGTTGCTCCTCAGGGGTGAGTAGTCCTCATACCTAGGACTTTGGTCTCGACGGGGAGATATCCTCGGCTGGCCGTTTGGCTGCTCGGGGTGCCCTTTGGCTATGTTCTTGGGCTCAGGGGAGTGTCGTCCCTGGTGAGGAGGGGAGTGGTCGTGTTTCTTGGTGGCCTCTGGTTGAGGTCTCTCCAGCTGAGGTCCACGTCAGCGCCTGCGAGGGGAAGGCTTACGTGATCGACGGGGCCTCGGTCGAGGAGAGTCGGCTTGACGCTCTATCTCTAGTGCGATAATTCTCTCCTATTGTGCAAATAACATAAAGTTCGTCTGGTTGAGCGCGTTCGCCATGGCTATGATCGTGGCATCTCCTTTGACCGGTATCGGGATGAGTTGGAAGGTAGCCACAAGCCGAGGCTAAGGAGCGTCGTTGGCCTCTGGTTCAGGGGAATGACTGATAGGTTGTCCGCCCATTTCGTCGGACTCATGAGTGATAGGTTGGTCTTAGTCCCCACCGGTGGTGTATTCGACGAGGCCACACGGTTGTCGCCGTGTTCGCTGGTCATGTTGGATAATTGAAGAGACGAGGTGAAGTTTTGGTATTCTGTTCCAAAAGACGGGGATAACCTTTATGTTCCCACGGACGGTGCCACTGATCTGACCTAACCAGGAGGAACCTTCCAATGATGAACAACTATGATGGTGAACTGGGGGGTGTACATGCAAGGTACTCTGATGCCAAAGTGAGAAAGAGTTTACGGAGTGTAAGTACATAAATAGTTCAAATTGAATAGATTACTTGACCCTCTAGTGAAATATGGTATTTATAGTGTGTCCCCAACGCTGAGCCAAGATTCTTCTCATGGGCTGGATTAGCTAGGTCCAAAGAAGAACTGCCAAGGACTACTTAGGAGCAGATAAGACCTAGCGAATGATCTTGCCCTTGGTCCAACTGTCCTGTAATACTATGATAAAATAACGAGGCAGTTGACTGAATGAGACATGTGGGGAGACACTTTCCCCACGTTATGTGTTTGGTCATGGGCCTGCTCGATGGACTGGGCCTCTGCCCGACATGTGCTACGTTGGCCCAGTCTAGAACAGACGTCTTTGATCAAGTTACATGCCTATACCCGACAGATTGGGCCTCTATCCGACATGGACTACGTCGCCTAGCCCAGAACATAAACATATTAAAAAACCAAAATAAATATTCCCCACGTTAGTGTTAGTCAATCAATTCTCTATATCTATTATTAATAAATAAAAAAACCAAAATTAAATTATTAACTTTAAATTTATTTATTAACTCTATATAGACTGATTAATAAATTAAAAAAATCAAATATAAATATATCTATTATAACCCATTTTAGTTAATTTTCACTCTCACACACTAACCCAATTCCATATAGACAGGTGTATTTCTTTCCGGAAGGTTATTTTCAACTCATTGGAAAAAAGGATGATTTCAAGAGTTCTACTTTCGAAAATTTTGAGGACGCGATTTTGTGTACGATTGTGTCAAGTTCTTTTTTTTGTCGACATTACTGCCGAACAGATGTATGCACTCTCAGACCTTTAGAGCAAAATCCAGTTCAAATTCTTGAGTGAAGGTTTTATTTTTCTTGGGGATCTCAAGAAGAATGTTGCTACAGAAAAATTGCACAATGCCATTTGGGTAGGTATCTTTATCTACCCTTGGCAACGAGTCATCTATTCCCCTGATATGTTTGGTTGTGAGTAAATGAAGGGGAGAAAATATTTAATAGTTTTTATGTTTGGTTCAAATTTAAGAGAGAGAGAGGAGGTAGATGGAGGAAACCAAAACATCTTTTACTCCACTTTTGTTTCCCCAATTTGGAGATTTGGAAGGGAGGCTAAATATTTTCTTTTAATCATAATTATATTTACATATTTACCTTTATTTATTTAAATTTAACTTATTAAAATAGTAAAATTTATATTTTGAACAAAATTTATCTTTCTTTTATATTTTTTGTATTTTTATATCTTCATCTTATTATTATTATTATATTTAAATTTAAAATTTATGTTTTATATTATAATATTATTGTTTTCAAAGGGTAATTCAAAATTGTTTTCTTCCCTAATTGGGTCGACTATTTAGTTGAATCTTGATTGTGGGTTGTTAAGAGGAATAGCAATCTTCAAGAAAGATGGGTGTAAAAAGTGGATGATGAAACAGATTTAATGTGGAAACTGTTGTAGGTACTTCTAAAAAGTTGTTTATAAATTCATTAGCCCATTTACTCACAATTTGGAGCTGTTTTGTAAAAAAGTTTTTTTATTTATGCAGGTTAGATGGGATGGAGACTTTATTAGGTAGAAGTGAACTCATGGGACCTAGATATCTATGGGACATCTGGATAGGGAAACTAGACTTGTAAGGGGTGGTACTACTTAGAGGATGCTAATGTTGTATAGAGAATACTAGGGTCCCTGTTGTAAAAATATACACCGTTGTCCTTCTAAAGGATAGAGAATATTAGAGAATACTGGGTACACAGGTTGTGCTTACTTTTGTTTGTATGGACAAACTTATTTTTGAAGCATTTTTTTTGGTATTTCTGTTAATTTTTCAGTACTTTTTCTAGTACAGGAGTAAAATCATGAGAGTTCTCATCCATTATATTGTCATCAGCTCTTATTTAAGAATGTCTTGAATAATTTATTTATAAGGAACAAGTTGGTTCTTTGTTTCATTTTCTAGCTCATACTCTCTGTTTCCACTCAGGTTTACTTTCATCATCTATCCTTGGTCATAGTATATGAGTATCTGAACCTGTCATTTGAAGTGTTAATCAGCTCTATCCCGGTGTTTTTTTCTTCTTTTAAATTTAGCATTTGTATTGTATCTCTTATTAGCGTTTGTATTGTATTTTTTATTTATGCATTCATAGCTTCTCAAACACAATATTTTATGCGTATTAGCCTTATCTTCAACCACATTGAAATATTTGTTGTATACTACAGCTGCCAACTAATATAAAGGGAGGCAACGAAAAAGTTGCTTACAATAACTTATGATTGTCTTTTCAATTTATGCTCATTTGCACTGTAGTCGACCTAACTAAATTGTTGCCATAGGTGAGAGATTTGGAATGGATCCAGGAGCTGTATTGGACAATGTATGTTTCCTTAGTCTTTGAATTTCAATCCAGATGTGTTTTTTGTCTTTGTTTTCATTTTCTTCATTCACATGAAGCTACTGCTAATATGTTTTTTCCTTTTTATGTCGGATCTAAAAGAGGAGGGGCATTGCTAGATGTAATTTAGGAGCAGCGTGAGGTAGATTAATCCAATTTATTGTTTCTGTACATTTAGTGTAACATTTGATATTGATAAACATGATTGTGGCCTGCTTGACAGATGTCAAATCCTTCTCATGTTTCAGCAGTAGAGTTTATTGTTCCTGCTTGACAGATGTCAAATCCTTCTAATATTTAGTGTAACATTTGATAACATTTGTATATTCTTTTGTAGGTTTTCTATCCAAGTTTCATGCTTTTATACAAATATAAATTGAATGATGATTTGCATGGTTTTTGTTAAGAAACAGAAAAAGGAATAACAAAGACAGAAGCAATAACACAGTGAAAATATAATAATGAGCTTTATTATGTGAATAATGGAGAATTACAGAAAAAGAGGAATCAAATCCCTAGATTCTGACACAGAGCTGAAGCTCCTATAGGCAAGCTACTGCTGCCTATTCATTCTTACCGCCAACAGAATCTAAGATAAAATCCCCCCAAACGTATTCCCACTCCTTATAATTAGCAAAGTGGTTACTAGCTCATTTCTCTCTCTCCCACATGTCCAGTACAGCTACCCTTTTGTGACCCTCTTACCCCTTCTAGAATACACCTTCCATTCTCTGGGTCCCACCTCATGATTGGTTAATGATGTGTTGGGCCCCACTCCTCCACTTGATCCACTAGATCCTATATCAGTCCTAACAACACCCCCTCCTGAAATTATTGCCTTGTCCTCAAGGCTAAAATTTGGGAACTGACTTGTCAACATCACTACATCTTCCCATGTGGCCTCTTCCCTGTTTCTTCCTTTCCATTGTACCAAGACTTGCCTCACCTCCTCTCCCTGTACTTGAACAGTTCTGTGTGCTAAGACTGTGTCAGGTTCATAATTGTTGTCCTTATCACCTTCCAAATCATCAGGCAAAGACTCCTCAGCATGGTATGACCCCACAACTTTCTTCAACAATGACACATGAAATACCGGATGCACGCGGGAATCTTCTGGCAGCTTTAGTTTATAGGCCACTGCTCCGATGCGTTCCACCACTGGGTAAGGACCAAAGTATTTCGCTGCCAGCTTAGCATTAATCCGTGATACCACTGATTTCTGCCGATGAGCTCTTAGTTTGACAAACACCCATTCCCCTATGGCAAAGCTCCTGTCACATCTTTTCTTATCAGCAAAATGCTTCATTCTATCTTGGGCTCTTAATAAGTGAGCTCTTAGTTGTCTAATAGCTTCATCCCTATCTAACAACTCATTTTGTACTGCCTCCACTCTAACTTCTCCTTGGAGCCATCGAACAATGGTTGGAGGGGTCCTACCATAAACTATCTCAAAGGGGGTTCTGCCTGTTGAAGCATGGTAAGTGGTGTTGAACCAATATTTTGCCCATGGAATCCAGTACATCCATGTTTTTGGCTGGTCAGCTATAAAGCATCTTAGGTAAGTCTCCAGACACCTGTTAACCACTTCGGTTTGACCATCAGATTCAGGATGGTAGGCACTACTCATCTTAAGCTTGGTCCCCTGTAGTTTAAAAATTTCCCTCCAGAAGTTACTCATGAAGATGGGGTCTCTATCACTCACGATTGATAGTGGAATACCATGAAGCCTAACAATTTCTCTTACAAATACTTCTGCTATCGTTCTGGCGGTGTATGGGTGTTTCAGAGCAATGAAATGGCAATACTTCGATAATCGATCCACTACCACTAAGATGGCTTCAAACCCCTTTGATTTAGGCAATCCTGTGATGAAGTCCATGGAAATGTCTTCCCAGATTCTGTCAGGTATAGGAAGAGGTTGCAGCAACCCTCCCGGCGCACTGGCTAAGTATTTCTGGCGTTGACAGATATCACAACTTCTCACAAACTCTTGTCTAACATTCTTCATGCCCACCCAATATACATTTGCAGCCAATCTTCTGTAGGTTCTGTAAAAACCAGAATGGCCTCCTTGAGAGGTGTCATGGAATTCCTTCAACAGAGTAGGAATTAACACTGATTTGCTTGAGATCACCAACCTTCCTTCGTATAGCAACACCCCTTGTTTGATGACAAAACCTGGCCTAGAATTATTATCCCTTTGTAAATCATCTATTATCTTCTGTAGGTGAGGGTCTTGGGTACATTCTTCTTTCAAAATGTCAGCATCCTTCCATTGCAACTTAGAGGTCAATGCACATATTTCTCCTCCCTCATGAACTCTGGATAGCGCGTCTGCACCCCTATTCAGTTTTCCAGGTTTGTAAATGATGTTAAAATCAAACCCCAACAGTTTTGCAGCCCAGTTCTGCTGCTCAGCTGTTACAATCCTCTGCTGTAGAAGTTGCTTGAGGCTCTTTTGATCTGTGGACACGGTGAAACGTCTTCCCAACAAGTAAGGTCTCCAATGTTGGATGGCCAAAACCACTGCCATCAGCTCCTTTTCATAGGCTGATTTAACCACATTTCTAACGCCCAGTGCCTTACTAAAATACGCAATAGGTTTCTTATCCTGCATCAATATAGCCCCAATTCCGACACCCGATGCATCGCATTCTATAGTGAATTCTTTAGAGAAATCAGGGAGGGCCAGAACAGGAGCTGTTGTAAGGCTTTCCTTCAACTTATCAAATGCCTTTTGCGTCTCTTCATTCCATGTAAATGCTTCTTTCTTTGTCAGTTATGTCAAAGGCCTAGCTACTTTCCCATAATTCCTTATAAACTTACGGTAGTAGCCGGTTAATCCCAAAAACCCCCTCACCCCTTTTACATTCTTTGGGATTGGCCACTTCATGACACTTTCAACTTTATTAGGGTCTACAGCAACCCCCTCTCCTGATATCACATGCCCCAAATAATCCACAGATGTTTGTGCAAAGTGACACTTCTTTCTATTAGCCACAAAACCATGCTTCTGTAGAATGTTCAACACTTCTTCCAAGTGACCTACATGAGTACTCCAATCTCTACTGTACACAAGAATGTCATCAAAGAATACCAACACAAATTTTCTCAATTGTCCTCGAAATACCTCATTCATCAAGCTTTGAAATGTGGAAGGCGCGTTCATTAGTCCGAATGGCATGACTAAGAACTCGTAGTGTCCTTCATGGGTGCGAAAGGTCGTTTTATGAACATCTTCTTCGTGCACTCTCACTTGATGGTATCCGGATTTGAGATCCAACTTAGAGAAATTTGTTGCCCCATGGAGCTCATCAAGCAACTCTTCTATCACCGGAATGGGAAATTTATCTGGAATTGTAGCTTTGTTAAGAGCCCTATAATCAATGCACATCCTCCAGGAGCCATCTTTCTTTTTGACAAGAATCACCGGACTCGAGAAAGAACTTGTGCTTGGCCTCACCACACCTGCAGCCAGCAACTATTTCACCTGTTTCTCTATCTCATTCTTGTGAAGGTAGGGGTATCTATAAGGCCGCACATTGACAGCTTCATGTCCTTCCTTCAAATTGATAGCATGCTCTTTCTCCCTCCTTGGAGGTAGCCCCTTTGGTTCTTTGAAAATGCCTTCATATTTGGACAACAGTCTCTCTAACTCCTTTTGTTGTTTATCGTTGAGGTCATTTTCACATTCACTTTCCTTCTCTACCCTTCTCATCCACCCCTTTCCACTTTTATTTGAACACCTCACAACACTGTTCAAAGTTTCCAAATCGACATTCACCCCTTGCAAAGTGATCCATTTTTTATCAGACCAAAAACTCATGGTGTGCTTGGTCCAATTCATGATGATATCACCAAGAGTTCTCAACCAATCTACTCCCAAAACGATATCTACGCCTCCCAGCTCGAATAGATGAGTTCGCACCGTCAATTGCACCCCTTCTACATCAATCTTTAGATCTTGACAAACTCCTATGGATTGGGCTCGAGATCCATCGCCTAATTTGATAGACATGGAGACCGAATCATCCACTTCCCAACTCATTTTGTGCACCAGCTTCTTGTCAATGAAATTGTGGGTAGCCCCACTATCTACCAGAATTACTACTGGCACCCCACTAACAGCACCCTTCAATTGGATAGATTGAGGTTTACCCTCACCCAACTGGCCCAATTGGCCCAATTGAAACAGACTCAAGATGCTCAATTCCCCTTTCGACCCTCCTTCTTCTTCCACCTCCACCGCTAACACCCTTTCCCCTCCTTCCTCCGTTTCGTCATCCTCTGTTATCAATACCCGTAAGTGCTTATCGGGACATTGATGTTTGGGGTGGAAGGGTCCCCCACATTTGAAACAAAGCCCCTTTTGTTTTTTTTTTCCATTAGCTCATTATAAGATAAGTGGGAAAAACCCCTATCTCGTGGGCCACTTCTGCCTTTTTCATTCTTGGGCCCAACGCTACCCCCTTATGGGTCCACCTTCCTTCCCTTTTACCATGATCCAATCAGATCCTCCCCCCTTATGGGTCCCACCGAATCCGGGTTTGGAAGACCCATGACCCGATTTGGAGTGCCTATTGTAACCTGTTGTTCTTGTATCACCTCTAACCTCTCGCTCCACTACTCTTGTCACTTGTAACAACTTTCCCCTACTCAGATTTCCCACCGCCGACAAGCTCCTCACCTTTCCTTTTATGTCCGCCTTCAACCCATGTAAAAAATATCCAGCAAACTGTTTATCCGGTAATGGAGGAATCTGAGCTGTAAGATACTCAAATCCAGTGATGTACTCATTCACCGTTCCTTCTTGCCGGAGAGCCGTCAGTTGTTCATACACATCCCCTTCGCCGTGACCCCCATATCTTTCCACCAACTCACTCTTCAAACGTTCCCAGGTAAGATCTTCATCGTCGTTGAGTAACGAGTTGAAAAAATGTATGGTAGGACCTTCCATACATAACTGAGCCAGATCTACCTTCACGGCCGGTGTGGTGTCTTGCACATGAAAGTACACCTCCGCGCGAGAGATCCACCCCGCCGGATCCTCTCCGTCGAACATGGGTAGCTCAACCTTCTTCGCAGATTGTCGAAATTCTGACATCACTTCACTCTGTTTCTTTCGCGAATCAGAGTTCTCAGACTTCTTTCCCGAACCTTCTCCGTTACCTCTCATGTTAACTTCATCTTCATCCTCAGTGATTACGGATTTTCCCAGGTTTTTCTCAAGCATGGCTATGAGCATGGCCTGGTTCTTCTCCATTGCTGCTAGTGTTGTCTTCACTCCTACGATCTCTTCTTCTAAGACTGCAATCTTCGCATCCATGTTGTTGAGCAGATCTAACTGAGTTCTCTTAGGTGGCATTCACTAATCCCCAAGCGAATCCGGTAGGTCGGACCAATTTGTTAGGAAACAGAAAAAGGAATAATAAAGACAGAAGCAATAACACAGTGAAAATATAATAATGAGCTTTATTATGTGAATAATGGAGAATTACAGAAAAAGAGGAATCAAATCCCTAGATTCTGACACAGAGCTGAAGCTCCTATAGGCAAGCTACTGCTGCCTATTCATTTTTATCGCCAACAGAATCCAAGATAAAATCCCCCTAAACGTATTCCCACTCCTTATAATTAGCAAAGTGGTTACTAGCTCATTTCTCTCTCTCCCACTTGTCCAGTACAGCTACCCTTTTGTGACCCTCTTACCCCTTCTAGAATACACCTTCCATTCTCTGGGTCCCACCTCATGATTGGTTAATGATGTGTTGGGCCCCACTCCTCCACTTGATCCACTAGATCCTATATCAGTCCTAACAGTTTTTTCAGTTGCATCGTGAGTTTAATCTGATTTGGTAACTCTGTGAATCAAGTTGTAAGTTATGATTTCAATTCCATATCCTAATAATGGATGAGCAGAAATGGAAGCTTTATTCAGATATTGCGGACCATGTGTGAAATTGAGGATCTTATCTTAAAGCAATGGTAAGTCCTATACATGTATGAAATTTCAAGTAAAACAATTTAGTTTCTTGCCTCTTGATAACTTTATCGATTGACTGATAACTAATACATAATACTCTATTTACTTATTCAAGACCGATGTTTTACTCAAGCTTCTAAAATGGAGGTATTCTACATCCAATGACTTTGGATCTGAAATGATTCTGTTATTAGTGAAACTGAAGAGGTAGGTTGAAGAATCAAGATATTGAATAATTACAAATATCTGCCTATCATGAAGCTAACAATATTTGTAATATATGCTACTCTTGCAGAGCCTAATGTTTAAGTTTTATGATCCGACACCTATTTTCACTTCTTCAGGATTCTTATCACCAACGAATGTGTGAATCCGTGCATGAGTGGCTGCAGTTAATCTGTTCACTGCATATGCGTGCATCAGTGACCGGAGAGAATACGCATCCGATTAAAACATACTTCATAACCCACGTCTCTGCTGGTTGGAGCCACTTAGGTTTTGTTTCTGGTTTGGATGGATCTTTGGCTCCCATATATGTTTCTGAAATGGATAATTGAGGTTGGTTTTTAGTTGGAAGCTGATTACTTTTTTATTCTGGTGTGTTTGGTGTTTATGTATGCAATTTCTTTGTTTGTGTCAACATCATAAGTATACATATGAATGTTTTATTTTTGTTCTCAAATATATATATATATTTTTTTGCAGTTAAGCCTCAATCAGTTAATGCTACTGCTCAACGCATCACTGCAAAATTCAGGACATATGTCAATTGATGTTATAGAGTACAATTCTTGTCAGCATTGAGATTGAGCAATTTTCTCATGTCTCAAGCTATGTTAGCAAGGCAGAACAGGGACCAAGGAAGACTGATATTCCTTCAATTGTTGCTGTAAGTGATTGCTCGGTTCTGTAAGTTCACGCCGGATATAATTTGTTTCTAAATGCATGCAATGGTGTTAGGTCTTCTTGATATCTTGTCGGTTCATGTGCAATAACATTCATGTTTAATGTTAAATATGCACTTTGTAGGTTGTCTGCTCTAGACAAGTGGCCTCTGATTTCCAAATATAGGGCATGTGTTCTCTCCATAAAATATGTTTTAATTATCTTTGATTGTTCAAATTTAGGAAATGTGTAGTTAGATGTTTATTTATATGCCAATTTTGTAATCATCTCTAATTGGTAGTAACTTCTTCAGCATGAGTATTATACTGTTGTTGGCATTACTTCTCGGGAAATAAATATGTTTTTGTATCTCGAGTCACTGATGTATGCAATTTGTGAGTGATGACTGTTATTTTGGTTATAATGTTTATGCAAAAAATCCAGATGAGAATTATTGGTAGGATAATCAAAACACTGTTGATGGTTATCATTGGATGTCTTTGTAGTTTTGCTACTAACATTTAACATGTTTGGTGATCTCATTGTGAGGTACGATTTCAATACGAATCATATACGGATCTATGTTTGAATTTTGTTGTTGCTGTGATAAATTGGTTGGTTCGTAATATGTAAATCGGATTTGAATCAACTCTATTAAAATTGTATTTATGTTTGTGTGTATGCTTGGTGGTGTTTTATCATGTGATTCGGTAATTTAATCATGTTTAGTATAATTATTTAGAATTAATTGGGAATATCCATATGAAACAAAGTTTTCAATTTGGTCCTGTTCCTTAGCAGTATAGAGTTTAGATTGTGAAGAAATAACTTTTATTCCGTATAGAGATTAGGGATCACATTATAATTAGTTAGATGCATTGGAATGCAAGAACATATTAACCTTAGCTAGAACAATTAATCTGTTAAGTCTGCGATTAAACCTTTTTTGTTTGTTTGTTTCATTCGTGGGTGAACTGTTGATACCTATATTTCGTAGATGCAGCCAATTACTTTCGTTTATGTCCCCTACTGACCATATCACAGGACATGGGAGTTTGTGTTCTCTTTATCTCATACAATAGCTCTATTCCTTTCAGCATAGCAGCTAGAGGACAAAGTCATCGAATGCAATATCTTGTGCTGAAAGCAACTTAAGGGGAAGTAAGTTTCATGATTTTTATATTTCTTGTGTAGGATAATTTTACAAAAGTGCAACAAGATAATGAAAAGCTAAAGAAGCAAATGGATAAACGCAAAAGAAAACACAAGATGGAGTTGATTACAATGAAGCAGTACAGTGCAGAGAGAAAAATTACCAGGCTCTGCACTGAAACAGCTATATAGAGAGGATTCTGATGTGGCTAACAACAATAAAGATGATGATCAAGCATGGAGATCTGAATTTGGAGCAATCTATCAAGAGCATTATTAACAATTTTACTGTTGCTGATTTGATTAGAAATCGATGAGTTTGACTTTGATCCTGCTTGGATAAAAAATAATTCATTTGTAAACCATTTGATTAAATGAAAGAAATATAAATTCACTGTCATAATATAAAGATGTTCTCCCACCAAACTTGAATATATAAAAAAAAACTTAGTTTGCTGGACTTAATTAAGAGAAAATGTAACGTAGTTCTTGACATCTTTGATAACATTAATCCAAAATTATACTTATCATAATTGGAGACATGAACTCAAGAAAACCAAATCAAGGTGTCTAACATATTCAATATGTGTATAAGTAGTTAGTTTTGCTTATAATGTAGTATAGATGGAATATAATATAATTATTTAATTGATGCTTATGGTGGTTGTAACTTCAATCCTGTCTTGATTTTGTGATTGGATAAATATTTTAATTTGCCATAAACATTTAATCTGGTACAGATGGATGAAGAAATTATGGTATATTTAATGATTTGGGGAATGGAAGTAACATTGACGTTTGTGTTATAACCAAAGTTAGTGACTTGTTTCCTAATCCTACAAGTTGTTTGATATATATATATATATATATATATATATATATATATATATATATATATATATATATATATATATATATATATATATATATATATATATATATATATATATATATATATATATATATATATATATATATATATATATATATATATATCAAACAACTTGTAGGATTAGGAATATATATATATATATATATATATTCCTAATCCTACAAGTTGTTTGATATATATATATATATATATATATATATATATATATATATATATATATATATATATATATATATATATATATATATATATATATATATATATATATATATATATATATATATATATATATATATATATATATATATATATAAAACAACTTGTAGGATTAGGAATATATATATATATATATATATATATATATATATATATAAAGATATATATATATATATATATATATATATATATATATATATATATATATATATATATATATATATATATATATATATATATATATATATATATATATATATATATATATATAGTTGATACATCATCATTCTCTATTCATCTGATCAAACTGTAGACACCTTTCATCGATTAAAGCTTGAATAGCAACCCTCATCTTATCACACCCGTTACGCTGATTAACACAGTCTATACAACCCTCTTCACATCCAGGGAACACCTGCCCCTTCAATAACCTGACATTCACAACCATAAAAGGAGTTTTCACTTTGTCCACATCCATTACCAGATTCAAAACTTCACCATCTTCAACAACATTAACTCTAGCCCCGCCATGGTTTGACATAGGGTTCTGAATCACATTCGGAGGGGGGAGAAGTTAATGGCCTTTGCATCAATCAAGTCTTGAACTTTCAACTGAAGAGCCCTGCATTTTTCAGTGGTGTACCCCGGAGCACCAGAATGAAATGTGCAATGTGCATTCGCATCATACCCCCTAGGTAGAGTCCCTGTAGGTGGCGCCAATGTCCTCAACTCAACCTTATTCAACTCTAACAACCTTTGCAACAAGTCAGTGTAAGTCATAGGAATTGGGTCAATAACACGATCAACTTGTCTAGGTTGTCGTTGATACAGTCTCTGTTGTTGCTGATTGTTTTGCTATGGATTATACTGTGGCTGCTGCTGCGGCTGAACAAATGGAGTTGGAATAGTGACAGCAGCTACTTGGGAATAAGAATCAGAACGACCTCTACCTCTACCTATTCCTCCATAAACAACACTTGTCTCTCCATCCCTTCTTCTTGGAGGACCAGCAAATGGTTTTCTTGCCCCTGAAGAGCTAGCACCACTGACATCTTGTATCTTTCCGAGCTTCAGCAAATTTTCAATTCTTTCTCCAGCAGCCACTATATCTGCAAACCCAGTTGAAGGACAAACAGATAACCTATCAAGAAATGCCCCTTGAAGAGTTCCCATAAACATATATGCCATTTCATGGTCCAATAATGGGGTTGAACCATGGCAGCAAGTTGGCGCCATCGCTGAGCATATTCCTTAAAACTCTCCTTCGCAATCTGAGAGATACTCTGCAACTGAGTACGATTAGAAGCCATGCCCATATTGTACTGGTAATGTTTAATAAAAGCCTCAGATAACTCTTTCCAACTCCTGACGGAAGCTTGGCTCAACTTCATATACCACTCTTGAGATGCCCCATTGAGGTTGTCTTGAAAGTAGTACATCTATAGCTTTTCATCATCAGTGTGAGCGGCAATCCTTCCCACATAAGATTGAAAATGACTCTTAGGAAACGTAGTGTCATTATACTTGCCAAAGGTTGGTGGCTTGAACTTGTGCGGAATTCTCACTCTATAGACTAAGCCTAAGTCAGAAACATCAAAGCCTAGAGTATTTTGAGATTCAATAGATCAGATCTTCTCATCCATTTCCTCAAACCTCCTATTTACCACAACATTTTGAGCATCCATATTGTTAGAACAATTATGGTTCTAAACCTCTAAGAGTTTTGATGATAACAAATATTATTATGCTAGAATAGAAGTTCTAATGACTACCTTTATTATTGTGTAGAAGAGGAATTTAATTAAAGGAGACGTGCATTACTAGAAGATATATTGAGCCATATATAGAAGATACACTTAATGAAGAATCCATCATTAAATGACATGATTAATTGGCTGCGCATCAACTCTTTACTATCTCTGATTTACGTCTAGAAGATGATGATCTTCATAATGAAGACATTAATTAAAGAATATTTTAATTAATGATTAAGACAAGTATCTCTTGTTTTGGAAGGAATTTATGGTATTAACTAATATCCTAAACTAGCTCAAGATGTCTCCAACGACTACATTTATTCAAGAACTATATAAAGGAATCAAATTGAAGATTTGAAGACAATACACTCACGAGCAAAAGACTGAATCATTTTGTGCTAAAATATTGTAACATTCACTTAGTGATCTTAGCTTGATTAGAAGCAAATTAGTTACTATATTATTATTATTGTAATAGTTGAGTAATATTCCTTGAGTGACTAGTTTCAGTCAGAAGACTCAAGAGGACATTGACTATAGGTCAGTGTGTGTATTCATTTATTGAATAATGGATTAAGACCTCAGTGATAGAGGCAAAATCACCTTGGCGGGTGGACTGGACGTAGTTTGAGTTCAAACGAACCAGGATAAATTAACTTGTCATTAGAAGTTATTTTTAGTTGTTAAAGAAAACCCAATTCCAACCCCCCTTCCTTGTGTTTTACGCACCTTCAATTGGCATCAGAGCGCTAGGTTCTGAGAAAAACACTTAACCATGTCAGTAAAAGATCCAGAAGTTAAAACACATGGCAGAAGCTGGCAATAACAACAATGACTACCAAAATGACAAGATCAACGTTAAACCTCCAGTGTTCAATGGTGACAATTTTGACTACTGGAAAGTTTCTTTCTAGCTCTAGATGGAGATCTTTGGGACATGGTGACAGATGGATACATTCATCCCATTGGAGCAGATGGTCAGAAGATTGAAAGAAAAAATATGACAGCTCAACAGAAGAAGGAATTCAGAAATCATCACAAAGCTAGAACCATACTTCTAAGTGCTATCTCATATACAGAATATGAGAAAATCACAAACAGATACTCAGCTAAACACATGTTTGATTCTCTGAGGATGACACATGAAGGCAACACTCAAGTCAAGGAGACTAAAGCTCTAGCCCTCATCCAGAAGTATGAAGCTTTCAAAATGGAAGAAGATGAGACAATTGAAAAAATGTTCTCAAGGTTCTAAATTCTGGTAGCTGAACTGAAAGTTCTGGACAAAGGCTACTCAACAGCAGATCATGTGAAGAAAATCATCAGAAGTTTAACAAAGGCTTGGAGGCCCATGGTCACTGCTCTAAAGCTATCTAAAAAACTGAATGAAATATCCTTAGAAGAACTGATCAGCTCTTTGAGAAGTCATGAGATTGAACTAGAAGAAGATGAACCCCAGAAGAAAGGTAAGTCTGTAGTTCTTAAATCTAACAAATCTGTTTCTAAAGCTTTACAGGCAGAAGAAGAAGAAGAAAGTTCTGGATGCTCATCAGAAGAAGATGAATTATCTCTCCTATCCAGAAGAGTCCAACAACTCTGGAAGCATCGTCAGAAGAAGTTCAGAAATACCAGAAGAACAAACAACTATTCTGAATCAACATTTGGTCACAAGAAACCCAGAAGCAAAGAAGTTGTGTGCTATGAATGCAAAGAACCAGGACACTACAAGAGTGAATGTCCAAAACTCCAGAAAGAGAAACCCAGAAACAAATTCAGCAGAGAAAAGAAAAAGAGTCTCATGGCAACATGGAATGATTCTGAATCATCTGAAGCAGAGTCAGATTCTGAAGATGAACAAGCTAATATTGCACTAATGGCAAACATACCAGAAGATGATCACTCATCAGAATCAGAATCAGAATCAGATTCAGAAGAGGTATTTTCTAAACTTTCTAGATCTCAATTAGAAGCGAGCCTCTCAGAAATTCTTGAAAAATATCAGAAGCTTCAATTCAAATACAAAGACATGAAACAAAGTCTGGTATCTGAATTAGAAGAAGTTAGAAAACTAAAAACAGAAAACTCTGAGCTGAAAGAAAATATTTTTGAATGCAAAAACTCTTTTGAAAAACTTAAAGCTCAAAAGGAATCTGAATTAGAAGATCTAATCAATTCTGATAGTATCATAAAACAATATGATTATGGTTTTCAAAAATTCCTAGCTAAAAGCATAGATAGAAGCAAAATTGCATCTATGATCTATGGAGTTAGCAGAAATGATAGAAGAGGCATAGGCTATGTGAAAACTAAAGAAACTCTGAAGTATAAAAAGATTGATGACATTGTCATAAAAACTAATACTCCTCTAAGTTCTCATTTTACCTATGGTCATAACCATGATCTAATATACACTAGCGAGTCATCTTGTTCCACAAGTTCTGATTTGAAACCTAAAATGAATCAGAAGTTTGTAAAAACTAACAAACAAGGACCCAGAAGAATATGGGTACCCAAAGATAAAATTGGGTATGTTGCAGATGTCTTTAACAGCAAAACTGAAACACCAATCATGGTACCTGGACTCTGGATGCTCATGACACATGACGGGAAGAAAGCATATGTTCCAAATTCTTGAATTAAAAGATGGAGGCCACGTAGGTTTTGGAGGTAATCAAAAAGAAAAAATAATTGGCTCTGGAACTATTGGTAATGGAAACCTTCCCTCTATCTCTAATGTTCTATTAGTAGAAGGATTAATGCATAATTTATTATCCATAAGTCAATTAAGTGATAATGGCTATGACATAATCTTTAATCAAAAGTTCTGTAAATCTGTTAGTCAGAAAGATGGAACAATCCTCTTCAGTGGAAAGAGAAAGAACAACATTTATAAAATAAAACATTCAGAATTAAAAATTCAGAATGTAAAATGTCTAATGTCTGTGGAAATTGAGCAATGGGTCTGGCACAGAAGATTGGGACATGTTAATATGAGAAGATTATCTCAACTTAACAAACTTAATCTAGTCAGAGGACTTCCAAATTTGAAGTTTAACTCAGAAGCTCTGTGTGAAGCATGTCAGAAAGGCAAATTTTCAAAACCTGGTTTTAAAGCTAAAAATGTTGTATCTTTCTCTAGACCATTAGAACTTCTGCACATTGACTTGTTTGGACCAGTGAAAACTGCCTCTGTCAGTGGCAAGAAGTATGGATTGGTGATCGTAGATGACTTCAGCAGATGGACATGGGTAAAGTTTCTTAGACACAAGGATGAGTCAATTGCTGTATTTTCTAACTTCTGCAAACAAGTTCAAAATGAAAAAGAATTTAAAATTATTAAAGTCAGAAGTGATCATGGTGGAGAATTTGAAAACAAACCATTAGAATCATTTTTTTTAATGAAAATGACATCTCTCATGATTTTTCTTGTCCTAGAACTCCTCAACAAAATGGGGTTGTAGAACGTAAGAATAGAACATTGCAAGAGATGGCCAGAACCATGATCAATGAGACTAACATGGCTAAACATTTTTGGGCAGAAGCAGTAAATACAGCATGCTATATTCAGAATAGAATCTCTATAAGACCTATTCTTGAAAAGACTCCTTATGAATTGTGGAAGAACAGAAAGCCCAACATTTCATATTTTCACCCCTTTGGGTGCATATGTTTTATTCTGAATACCAATGATACTCTGAATAAATTTGACTCTAAGGCACAAAAGTGTTATATGTTAGGATACTCTGAACGTTCTAAGGGATACAGAGTATACAACACAGAAACACGTATTGTGATAGAATCTATTTATGTCAGATTTGATGATAAGCTTGGTTCTGAAAAACCAAAGCAGAATGAATTTATTGTAGATATAGAAGTTGAAATTTCTACAAACAGAATATCTGAAGATCAATCACCTACAGAACAAAACAAGACAATTACTCCAGCAACTTCTGAAGAACCCACTCAGAAGAAACTATCCAGAAGCAAAGTGAATCATCCAGAAGATAAAATCTTGGGAAAGAAGGATGAACCAATCAGAACAAGATCATCTTTCAGAAACTCTGAAGAATCTCTAATGGGACTTGTTTCTCTGATTGAACCAACTTCTGTAGAAACAAGCTAAATGAGCAAGGAGAAGTTGTCAGAAACAAAGCAAGACTGGTTGCACAAGGTTATAGTCAACAAGAAGGAATTGACTATACAGAAACCTATGCACCAGTTGCCAGGTTAGAATCAATTAGACTTCTAATTTCATTTGTTGTAAACCATAATATCATTCTATATCAAATGGATGTCAAAAGTGCATTTTTAAATGGTTATATTGATGAAGAAGTGTATGTACACCAACCCCCTGGCTTTGAAAATATAAAATTTCCAGAACATGTTTTCAAACTCAAAAAATCTTTATATGGTCTGAAACAAGCTCCCAGAGCTTGGTATGAAAGACTAAGTACTTTTCTTCTGGAAAATAATTTCATCAGAGGGAAAGTGGATACAACTCTTTTCAGTAAAAACATTAAAAATGATCTTCTGATATGCCAAATTTATGTAGATGATATAATTTTTGGTTCTACTAAAAGTGCCTTGGGAAAGGAATTTGCTAAGTCTATGCAAGCAGAATTTGAAATGAGCATGATGGGAGAATTAAAGTTCTTCCTGGGAATTCAAATAAATCAAACATCAGAAGGAACATATATCCATCAAAGCAAATATGTCAAAGAACTTCTGAAGAAATTTGATTTATCAGAAAGCATCATATCTAAAACTCCTATGCATCCTACATGTATTCTGGAGAAAGAAGAGGTAAGTAAGAAAGTAGATCAGAAGCTCTACAGAGGTATGATTGGCTCTCTCCTCTATCTAACTGCTTCTAGACCAGATATTCTATACAGTGTATGTTTATGTGCTAGATTCCAATCAGATCCTAGAGAAACTCACTTAACAGCAGTTAAGAGAATCTTTAGGTATCTGAAAGGTACTACTAATCTTGGTTTATACTACAGAAGATCCAAAGATTATAAACTTGTAGGATATTGTGATGCTGATTTTGCTGGAGACAAAACAGAAAGAAAAAGTACTTCTGGAAGTTGTTAATTTCTGGGAGATAATCTAATTTCTTGGTCTAGCAAAAGGCAGTCAACCATAGCATTATCAACTGCAGAAGCTGAATACATTGCAGCAGCTGGATGCAGTACTCAGATGCTCTGGATGAAAAATCAGCTTGAGGATTTCAATATTTATGAGAGTAACATTCCCATCCTCTGTGATAATACCTCCGCTATTTGTCTATCTAAAAATCCAATTTTACATTCTAGAGCTAAACACATAGAAGTTAAACATCATTTCATTAGGGACTATACTCAGAAGGGAATTTTAATGTTAAAATTCATAGATACAAATCACCAATGGGCTGATATATTTACAAAACTCCTTCCTGAAGATAGATTTAATTTCATACTAACCAACCTTAGCATGAAATTATGTCCAGAATGAAAGTGCTTTAATTATATGTCTTTAACTCTTAGAAGTTCTGAAATTAATCCTCTATATTATTCCTTCAGAAGATATTATGTTCTAACTGTTTCATTCTGAGAACTTCTGTTCAAAGGAATAACATGCAGATCTTCAAATCAACAAGTGTCAACAAGGCTCTAAGGAATCCCATCAGAATTAAAACAAGTGTCCAAATTCTAAAGAGTGACAGAACATGCATTGGACAACTGTCCTCTACAGAAGGACATCTGTTGATCTTCTGGGAAACTGATACGGCTGACTTGACACCAAAAAGGCAAAAATCTCTTGGGTAACTGTTCCAGAATCTTTTACGCCTTACCCTATGTCTGCTGCATTTATTGCATATAATCATTATGTTTTTAAATTTAATTTTTCCCATTAATTTCTCGTATTATTAAATGCATTTTTTTTCTATATAAATAACTTTTCATTTTCACTTTTACTTTTTACCTTCACTGCATTCTTACTGAAAATGTTTTCACCTTCACTTTTGCGTTCTCTCTGAAATTTTTCTAAAACCCTAAACCACAAAAATCTCATCTTAGTAACAATGGCTTCCACTCCTCAACAACAAGAAGACTCAACTGATGTGTTTTACGTTGAACCCGTGAAGACCCTTCTTACTCCTACTGACAAACTGGAAGTTCTTTGTGAGCTCTTTGTGGATTTCAACAGTCTGAAAGATAATGGTTTTTACCTCCTTCCGGCCGTCCAAGCTCAAGGCTGGGAGAAGTACTTTGATCGTCTCATGGGACCAGTTTTCCCAAAATTGGTAAAGGAATTCTGGGTATATGCAACTGCCTCCAACACTCATGTTACTTCATATGTGTTGGGTAAAAGAATCATAATTTCTGAAGACCACATTGCCAAGCTCATAGAATCTGATGGCAATGGAATTAAGTGTAGAGAAATGGACAAAATGTCAGATACAAAACTGATAGCCAAGGAAATCTTCACTTCTGGCCAACCTTCTAACAAGATAAAGGATCTGAAGATTCCTCTCAGAATTTGGGCCAAGATCATTCTTGGAACCATCTGCCACAGGAAAGCTACAAACTCTCCAGACTATATCAACATGGATCAGCAGTTCATGCTGTACTTTATTGCTAAACAAAAGAAGGTCAACATTGCACACTCTCTCTTTCAACATCTGAAGAACAGTGTGAAGGAAACAAGAGATGGGGAGAAAACCAAGAGGGATTGGATTCCTCTAGGACGTTTAATATCTGACATTCTCTGTGAGAATAAGTTGGTGGACTTTCTGGCAAAAGTAAATCGGATAGAACTTCTTGAAACAGATGTTGGTAAGCCTCTGAATGCAAAGAATCTGAAGAAGATGAAGTTTATAACTTCTATCACGAAAGAACCTGTTCTCTATTCTAGAGAAGTTATAACCACCAGGAAGATTCCCCTGCAGAACTTCCCCCTCTTCTCTTCTGACACACCTCTAGAGGTTGTGGTCAGATACTTGGACTCATGCAAGCAACATGGTGTGGATCCAATGTTCAAGGCAACTGAACTTACTAAGCAAACTCCAGATGCTGCCTCTGCAAGAAGCAAGAAAAGAAAGGCTGGAGAAGGATCGTCTCAGAAGGCTCCCAAATCAACCAGAAGAACAGGTAAAACTTCTGCCTCTAACTCTGAATTCATTTCTGTAGTAGAAGCAGTTACAATAGAAGTGTCTGAAACCCCTTCTGACCCAACACCTTATGTTGACATTCCTTCTGCACAAATCCCATCATCTGAACCAACTCAATCCTCTAAACCTATTCCATCTTCTAACCCTATTCCTTATGTTATACCTACAACTGCTGCTGTCTCATCCATTCTATCATCACTTTATCCACCAGAAGATGAACACCATCAACCACAAACACTTTCAAAATTTGATATTCCAATTGATACAACACCCCTTTCTGATATTGACCGCTCACCAACAGCTGAAACACACACTGCCCTGCAACATGTTCTCTCTGACATTGATGATTTCCAACCCCCAGAATCTGTCCAAATCCCATCCTCTGAAACTTTTGAAACACATCACCATAGCAGTTTCCAACCATCAAATTCTGATGGCCTTGTTTTTAATCTTTCCCCTATAAGAGAAAGCTCCCTGTCTTCATATGAGTCTACCCCTCCTAACTCACCAACTTTTATAACCATCCCTGACACACCACCAGAAGAAGTTGAACATGAAAATCCCCTTAGAACCTCTGTTAATATTGAAGCTTTACACAAATTGTCCTCTGTCTCAAACAAAACTACCATACCTGCACCAAAACCAAAACCTTCAAAAACAGACATTTATGCATTGTTACTTGCTTTTGAAACAGCAATGAAACTGAAGTTAGAGGATCTGAAGTCTGCTTGCTCATAGCTTCCTGATCCAGCTGCTTCTGAATTTCTGTGGGCCACCTTCAGAAAATGGTTTAATGTTGAGACAAAGAGACTCAAGGACATCTGCTATGACATTGCTCACCAGAACTTCTGTGAGTATCTCAAAGCAGTTGTTTCAAACATTGAACAAAATAAACCTTTTCTGCTGGACAATAAACCCTGGACAGAGTCAGAACCTCTGGAAGAAAACTCTGGACTTCAAATGGTTCTGGTATCTTCTGAAGAAGATCAGGATGATGAACCTGCTCAATCACCAGCAAATGTAGAAGTTTCTGAGAATCAAACTGCTCCAGAAGTTGAAGAACCTCTGCCAACAAATCTTGTTCTGCAGACCTTGGAAGAGTTGAAGAAGGAAACTGAGATAGTTAAGCAACGTCTGGATAAGCAAGATGAAACCACTTCTGAGTTGAAGACATTGCTTGGAAAGCAAGTGGAATCATCCTCTGAGATCAAGTCTCTGCTGGAGGCCTTAGTTACTAAGATGCACTCCTGATTCTCTATTTATCTTCTGCTTAGCTTTTTCTGTTTTATCTTCTGTCTCTTCATGACTTTTTAAGTTCTACTGGTTATGTTCTTACTGTTTTTTATTAATTCTGTTTAATGAAAACTTATTTTTCTTCTATACTCTTGCATTTTTTCTACATCTATTCTTTTTGATTATGACAAAAAGGGGGAGAAACGTAGAAGATCCTGATCTATAGCAGTTTATCATGATTTGCCTCTAACATATAAAATTCTAATAAAACTATTTGAGTTGTGATTCTAAAATAGAAACAGGTCAAGTAATCAACTCAGGGGGAGCTAAGGCTAATGAAACTTTTGAAGGATAAAACTTCTGAAGAGATCTTTAACAGAAATATTTGATTTTATTCAATCAAAGGGAGTTCTTCTAATCCTATTAAACTCTATTCTCAATATCTAAATAAATGTTTTGTCATCATCAAAAAGGGGGAGATTGTTAGAAAAATTATGGTTCTAAACCTCTAAGAGTTTTGATGATAACAAATATTATTATGCTAGAATAGAAGTTCTAATGACTACCTTTATTATTGTGTAGAAGAGGAATTTAATTAAAGGAAACGTGCATTACTAGAAGATATATTGAGCCATATATAGAAGATACACTTAATGAAGAATCCATCATTAAATGACATGATTAATTGGCTGCGCATCAACTCTTTACTATCTCTGATTTACGTCTAGAAGATGATGATCTTCATAATGAAGACATTAATTAAAGAATATTTTAATTAATGATTAAGACAAGTATCTCTTGTTTTGGAAGGAATTTATGGTATTAACTAATATCCTAAACTAGCTCAAGATGTCTCCAACGGCTACATTTATTCAAGAACTATATAAAGGAATCAAATTGAAGATTTGAAGACAATACACTCACGAGCAAAAGACTGAATCATTTTGTGCTAAAATATTGTAACATTCACTTAGTGATCTTAGCTTGATTAGAAGCAAATTAGTTACTATATTATTATTATTGTAATAGTTGAGTAATATTCCTTGAGTGACTAGTTTCAGTCAGAAGACTCAAGAGGACATTGACTATAGGTCAGTGTGTGTATTCATTTATTGAATAGTGGATTAAGACCTCAGTGATAGAGGCAAAATCACCTTGGCGGGTGGACTGGACGTAGTTTGAGTTCAAACGAACCAGGATAAATTAACTTGTCATTAGAAGTTATTTTTAGTTGTTAAAGAAAACCCAATTCCAACCCCCCTTCCATGTGTTTTACGCACCTTCACATATCTCCATCAATCAAGGTAAATTGATCTTCCTGTCCGTCCATATAACCAACATTACGACCATTGTCTCCGCCCAGAGCTCCATTTGCATTCAAAACAGGGGTGACCTGCGGGTTTCCCTGTGGGGTAGGAATCTCGTTCAGATTTCCCTGATTTCCTCCCGGATTACCTTCAGGATTTTCCTGTGTCCACTCAACCATTTCTCGAATCCTTTCTTGGTTCTGATTCATACCAGTCATGAGAGTCATGAACTGGTCCATCATGTTCCTCAGCTCTGAAAACTCAACTTGCATATGTTCCATAATCTTGGTTTTGTTTTCTCTGGTTGGGTATCGGTGGACCCGTCTATCATCTATAGTTCCTGAAACAAAAGAGAAATAAAAAAATTCACACTTGTACCTTGTAACACGGTGGGAGAACTGACTTTAGTTATGTTGCGGATAGCAAGAGTCGCCACCGACTTTTATTTTATCCAAAAGGAAAGGGTATAAAAGAACAGGAAAGACCTTAAGAGATATTTTTGGGTCCGGGGGGTAGGTTATGTAAAGGGAAGGTGTTAGCACCCTTTACATCCATGGTTATCCATGGGCTCTTAGTTACTTAGCTCACTTTTGAATTGTTTTTGAAAGTGTAGTGTGTAAATAGAAAATTTTTCATAATAGTTGATAATGATCCATGTACGGATGCGTAAAAACTTGTTTTTGAAAATTTGTTTGAAACTTGTTAAGTGTTTGAAAAATGGAGTGAGCACGCAACTAGGAGGTACCTACCCTAAAGTTTTAAGTCTTTCCTGTTCTTTATCCTTTAAGTGGTAAGACTATCCCTATTATTAAGGAATAGGTAGTCATTACCTTGGGTGTAAGGGACATATGAGGGACATCTGTTTTTATGAAGGCAACTGTGAGGTGTATTAAGCATATAGGAGGGACTATCATCATTATTTGAAGGGACTTGATTTTTAAAGGCAACCATTAGGGACTTGATGATTTTTTCTTTTGAGGGACCTGCTTTATACACCCCACTTGACCTTATGATTTAGGCAACTTGAGGGATAGCCTTAGGAATGTGAGATGGCGATTAAAAATCGACTTACGTGTGTGAGTGTTCAATATTATTTATCTTTAATTAAAAATGATCTAAGTTAAATTTTAAATAGAATACATATTTGCACTCCCTAAATTACTAACCATAGCAAGCAAATTAAATAATTAAATATTTACAAACTTTACACCAAGGAGCAATTACAAAATAATTATAAAAATAATAAATAGCAAAAATATAAATATATAGCAAAATAAATATAGAAGCAAAAATATAAATGATAGGTGAAAAATAAATAAATAAGCAATAATAAGGGTTAGTAATAATAATAAAAAATTAAATAAAAGTTAGTAAAATTATAATAAGCAAAAGTTAGTAATAATATGGTTAATAATAATAATAGAAATCAAAATAAATTGAATTAACAAAAATATTATAATAACAAAATTAAAATAATAAACAAAAGTTTAATATGAACAACTAAATAATTATAGCATTTTAGTTTATACTAATTATTAAATTATTTATAATTGTAAAAAATTTAAATTATTATAAATTTAATTGTTTCTATACATATATTAAAAGAAAATAATTTAGATTATAGACATAATATATAAAATGTATTTACATATTATTAATAATAGATTATATTTAAAAAAAAATTAATTATATTAAAGATTATGTTAAATATATACATGACAATTATATTAAAAATTAGAGAATAACAATTAAGTTTTTTTTTTTAATAAGTATTTAGAAAATAAATTAGGGTTTGTTTTAGAAAATATTTTTAGGATTTAATTTATAACATACAAAGCTATTTTAACTAATATATATGTATAATTTAATTACACAAATAAAAAATTTAAATTGAGAAAACAAGAGTTTAGAATTTTTAGAAAATAATATTAGGAATTAGAACACATAATATATACATATTTTATAATATAGAAAATAATAGAATAATATAATTTTATTTTATTTTATATATAATGGTAATTAAATTAAAGAAAAATAAAACAAAAGAAAAAAAAATCAAAACCTGATGGGGCTGGGGTTTGAACCCAGTCCCCTATGCTTGCCAACAATAGTCTCTTCCACTGGGCCATGCGTTGGTTGATGCAAGAGGAATGAACTCCATTTGGTTTTGTTTCTTATCTGAAAAAATCAGGAAAATACAAAGAAAACAAAAGGCCTGGGGTGGTGTTGAACCCAGGACCTCATAGCTATACATACGCGCGCGTTACCACCTGGCTGGGAGAGCCCTTCTGGTAATTGAATGGCAAGAAATCATAATATATTAAGTTTGCTTTTAACCTGAAAAAAAAGAACAAAACAATGCACCAGCCAAGTATCGAACCAGTGACCTCACACCATGCGCGTATCAGCCTTACCACTGGGACAAACGTGCGTTTGTGAAATATAATCAGGATTAATTCATAATATTTTTAAACGAAATTTGAATTTTTAAAACAGGCGCGAATTGACTTCGTCTTCTTCCTTATGCCCTTCGATTTTTCCTGCGAAAATTGCTGGAAACTTACCTGCGAATTTTTCTACATTCAAAACCTGCAAATTTCAATCATCATGAATATGCAACCATTCGTTAAATCAAACACAGGGTTATGATCACCACGTCTCATACAGTCAATCTATGGTCTTAAAATCAATTTATGAATCCTAAATCGAAGAACCCCAAAAATCACTCAAGAACCCTAGCTATGGCCGTTTACGGTTTAAGCACTTATTCTTCAATCCAATTGCCCAGAAAGCATCTATGCATCATTACAAACATAAATACATCATTAGATTTCATTGTTAATGCATAGTTAGTTCAAACCGAAAAAATTTGTAAGATGGATAAAATGCATTCGGGTTGAACAATATGGTATGTATGGGATGCATATGAGTGATGGTTTAGCTTCAACAATGTCCAAAGAACATCTCTATGTTCTTACTTTACCTTCAAATGCCCTGGATTGAAGAATCCGAATATGAGTTTTGGATGGATTTTTGAGGTTTGGAACTTACACTTAGAGGCAGCAAAATCGTCAATGAGGGTTTGCATTATGTTTAGTACTTATATGTGAATGAATTAGGTTAAGAAAATTGAATTGTTGTGTGGAGATTTTGATATTTGAAGATTGAAAAAGATCATGGTTTAAAATTCAAATATTTGTTCATGAAGGCTTGCTATTTTTGTACCAATCTCATGATTTCCTTCCCTTTCAATTCAAATCAGTATTGATGAGATTCTAGAAGCTCAATCTTCATCAAATATTGTATTTTCATATTTTATATTTATTAAAAATGATTTTTTATGAATTAAATCAAAATAAATAAAAATAAAATAATAAAAATTCTGATTTTTAATCATTTGGGTCGTGCATGATGATATGGTATGGATTGGATCACAATTTGGCAAGCCCATTTGGAAGAAATTGATTTTAAACCTCCATTTTCATCATAAACCATCACAAAATTTCCCAACTTTGCAAGGGCATATCTCCCTCAATTTTAAAGGTATGAGGGTGTTCTTGGACATTTTGGAAAGCTTGAAGAGTCCTCTAAACAACCCCACTGGTTTCATGTCCATATCATTTACCAATCTCAAGTTATGCCCTTTTGAAGTTGTTGACTTTTTGTTGACTTTTGAAATGACCTATAATGTCTTAGCTCATGTCTTCCAAATGAAGCATTTTTGGGCTT
The DNA here is from genome assembly GCA_963966055.1 of Lathyrus aphaca. Taxonomy (NCBI): domain Eukaryota; kingdom Viridiplantae; phylum Streptophyta; class Magnoliopsida; order Fabales; family Fabaceae; genus Lathyrus; species Lathyrus aphaca. Next base: position 131,028,979 of record OZ014521.1, on the reverse strand, counting down.
AACTTGTAAGATCAAAGTTGTAGGGAATTCAATTTCCTTCAAAATGAGCTTTGAGTGGAGACTTGGTGATGAAGTATGTGAAAGTTATGGCTGGTCAAAGTTCAGTTGACTTTTACTGAGGAAACCCTAATTTAGAAACTCCTGATTATTGATGATCTGGAATCTCCTTGATGAATCATGATCAACCCTTGATCAGATGATGAATTTTACTTCATATACTTGATGTTGGCAAAAAATCAGGAAGTTTGACTTTGGTTTGACCACAGTTGACCTCAGTTTGATTTTTTAACTGCTTTGACTGATTTTGACCTATCTGATCATCTGACTGAGCAAACTTTTGAGAAAAGTCTTGAAACTTGTCATGGGGGTTCTTATATACATATAAGATGTTATGAAGCTCACTTGAGGTATTAGAAGTCCATTTATCCTGATTAAAGTCAAAACCCTAGTTTTGGATGCACTGCTTAGGTGATGCATTGTCTGAGGGAATTGTCAACTCTTTTGACCAATTGTGAACTTTGTGAACCTTGTGAACCATCATAAAATGTCTTGTGAACCTCATGGGAGGTATTGTGAAGCTTGTGAGCCTTGTGAACCTCATACAGTGACTTTGTAGATCTCATGAACCTCAGGAAAGCTTTGTAATCATTGTGAATCTTGTGAACCTTGTGAACCTTCAAGAAGTAACTTGTAGACTTCATGAACCTCATGAAAGGTTATATAAACATTGAGAAACTTGTGAACCTTGTGAACCTTCATAAAGTAACTTGTAGACTTCATGAACCTCATGAAAGGTCTTGTAAATGTTGAGAAACTTATGAACCTTGTGAACCTTCATAAAGTGACTTGTGGACTTCATGAACCTCATGAAAGGTTATGTAAACATTGTGAATCCTGTGAACCTTGTGAACCTTCAAGAAGTAACTTGTAGACTTCATGAACCTCATGAAAGGTCTTGTAAATGTTGAGAAACTTGTGAACCTTGTGAACCTTCATAAAGTGACTTGTGGACTTCATGAACCTCATGAAAGGTCTTGTAAACATTGGGAAACTTGTGAACCTTGTGAACCTTCTTAGCACACAAAGTCTTGTATTGTGAGGGCAAATTTTGGGGTGCAACAGCTGCCCCTGTTCAATTTTCTGAAACCTAAGGGGTTAGATTGGTATATTTGCCAGTCGTGACCTGGAAGGTTGAAGGGGATTGAACACAAAAGCCCAAAAATTTGCACTCACCAGTGCATAAAGTGATACAGATGGATAGTTGAATATGATTGAGTGGGCTTAAAGATGCCACTTGGAAGAACTGGAGATGGGCTTAGAGATGCCATCTAAAGAACTGGATGTGGTGATAGCTTTGTGTTGATACTGGATCTCAGTATTAGGTCTTGGTATAGGCCGTCTCTGAATCATTTATGCAACATGATTTGAGTTGTTGGATGGACCAGTAGAAATAAATCTTGTGATGATTATCTCTTCTGGAAATATTTTGGATTAGTGAATGGATCTTTGTACAGACCATTTGCCTATTCTCCAAGGGCCAAAAGAACGTCAGGATTTGTTCTTAAGGATCAAAAGAACGTCAGGATTAGTTCCTCTGAAAAGTATTTTGAACAATGGGCCAAAAGAGCGTCAGGATTTGCTCTTAAGGGTCAAAAGAACGTCAGGATTTGTTCTTCTGAAAAATGTCTTGGAGGATGAAGCAAGAGGTCAAAAGAGCGTCAGGATTTGCTCTTAAGGATCAAAAGAACGTCAGGATTTGTTCTTCTGAAAAATGTCTTGGAGGATGAAGCAGTCCAGAAGTAATGATGATAGCTGTCAGGAGGATGGAGCAATCCTGAGGTAATGATATGATTTCAGGAGGGTGAAGCAATCCTGATGTAATAAAAAGTTGTCAGGAGGATGGAGCAATCCTGAGGTAATAATATGATATGCTTTCAGGAGACTGGAGTAATCCTGATGTAACAGCATGTCTTCAGGAGGATAGAGCAGTCCAGATGAGATTATAAGCTTTCAGGAGGATGAAGCAGTCCTGAGAGATTGATGATATGCTTTCAGGAGACTGGAGTAATCCTGATGTAACAGCATGTCTTTAGGAGGATAAAGCAGTCCTGAGGATCATAAGTTTCTTTGTTGGATAATTAACCTGAAACCAAGGTGACATTCCGTATAATAATATTAGTTTATGCTTTATGTATGCATGCATAGTATGATGCACCTAAGTAAATGTATCATGTATTTATGGATATGTATGTTATGGTATGATGTAAATGATGTATGGATGATATGATACTGCCGAAAGCGCCTGGATATCTTCGTATAACAACTGCTGGCCAGGGAAAATAAATCCCGATTCTTTGTTTGAAGAATATATTATACATAACCTTCCGTCTGCTGGGGATAGCAAGGTATATACAACCTCCCGGATGCTGGGGATAATAAGGTATATATAACCTTCGTCTTCGTTTGATGGTAGGATAGATATAACATCCCGTCTTCGTTTCCCGAATATCCGTATGAGGATAAAAGAGATGGATATAAATTCCAGGGGAGATGAGACTTTATGAAGATGGATTCGTCCTACTGAGGGTTTGTAACTGTCTTGTAAAGATGAACAGGCGAAGCTTTTGTTGAAATCCTTCCCTCGTTCGTCCTTAGTAAATACTATTACTGCATTTTTATGCATTTCTGGTAAACATCAATCATATTAAAAGCATACATGCATTTTTGGTAAACATCAATCATATTCAAAAGCATACATACATTCAAACACAACCAATGGACGTTTCGCTTATGTAAATAGGGTAAAAGTAAATCTGGATTCAAAAGATGGAATTTATTTATATTAAAAAGTGACCCATACATGGGTGTAAACACCCCAAATTTGCCCTCACCCATTCACCATGGCTTGTGATCATTCTCATATGCATAAACACAATCATATCATCTCACATCTCATTTTTGAGTCACTGCATTGGTTCTAAGTCATCTGCATCTAGGGTTTGTGATCTGAGCAATCTCAGGGCTTCTTGAGCCACTCCAAAGGCAACCAATCACTTCAAAGGGATCCATATGTGTTCAAGTATCATATTACATCCTTTCAAAGTCAAAATTTCAAAAGAATCACAAGAACTAGGGTTTGAGTGGATGCAGAGCCAGGATTGACTGCACAGTTGACCTAAAATTAGGGTTTTGGTTTCAGAGGCCATAACCCCAAATTTTTTGGTCATTCTTGTTTCCATTGGTCTCTATATGGTATAGGGAGTATGCATATCAATTTTCATGAAGAAATTCCATGGGGAAGTCATCTGATCAAGGGTTGACTTTTCAGACAAGTCAGTGTAAAATCAGGGCATCTGAGGCCCCCAATGACCCAACCAATGGGTGATCTTCATCATTTTGAGTGTATATGATCTTTATTTGATCATGGAAGAAGGTTGAAGTTCATAAAAATCAAGAATTTAGGGTTTTTGCAAATGTTGACTTTTTTGGGCATAGTTGACTTTTCAAGAATGCATCATTTTAGGTCATTTTTCAAGCCTTGATTTTTGATCCAAAAATGCTTCAAATGGAAAAACTTTGGTCATGAAAGTTGTAGATCTCATCTTTCCCTTTTCAAAAAGTACAAGAACATGATCAAACTCTTCTTGGATCAAAAGTTATGGTGTGGCAAAGTTGGCAAAAATCATTGATTTTCAAGTTATGCACCAAGTGTGAAAATTGCAAGATCATGTACCAAGGCAAATTGCAACTTCTAATTGGCATTAAACCATCACATAAGCATTCTATAAGTCATAAAATTCAGAATGAACCAAGAATGCCCATGGTTTAGGTTTGGTTGGATAAAGAGAATCACATGTGAACCAAAGTTGTAACAAGTTGCAAAACCACTCATTTCATCTCACCAACTTGATGCATTGGCTGCTGAACCAAGCTAGCCTCACACACACATCATGCTGCGCAGCCCATGCCCATTGTACTAGCTATAGATCAAGCCATACTTGCCTTACACAAAATTTGACTTTTTGCAAAAAGTGACTTACCAATCAATAAAGCACATGTCCAATCATCTGACCAATGAGAGAGGTTTATGTGGACAAAGAGCAAGCCATTCCATACATCTAGCAAGGCTGAAACTCACCCATTGAATACATACACAAAACACACTCCAGCTGCATATTCATTCGAATCTCTCTGCCCAGCTGTTGCACCCCAAAATTTGCCCTCACAATACAAGACTTTATGTTCTAAGAAGGTTCACAAGGTTCACAAGTTCTCCCACACTTGCATAACCTTTCATGAGGTTCATGAAGTCTACAAGTTACTTTATGAAGGTTCACAAGGTTCACAAGTTTCTCAATGATTATATAACCTTTCATGAGGTTCATGAAGTCTACAAGTCACTTCTTGAAGGTTCACAAGGTTCACAAGCTTCTCAACATTTACAAGACCTTTCATGAAGTTCATGAAGTCCATAGGTTACTTCTTGAAGGTTCACAAGGTTCACAAGTCTCACAATGATTACAAAGCTTCCCTGAGGTTCATGAGGTCTACAAAGCCACTTCATGAGGTTCACAAGCTTTACAATACCTCCCATGAGTATCACAAGACATTTTATGAAAATTCACAAGGTTCACAAAGTTCACAATTGGTCAAAGAAGTTGACAATTTCCTCAGACAATGCACCTCCTAAGCAGTGCATCCAAAACTAGGGTTTTGACTTTAATCAGGCTAAATGGACTTCCAATACCTCAAGTGAGTTTCATAACATCTTATATGTGTGTGAGAACCCCCATGACAAGTTTCAAGACTTTTCTCAAAAGATTACTCAGTCAGATGATCAGATAAGTCAAAATCAGTCAATGCAGTTAAAAAGTCAACTGAACTTTGACCAGGCATAACTTTCACATACTTCATCACCAAGTCTCCATCCAAAGCTCATTTTGAAGGAAATTGAATTCTCTACAACTTTGATGTTGAAGGTTAAGCCCAAAAATGCTTCATTTGAAAGATATGATCTAAGACATTATAGGTCATTTCAAAAGTCAACAAAAAGTCAACAACTTCAAAAGAGCATAACTTGAGATTGGTAAATGGTATGGACCTGAAACCAATGGGGTTGTTTAGAGGACTCTTCAAGCTTTCCAAAAAGTCCAAGAACACCCTCATACCTTTAAAATTGAGGGAGATGTGCCCTTGCAAAGTTGGGCATTTTTGTGATGGTTTATGTTGAAAATGGAGGCTTAGAAGTATTTCTTTCCAAATGGGCTGCCCAAGTTATGATCCAATCCATACACAAACACTATGCACGACCCAAACCATTTAAAATCTGATTTTTATTATTTTTATTTTTATTTATTTTGATTTAAATCATTAAAAATCATTTTAAATAAGAATAAAATATAAAAATAATGGATTTTATTTGGATAATGTTTCTAGAAGATCATAATGGGTGATTAGAATCAAAGAGGAAGGAAATCATGTGAATTGTCCCAAAATAGCAAGCATTCAAGAGCAAATATTTGAATTTTACAACACCATCTTTTTCAATCTTTTTTGGATCAAATATCCACACAACCCATCCATGTTTCTGACCTAAATCACTCCCACATATATACTAAGCATAACCCTAGTCCTCATTCACGAATTTCCAGCAGCCACAAGTAAGTTCACAAAGTCAAAAAATCTTCCAAAAACTCACTTTCGGTTTCTGATTTCTAGGTCTCCACAAGGTATTTTGAAGACATAGCAAGCTTCCTTGGACTCTTCTGATCATAAATCATCATCCATATGCATCTCATATGCACCCAATTGCTTAACCCGAATTCATCTTGACCTTGAATATATTTTTTTCGAATCCATTGATTTACTATGTTTAAACTGTTTTTGATTGTTGTATGATGTTTAGAATGGACTATAGAACGATTCTGGGTGGTTCAATTGGATTTTCCTTACAGGTACAAGAATCCACCATGATTAGGGTTTTCGGCCCTCTTTAGGGTTTCACGATTTCCAAATGATAAATGGATTTGAAAGACATAGGACGATTGCAAAACTCATTAGCAATTCAATAATATAATCAATTTGGTAAAATTTTGTTGTTTGGATTGAGTTTGTGATTCGCAGGGATGAAGAACTCGTAACAATATTCGCAGGAAAAAAGGGAGGAAAATTCGCAGGAAATTTGGAGAAGAAGGAGTTGACTGGCGCGAATTTCATATTTGAAATTTGATTATAAAATATAATTAATTCTTTCTGTTTGTATCACAAGCTGGCTGCTTGGCCCAGTGGAAGGGAGCGTGTGTGTATTGGCAGCATGACCTGCGTTCGAAACCTGGTCATGGCAATTGTTTTTTGGTTTGTTTCATTTACATATTAAATATCATATATTATTATTACTGGGTGGTTTGTTAACAGATTGGCTCTTCCAGCCGGGTGGTGATGCGTACGCTTGCTAATGTAAAGGTCCTGGGTTCAAGTCCTATCCCAGGCCTTTTGGTTTTTTTTGATTTTTCTGGATTTTCAAAGGGCAGGGCTTAAAACCAATCATTCCCATCCTTCTTGCACCTGCGCATGTGGTAGCTTGTTGGTGATTACTCTGACTTGCAAACATCCTGACCTGGGTTCAAACCCCAGTCAGGTAAGTTTTTTTTCTCTCCCTTTATTTGTCTTAAATATATTTTTGTATATATGTCTCTTCTTCTAAAATAATGGTAATAGTAAATATGATTAATATTTTCTAAACAAATCCTAAAACATGTAAATGTTTTTTAAATTATTTTTTTGTATTACAAATTAAACCCTAAATATTTTTCTAATAAAACCCTAATCTTGTAAAAAGAAAAATCATAAAATAGTTTTTCTTATTCAAATTTTGTAAAACTTAATTCTATCTTTATTTGTTTAAATATAATTATAATATATAGTTATTTGTTTATTTAAATATGATTCATGTAAATATTATAAATATTATTATAAATTATTTCTCTCAAAATATAAATATATTTCATATTATTAAAAAGTAAAATTTTGTAAATACACTTATAATTTATTTTTCTCTTTATATATTAAATAAACATTTTTTATAACTTTTGTTTAAAAATAATTGTGTTTAGATTTTTGTAGTAACTTTATAATTAAAATATAATTAAAATATAACTTAATAAGTTGTAAATTAAAATAATTGTTTATTCATATTTGTTTTTTAGTTGTTTATATCAAAAATTGTTAATTTCTTATTATTATAATATTTTGATTAATTTTGTTTATTCTTATTTACTAATCATATTATTATTTATTATTATATTTTTATTATTATATTTCTAACCTTGTTTATTATTTCTAAATTATTATTATTATTATTATTTTGTTACTAACCCCTAATTATGATTTGCTTATTTATTTATTCAATATTTATATCTTGCTATTATATTTATTTATTTGCTATTTATTTTTATAATTATTATGTAATTGTTCCTGGATGTAAATTTGTAATTATTTAATTATTATTGCTATGGTTAGTAATTAGGGAGTGTTAATATGTTTGTTATTTAAAATAAATTTAGATAATTTTTAATATAAGATAATTAAAATAAACACTCACACACACGTAAGTCGATTTTTAATCGCCGTCTCACATTTCTAAGGTTATCCCTCAAGTTGCCTACGAATAATGGTCAAGTAGGGTGTATAAAGCAAGTCCCTTCAAAAGATAAATCATCAAGTCCCTCATGGTTGCCTTTACGGATCGAGTCCCTTCGAAATAAATGATGATAGTCCCTTATTTATGCTTATTACACCCCACAATGGCCTTCAAAATCAAATTGTCCCTCACATGTCCCTTTACATCCAAAGTAAGGACTACCTACTCCTTAATAGTAGGGATAGTCATACCAAGGAAAGGATAAAGAATAAGAAAGACCTTAAACATTAGGGTAGGTTACTCCTAGATACTTGCTCACTTCAAAACTTTTTCACACTTAAACAAATTTCAAACAAATTTTCAAACAAGTTTTTAACACATCCTTACATGGATTATTTATTAACTATTCTGAAAATTTTCTATTCACACACTACACTTTCAAAAACAATTTAAAAGTGAGCTTAAGTACCTAAGAGCCCATGGATAATCATGGATGAAAAGGGTGCTAATACCTTCCCTTTTCATAACCTACCCCCCGGACCCAAAAATATCTCTTAAGGTCTTTCCTGTTCTTTTATACCCTTTCCTTTTGGATAAAATAAAAGTCGGTGGCGACTCTTGCTATCCGCAACATAACTAAAGTCAGTTCTCCCACCGTGTTACAGAACTGGCGACTCTGCTGGGGATCTATTTAAGAGGGGTACCCTTAGGAATTAGATCACTTTGAATTGTTTGCCTTGTTTGCTTTATACTTACTTGTTGGGGTGCTCTTATGTGTGAAAGGTCCTAACCCGGATCTAGTGTACCTTAGGTAAATGGCAATAGACCAAGGAAACTGTACGACGTATATCGATACGGTTGATCTGGTGGCCATAGATAGTGCGACTTCTTGGTTGGTGCTTATATTCCTTAAGTCAAGTTGAGGATAATATTGAGGCTGCCATATGTTGTCAATGCACTAACTAACTTTTAGAACCCTAGTTAACTCATCTTGGCCTTTAGAAAGTAGTGAGGTAACCGGCTTTGGTGCAGACTGAAGTTGGTTGACACTCGATACTACGCTCATTGAGATTCTAAACTTGGAGGGTTTTGGTTGGCAAGTAAGTTGCCTTCTGATCAACCACCCTTGTGAAGGATCAATGATATTGAGATCCCTTAGAACCCGGTTACTTTTGTAGGACAGGATGAACCATCTAACTTCAGGGGAGGGTACTTACCTTAAACCTCATGCAAGCCTTTAAACCTAGGGCTATGGTGTGACTTGTTTGTGTGTGCCACATGTTTGTGATTGAGCATAACATCATGACATCATCATGCATCATGAGCATATCATTTTCCCTAACCATTTCAAGGACCAAGGGATTTATCTTTGTTCTTTGTTGCAGGTCATGGCTTCAGCTCGTAGAAACACCATCAGGATCAACTTTGTGGGCATACCTGCCAAGCTTAAAGAGTTGGTTTCTCAAGTGTCTGATCATTCCCAGTTCATCAAGAGACATGGTCACCTATTGGATCTAGTCACTTCAGGGTTCAATGAAGACATGATGAGTGTTCTGTTTCAGTTCTTTGATCCTAAACATCACTGTTTCACATTCCCCGACTACCAGCTGGTTCCTACAATGGAAGAGTTCTCTAAGCTTCTGGGTATACCTGTTCTTGATCAAAGACCCTTCACCGGCTTGGAGAAGGAGCTTAAACCAGAGGTTATTGCTGCAGCTCTACATCTGAAGAAATCTGACATTGTTCTAGAGACGAGAAGTGGAGTCAAGGGTATTCTGGCCAAGGTGCTAATGGATAAGGCTCAAATGTTCTTGAAGGCCATGAGCTATGATGCTTTTGAGGAGATCTTAGCCTTGCTAATATATGGCTTAGTATTGTTCCCCAATCCAGATCAGTTCATAGATGTTCATGCCATCAACATTTTCCTGAGTCACAATCCAGTACCTACATTGCTTGGAGACATCCTACATTCTCTTCACACCCGTACTACAAGGGCAAGAGGAACTTTGATGTGCTGCATACCTTTGCTTTCTAGGTGGTTTATTTCTCACCTTCCTCGCTCAGTAATGAAGAATGAGCAAGGGTTCAGATGGTCCAAGAGGATCATGTCACTTTCTCACTCAGATATCCATTGGTGCTCCAGATCTATGGAGAATGTCACCATCATTGACCGTTGTGGGGAGTTTCCTAATGTGCCACTTCTAGGCATAAGAGGAGGCATCACCTACAACCCCTCTCTAGCTTTACGACAGTTTGGTTACGCCCGAAGTGACGGTCCACATGACATGTTGATTCAGGGCATTGTGTTTGATTACGACAACGATCTTCAGGGTTACCGTCAGAAATTCATACGAGCCTGGGGAAAAGTAAACAGGGTTGACAGCAAGACACTGGAGCCTAAGTACACTATTCCTATGGAGGCTTATCTTAGATGGGTACGATCTCATGCTCAGACACTCATGATGCCATATCCTGCCATCCTACCAGTTACCATGGAACCTGTTGCTGAAGGAGACACAGCTTATACCATCCTTCACCCAGACATGCCTACTGATATGGAAGACTTGCAGAGATCATGGATTCAACTGAAGGAGCAAAGGGATACTTTCGAGGCTCATTACAAAGCAAGCCAAGCAAGGATCTTAGAGCTAACAAAGCAACTTCACGAGGAACGAAACCTCAACTCATACCTCAACACAAAGAGGAAACGTCCATGGGAGACTTAAAACCCCATCTTTTGTACTTATTTCATTTCCATTTTTGTAAGCCTAAAAGGCAAAACAAGTTATTACTAATAAAAAGTTACCATCAGGTTTAAATTCTGTGGTCCTTGAAAACATTTTGTGCTTGTTTAAGCAAGTTTAAATTCTGCGGTCCTTGAAAACATTGCATATGCATTCCCATATCATTTCATTGCATCACAGGTTTATAATTGTGCACAGGTTTCTCATCTTCTCGCTGTTTATTTCAGCAATGGCTCTTGAACAATCAGTTAAGGATCTCCAGGCACAAAATGCACAGTTCCAAGAGCTGATCTTGAACCTATCCAAGGGGCAAGATGATTTGAAGGCACTGCTGGCCAAGAAGACTAAGAAGACTAGAAGGTCTGCTGGGTTGCTCAACATGGGAAGAAGGTTCAAGGGTCCTGTCAAGACCAAGGAACAAATTGATGACTACGAATCTGAGGAATCTGAGAAAGAGAGAGGCAGTCTCCACAACACTATGGGGGACTCTGATTCTGAGGCTAATTACTACCATGAGCCTAATGAAGACAAAATCAAGATGCTGGTGGATAGGATGGATGCTATGGAATTGCAGAAATCATCTGGGCTGGATTTTGAGGATTTGAGTCTGATATCTGGGGTTGTGATACCCATTGGTTTCAAAGTTCCTACCTTTGTGGTTTATGATGGTGTCTCTTGTCCCAAGCTGCACTTGAGGTCTTATGTCAGAAGGATTCAACCTCACACTGCTGACAAAAAGTTGTGGATCCATTTCTTTCAAGAGAGCTTATCTGGAGCTCAGCTGGAGTGGTATTATCAGTTGGAGAGTGTTAACATCAGAGACTGGAATGATCTTGCTGAAGCTTTCTATAAGCAGTACCAATACAATGCTGACTTAGCCCCCACTCGCATGCAGCTTCAGAGCATGTCTATGGGTGCCAAAGAAAGTTTTAAGGAGTATGCTCAGAAGTGGAGAGACTTAGCTGGAAGAGTTCAACCCCCTTTGACTGATAGGGAATTGGTTGATATGTTCATGTGTACACTGAATGGTCCGTTTTACAGTCATCTCATTGGAAGCTCATCATCTGGCTTCACTGAGTTGATCATGACAGGAGAGCGGGTAGAGAATGGTATCAAGAATGGTAAGATCCAAGTGGGCACTTCTTCATCAGGTGCTGCAAAGAAGCCTCCCACTGGAAAAAAGGAATCCAATGTTGTTTATGGTCAACCTGATCGTAACAGAAGACATCAGTCTGTTAGTGCAGTTCATATTTCAAATCCAACTTCTGCAACAACAGAGCAGCCTCAAGGCAACCAACAGAGGGCTAGAAGACAGTTCACGAAGATCAACATGTCAATGGCTCAGGCACTGCAACACTTGTTGAAGGCTGAACTTATTACCTTAAGGGAGGCTCCTCAGAATCCCAATGTTACTTCTCCCAAGTACAATCCCAATGCACGATGTGCATATCATTCAAACTGTCCAGGACATGATACTAATAACTGCTGGGTCTTGAAGAACAAAATTCAAGATATGATTGATGCTGGAGAAATTGAGTTTGATCCACCAGGTACTCCAAATGTGATTACAGCTCCAATGCCAAATCACGAGAAGACTGTCAATGCCATTGATGAAGAAGACCTGCATGTCTATTCAGTTATGGAGTTGAGCACACCATTGTCTGTTATCAAAAAGAGTTTAGTACAAGCTGGGATCTTTCCAGGTTGTCGTGAAGATTGTCTGTATTGTACCTATAAACCGGATAGTTGCTTCATTTTGAGAGATGGAATTCAACGTCTCATGGATAAGTATACTATAGTGTTTGAAAGAAGACCAGCATCTGTAGAAGGTATAGTGGATCATCTGACTCGGGGTAAGAAGATTGAAGAGGTTGATATGGTTGACAAAGTACCGGTGAGAATCACTTCAAAGGGTCCCATCAAGATCACTCATCAGGGCCCAATCAAGATTACTGCTGAAGGTCCTGTGAAAGTTGTTGCTGAAGCCAGAGTGGCTCCTCTGATTATTACCACTCCTGGTCCTATTCCTTATACATCTGACAAAGCTGTGCCTTGGCACTATGGGTCTGATGTTTACATCCATGGTGTCAAGCAGGAGCCTTTACCTGATATGCCTGCTGACATTGGTAATATTGCTGGATCTAGCAAGATCACTCGTAGTGGAAGAGTCTTCTCTCCTCCAGTTGCTTCTAAGAGTGCAGTTACTCCTGCTACTACCACCACTGATGCTCAGGACAAAGGTCCTGTTATTGAGCCTGTATCTACTGATGTGCCAGCTGCTGATGATCTCTCTAAGCAGATGGAAGAAGTATTGAAAATCATTCGCAAGAGTGATTATGACATTGTTGATCAGTTGGGGCATACTCCCTCAAAGATTTCTATGTTGTCCTTGTTGCTGTGTTCTGAGGCTCATGCCAAGTCCTTGATCAAGTTTTTGAAGTCTGCTCATGTGCCCAGTGCAATTTCTGTGGACCAATTTGAGAACTGTGTTGCTCACCTGACCTATGACAACGGGTTAGGATTCTCTGATGCTGATTTAACCCCTGCCAAGAGGGATCATAACAGGGCCTTGCATATTTCAATTGAATGCAGGGGCACTACCCTGTCACATGTACTGATAGACAATGGTTCCTCTCTGAATGTGTTGCCCAAAGAAGTCCTGAATAAGCTGAGTCCTGAAGATACTGTGCTGAAGCCCAGTAATATTGTGGTAAAGGCTTTTGATGGTTCTAGAAGAGTAGTGCATGGGGAGATTGATCTTCCTATCAAAGTTGGTTCTCAGATGTTTACTGCTACATTTTATGTGATGGATATTCGTCCTTCATACTCTTGTCTGCTTGGTCGTCCCTGGATCCATGGGGCAGGAGCTGTGACCTCTACATTGCACCAAAAGTTGAGATATTCGGTGAATGGAAAGGTTGTTACTGTCTTTGGAGAGGAAGAATACTTTGTCAGCCATGTAAACACTTTCAAGTATCTGGAAGTAGAAGGTGAATACATTGAGACTCCATGTCAGTCATTTGAAGTGGTTCCCTGGGTTGGTAATGATTGTGTGACTCCTCCTGCTGTGAAGAAGGTTCCTGTGGTCATCAGAAAATCTCCAACAATGGCAATGGCTTCCCTCAATGATGCTAGAGCTGTGGTGGATGAAGGTGGTTGTACTATTTGGGGTCAGCTTCCTGATATTCCATACAAGTCTGACAAGTTTGGTTTGGGTTTCACTGCAGAATCCCAGAAGGCTGTTCGTCGTGCTCGTGCTGCTCGTATCACCAATCAGGGGGTTATCAATGCTGTGGGAGATCAAGATGAAGACTACAACTTGGATGCATGGATTTTTCCTACTGTGGGTGCTGGACTCAATAATTGGAAAGCTGAAGATGTTATCCCTATCTCCTTTAGTCAGGAGTAAATACTATTACTGTGTTATGTTTTTTTTAAGTTTGTAATTTCTTGAACAATAAAACTTTCAAGCCATGTGCCTTACCCGGGACACAATGGTGTGCTTGTTACGGGCTGTCATTTCATTTGCATACTTCATTCAATAAAATCAGTGGACGTTTCGTTTTAGTAAATATTGTGTTCCTTGTCTTTCTTTTCTTTTATTTTTACTTTGTCAGCTATGTGTTCTTACACACACCCACATCACTAAATGCAGATCCTCATCCACTCTGGATCCTGTTGATAACAGTTCTACTATTGCCAATTACAATTTCGAGAATCCGATCTATCAAACTGAAGATGGAAATGAGGACGATTGTGAAATACCTGTAGAGCTTGCTAGGTTGTTACAACAAGAAGAGAAAGCTATACAGCCACATGAAGAGCCAGTCGAAGTTGTGAATCTGGGAACTGAAGAAAACAGAAAAGAGGTCAAGGTAGGGGCAGATTTAGAGGACAGTGTCAAAAGCAGGTTGATGCAGATGTTACGTGACTATGTGGAGATCTTTGCTTGGTCTTATGAAGATATGCCAGGGTTGGATACAGACATTGTGGTTCACCGGTTACCGGTGAAAGAAGATTGTCGTCCAAAGAAGCAGAAGGTTCGTCGTATGCGTCCTGAAATGTCAGAAAAGATCAAGGCAGAGGTAATGAAACAATTCAATGCAGGGTTCTTAGCAGTAACTTCTTATCCTCAGTGGGTTGCAAATGTGGTACCAGTTCCTAAGAAAGATGGTAAGGTACGTATGTGTGTAGACTACAGAGATTTGAACAAGGCTAGCCCCAAAGATGACTTTCCACTTCCTCATATTGATATTCTGGTAGACAATACTGCTCAGCATAAGGTATTCTCTTTTATGGATGGTTTCTCTGGTTACAATCAAATCAAGATGGCACCTGAAGATATGGAGAAGACAACATTTGTGACACAGTGGGGCACCTTTTGTTATAAGGTAATGCCATTTGGTTTGAAGAATGCAGGGGCAACATATCAGCGTGCTATGGTGGCTTTGTTTCATGATATGATTCATCATGAGATAGAGGTATATGTAGATGATATGATAGCCAGGTCTCAGAATGAAGAGCAACATCTTGATCATTTGCATAAATTGTTTGAGAGGTTGAAGAAATACAAGTTGAGATTGAACCCAAACAAGTGTACTTTTGGAGTTAGATCTGGAAAGCTCCTGGGTTTCATTGTTAGTGGAAAAGGTATTGAAGTGGATCCTGCAAAAGTGAAAGCTATACGAGAGATGCCAGCTCCCCGCACTGAGAAGGAGGTTAGGGGTTTCTTGGGACGATTGAACTACATTGCAAGATTTATTTCCCAGTTAACCACCATCTGTGAGCCAATCTTCAAGTTGTTGAAGAAAGATCAGGTGATGGAATGGAATGATGAGTGCCAGATTGCCTTTGATGAAATCAAGAAATATCTGCTAGAACCTCCAATTTTGATGCCACCAGTTGATGGAAGACCCTTGATTATGTACTTAACAGTATTAGACAACTCAATGGGGTGTGTATTGGGGCAACATGACGAGTCTGGTCGAAAAGAGCAGGCAATATACTACCTTAGCAAAAAGTTTACCGACTGTGAAACAAGATACTCACTGCTCGAGAAAACTTGCTGCGCTTTGGCATGGGCTGCTCGCCGACTAAGACAGTATATGTTGACCCATACTACCTTATTGATTTCGAAGATGGATCCAATCAAGTATGTATTTGAGAAACCTGCTCTCTCCGGAAGAATTGCAAGATGGCAAATGATCTTGACAGAATATGATATACAGTATACTACTCAGAAGGCCATTAAGGGAAGTGTTGTTGCTGATCATTTGGCTCATCAAGCAGTAGATGATTACCAATCAATGAATTTTGAGTTCCCTGATGAAGACATTATGACTGTTACCAAAGAACCTGGACAATATGACGGACCTGAACAAGGATCCCGATGGACTATGGTTTTTGATGGTGCCTCTAATGCACATGGTAATGGTATTGGTGTTGTGATTAGTTCCCCTGAAGGTTGTCATACCCCGATTACTGCCAGACTTTGTTTCTATTGTACCAATAACATGGCTGAGTATGAGGCATGTATCATGGGTATTAAAGTTGCTGTTGATATGAAGATTCAGTTCCTTGATGTGTATGGAGATTCAGCCCTGGTAGTTAGTCAGATCAAAGGAGATTGGGACACCAAGCATGATAACCTCATTCCTTACAGAGAGCATGTGTTGTCTTTGATTCCACATTTCAAAGAGATTACCTTTGGACATATTCCACGGAGAGAAAATCAATTGGCAGATGCTTTGGCCACCATGGCATCTATGTTTGAGATTAACTAGGATGATGAAGCTCCCAAGATTACCATTGATAGATTTGAAAAGCCTGCATACTGCAATGAGATTGACACTGAAGGGGTAGAGGAGAAGCCTTGGTTTTATGAAGTGAAAAGATATCTTGAAGCTCAGGAGTTCCCTGAAGGGGCATCTGTCAAAGATAGGAAGTTCCTGAGGAGGTTTGCTGCTAAGTTCTTTTTGAGTAATGGGATCCTGTATAAGCGTAATCATGATTCAACTATGCTTCGTTGTGTGGATAAGAAGGAAGCAACTGAAATTATGGAAGAGATGCATGATGGGACCTTTGGCACTCACTCTAGTGGTCATACCATGGCAAAGAAGATTTTGAGAGCAGGTTACTATTGGTCTACCATGGAAGCTGATTGCTATCAACACTCCAGAACATGTCACAAGTGTCAAATTTATGCTGATAAGGTTCATGTACCTCCATCACCATTGAATGTGCTGACTGCTCCTTGGCCTTTTGCCATGTGGGGCATTGATATGATTGGTGAGATCAAGCCTACTGCTTCTAATGGGCATCGTTTCATTCTGGTTGCTATTGATTATTTCACGAAGTGGGTAGAGGCAGCTTCATTTGCATCTGTGACTAAGAATGTTGTGGCTCGGTTCATTAAGAATAATCTCATATGTAGGTATGGCATCCCTGAAAGGATTATCACTGACAATGGCTCTAATCTGAACAATACTATGATTACTGATCTCTGCACGCAGTTCAAGATTAAGCATCATAACTCTTCTCCGTATCGTCCAAAGATGAATGGGGCAGTTGAAGCTGCTAATAAGAACATTAAGAAGATTGTACAGAAGATGACTGTTACTTACAAGGATTGGCATGAGATGTTACCATTTGCTCTTCATGGTTATCGTACTACAATATGTACTTCAACAGGGGCAACCCCATTCTCCTTAGTCTATGGTATGGAAGCAGTTCTGCCCATTGAAGTTCAGATCCCCTCCTTAAGAATTATGAAGGATGCAGGCTTGGATGAAGATGAGTGGATTCAGACTCGACTGGACCAGATAAATTTGATTGATGAGAAGAGGTTAGCAGCAGTTTGTCATGGCCAGATATACCAAAAGCGGATGATCAAAGCTTTTAACAAGAAGGTTAAGCCAAAGGTATATCAGGCTGGTGACTTGGTAATCAAGCATATCATATTACCACAGGGTGATCCTAGGGGCAAGTGGACTCCAACCTATGAAGGACCATTTGTAGTCAAGACAGTATTCTCAGGAGGTGCCATGATATTGACTACAATGGATGGTGAAGATTTCCCACAGCCTGTAAACGCAGACATAGTTAAAAAATACTACGCATAAAAAGAGACCCGCTAGGTTGACAGGCCTAGGCAAAAATAAGGGCATCCCGGCAAACCAAAAAGGTTTGGGCAAAAATTAGGGATATATATAAAAAAATGTACACCCGGCAAGTCGAAAACCTGAAAAGGCGGCTTGGGCAAAAAAGGGTATCCCGGTGGATTGAAAACCTGAAAGGGCAATCCAGGCAAAAGTTAGGGATTAAAGCGTATGACTATGTCTCGTTTGGATCACTCATGAAACTGCAACCAGTTGTACTACTTACTCGAGCTCGAACAGATAAAGCTCAATCCAATCGTTTCCGTCTCAACAGCAAGAAGATGAGATACTTGAGTGGCAATAGTAGAATTGGAACTCAATAGGATTGTCTTCCCACATAGCTGATTTTCTTTTGTAAAACTTTATGACAAAATCCTCTTACTAGGGTTTATGTCTCCTTGTACAAACTTACCCGTGTATGGGTCACTTTTTGATATAAATAAATTCCATCTTTTGAATCCAGATTTACTTTTACCCTATTTACATAAGCGAAACGTCCATTGGTTGTGTTTGAATGTATGTATGCTTTTGAATATGATTAATGTTTACCAGAAATGCATGTATGCTCTTGATATGATTAATGTTTACCAGAAATGCATGAAAATGCAGTAATAGTATTTACTAAGGACGAACGAGGGAAGGATTTCAACGAAGTTTCGCCAGTTCACCTTTACAAGACAGTTATAAAACCCTCAGTAGGACTAATCCATCTTCATAAAGTCTAATCTCCCCTGGAATTTATATCCATCTCTTTTATCCTCATACGGATATTCGGGAATTTACTTTCCAATAAGGGTACGACGAACAAAGACGGGATGTTATACTTATCCTACTATCAAACGGAGACGAAGGTTATATATACCCTACTATCCCCAGCATACGGGAAGTTATTTATACCTTGTAATCCCCAGCAGACAGAGGGTTATGTATTCTTCAACAACGAATCGGGATTTATTTTCCCCGGTCAGCAGTTGTTATACGAAGATATCCAGACGCTTCCTGCAGTATCATATCATACATACATCATTTACATCATACCATAGCATATATATCCATAGACATATAGTACATTACCTAAGTGCATCATATCATACATGCATACATAAAGCATAAACTAATGTTATTATACAGAATGCTACCTTGTTTCAGGTTAACAAACAAGCTTAGGATCTTTGGGACTGCTTTATTGTAACCTCAGGGTTACTTTATCCTCCTGATAAGCTTCTTATTACTATTGGGACTGCTTTATCGTCACCTCAGGGTTACTTTATCCTCCTGATAACTTCTCATTACTTCAAGACTGCTTTAGAGCTATCCATTGCTCTATCCTCCTGAAGACAAATCACATTATTACTTCAAGACTGCTTTAGAGCTATTCATTGCTCTATCCTCCTGGAGTCATATCATTACTTCAAGACTGCTTTAGAGATATTCATTGCTCTATCCTCCTGGAGTCATATCATTACTTCAAGACTGCTTTAGAGCTATCCATTGCTCTATCCTCCTGGAGTCATATCATTAGTTCAAGACTGCTTTAGAGCTATCCATTGCTCTATCCTCCTGAAATCATTACTTCAAGACTGCTTTAGAGTTATCATTATTGATGGCTCTATCCTCCTGAAATCATTACTTCAAGACTGCTTTAGAGTTATCATTATTGATGGCTCTATCCTCCTGAAATCATTACTTCAAGACTGCTTTAGAGCTATTGATTGCTCTATCCTCCTGA
The DNA here is from genome assembly GCA_963966055.1 of Lathyrus aphaca. NCBI lineage: Eukaryota > Viridiplantae > Streptophyta > Magnoliopsida > Fabales > Fabaceae > Lathyrus > Lathyrus aphaca. The sequence goes on along the minus strand of OZ014521.1, from coordinate 131,009,710 downwards.
AATCATATTATTACTTCAAGACTGCTTTAGAGTTATCATTTGGCTCTATCCTCCTGAAATCATTACTTCAAGACTGCTTTAGAGTTATCATTATTGATGGCTCTATCCTCCTGAAATCATTACTTCAAGACTGCTTTAGAGCTATTGATTGCTCTATCCTCCTGAAATCATATTATTACTTCAAGACTGCTTTAGAGCTATTGATTGCTCTATCCTCCTGAAATCATATTATTACTTCAAGACTGCTTTAGAGTTATCATTTGGCTCTATCCTCCTGAAATCATTACTTCAAGACTGCTTTAGGGTCATCATTATTGATTGCTCTTTCCTCATGAAGACATGCTGTTACATCAGTATTACTCCAATATCCTGAACGCATATCATTAATACCTCAGGACTGCTCCAGACTCCTGACAGCTTTCATTATACCTCCATATTTTGGACTGCTTTATCTTCCAAGAAATATATCCGAAGAACTTTCCCCTAGTGGCATCTTTAAGCCCACTCAATCATATTCAACCAACCATCAATATCACTCTATGCACTGATGAGTGCAAATTTTTGGGCTTTTGTGTTCAATCCCCTTCAACCTTCCAGGTCACGACTGGCAAATATACCAATCTAACCCCTCAGGTTTCAGAAAATTGAACAGGGGCAGCTGTTGCACCCCAAAATTTGCCCTCACAATACAAGACTTTGTGTTCTAAGAAGGTTCACAAGGTTCACAAGTTCTCCCACACTTGCATAACCTTTCATGAGGTTCATGAAGTCTACAAGTTACTTTATGAAGGTTCACAAGGTTCACAAGTTTCTCAATGATTATATAACCTTTCATGAGGTTCATGAAGTCTACAAGTCACTTCTTGAAGGTTCACAAGCTTCTCAACATTTACAAGACCTTTCATGAAGTTCATGAAGTCCATAGGTTACTTCTTGAAGGTTCACAAGGTTCACAAGTCTCACAATGATTACAAAGCTTCCCTGAGGTTCATGAGGTCTACAAAGCCACTTCATGAGGTTCACAAGCTTTACAATACCTCCCATGAGTATCACAAGACATTTTATGAAAATTCACAAGGTTCACAAAGTTCACAATTGGTCAAAGAAGTTGACAATTTCCTCAGACAATGCACCTCCTAAGCAGTGCATCCAAAACTAGGGTTTTGACTTTAATCAGGCTAAATGGACTTCCAATACCTCAAGTGAGTTTCATAACATCTTATATGTGTGTGAGAACCCCCATGACAAGTTTCAAGACTTTTCTCAAAAGATTACTCAGTCAGATGATCAGATAAGTCAAAATCAGTCAATGCAGTTAAAAAGTCAACTGAACTTTGACCAGGCATAACTTTCACATACTTCATCACCAAGTCTCCATCCAAATCTCATTTTGAAGGAAATTGAATTCTCTACAACTTTGATGTTGAAGGTTAAGCCCAAAAATGCTTCATTTGAAAGATATGATCTAAGACATTATAGGTCATTTCAAAAGTCAACAAAAAGTCAACAACTTCAAAAGAGCATAACTTGAGATTGGTAAATGGTATGGACCTGAAACCAATGGGGTTGTTTAGAGGACTCTTCAAGCTTTCCAAAAAGTCCAAGAACACCCTCATACCTTTAAAATTGAGGGAGATGTGCCCTTGCAAAGTTGGGCATTTTTGTGATGGTTTATGTTGAAAATGGAGGCTTAGAAGTATTTCTTTCCAAATGGGCTGCCCAAGTTATGATCCAATCCATACACAAACACTATGCACGACCCAAACCATTTAAAATCTGATTTTTATTATTTTTATTTTTATTTATTTTGATTTAAATCATTAAAAATCATTTTAAATAAGAATAAAATATAAAAATAATGGATTTTATTTGGATAATGTTTCTAGAAGATCATAATGGGTGATTAGAATCAAAGAGGAAGGAAATCATGTGAATTGTCCCAAAATAGCAAGCATTCAAGAGCAAATATTTGAATTTTACAACACCATCTTTTTCAATCTGTAACACCCCAAAATTTGCCCTCATATTTAACTACTGACTAGCTTATGCTTCACCGTCATTTATATTAGGTAATGACATTCGTAATCGTGCGTTCCATTAAGTTCCTAAGATGTGGGATCAATGGCGTCTGGAGTTAGGGTTTCACAATGTACTTATGGTCATGAGATGAATTCAAAAGCTGAACTATGCAACCATCAGGAAGAATCATTTTTTTATCATCATCAACACTAGTTCGAGGATTATCCTTCTAATTAAGTGATCTCCTTAGAAGGGCTTACCATTGATATATCATTATTCTTCCTATTTTCTGGTTCATGTCCAAATTCCAATTTAAGCCTATAATAAAGTCCATTTTTCATTTCCTGTCCATTTTCGATTTCGAAATTTCGAGAGCCTCCTTCTTGTCTATAATCCATGTCCATTAAGATTCTCATAATAATTTAATAGTACATTGATCCAAATAAGGCCCGTATCTATTCAAGTTATCAAATCCAAAATCTCATGCCCACACCATTTCCTTTAAATTTCTTATGGCCCATTTAGAACAATTTAATGGTCATTAATAATTTTTGTTTCATTTCCAATGTTCATTGTTCATTCATATTAAATCCATTTACAGTGAGTTCAACCCATTACCATAAATTAAAAATAGTGATAAGAAAACATTTGTTGTAGATAAAGAAATGAAAAAACGTTTTTAGTCCAATTGAGAAAACCTGTGGAGTTTGTTGACTTCATTTCCACTCCACTGGTGTTTCTGATGGTCAATATTATGAGTATTTCAGGATAATTTCATTTCACTTCAGATTTTCAATAAATTTGGTTCTATTAATTCTGTTATATCGATGGAAAGAAAATATAGCAAGTTTCAAAAAGCCTCTTTCCATTTTCTTCGATTTTCCAATTCATAATTGAATTCCATAACAAAATTCCTGAACCAAAATGCAACAGTTTATTATAAAAAAACTCAATACAAGAGGAAATCAACACAAAAATTCAGTGGGATGAACAATAACTAATTCAAACTGAAATTCCTAACAGAAAAACTAACAGAAGCTTCTAGTTGAATCTAGAAGCTTTTAGCCAAAAATCTCCGGAAGCTTCATCATGATCTCTATATATTTGTTCTTTCTCTCATTCTTCGGGTTGGCGGAAAATTCATCATCTATCTCTCATTCTCCATATTCAAAAACTCTAAAAAAGCTTCCTTTTCCACTTTCTCAGTGTCATTCATCTCACCTTCCAATCTTCATAACTCCCTGCAACAACTCAGAGAGATTCAGAAATAGTTCTTCAACAAAGATTCATATAACCTGCAATGAGATCAAAGATAATTTCCAAGAACCAGTCACATTCATCACAAACCTCCAACAGAATTATAACAAACTCAGATGAAGGTTTCTAAGTGATTTTTACTTGAGTTATCGAAATCTCGAAGAGATCCATCACCATGTCAACGGTTCTTTAAGTTCGAAGCAGTACTTCACACTATCATCATCAACAACTTCACCATCAATCTTCCTCTCTTGATCCTTCTCCGACCACTTCACCATCAATATTCGCCATTAGGTTTCGATCTTCCCTCTTCAACATCGAACCTGCAAACTCATTGAAATCAGTAACCATCCAATACACAAAGGTGAAGCAAGCATATCGACTTCAAGAAAGCACTGCATACCTGACCAAACTCGGAATCGTAGTTCAATCACCAATACGCCGGCTGAACCAGCTCCTCAATTGCTTCATCATCACGCAGCATCGAACTTCATAAACCTCCTTGCGTCACTCTTCATCACCATCATCACAGTGTCATCCTCCTCAAGTTTCGTCAACGTCAACATGTCATAACAGCTTTACACCATGGTATACACAACAAAAGGTTGAACAACAAACTTTAAATCAGAAACGTATCAAGAATCCACAACAAGGGATCAAAGATTCATAGGAGAGAGATTGGGTGAAATTGATTATACCTGAGTAATAGGAGACATTTTTCTCCGTCGCAACGTCACCGGGGAGCTGTTCGAAGGTGAGTCAATTTGAAGTTTTTTCTTTCCTTTTTCTTCCTTCTTCTGTCACGGGTTGCTTCCGGTAGACCTAAGAGATTCTCCTCTTTGATGCTAGCTCCGGTAATCGAAGTAGTGAGGTGTGAGATTTGCGTAGCTTTAGCGATCTCTTTTGCAAGTTGTAGGGATGTTTAGGCTTCTAGGTTTGAAGAGACTTCAGGATATTTGAGGTTTAGAGGGAGATTGGGAGACGGATGTTCGTCTTCTTCCTCCGATTCGAAGGCGGCGGCGGTTTAGTGTGGCCAAGGGAGGTAGCGCCGCAGGGAAAAGAGGGTTTGATATAGGTTTAGGTTGTGTTTAAGAGGATGAACGGGATTAGGGAGAAGAAGGTGTATGAGTGAGGGAGAACGAGAATGAGTTCGGCGGCGGCGGCGGTATTAAGGGATTAGGGTTTGTGGATGAGCAAAGAAGAAGATGAAGCAGGGGGAAGAAAAGAGAACGCATGAGGGAGAGAGAAGAGGGCTGAGTTTATTTTGTTACTTTTATTGTGTTTTGGAATCTTATTTCATAAAATATGTTTAATTGGGATTAATTGAGGAGATTAATCATAATAATGTTCATTAATTTTTAATAAGACTCCATAAAATGCATTAAAACCGTTATTGTTTTTTTTTCTTCTTGTTTCAAATTTTGGAAGAGATAAGGTTTGATAAAGATAAGATTTTTTTTTGGAGTGGTCCACCCCGGCGGTGACAAGTGTCACCGTCCGGCTGGGCCACCGAACCCCAATCCTATGCGTGTATCCTCACCGTAAGTACTATGCACCTCCAAGACTCCTGTGCTAATGGGCCCTGCGAATTTCTCCTTGCACCCCATTCTCAAGCCCATATGTTTATTAAACTGAAAGTAATTTCTAAAGGCACCCCTTGTCATTTTCATTTAGAATTTTATTTCTATCTATTTCAATTTAATTCTATAAAAATAGCAAAAATGTATAATAAAATCTGCAAAGATCATATTATAATATTAAGGCAATTTAAACCCATTCCCAATTTTTATTTTTCTGAAATTAATCATTTCTCAATTTTAATTCGATTTTTCCGTTTAATTAGTCCATATTGAATTTCCATTTGGATGCATAAAATTGTATAATTTATTTAAGCCACTTCCCATAATATTTTTTGCCCATTCTTTTTGCTACTATTAAAAGACAAGTTAAAATACCTAGAATATTTTTTTGGTTAATTTTTAGGGCAATTTTTCTATTGTTTTGGTAATATAATTTGTGTAAATTTGTGATTGAACTTTAGTTAGACTTAAGTGGTCATTTACCATAGTTAGGCTTAGAATTTTTTAGAGATTTCTTTAGCACAACAATATAATCAGGTTGAAGACCTTAGGAATTTAATTTCATATTTTTTTCATGACTTTTAATATTTTTTGTCATTTTAATTCATTTCCATCATATTGTACATATTCATGATTCATATCATTTACTAACTATTTGTTTTTTGTGCAAGGTGTTTTGCAAGGTGTGGCTTATGGACTTGGATATTTTATGCTTCAATTGTGTTTTATACTTTGTGTATTTTGTGATTGTAATAGCTTAGAACTTGTATGCTTTTATAATTTCCATAAATAGGATAGAAAAGATAAAACGAATCGATAGAAAACCAAATTTTCAAAAAAACAAATAAAGTATTCGATCCAACGTCGAGTATATTTCCAAATAAATAAATAAAGTTCATATTATTTTAGGGTTCCACGATCACCATCGTTCCATTCCATTCAACCAAAATCAAACCTTGCATGTTTCATACCATAAGTCGTGTGTCTTAGCACCACGCAACCGACCTACACACCTCATTGTTCCATCCCGTTTACATCTCATTCACGTTTTTACCTACCATGACCTAGGAGGACCCTATTGCTCATTATTGACTTATTTTACTTGCATGTTTAGTCTTATATCTCTTATATCTCTTAGGTAGATTTTAATTGCAAACCTCATTAACCATAGGTTATCCATGAATTCAAACTGATTTAGGGTAAGTCTAGTTTCCCTTAGAATTTTTCCTTTTATAACTCGAGTCTCTCTTCTCATCTTAAAAGAAAATCAAAAACATTTAATAAAGGAAAGGTGTACAATGCGCCATGAGCCTTAAGCTATACGGGAAATGACTAGTGGAGGTCTCCTTCACTCTTCTAGGATGCTTTACAAACGTTCCATTGGGGGCGATCTTGGAAAGTATTCGCTCCTGTGTCATAGTCTTTAGTGTTGTACATTCAATAAACACAAACTCAAAACATTTCTTATAAAAGACAACAAACCAAGAAGTCACGTCTTCTCATTCTCATCTCATACTCTTTGCAAACGAACATGACTTGTCTCGACAGTTCAAACAGCGATACGGTAAACACCCTCGAGTCAGAGCCGGTAACACCTGAGCTAGAACTATGGCAACGTCATCCTAAAAACCACAAACAAGTGTAAGCCTTAGTTAGACGAACTACGGCGTCTCTGATCCTCATTCATCCCGATGAGGTACGTAGGCAGTGGGGTAGGGCCCATTCGAGCACAATCTTTCTTTTTCCCTACATTTTCCCATTTTATTCCCATTTGTTAATTCCATTTCTTTTTCTCAATTCCATTTCATTCCAGATAGCTATTCTTTTATTCAAACGGCATATTATTTCTCACCCTTTGAAAACAGACTTTTAGGCGTGGATCCCGTCGAATACGACGGACGGATTGGGGTGCTAATACCTTCTCAATTCGTAACCGACTCCCGTATCCAGATCTTTGGTTCGCAAGGCCTCGTCCTTTTCCTTCTTCCTTAGGTTTGTGCAACATTACCTTTCCCATTCATTCGGGATAAAAATGTCTGGCTGGCGACTCTACCTTTTTCGCGCCACTTTCGCGTTTGTACTAGGATGAAAATCCCGGGAGCGACAGCTGGCGACTCTGCTGGGGACTTTTAGAAATTCTAATTTCTCCTTTGAGAGTCAATCCTAGCGCTTGTCTGTTTTGTTTGGGTGCTTATTCATTTGTTGTTATGCTTTAGTTTAGCTTTACTGTTCTGTGTACAGTTTATCGCTTTCCTTTACATCTTTATTTACAGCTTTCTGCACTTTACTTTATTGTCGCATATACTGGCATATACTGTACTGGCTGTTCTGGTTTTCCTTGGCGGGATGGGATTATTGTGAGATAAGCCAAATACCCGGCTTGAGTATACACATAGGATTTAGAGTGGGCAGTCGTGTGGCTTGCGTGGTCTTGAGCACGTGTAGTTTTCACGAGTCCCACACCCAGATCAGGCTCTCTTGGGATATGTTCTATACTGCCTAGGCAGACCATAGAATGTTCCCACCTGAGCTGCTAACACTGGGAACCGATCTTCGAGGACCTTAGTGGAAACAACCCTCTCCAGTGGTGACAGTGGCAGACCACATTTCGTGGCAAACCCATTCGCACCCGAGGGCCCACTAGGAAATCGCATAGGATGACCTTGTTCTCTCGTAGGAACCTGGTCAAAGCAACTGGTCGTATGACGGTAGTATTGTACCCTTCGGGATGAATGTACTATTGTTTCTCGACTTCAGTGCTTGAAGCCGGGGACTTATGAGGGATGCTTGTTTTTCCGGAATTCAGCTGAGGCCTCCCTGAGTAGTACATAATGCCAAACCGATTCCCTGATTTGGTCATGAGCCATTTTTCGGAAATGGTGAACGTATTATTGCTATTCGGCTTTGAGAGTCCGTGATGTTGACCCGTAGTAGCACACCCGTGAGATTGGGAGGGGTTTGCAGGAACCCTAAAAACTTCCAACATACCCGCTTTTTCCAATATTACTCCGTGTTATGATCCGGTCCTATATGATACTTGGTTGAGAATTCTGGAACTTCTGCACAGAGATACTGATATCATGATCTTCACCAACACTTGGTTATCTGATCCACGCCAGCGTCGGACCGCTGACCACATGCCAGTTGCATACATGACATCATGGCATTTTAGCATACATGTTCAGTTACTTCTAAGGATCCCATATCTGGATTATGTCGGATTTTCTTCTGCATTAAAACTTGGATCAAAACAGATGGATTCCCTGGAAATAACCGAACATGACATTTGCATACATCCTTGCATATTTTACAGGTATTCAGAGACAAATTCTTATCCTGACCTGGTTTCTCTCCAGAATGGTCAATTTGAATCACGACTGTCAAGGCTTAAACATGGAACAACTCCGAGCGGAGGTGACTGAGATGAAGGCCCAACTGGGGCATGTTGTAGTGGGCATTCGAGCGTTGTCCCAGGATCAGAAATTGCTAAGAGAAGAATTCAACCTGATGAAGACTCAGATAAAGCTGCTTACAGGAATCATGAATGCTATGTCGAAAAAGGAAAATAGTTGTGTGTCTAATTTTCAAACAGAAGGTCATGTTTCTCCCATCTCTTTGGGATGTCCAATAAATCAGGGTTCTTTAGATGGATTTCCTCTACAGTTCGAATCTCCTCACCAGCAATCGTCACTCGTCCGTCAGGAAGAGCATCAGATAGGAACCAACTCCACATGTGAACTGAATGATCATACACCAATCGTTACCAAAGAAGTAAGCACTTTCTTTCCTTATCAGGGATCCTCCTCAGCTGCTACGCCTTGGTTTCCAGAAGAAATACTTCAACCAGCATCGGCTATAGCTCCTCCATTGCTAGTAACCCGTCACCAACAGGTTCAAGAGAGGGTTATTGATCCGATACTCGTGTCTTATTCTGAAGTATGTTCACCACTGCTCAAAATGGGATTTATTGAGTGTCACGAGTTAACTCCTCCTTCAGCATGCAAGAATACAAAAGAAGTGGTCAACTTTCCTTCTTCTAGAATCATTTCTCAAGCTAAGTCTTCAAAGGGACTGCATCAACAATCTTCATTCATTCCTCGGCCGAGTACGAGTAAGAAGGTACAGGGACATGTCAGGCGTCCAATGCAGTGTCAACAACGAAGTTTTCAATCACGACCACAGGGTCAGCAACAACAGGCACCGAGACCGTTTCAGGAAAGAACAAGAGCGAGGAACCGCAGATTTGATCCTATCCCATGTCCATATGATGTATTACTTCCAGAGCTGTTGAAGTTGAACTTGGTTGAGCTCCGTACCATGAGAGCTCCTTCTGCTGATAATCTACCACCAAATTTTGATCCAAACTCTAGATGCGAATTCCATTCAGGTGCCCAGGGGCACAGTATTGAGAAATGTTGGGCTTTTCAGAACAAGGTGCAAGACCTAATTGAGTCCAAGACAATCAATTTTTCTCCTCAGGTACTCCAGAGTCTGATACCTAATCACGACGGAACCAGTGTCACGGTTATTCTACCAAATGGTCCATGTTAAGCTGAAGTCTTCAAGTTAATCACCCAGGACACCAGGGTATTCATGAAGCAAGTAGAGCCAGCAGTATTCAAATACTCTCAGTGATGGCATTTATGTGTTTGTCTTTCTTCATTGTTCTTTTTCATCCCTATTGAGGGGAACTACGTCGCTCTGATTCTTCATTGGTCATCAGTCAATGGAGATACGTAGGCAGAAGATCGTCAGGTCTTTCCGAGCAAACTTATGGGGCAACTTTACTCCCCAGCTTCACTCTTTCCTTCAGATGTTTCGCGTCAGAGTCAGAATAGCTAGAAGAGGAAGTATTACTGCCATGGTTGAGCATGCAACTGCGAATTGAAGATTACAAGTCCGTAAAAGAGCTATTGATCGTTGAAAGTATCCAAGACTGACAGGTCCAGACGGAGCCAAGCCTCCTCAACTACGGCAATATTCAGTTTCTTTACTGCATTTCCATTTGTAGTTTCTTTTATATGCTAAAACATTTGTCTACATGTATGAAATTTGTTTGCTTTTGAATGTTAGAAATGATAAAACTCACATGTTTTTCTTGAAGTAAATTCATTTGCATTCCCTTATAATTGTGCATGTCTACATTGCAATACCAATTGTCATGCTTAAATTCTATGAAGGAGAATGACGAAACAAAAACGCAAAGTCTCTAATTGTGTGCTCTCAAGTAAGACCCTGTTGACGATGTACAGGCATTGTTTCAAATCCTAAACACTGGAGATATAAGGAAGATAAACCCTTGATAACCCCTTCGAGCCTTGAAGTAGGAGTTTCTTTTCACATAAGAAACCCTCACATGTAACCCAGGGGCAGGGTAGACGTCAGCTAGTCAGATCAAGCGTTCAAACTTTCATGAAGAAGTGTATTTGAAGATCCGTTGCATCCTACTATGCTAATCAAGAGGTCCAAAGACCCGAAACCACAATGGTTATCCAAGTCAAAAGGTCCAAAGATTGAAAACCATAATGGTTGTCTTTCGTCGACCCAAAGAATGAGGCAGTCACAACCCTCGCGAAGCAATCAAGACAAACAGTGTCACACAACTTATTCAAAAAAAAAAGAGAAAAGAAAAGGCCCGCTAAGTCGAAACTTGAAAACAAGCGACTTAGGCAAAAGTTAGGGCATCCCGCTGGACTTCATAATCAAAGATTCACAAGAATCCGTCCAGGCAAAAGTTAGGGATAAGCAAAATAACGCAAAAGCGAAAGACAAAAAGGATTACACAAGAAAGATCCTCAAATAAGAACAAAGTCGTGTGACACCGACACGAAAGATAGAGGAGTGACTGACTCTCAACAATAACCTGATTGGTGCTTGAACTAATAGTAGCAATGGTTCCTCAATCAACACGAAACCCTTAGGAAAGTTGAATGCTTGTGAAAACTAGCTGAACATAGGAATGGAGAACATCACGAAGAGCGGGTGGGCACAAATAAACTTCGAGCCTATATCCTTTGTTTCTATAACCGTGAACCAGGCCACGATACAACCCTTAAAAGTCCTAACTGAAACAGGGTTAATTTGAGAGCGTATTACCACGAGACCGCGTTCCTGACTCCTATGAGTTGTGCTAAAAGACATTTGTTGGTATTGCATGTACATACTTTCATTCAAATAAAGGTCGTATCTTAACCAGTGATTCGCTCACGAAGGTTAACGATCCATTTTCAAAACTTCAAGATTAACATGTTTGTTGAGTTAGGATTTTCATTCTAAGAATAAACATTTTCTCACTTGCATACATTTGTTGAGCATCATAATCGGTTCACATGCGGAAATTCAATCCAGAAGCTCAAGCTTGCCAGGTTGAGAAGTCTAAAACTTCTGAAAGACTGTCACGTCGAGGTGCACTTTTCCGAATAAAACTTCATAGAGCAGGGACTTTCCCAATTAGACATGGTAAGAGCCAGCCAATCCGGGGCAGTCACGTCGAGCAATCTCTTCAAAATTAGAGTACTGAGCCAATCAGGGGCAGTTAAGTCGAACAATCTCTTCAAACTTCAAAACTGGGGCAATCACCTCGAGATTCAAATCTCTCCAAGATCGAAGATCAATCATTCAGGTGCAAAGTTATTCAAATACTTGTACTGGGGCAGGCCACCCCAATAGTACGAGGGTTCATTCTTCCCTGAAGACAGATGATTGGAAGCATTTACCCAGAGGTTAGAATACCGTGGTTGTTTGTCAAGTCAACTATCTCGTTCAGCACTTCTGACGGATACGAACTCATCCACATTGGCAATGGTTACCTCCTCAGCAAGGTTGTTACACTGAATCAGGCAGTCGTTATGATACCTAAGAGTTTAAAGACGCCAAGTCTTTTGTAAAATCCTCTTGAGGTAAAATCCCTACCAAAGCAACTAATCCCCAGCACGAGACAACTTGAAATCTTTCCTCCTCAGCAGGATGTGTCTCGGTTTCTAATCATCCCCAACAGACGAATGGAAGTTATCCTCACTAAATTCAGCATTTTTTTTCTTTCAGATGGTTTCCTTGATCTCGGTCCCTCCGCAGATCTAAGGCAATTCCTATTCCCCTAGAAGATTTCAGATGAATCATTCTCCTCCCCAGCAGGTCCATAAGAGTGGATATTCCTCAATAATCAAGGTATCCTCGGGCACGACCCTCAAATCTAAAAGTCCAATTTATTTTTGGCAAAGGTGATAATTCGGAACAGATGAATTATTCACGCTCCTCTCCGACAGAGGTGTCATCCCCACAGGGCTACTCGATATCGAATTCGCGATCATTGTGTTTCCCCACAGAGTCAGCAGAGACTTATCACTTCTGCGTCAGGAATTTCTTTTACATTCACACCAACAATACTCAAGACATAATATCCCCAGTGTCATGGGGCAACATACCATGCAATTCTACATATGCAAAGTCCAGCCGCAGACTGGCCAAAGTCCATCTTCGGGTGGCAAATTTCAAAGTCCATCCGCAGACTGGCCAAAGTCCATCTTCGGGTGGCAAGCTTCAAAAGTCCACCCGCCGTGTGGCAAATCTCTAAAGTCCCCCGCAGTGGGCAAAAGTCTCCCGTAGTGAGCAAAAGTCTCCCGTAGTGAGCAAAAGTCCAGCCGCAGACTGGCCAAAGTCCATCTTCGGGTGGCAAGTTTCAAAGTCTCCCGTAGTGAGCAAAAGTCTCCCGTAGTGAGCAAGAGTCTCCCGTAGTGAGCAAAAGTCTCCCGTAGTGAGCAAAAGTCTCCCGTAGCGAGCAAAAGTCCAGCCGCAGACTGGCCAAAGTCCATCTTCGGGTGGCAAGTTTCAAAGTCTCCCGTAGTGAGCAAAAGTCTCCCGTAGTGAGCAAAAGTCTCCCGTAGTGAGCAAAAGTCTCCCGTAGCGAGCAAAAGTCCAGCCGCAGACTGGCCAAAGTCCATCTTCGGGTGGCAAGCTTCAAAAGTCCACCCGCAGTGTGGCAAATCTCTAAAGCCTCCCGTAGTGAGCAAAAGTCTCCCGTAGTGAGCAAAAGTCTCCCGTAGTGAGCAAAAATCTCCCGTAGTGAGCAAAAGTCCAGCCGCAGACTGGCCAAAGTCCATCTTCGGGTGGCAAGTTTCAAAAGTCCACCCGCAGTGTGGCAAATCTCTAAAGTCTCCCGTAGTGAGCAAAAGTCCACCCGCAGTGTGGCAATGTATTTTGAAGTCCAACCGCAGATTGGCGAAAGTCCACCCGCAGTGTGGCAATGTATCTCGAAGTCCAACCGCAGATTGGCGAAAGTCCATCCTCAGGGTGGCATCATATCACAATTCCACCCACAGCGTGGCAATTTCCAAAGTCCACCCGCAGTGTGGCAATGTATTTTGAAGTCCAACCGCAGATTGGCGAAAGTCCATCCTCAGGGTGGCATCATGTCACAAGTCCACCCACAGCGTGGCAATTTCCAAAGTCCACCCACAGTGTGACAAGCCAGTAGCCTTCTGGTATCATTCAAAGGGCATTCCCCGTTTATAATTCTTACCATCGTAATTATATCCAAGCAGAGTTCATCTGGTTGAGTTTATTTCCCTGGTCTTCTGCCACAGAGTGCAAATTTTCTGGTTGTTTCTGGTATTCAATCCCTGCATACTTCAAACGTCTGAAAGCAACTGCTATCATCCATTCAAGTCTACAGTGATTGAATAGGGGCAGCTGTAACACCCCAAAATTTGCCCTCATATTTAACTACTGACTAGCTTATGCTTCACCGTCATTTATATTAGGTAATGACATTCGTAATCGTGCGTTCCATTAAGTTCCTAAGATGTGGGATCAATGGCGTCTGGAGTTAGGGTTTCACAATGTACTTATGGTCATGAGATGAATTCAAAAGCTGAACTATGCAACCATCAGGAAGAATCATTTTTTTATCATCATCAACACTAGTTCGAGGATTATCCTTCTAATTAAGTGATCTCCTTAGAAGGGCTTACCATTGATATATCATTATTCTTCCTATTTTCTGGTTCATGTCCAAATTCCAATTTAAGCCTATAATAAAGTCCATTTTTCATTTCCTGTCCATTTTCGATTTCGAAATTTCGAGAGCCTCCTTCTTGTCTATAATCCATGTCCATTAAGATTCTCATAATAATTTAATAGTACATTGATCCAAATAAGGCCCGTATCTATTCAAGTTATCAAATCCAAAATCTCATGCCCACACCATTTCCTTTAAATTTCTTATGGCCCATTTAGAACAATTTAATGGTCATTAATAATTTTTGTTTCATTTCCAATGTTCATTGTTCATTCATATTAAATCCATTTACAGTGAGTTCAACCCATTACCATAAATTAAAAATAGTGATAAGAAAACATTTGTTGTAGATAAAGAAATGAAAAAACGTTTTTAGTCCAATTGAGAAAACCTGTGGAGTTTGTTGACTTCATTTCCACTCCACTGGTGTTTCTGATGGTCAATATTATGAGTATTTCAGGATAATTTCATTTCACTTCAGATTTTCAATAAATTTGGTTCTATTAATTCTGTTATATCGATGGAAAGAAAATATAGCAAGTTTCAAAAAGCCTCTTTCCATTTTCTTCGATTTTCCAATTCATAATTGAATTCCATAACAAAATTCCTGAACCAAAATGCAACAGTTTATTATAAAAAAACTCAATACAAGAGGAAATCAACACAAAAATTCAGTGGGATGAACAATAACTAATTCAAACTGAAATTCCTAACAGAAAAACTAACAGAAGCTTCTAGTTGAATCTAGAAGCTTTTAGCCAAAAATCTCCGGAAGCTTCATCATGATCTCTATATATTTGTTCTTTCTCTCATTCTTCGGGTTGGCGGAAAATTCATCATCTATCTCTCATTCTCCATATTCAAAAACTCTAAAAAAGCTTCCTTTTCCACTTTCTCAGTGTCATTCATCTCACCTTCCAATCTTCATAACTCCCTGCAACAACTCAGAGAGATTCAGAAATAGTTCTTCAACAAAGATTCATATAACCTGCAATGAGATCAAAGATAATTTCCAAGAACCAGTCACATTCATCACAAACCTCCAACAGAATTATAACAAACTCAGATGAAGGTTTCTAAGTGATTTTTACTTGAGTTATCGAAATCTCGAAGAGATCCATCACCATGTCAACGGTTCTTTAAGTTCGAAGCAGTACTTCACACTATCATCATCAACAACTTCACCATCAATCTTCCTCTCTTGATCCTTCTCCGACCACTTCACCATCAATATTCGCCATTAGGTTTCGATCTTCCCTCTTCAACATCGAACCTGCAAACTCATTGAAATCAGTAACCATCCAATACACAAAGGTGAAGCAAGCATATCGACTTCAAGAAAGCACTGCATACCTGACCAAACTCGGAATCGTAGTTCAATCACCAATACGCCGGCTGAACCAGCTCCTCAATTGCTTCATCATCACGCAGCATCGAACTTCATAAACCTCCTTGCGTCACTCTTCATCACCATCATCACAGTGTCATCCTCCTCAAGTTTCGTCAACGTCAACATGTCATAACAGCTTTACACCATGGTATACACAACAAAAGGTTGAACAACAAACTTTAAATCAGAAACGTATCAAGAATCCACAACAAGGGATCAAAGATTCATAGGAGAGAGATTGGGTGAAATTGATTATACCTGAGTAATAGGAGACATTTTTCTCCGTCGCAACGTCACCGGGGAGCTGTTCGAAGGTGAGTCAATTTGAAGTTTTTTCTTTCCTTTTTCTTCCTTCTTCTGTCACGGGTTGCTTCCGGTAGACCTAAGAGATTCTCCTCTTTGATGCTAGCTCCGGTAATCGAAGTAGTGAGGTGTGAGATTTGCGTAGCTTTAGCGATCTCTTTTGCAAGTTGTAGGGATGTTTAGGCTTCTAGGTTTGAAGAGACTTCAGGATATTTGAGGTTTAGAGGGAGATTGGGAGACGGATGTTCGTCTTCTTCCTCCGATTCGAAGGCGGCGGCGGTTTAGTGTGGCCAAGGGAGGTAGCGCCGCAGGGAAACGAGGGTTTGATATAGGTTTAGGTTGTGTTTAAGAGGATGAACGGGATTAGGGAGAAGAAGGTGTATGAGTGAGGGAGAACGAGAATGAGTTCGGCGGCGGCGGCGGTATTAAGGGATTAGGGTTTGTGGATGAGCAAAGAAGAAGATGAAGCAGGGGGAAGAAAAGAGAACGCATGAGGGAGAGAGAAGAGGGCTGAGTTTATTTTGTTACTTTTATTGTGTTTTGGAATCTTATTTCATAAAATATGTTTAATTGGGATTAATTGAGGAGATTAATCATAATAATGTTCATTAATTTTTAATAAGACTCCATAAAATGCATTAAAACCGTTATTGTTTTTTTTTCTTCTTGTTTCAAATTTTGGAAGAGATAAGGTTTGATAAAGATAAGATTTTTTTTTGGAGTGGTCCACCCCGGCGGTGACAAGTGTCACCGTCCGGCTGGGCCACCGAACCCCAATCCTATGCGTGTATCCTCACCGTAAGTACTATGCACCTCCAAGACTCCTGTGCTAATGGGCCCTGCGAATTTCTCCTTGCACCCCATTCTCAAGCCCATATGTTTATTAAACTGAAAGTAATTTCTAAAGGCACCCCTTGTCATTTTCATTTAGAATTTTATTTCTATCTATTTCAATTTAATTCTATAAAAATAGCAAAAATGTATAATAAAATCTGCAAAGATCATATTATAATATTAAGGCAATTTAAACCCATTCCCAATTTTTATTTTTCTGAAATTAATCATTTCTCAATTTTAATTCGATTTTTCCGTTTAATTAGTCCATGTTGAATTTCCATTTGGATGCATAAAATTGTATAATTTATTTAAGCCACTTCCCATAATATTTTTTGCCCATTCTTTTTGCTACTATTAAAAGACAAGTTAAAATACCTAGAATATTTTTTTGGTTAATTTTTAGGGCAATTTTTCTATTGTTTTGGTAATATAATTTGTGTAAATTTGTGATTGAACTTTAGTTAGACTTAAGTGGTCATTTACCATAGTTAGGCTTAGAATTTTTTAGAGATTTCTTTAGCACAACAATATAATCAGGTTGAAGACCTTAGGAATTTAATTTCATATTTTTTTCATGACTTTTAATATTTTTTGTCATTTTAATTCATTTCCATCATATTGTACATATTCATGATTCATATCATTTACTAACTATTTGTTTTTTGTGCAAGGTGTTTTGCAAGGTGTGGCTTATGGACTTGGATATTTTATGCTTCAATTGTGTTTTATACTTTGTGTATTTTGTGATTGTAATAGCTTAGAACTTGTATGCTTTTATAGTTTCCATAAATAGGATAGAAAAGATAAAACGAATCGATAGAAAACCAAATTTTCAAAAAAACAAATAAAGTATTCGATCCAACGTCGAGTATATTTCCAAATAAATAAATAAAGTTCATATTATTTTAGGGTTCCACGATCACCATCGTTCCATTCCATTCAACCAAAATCAAACCTTGCATGTTTCATACCATAAGTCGTGTGTCTTAGCACCACGCAACCGACCTACACACCTCATTGTTCCATCCCGTTTACATCTCATTCACGTTTTTACCTACCATGACCTAGGAGGACCCTATTGCTCATTATTGACTTATTTTACTTGCATGTTTAGTCTTATATCTCTTATATCTCTTAGGTAGATTTTAATTGCAAACCTCATTAACCATAGGTTATCCATGAATTCAAACTGATTTAGGGTAAGTCTAGTTTCCCTTAGAATTTTTCCTTTTATAACTTGAGTCTCTCTTCTCATCTTAAAAGAAAATCAAAAACATTTAATAAAGGAAAGGTGTACAATGCGCCATGAGCCTTAAGCTATACGGGAAATGACTAGTGGAGGTCTCCTTCACTCTTCTAGGATGCTTTACAAACGTTCCATTGGGGGCGATCTTGGAAAGTATTCGCTCCTGTGTCATAGTCTTTAGTGTTGTACATTCAATAAACACAAACTCAAAACATTTCTTATAAAAGACAACAAACCAAGAAGTCACGTCTTCTCATTCTCATCTCATACTCTTTGCAAACGAACATGACTTGTCTCGACAGTTCAAACAGCGATACGGTAAACACCCTCGAGTCAGAGCCGGTAACACCTGAGCTAGAACTATGGCAACGTCATCCTAAAAACCACAAACAAGTGTAAGCCTTAGTTAGACGAACTACGGCGTCTCTGATCCTCATTCATCCCGATGAGGTACGTAGGCAGTGGGGTAGGGCCCATTCGAGCACAATCTTTCTTTTTCCCTACATTTTCCCATTTTATTCCCATTTGTTAATTCCATTTCTTTTTCTCAATTCCATTTCATTCCAGATAGCTATTCTTTTATTCAAACGGCATATTATTTCTCACCCTTTGAAAACAGACTTTTAGGCGTGGATCCCGTCGAATACGACGGACGGATTGGGGTGCTAATACCTTCTCAATTCGTAACCGACTCCCGTATCCAGATCTTTGGTTCGCAAGGCCTCGTCCTTTTCCTTCTTCCTTAGGTTTGTGCAACATTACCTTTCCCATTCATTCGGGATAAAAATGTCTGGCTGGCGACTCTACCTTTTTCGCGCCACTTTCGCGTTTGTACTAGGATGAAAATCCCGGGAGCGACACAATCTTTTTTGGATCAAATATCCACACAACCCATCCATGTTTCTGACCTAAATCACTCCCACATATATACTAAGCATAACCCTAGTCCTCATTCACGAATTTCCAGCAGCCACAAGTAAGTTCACAAAGTCAAAAAATCTTCCAAAAACTCACTTTCGGTTTCTGATTTCTAGGTCTCCACAAGGTATTTTGAAGACATAGCAAGCTTCCTTGGACTCTTCTGATCATAAATCATCATCCATATGCATCTCATATGCACCCAATTGCTTAACCCGAATTCATCTTGACCTTGAATATATTTTTTTCGAATCCATTGATTTACTATGTTTAAACTGTTTTTGATTGTTGTATGATGTTTAGAATGGACTATAGAACGATTCTGGGTGGTTCAATTGGATTTTCCTTACAGGTACAAGAATCCACCATGATTAGGGTTTTCGGCCCTCTTTAGGGTTTCACGATTTCCAAATGATAAATGGATTTGAAAGACATAGGACGATTGCAAAACTCATTAGCAATTCAATAATATAATCAATTTGGTAAAATTTTGTTGTTTGGATTGAGTTTGTGATTCGCAGGGATGAAGAACTCGTAACAATATTCGCAGGAAAAAAGGGAGGAAAATTCGCAGGAAATTTGGAGAAGAAGGAGTTGACTGGCGCGAATTTCATATTTGAAATTTGATTATAAAATATAATTAATTCTTTCTGTTTGTATCACAAGCTGGCTGCTTGGCCCAGTGGAAGGGAGCGTGTGTGTATTGGCAGCATGACCTGCGTTCGAAACCTGGTCATGGCAATTGTTTTTTGGTTTGTTTCATTTACATATTAAATATCATATATTATTATTACTGGGTGGTTTGTTAACAGATTGGCTCTTCCAGCCGGGTGGTGATGCGTACGCTTGCTAATGTAAAGGTCCTGGGTTCAAGTCCTATCCCAGGCCTTTTGTTTTTTTTTGATTTTTCTGGATTTTCAAAGGGCAGGGCTTAAAACCAATCATTCCCATCCTTCTTGCACCTGCGCATGTGGTAGCTTGTTGGTGATTACTCTGACTTGCAAACATCCTGACCTGGGTTCAAACCCCAGTCAGGTAAGTTTTTTTTCTCTCCCTTTATTTGTCTTAAATATATTTTTGTATATATGTCTCTTCTTCTAAAATAATGGTAATAGTAAATATGATTAATATTTTCTAAACAAATCCTAAAACATGTAAATGTTTTTTAAATTATTTTTTTGTATTACAAATTAAACCCTAAATATTTTTCTAATAAAACCCTAATCTTGTAAAAAGAAAAATCATAAAATAGTTTTTCTTATTCAAATTTTGTAAAACTTAATTCTATCTTTATTTGTTTAAATATAATTATAATATATAGTTATTTGTTTATTTAAATATGATTCATGTAAATATTATAAATATTATTATAAATTATTTCTCTCAAAATATAAATATATTTCATATTATTAAAAAGTAAAATTTTGTAAATACACTTATAATTTATTTTTCTCTTTATATATTAAATAAACATTTTTTATAACTTTTGTTTAAAAATAATTGTGTTTAGATTTTTGTAGTAACTTTATAATTAAAATATAATTAAAATATAACTTAATAAGTTGTAAATTAAAATAATTGTTTATTCATATTTGTTTTTAAGTTGTTTATATCAAAAATTGTTAATTTCTTATTATTATAATATTTTGATTAATTTTGTTTATTCTTATTTACTAATCATATTATTATTTATTATTATATTTTTATTATTATATTTCTAACCTTGTTTATTATTTCTAAATTATTATTATTATTATTATTTTGTTACTAACCCCTAATTATGATTTGCTTATTTATTTATTCAATATTTATATCTTGCTATTATATTTATTTATTTGCTATTTATTTTTATAATTATTATGTAATTGTTCCTGGATGTAAATTTGTAATTATTTAATTATTATTGCTATGGTTAGTAATTAGGGAGTGTTAATATGTTTGTTATTTAAAATAAATTTAGATAATTTTTAATATAAGATAATTAAAATAAACACTCACACACACGTAAGTCGATTTTTAATCGCCGTCTCACATTTCTAAGGTTATCCCTCAAGTTGCCTACGAATAATGGTCAAGTGGGGTGTATAAAGCAAGTCCCTTCAAAAGATAAATCATCAAGTCCCTCATGGTTGCCTTTACGGATCGAGTCCCTTCGAAATAAATGATGATAGTCCCTTCTTTATGCTTATTACACCCCACAATGGCCTTCAAAATCAAATTGTCCCTCACATGTCCCTTTACATCCAAAGTAAGGACTACCTACTCCTTAATAGTAGGGATAGTCATACCAAGGAAAGGATAAAGAATAAGAAAGACCTTAAACATTAGGGTAGGTTACTCCTAGATACTTGCTCACTTCAAAACTTTTTCACACTTAAACAAATTTCAAACAAATTTTCAAACAAGTTTTTAACACATCCTTACATGGATTATTTATTAACTATTCTGAAAATTTTCTATTCACACACTACACTTTCAAAAACAATTTAAAAGTGAGCTTAAGTACCTAAGAGCCCATGGATAATCATGGATGAAAAGGGTGCTAATACCTTCCCTTTTCATAACCTACCCCCCGGACCCAAAAATATCTCTTAAGGTCTTTCCTGTTCTTTTATACCCTTTCCTTTTGGATAAAATAAAAGTCGGTGGCGACTCTTGCTATCCGCAACATAACTAAAGTCAGTTCTCCCACCGTGTTACACCAGCCATCAAACATCCAAGCCATTTCCACACTTCAACTCACCACACTTCATAGACCTCAAACCACCAAGAGCCAGGCCTGAAACAAGCAAGAACACCCCACTGCCATTTCTCACCTCAACTTGCAGTTTCATTCGAAACTCATTCCATAGCTCACAAACACCCAAACAAACACCACAGACCTTCTCTATTCATTGTTCTGATCACAAAGAACCATTCACCATGACCTGAAACTGCCTGAAACTCCATTGCCATTTCTGACTAAGCTTGAGCAGAAGCTTGTCAAGCTCCTCATCCAGCCAATATAAACTCCTCCAAAGCATTCAAACATCATCTGGGGATCAAGTGGAGTGGATTGCACTGAAAGAAGTGGCCAGAAAGTCATCAGAGTGAAAGCTTCGAATCTCAGGTAACTTGAAAAATATTTTTCCAGAAACCTTTTCTTTCGTTCTAAACTTGCTCTTTGTGCCTTCCTGATCACGAATATGCTTTCAGTTTTTGAAATGGCTTTGAAATGAGTATTTAATTAGCTTCTGAAACCTGCGTGCCCTAAATTTTGTTTTGTTCGATTCATGGATTTGGGGAAGAATAAATTAGTTTTGACTTAGGGTTTTAATTCAGGGGATCATGGGAATCATTTCTGTATGCTTAGATTTCATTTTTGTTACGATTTGAGGGGTTTTGGGGATTTTCAGGGAAGATGCTGGCCGGAGAAGACGACCGGAAGTCTTCTCCGGCCGCCTGAAAGTGATTTGTGCCCTAATTGCGTAATTAGTGTCATTTGAATGTGGGACGTTGGATGATGTTGACCGGTTGACTCCCCGCGCGAATGAAAGGCCCGGATCGATCTGTTTAGCCCTAATCTCTCTCATTAGTTTTAATTAATTTTAATTAAGATAATTTAATTAGATGCAATCTGGACCCTCCATTAGCGCGCGTGGTCAACGTGTTTGAATCCAGACCCAATCCTGGCCTTCCATTCTGATTACCTTTCACTTTATTTAATTTTAATTCATTTTCTTTTCCTTTTATTTGCACATTTATTTAAAAATAGCAAAAATGGCTTAAAAATTATGAAACTTTTTCTTAAAAGTTTTATCAATTTTTAAGACCCAAAAATATTTTTATTTTATTTTTTATCATTAAAAAAGTATTTTTAAATATTTAAAAGATTATTTTTAATTGATTAATGGAAATTAATTAATTAAAAATGCTTTTAGGTATTTAAAAATCACCAAAAAATTCATGAAATGTTCTAAGACATTTAGAAACATTGTCCAACCTTCAAACCAAATTTCTTTTTTGATCTTGATGCATTTTGAGAATTTTCCATTGAATTAAATCATATTTTGTGCATTATTTTGATCATAAGTTCAAAAAATCATTTCTGCCTATTAGAGAAGAGTTGGACATTGATTCTTTTTGCTTTGTTTTGTGTTTGGCATGTAGTTTCTAGGGTAAAATGGCCATGATTTGCTTCTTCATTTTCAATTTGTTTGGTATTTCTTTTGTTTAGGAGCCCTAGAAACCCTAATAACTTAGAAAAACCATAACTTGAGATGGGTTAAGAGTTGAGACCTCTCCTTTGGACCTTGGTTTAGTATAGGGTTAGGGTTTTCTTTGAGTGGCATTTTCCATTTTTTATCTTAGGGTTTGCTTCTGTTTTGGGTTTTTGTTTGTTGTTTGATTCATAAACCCTAATTTGGGCTTTCATTTGCATACCTCTTGCATTCTCTTGCATAACATGACTTGTCTTAGCATTTCAAGCATTCTTGTGATTCATTTGACATCTTAAGACACATAGGAAGCATGTTTGATCATTGCATCACATATTTGCTATGTCATTTGCTTTGTATGCTTCATAACTTTCCATGCTTGTTCATGCTCCTTAACTTGCATCATTTGCATCCATGATCTTGTATGAACATCTCCATACCTCGCCTCATGTTTGCAGCATCTCATAACATCATTTTCATCATCAACATGCTTCTGGTTTTGTTTAGCATCATACCATTTCATTTCATTTGGCATTGCATTGCATTTCTTTCTAACATTTCAGGTGGTAAGTAAACTTGAGAAGTGAATTTGCCTTCACTTCTCATAACTTTTCTTTTCATCCCTCTTGCATCCATTGCTGCATTTCTATATGTGTTTGAGATTGAGCTTGCTCATTCTTGTTTCTCCCATTTTATTTATTCAAGTGACTTGACTTCTTGAATGAAGCAAGTCACTTTGCTTCTCTTGATCCCTTTCATCTGCTTCCTGGTGGCCTTTGAAGTTTGTTCTTGGAAACCTCATAAACCTTAGGAACAACCAAGCATGACAATGAATTAGGGTTTTGATTAGTCTCCCCTCATAGTTTTACCTTTGTGTCTCTTTTGAGTCTTCTTTTTCTCACCTCATAATCAGGGATTAAACCCTAAAGGCTTTAAGGCTTTGTGATTAAGCTTATGCCTGCATCCTTCTATTAGGATGGAGTGTATAACTTTAATCCTAAGTGTTAAACCCTTCATGTGTTTAAATCTCTTAATCAATTCACTTAATAAGTATCAAGACACCACACTTGTAACTTGGGCCTTGCATTAGGGTTCTAATTCTTCCTTAATTGGTTAAGAAGGACTAACCCTAGTGTTAATGGACAAGTCCCCCTCAAGTTGTCTTACAAACCATAAAATTCACTTCATCATCATATCATTAAGTAAAATCCACTTAATCAAAGGCTTGTTTTGTCATGAGTTTAATCCCTAATCATGGATTAAGTTGAGGAGCTTTCCTCAGCTTAAACATTCTCATCTATTATCCTTCTATTAGGATGGTGTAATGAGTCTGTTTAATCCTTGATTATGGCTTAATCTCATTACTTAACACTAAACAAAAACACCAAAAACACCTAAATAATCACAAGTAGGTTAATGATCTTGATCCTGCATCAAAGGTGATTAAGTGTGAGAATCTGACTTCACACTTAAGGTACTCTCATTACCCCTAATCAGAGGGAGGATGTGATGAGTTTACCAATCCATTGGTTTAGGCTTAAGCTCATTAACTTATGACAAACTTTCAAAAGCAATAAAAGACTGAAAACACAAAAACAAACAATAATCGTCTCCTCCGGGATTCTTTTCTCATCTCATTCACTCATAAACGAGAACTCGCTTCTTCCGTCTAATGCAAGACAGTTTGCACCTGAGCCAGACAGGTCATACACTTGAGCATAGGCTAGTAAGCAGTTCACAAGTCAATTCATCTTTCAGTCTCTTTGGGTCGAACTACGGTGTTCTGACTTCCTCATTGCACGAGAGGATACGTAGGCATAACTTAACGGTTATCGAACAAAAGTCTCTGTATATTCCCCCTCCTTCCAGCATTATTCTGTTAACCTCATGATCTCGAGCATTTCATTCCTGTCCTTACACTGGCACTGTATATATTACACTTCACACTTCTTACACTGACACCTGTACATTCTTTTCCAGCTATTTTATACATAGATTGCACTGACACTACCCCTTTAAAACACAAATCTTTCAAGCGTGGATCCCGTCGAGTACGGCGGACAATCTGGGTGCTAATACCTTCCCAGGTTGTAACCAACCCCCTTTCTCAGTCTCTCTGGTTCGCAAACCGTCTTATCCATCTTTTTCTAGGTCTATGCAGCATTACCTTTCCTCCGGGATAAAAATGCCTAGCTGGCGACTCTATTCATCTCCAGTGAGTTCACGGCTGTGTGTTCTCACTGTTCCCTTCGCCGACCGTTCGCGTCTGTACCCTCATCTGACCCAGTTTCATTTGTCGGGAGCGACAGCTTGGCGACTCTGCTGGGGACCCTTATATTGCAACCAGGACTTCTGGTTCTTTTTGTGGGTTCCTCCTAGCGCTTGATTGATTTGTGTTTACTGGGGTGTTATGTGCTTATTTGTGCTTGTATTTATTTTGATTTATGTACAGTTTGCTTTACTGCTTTCTTTATTGTTTTTGCATTATACCATATTGTCATACTGTACTGCTGGCTGGATCTGGTTTTCCTTTGGTGGGTGGGGTTCTATTGAGAGTTAAGGCCCTATACCTGGGACCTGAGTGACACCTAGGCTAGAGTGAATCATATTCTTTCCCATTCCATTTCGGTCTGGTGCGGGAATATGAAACACGGTTCAGATATGGGTTTCTTCTTGAGAACTCTGTGTTGCAGATTTCCTGCAATGCTAGGGCTATCTGGGAAGCCTGCTAAGTCTGGGTGACCTTTAGTATTGACCTTCAGAAACTGAGGTGAATTAGAGGAGGAATTGTTATGGTTATTGTAAACACTGTACCTCCGGGTTGGAAATGTTTACACTTCTCATAACTGATCCAAGTCTGAGGATCCTTGTTCTAGAACACCACCTGTGAGGGGGTTGGGCTGTTTACAGGTTTGCAGGTACCTTGACCTCAGAATACCCTGTTACTTTGCTTTGTTAAGAGTACTCCATGTTGGACAGTTCTTGTGATTCTAAACCCAGGACATGTGGCTCTTTATTTGAGTCCCCCACCTTGGTTACTGGTTTTGTAGACCTCCATCTGGATTTCTTACGCACATGGACTTATATCACGGCATTTTGATCAGATCCAGCTCAGTCACAGACCCTTGCATTTCATTTGCATACATGCTCATTGCATCATATTGACATTTGCTTATTTGTGTTTCAGGGTATCCATCTTCATTTGGTTTTGGTTTTGACCCCATCTTCAGTTTTGACTTGTCTTCATCAGCTATCTGCTTCAGTAACCACCTGCACCAGCCAGTCAGTGGCCCACTTCTTCAGTATTATCATCAGCACCTGTCTCTACTCAGTCTTCAACATCATGGCCCCTAAAAAGAGCAATGTCACCTATCACTTCTTCCAGCCAGAGCTATCAGACATCAGAAGGATTCAAACCCTGATCACTCCAGATCACATACCTTTGTTCAGGGAGAGTTATGGAGATATACTGGACATGGTTATGGATCTGGACCCTTCACAGAGGAGCCTCATCCACACCTGCATTCAGTTTTATGATCCTCCACTGAGATGTTTTACTTTTCAAGACTTTCAGTTGGGCCCCTTATTGGAAGAGTACTCCTCATTAGTTGGTATGCCTATCAGGAGAGAAATTCCTTTCAACCCTGAGATGGTCTTTCCTGCTAATGGAGAAGTAGCAAAGGCTTTGCATCTGGAACCTGTTTTGATTGAGCAGCATATGACCTCTAAAGCTGGAATCCCTGGCTTTCATCTGGACTTCTTAATTTCTCAAGCTAGTCTGAAGGCTTCCCTGGGGGAGTGGAAAGCTGTTTGTGCTTTGTTGGCCCTAAGTGTATATGGAATTGTATTGTTTGCAGATGAGCCTCGATTCATTAGCAAGAATGCAGTCCATCTGTTCATCTTGAAGAACCCAGTGCCAACTTTATTGGGGGATCTTTACTATTCAGTGCATCAGAGGAATGAAAAGCAGAGGGGGAGATTAGTGAGGTTTTGTGCTCCATTGTTTCACACTTGGCTTCTCAGGCACCTACCCAGGACAGATGCATTTTTAAACCCTCGTCAGCAAAGCAACTGGGCTAAGAGACTCACTGTTCTAACTTCAGCAGACATCAGATGGTGCACTCAGAGCACCAAGGGCAGGGATATCATCACCAACTGTGGACATTTTCCCAATGTGCCTTTAATAGGAGTTAAGGGAAGTATCAATTACAACCCTCTGCTGTTCAGGAGGCAATGGGGCTATGCACTGGTCCACACTCCTAGGGCACAGGACTTGGTGGAGACTCTCTATTGTGAGAACAAGGTTAGTTTGGCTGTTGTTAGGCAGGCTGCCTGGGCCTGGGATAGTGTTCAAACCAAGGGAGTCACCATTCTGGGGAAGTGTAATAATGTGGCATCGGCACAATATTATGAATGGTCCCGTGCCAGGGCCCAATTCTCTGGGATGCCCTTTACTATAGAAGACATGCCTGAGTCATCTTCAGCATCACCCCCTGCCACTATCAGTTTGGAAGAGTTTGAGAGCTTGAAGGAAAGAAATGAGAAGCTAACCCAGGCTTTGCAGAAGACCCTCCGGGAGAGGAGTGAAGGTATGAGGGAGATTGAGAGATTGGAGAAGTTGAGAGTGGAGCATTTGACTAAGATTGAAAAGTCTGGGGATTATATCAAAAAGTCTAAGGCTGGTGAACAAATTCTGAAGAATGCTTGCAAAGAAGCCCAGTTCCAGAGAGCAAGGACAGACTTGTACTTGAAGGAGAGTCAAGCCCGGTGGGTCAGGATCACCGAGGCTCGTACCCTGGAGGACAAGAGAGTTCAAGACAAGATGGAGCAACTTGAAGCTAATGCAAAAGAACAGCAAGAAGCCTTGGCAGCAGCCCAGAGGGAAATATCAGAATTGAAGATTAAAGCAGGGGTGAAGAGGTCCAAGGACCAAACTCAGCACAAGAGGCTAGCAGCAGCTATTGCAACCCGAAACCTCCTTATCCGGAATCTCACGGAGCGCCCGGATGATCCTGTGACCGAAGCACTTCTCAAGGAAGTTCGTGAGGATGAGTTTAGCCTTGGTGTTTGACCATTTGCTTGTTGTTGTTTCTATTCCATGTACTTTTACTTTTTGTGATGTATTTTGACCCCTTAAGGGGCTTGTGTTGTAAAATGAACAAGTTGTATTATTTCACCTTATGTAATATATTCATGTTAGTTTACTTCGGAAGCAACATTCAACAGCATCTCCAAGGGTCTGGAAGGGTCAAAACTGAATGCCAAACCGGATACCTTGAGAGCAAATAAGCATAACTGCATTGCATGCTAACCCTTTGTTTGTTTTGTAGGTTTTTGTTTTGTTGTTGCTAACCTCTGTTGTGATGCTCAGGAATTATTGCTAGGCGCCGGGTATTTCCCCTCAACCGTCTGAACCGTTATCCAACCCGAAACAACCTTCCGGGAATTCAAATGGATCAGATGCAGCAGGACCTTACGGAGGTCAGAAACCAGATGGCCAACGAAAGGTTGGAGATGAGAACTCAGATAACACAGTTCATGGAAGTAATGAACAACTTAGCTCAAAGCCAGGAGAGGCTCAGAGCTTTGGTAGAAGGGAGGAATCAGGAGGAGCCCCATGTGGGAACTGCTGGCACAAGTAACAACGAGAGGGTCCAACCTCATGTCAATCCCCCAGTTTTTGGACCCCATCTCCATCCAGAGACCAACATCCCTGTCAATATACAAGGGACTGCCACAGCAGGGAGGGTACTACAGGAAGACCCTCAAGAAGACCAGTTCACAGTAATGGGTGCTGGAGAAGAAGCTTATGATAGAAGATTGGATGAGATAGCTGAGAAGTTAAGATCCCTAGAGTCTCAAAACTCTCTGGGTTTCGACGTGATGGATATGGGCTTGGTAGACGGGGTCAGGATCCCCCATAAGTTCAAGCCTCCTTGCTTTGAAAAATACAACGGGACTTCATGCCCCCGGACTCACTTACAGTCATTTCTGGGAAGGTTGAAGGCCTATACAATGGATGAGAAGCTCTGGATGTTCTATTTCGAAGACAACTTAACTGGAGCGTCGAGAGAATGGTACTCTCACTTGACAAGGGCAACTATTAGATGCTGGAAGGACCTGGCAGAGGCCTTCATCAGACAATATCAGTATAATCTGGACATGGCACCCAATAGGACCCTCCTGATGGGAATGTCACAGTCTTCAAGGGAGAGTTTCCGAGAATATGCCCAGAGATGGAGGCAACTGGCTGCTGCTGTTCAACCGCCTATGTCTGAACGGGAAATGGCAGATATGTTCATGAACACCCTTCAGGGAACTTATATTGACAGGCTGGCGGCTTTCTCTTCCACTAGCTTTGCGGATGTTGTCATAGCCGGGGAGAGAATTGAAAGCTTGTTAAAAATGGGAAAGATCTTAGACAACGGTGCAAGCTCGTCCAGTAGTACAAGAAAGCCTTTTGCAGGCCCGAGAAGAACTGGCGAGACCAATGCCATCCATTCAAGCAGGGGCAGGCCCCAGTATGTTCAGAGGGCAATAGCAGCAGTCACCATTCCTGCTCCAGCTCATCCACAGCCAGTCTATCAACCTCCTCAGCAAAACTATCAGCCACAACCTCAGTACCACCCACAAAATCAGTATCCTCCAAGGAATTACAACAATAGCAACACCAACAACAACAGTCAACAGAGGCCGTTTCAGCAAAGGCCTTCTCAAGCTAACAGAGTGATCGATCCAATCCCAATGCCATATGCTACCTTGCTGCCACAACTTCTGAAACTCAACCTAGTTGAGCTAAGAACGTTGGCACCTCCGGATCCCAACAGTCTACCCAGGAACTATGACTCCAATGCTAGGTGTGCCTTCCATTCAAACGCACCTGGCCACAGCACAGAAAAATGCAGGGCTCTGCATATGAAGGTACAAGACCTGGTAGACTCCAAGGCTTTGAAATTCGCACCACCACCCAATGTCAATAAGAACCCGATGCCAAACCATGGTGGTCCCCGGATTAACGCTGTTGAAGAAGACAAGCCGTCTTATTTAATAACCAGTGTGGGACAGATCAGGACACCATTGGTAGAAATCAAGGCTCAGCTCTTGGAATGTCAGATGTTCCCAGGGTGTGAATTGGGTTGTGCTTACTGCAATATCTCCGTAAATGGGTGCGATAATTTGAGGAATGGCATAGATGGCCTTATTCGGAGTGGCCAACTTCAGATCACTACATCATTTCCAACAAATCCAGCAATATCATCAGCAACGGTTTCAGAACCTCCTACAACTGCAGCAACTATTGTTCCTGTCAATTCTTCGGTTTCATCAACAAGTACTTCATCCATCATCTCAACCGATCAGTTTTCAACAAATTTTCCTGCTACAACTTCAGCTTCACTCCATTTTGAACCTCCTACAACAACAACATCATTTCTTCCGACAATATCTCCTACAACACCAGCAACAAATCATGAAGACGTCTCCACTGTCACGATATTCTATGATCCGGAAAACAACTCTGCCTACCATTCAGAAGGTGCTGCTCCCACCAGAGCACCAATTACAATCTTTTATGATCCACAAACAATTACAGTCCCTTCAGCAGCGGCAATCAGTCCAGTCACTGTCACGGTGCCTGGACCAGTACCATATGAAAGCAATAGGGCCATCCCTTGGCACTATGGCTCTGACGTATACTGCGAAGGAAAAAGAATCACTCTTGAAACATCAACACCTGCACCACAAGTAGATAATGTGGGGGGAGGCGGAGGCTTCATTCGAAGCGGACGTCTCTTTGCTCCACCAATTCAAAGGCCTACCGCCGAAGCAGAAGCTGCTGCTAAGGCAAAAGGGAAGAGCCCTGTGCAGGAAGATCAAGCTGTTAAGGAAGCCTTGAAGACGCCGTTCGATCAAGAAGTTGATGAGTTTATGAGGATCATCAAAAAGAGTGATTACAAAATTGTGGATCAGCTTCACCAAACGCCATCCAAAATCTCTATCCTCTCACTGCTTATGTGCTCCGAAGCCCATCGGAATGCACTACTTAAAGTCCTGCACGCAGCTTACGTGCCTGAAGAGATTACTGTCAACCAGTTGGAAACCGTAGTTGGAAATGTTACTGCTAGAAATGGGCTAGGGTTCACCAATACTGACTTGACAGCGGATGGCCGCAACCACAACAAAGCCTTGCACATAACCATGGAATGCAAAGGAGCTGTCCTTTCTCATGTGCTGGTAGATACAGGTTCATCCCTGAATGTCTTACCAAAGAAGGCTCTGGTGAAGTTAGAATATGATGGATTGGCATTGAGACCCAGCAACCTGGTAGTAAGAGCCTTTGATGGTTCTAAGAGATCGGTTCTGGGAGAGATTGAGCTGCCCGTGACAATTGGCCCACAGACCTTTAAAACTATCTTTTATGTGATGGACATTCAGCCCGCCTACAGCTGTTTGTTGGGTAGACCCTGGATTCACGCCGCCGGCGCAGTAACGTCTACCCTTCACCAAAAGTTAAAATTTGAGTGGGAAGGCCAAGTTGTTACAATTTGTGGGGAGGAGGATATATTTGTTAGCCATCTGGCTACTTATAAGTACATTGAGATGGATGGGGAGATCCATGAAACAATGAGCCAAGGATTTGAAGCCTTGAATGTGAATGAAGCATCTGTTGTATCTGGAATCTCCATGTCATCTTATCAACAAGCCCGGAAGGTTGTTGAGGAAGGAACTGCCCTAGGTTGGGGCAAGGTTTTAGCTGTGGAGGAGAAGAAAGACAAATTTGGGTTGGGTTACAAACCAACTCAACATCAAGCAAAGGCTGCTGGAGAGCCTGGTTTTGTCAGTGGGGGATGCTTACCCCCGATGCTATCAACTGTCTGGAAGACGAGCTGGAAGAAGAACGCAACCTGGAAAGCTGGATTCGTCCAAAGATCCCGGGGAGCAGTATCTCGAACTGGTCTTCCCAGGAAATTATAAGAGTTACTCGATCAGAGTAATTATTATTTCCTGTATTTTATAAGCATGCATCAAAGTCTTGCATCTTGCCCAAGATGACAAGACTCATTTTGTAATCGGGCCATCTGTACTTTTTTGTGCAAACAAGATCAATTAATGAAATATCAGACATCTTTTTGCAAACGCGTCTTTTTCTTTTCGTTCACTGTTTTTCCATTTTTCTTTTTGTACAAAAAAATAAATGGCAGTGTTTTCAAAATGACAACTTCATTTCACTTTTCTAAATAAGACTAAAATCAGATCACTAAAATGAACAACTTAACCCTTGCAGAGAGTGCCTTCCTGACAGCACCGACAACAGCACGGCTATGACATCGTATGACTTTGACAATCCGATCAATCAAGCTGATGAAGGGGTTGAAGAAGAATATGAGCTTCCTGAAGAGCTAGCCAGGTTGTTAAGACAAGAGGAAAAGGTTATTACCCCTCACCAGGAGGAGGTTGAAGTGATTAATCTTGGTACAGAGGAAGACGTGAAAGAGGTTAAAATCGGGGCCTGCCTGCAAGACTCAGTGAAGAAGCAACTGGTTGATCTACTTCAAGAGTATGTGGATGTGTTTGCTTGGTCGTATCAAGACATGCCAGGGTTGGATACCGACATTGTTGTGCACAAGCTGCCTCTGAGAGAAGAATGCCCTCCAGTCAAACAGAAGCTACGCCGTACTCGTCCAGACATGGCTATGAAAATCAAGGAAGAGGTACAAAAGCAATGGGACGCCGGGTTCCTTGCTGTAACTAGCTACCCGCCGTGGGTTGCTAATATAGTACCTGTGCCTAAGAAGGACGACAAGGTAAGAATGTGTGTTGATTACCGGGATCTGAACAGAGCCAGCCCGAAAGATGATTTCCCTCTACCTCACATTGATGTATTGGTTGATAACACGGCTCAGTTCTCGGTATTCTCCTTCATGGATGGATTTTCAGGATACAACCAGATTAAAATGTCACCTGAAGACATGGAGAAGACAACATTCATCACACCCTGGGGCACGTTCTGCTACAAGGTAATGCCATTTGGGCTCAAGAATGTCGGTGCAACGTATCAACGGGCTATGGTAACATTATTCCACGATATGATCCATAAGGAAATCGAGTGTTATGTGGATGATATGATTGCCAAGTCCCTTACAGAGGAAGATCACCTGGTGAATCTGCTCAAGTTATTCAAGCGTCTGAGGAAGTACCAACTGAAGTTGAACCCCAACAAATGCACATTCGGGGTGCGGTCCGGTAAGCTGCTGGGATTTATTGTGAGCGAGAAAGGGATTGAAGTTGACCCTGATAAGGTCAAAGCCATTCAAGAGATGCCTGCACCGAAAACTGAGAAAGAAGTTCGAGGGTTCTTAGGTCGATTGAACTATATCTCACGGTTCATATCTCACCTCACAGCAACTTGTGAACCTTTGTTCAAGCTGCTAAGGAAAGAGCAAACGGTCAGGTGGAATGAAGATTGCCAGAAGGCTTTTGACAAGATCAAGGAGTATCTGCAAGAGCCTCCAATTCTTATGCCACCAGTTGAAGGAAGACCCCTGATTATGTACTTGACAGTATTAGAAGAGTCAATGGGTTGTGTGTTGGGCTAGCATGACGAGTCTGGTCGAAAAGAGTATGCAATATACTACCTAAGAAAAAAGTTTACCGACTGTGAACAACGTTATTCACCGCTCGAGAAAACTTGCTGTGCTTTAGCGTGGGCTGCTCGCCGACTGAGACAGTATATGTTGACCCACACTACCATGTTAATCTCAAAAATGGACCCAGTCAAGTACATATTTGAAAAGCCGGCGCTTACCGGGCGGGTTGCAAGATGGAAAATGATCCTTACAGAGTATGACATCCAATACACATCTCAGAAAGCCATCAAAGGCAGTGTATTGTCTGAATATCTTGCAGAGCAACCCATAGATGACTACCAGCCTATGAGATTTGACTTCCCTGATGAAGACATCATGTTCATTAAAACAAAAGATCATGAAGAGCCTATTCACACTGAAGGGCCTGACCCGGGGGAAGAATGGATTATGATGTTCGATGGGGCTGTTAACGTGAATGGTCGTGGTGTTGGTGCAGTACTTATTACACCCAAAGGAGTTCACATGCCTTTCTCGGCAAAACTCACTTTCAACTGCACTAACAACGAAGCTGAATACGAAGCTTGCATTATGGGTCTTGAGGAAGCCATTGACCTCAGGATCAAGACATTGACCGTATTCGGAGATTCAGCTTTGGTAGTCAATCAAACCAACGGCAAATGGTATACACACCAGGATCATCTGATACCTTACAGGGATTATACAAGGAGGTTATTGACTTTCTTCACAACAGTCAAGCTTGAGTATATCCCTCGGGACGAGAATCAGTTTGCAGATGCTCTTGCTACCATTTCGTCCATGATCAAAGTTCAAGCTGCTAACTTTGTACCTCAGATTTCAGTGTCCAGACTCGACAGGCCAGCATATGTATTTGCAGCAGATGTTGTCAAAGATGATAAGCCTTGGTTCCACGACATTAAGTGCTTCTTGGAGGATCAAACATACCCACCTGGGGCATCTTCCAATGATAAGAAGACTTTGAGAAGGCTTGCTGGTAGTTTCTTCTTGAACACTGATGGGTCTTTATATAAAAGGAACTTTGATATGGTACTCCTCAGATGTGTTGATAAGACAGAAGCAGACTTGTTGATGCATGAAGTGCACGAGGGCTCCTTTGGTACCCATGCTGGAGGACATGCAATGGCTAAGAAGTTGTTAAGATCAGGCTATTATTGGATCACAATGGATGCAGACTGTTGTGCCTATGCCAGGAAATGCCACAAATGCCAGATCTACGCAGATAAAGTGCATGTGCCTCCCAATCCTTTGAACATAATGTCTTCACCCTGGCCCTTTGCTATGTGGGGCATTGATATGATTGGCAAGATCGAGCCAACTGCTTCAAATGGTCACAGATTCATCCTGGTCGCCATTGACTATTTCACCAAATGGGTTGAAGCAGCCTCATATGCAAATGTTACAAGGCAAGTGGTAGCCCGATTCCTAAAGAGAGATATCATCTGTCGGTACGGAGTTCCCGAGCGAATCATTACTGATAATGGTTCCAATCTAAACAACAAAATGATGGCAGAACTGTGCCGGGACTTCAAGATCCAACACCACAATTCTTCTCCTTACAGGCCGAAGATGAATGGCGCTGTTGAGGCAGCAAATAAGAATATCAAGAAGATTGTGCAGAAGATGGTAGTCACCTACAAAGACTGGCATGAAATGCTGCCATTTGCCTTGCATGGGTATCGCACATCAATCAGGACATCCACTGGGGCAACGCCGTATCAGCTTGTTTATGGTATGGAAGCGGTCCTACCGGTTGAAGTTGAATTACCCTCTCTGCGGGTACTAATGGATGTTAAACTGAGTGAAGCAGAATGGGTTCGGGCCCGATACGAACAACTGAGTCTGATCGAAGAGAAAAGATTGGCTGCAATTTGTCATGGGCAGTTATATCAGAAGAGAATGAAGAAAGCCTTCGATCAGAAAGTCAGGCACCGAGAGTACCAAGTGGGAGATCTTGTGCTGAAGAGAATCCTCCCTCCTCATACAGACCACAGGGGCAAATGGACTCCAAACTATGAAGGGCCATTCATGGTAAAGAAAGTTTTCTCTGGTGGAGCACTGATGCTCAGCACCATGGATGATGAAGACTTCCCGTCCCCTGTGAATTCAGATGCAGTTAAAAAATACTCCGCATAAAAAATGACCCGCTGGACATAAAAACAGAATGTAAGTCCAGGCAAAAATAGGGCATCCTGGCGAGTCAAAAACAGAATAAAAGACTCGGGCAAAAATAAGGGAAATAAATGAAAAAATGTACACCCGCTGAGTTGAAAAGCCGCATTGGACAACTCAGGCAAAAATGGGTATCCCGATGGATTGAAAACCCGAAAGGGCGATCCATGCAAAATAAGGGAATAAGCGAACAACTGCATTCTGAATTCGTCTGTATTGTCAGCAACTTGGTTAAAACTCGAAAGGATCAAGCTTCAATCAGAATCAACTTTCTTCAGAAAGCAAGACGAGAAGAACGTCATTGTCATACGAGTCATAGCAGGAGGGGAAGCTCCTCAAAGCGTCGTCAACACTGCCAGCACTCTGTTTCTCAATTTATAACAATCTCCTCATTTCAGGAGATATGTTTCTTTGACTGTATCTTGCCAATTCAGGGCACATGAATTAATAAAATCAGATTTTTCAGTCATGTTTCGTTTTGTATTTTTATTTGCAAAGGATGTCTGGTGTCTCTAAAAAACCAATTGCATAAGTACAGATGCTTTTCTCCCAAAAATACTAATAATAAAACACATGCTTACAGGGAATATACTTACTCTCGAAAGTACTTAACTCCTATGACGGAATCCAGTAAAGGATACCTCGGGACCTTTTATGCGTTTCCTTACCTTTGCAGGATCGCAGGTATACAGGACGCAACTTGGGGCATGTAAGCTTCATCCCAGCAAGCTGGCAAATCAACCAAAGATCTCAGCATCCGAAATGCTCTATCCCCAGCTGAGTTGCCTCTTGTTGCTCTCCCCAGCTGAGTTGCCTCTCACAATTCCCCAGCTGAGTACAGGAGTCAGGGAATCATCTTCCCACAGAGCTCCAACCTCTATCCAGAAGAGCAGCACATAGAAGATCACAACAGAGTGGAGAAAGCCTCTACAAACCCCAGCTGGGTCTCTCATGTCAAAGGATATGTCAATCGGTGACCTATATCCCCAAGCAAATATCATCTTATCAGATCTACCGATGATCTCATCCCCAGCTGGGAGGTTCGCCTCAAACAGATCAACCAAGAGATCTTCACGGCAATGGGATCCGAATCCCGGTTTGATATCTTTGCAAAATCATGGCATCTGCATCATATTATCCCCTCAGAGCGTAGCATTCCGTCTAATACGGAGCATTACGGCAAAAAAAAACAAAAAAAAACAAACGCATAGCATAATCATAAGCCATGATCGGAATCAACACTTGTGAATAATAATCATTCATCAGAATACAGAATACTTCCCCCAAAATCCACCAGAGTCCCCAGCAAAAGCAGTTGCCTCACAAATTACAAACACCAGTATATGCACCTCTTGACACCCGTCCGTGTCACCTCTCCCCAGTAAAGTCGTCTGAACACTCTTTATAACAAAATCACCCGTATTACAGATACTTCATGACACCCGTCCGTGTCATATTACCAGCAGAAAGCCAAAGACATCCTCTTTGCACCCACATATACCTATATACACTTTCCTGACACCCGTCCGTGTCATATCCCCAGCGCAGTCGCCTAGACTTTGTATAGCAGATACTTGTCCATATTACACTTTTCCCTCTTGGCACCCGTCCGTGTCATTCTCCCCAGCAGTTAAAACACTCATCTATATATACTCACTACTCACGATACACTTATACAGATACTCGTCCGTATCTTGTATACACCATCACTTATCTCCCCACAGATTCGACAGTAGTCCTCGTTCTTTGTTAACCGGTTGGTACTCGTCCGTATCATCATCTCTGAACACGTGTCAGTATTTGTTTCTACATGGTACTCGTCCATATCATAGTCTTAAGGATGCTCGTCCGCATCTTTAATCTATACACAATACCAAACACTTATACTTTCCTTTCTTGGTTGTGAACACTTGTCCGTGTTCACTATATCCCCAGTAGATCACCAACAAAGCTTTTTTTGGTTATCTGACACTCGTCCTGTGTCATGATAAACCCTGAGAGCAGCCGTACCCTGCTGAGTGGTCGTCCTCCACTTCTTGATGGTCGTCCTCCATCATGCTCGCCCGATGGCCGTCCCCATCGTTGATCTTTTTAGCAGCCGTCCCCTGCTAGGTGGTCGTCCTCCACCTTTTGATGATCGTCCTTCATCACTTTATCCAATGGCCGTCCCCATTGTTGATTTTGGTTATCTGACACTCGTCCTGTGTCATGATAAACCCTGAGAGCAGCCGTCCCCTGCTGAGTGGTCGTCCTCCACTTCTTGATGGTCGTCCTCCATCTTTCTCGTCC
Source organism: Lathyrus aphaca (assembly GCA_963966055.1). Classification (NCBI taxonomy): domain Eukaryota; kingdom Viridiplantae; phylum Streptophyta; class Magnoliopsida; order Fabales; family Fabaceae; genus Lathyrus; species Lathyrus aphaca. The sequence goes on along the minus strand of OZ014521.1, from coordinate 130,971,865 downwards.
GATGGCCGTCCCCATCGTTGACCTTTTCTATCCGATGGCCGTCCCCATCGTTGATATTTTCGGCAGCCGTACCCTGCCAGGTGGTCGTCCTCCACCTTTGATGGCCGTCCCCATCATATTCCTTTTATCCCCAACAGAGCAGCCGTCCCCTGCTGGGTGATCGTCCTTCACCTTTGATGGCTGTACCCCATCATCTGCTTATTTCATTTATTCTTTAACCCGATGGCCGTCCCCGTCGTGGTCCCTTTTCCTTTTCTTTTAGCCCGATGGCCGTCCCCATCGTCGGTTACCTTGCTTTATGAACTTGATGGCCGTCCCCGTCAGGTTTCATTAACTCCCAGAAAATTTTACAGCTTTACCCTGATGGCCGTCCCCATCATATTTTGACATTCCCCAGCTAGTCGGCCGTCCCCGTCTTGGCTTTACCTTTTATCCCCAGCATGTCGGCCGTCCCCGTCATTGCTTTGCTTTCCGCACCTTTACAATATACTTTATTTTCCTTTTACAACCTATATCCCTTTTCTTCTTCATTCTGTGAGTGCAAATTTTGGACTGTCTTTGGTATTCAACCACAAGTTATCTTGTTTGCCTGCTAAGCCGTTGCTTACATCCTGCACAGCTAACTCATGTTTGAATAGGGGCAGCTGTAAACACCCCAAATTTGCCCTCACCCATTCACCATGGCTTGTGATCATTCTCATATGCATAAACACAATCATATCATCTCACATCTCATTTTTGAGTCACTGCATTGGTTCTAAGTCATCTGCATCTAGGGTTTGTGATCTGAGCAATCTCAGGGCTTCTTGAGCCACTCCAAAGGCAACCAATCACTTCAAAGGGATCCATATGTGTTCAAGTATCATATTACATCCTTTCAAAGTCAAAATTTCAAAAGAATCACAAGAACTAGGGTTTGAGTGGATGCAGAGCCAGGATTGACTGCACAGTTGACCTAAAATTAGGGTTTTGGTTTCAGAGGCCATAACCCCAAATTTTTTGGTCATTCTTGTTTCCATTGGTCTCTATATGGTATAGGGAGTATGCATATCAATTTTCATGAAGAAATTCCATGGGGAAGTCATCTGATCAAGGGTTGACTTTTCAGACAAGTCAGTGTAAAATCAGGGCATCTGAGGCCCCCAATGACCCAACCAATGGGTGATCTTCATCATTTTGAGTGTATATGATCTTTATTTGATCATGGAAGAAGGTTGAAGTTCATAAAAATCAAGAATTTAGGGTTTTTGCAAATGTTGACTTTTTTGGGCATAGTTGACTTTTCAAGAATGCATCATTTTAGGTCATTTTTCAAGCCTTGATTTTTGATCCAAAAATGCTTCAAATGGAAAAACTTTGGTCATGAAAGTTGTAGATCTCATCTTTCCCTTTTCAAAAAGTACAAGAACATGATCAAACTCTTCTTGGATCAAAAGTTATGGTGTGGCAAAGTTGGCAAAAATCATTGATTTTCAAGTTATGCACCAAGTGTGAAAATTGCAAGATCATGTACCAAGGCAAATTGCAACTTCTAATTGGCATCAAACCATCACATAAGCATTCTATAAGTCATAAAATTCAGAATGAACCAAGAATGCCCATGGTTTAGGTTTGGTTGGATAAAGAGAATCACATGTGAACCAAAGTTGTAACAAGTTGCAAAACCACTCATTTCATCTCACCAACTTGATGCATTGGCTGCTGAACCAAGCTAGCCTCACACACACATCATGCTGCGCAGCCCATGCCCATTGTACTAGCTATAGATCAAGCCATACTTGCCTTACACAAAATTTGACTTTTTGCAAAAAGTGACTTACCAATCAATAAAGCACATGTCCAATCATCTGACCAATGAGAGAGGTTTATGTGGACAAAGAGCAAGCCATTCCATACATCTAGCAAGGCTGAAACTCACCCATTGAATACATACACAAAACACACTCCAGCTGCATATTCATTCGAATCTCTCTGCCCAGCCATCAAACATCCAAGCCATTTCCACACTTCAACTCACCACACTTCATAGACCTCAAACCACCAAGAGCCAGGCCTGAAACAAGCAAGAACACCCCATTGCCATTTCTCACCTCAACTTGCAGTTTCATTCGAAACTCCTTCCATAGCTCACAAACACCCAAACAAACACCACAGACCTTCTCTATTCATTGTTCTGATCACAAAGAACCATTCACCATGACCTGAAACTGCCTGAAACTCCATTGCCATTTCTGACTAAGCTTGAGCAGAAGCTTGTCAAGCTCCTCATCCAGCCAATATAAACTCCTCCAAAGCATTCAAACATCATCTGGGGATCAAGTGGAGTGGATTGCACTGAAAGAAGTGGCCAGAAAGTCATCAGAGTGAAAGCTTCGAATCTCAGGTAACTTGAAAAATATTTTTCCAGAAACCTTTTCTTTCGTTCTAAACTTGCTCTTTGTGCCTTCCTGATCACGAATATGCTTTCAGTTTTTGAAATGGCTTTGAAATGAGTATTTAATTAGCTTCTGAAACCTGCGTGCCCTAAATTTTGTTTTGTTCGATTCATGGATTTGGGGAAGAATAAATTAGTTTTGACTTAGGGTTTTAATTCAGGGGATCATGGGAATCATTTCTGTATGCTTAGATTTCATTTTTGTTACGATTTGAGGGGTTTTGGGGATTTTCAGGGAAGATGCTGGCCGGAGAAGACGACCGGAAGTCTTCTCCGGCCGCCTGAAAGTGATTTGTGCCCTAATTGCGTAATTAGTGTCATTTGAATGTGGGACGTTGGATGATGTTGACCGGTTGACTCCCCGCGCGAATGAAAGGCCCAGATCGATCTGTTTAGCCCTAATCTCTCTCATTAGTTTTAATTAATTTTAATTAAGATAATTTAATTAGATGCAATCTGGACCCTCCATTAGCGCGCGTGGTCAACGTGTTTGAATCCAGACCCAATCCTGGCCTTCCATTCTGATTACCTTTCACTTTATTTAATTTTAATTCATTTTCTTTTCCTTTTATTTGCACATTTATTTAAAAATAGCAAAAATGGCTTAAAAATTATGAAACTTTTTCTTAAAAGTTTTATCAATTTTTAAGACCCAAAAATATTTTTATTTTATTTTTTATCATTAAAAAAGTATTTTTAAATATTTAAAAGATTATTTTTAATTGATTAATGGAAATTAATTAATTAAAAATGCTTTTAGGTATTTAAAAATCACCAAAAAATTCATGAAATGTTCTAAGACATTTAGAAACATTGTCCAACCTTCAAACCAAATTTCTTTTTTGATCTTGATGCATTTTGAGAATTTTCCATTGAATTAAATCATATTTTGTGCATTATTTTGATCATAAGTTCAAAAAATCATTTCTGCCTATTAGAGAAGAGTTGGACATTGATTCTTTTTGCTTTGTTTTGTGTTTGGCATGTAGTTTCTAGGGTAAAATGGCCATGATTTGCTTCTTCATTTTCAATTTGTTTGGTATTTCTTTTGTTTAGGAGCCCTAGAAACCCTAATAACTTAGAAAAACCATAACTTGAGATGGGTTAAGAGTTGAGACCTCTCCTTTGGACCTTGGTTTAGTATAGGGTTAGGGTTTTCTTTGAGTGGCATTTTCCATTTTTTATCTTAGGGTTTGCTTCTGTTTTGGGTTTTTGTTTGTTGTTTGATTCATAAACCCTAATTTGGGCTTTCATTTGCATACCTCTTGCATTCTCTTGCATAACATGACTTGTCTTAGCATTTCAAGCATTCTTGTGATTCATTTGACATCTTAAGACACATAGGAAGCATGTTTGATCATTGCATCACATATTTGCTATGTCATTTGCTTTGTATGCTTCATAACTTTCCATGCTTGTTCATGCTCCTTAACTTGCATCATTTGCATCCATGATCTTGTATGAACATCTCCATACCTCGCCTCATGTTTGCAGCATCTCATAACATCATTTTCATCATCAACATGCTTCTGGTTTTGTTTAGCATCATACCATTTCATTTCATTTGGCATTGCATTGCATTTCTTTCTAACATTTCAGGTGGTAAGTAAACTTGAGAAGTGAATTTGCCTTCACTTCTCATAACTTTTCTTTTCATCCCTCTTGCATCCATTGCTGCATTTCTATATGTGTTTGAGATTGAGCTTGCTCATTCTTGTTTCTCCCATTTTCTTTCTTCAAGTGACTTGACTTCTTGAATGAAGCAAGTCACTTTGCTTCTCTTGATCCCTTTCATCTGCTTCCTGGTGGCCTTTGAAGTTTGTTCTTGGAAACCTCATAAACCTTAGGAACAACCAAGCATGACAATGAATTAGGGTTTTGATTAGTCTCCCCTCATAGTTTTACCTTTGTGTCTCTTTTGAGTCTTCTTTTTCTCACCTCATAATCAGGGATTAAACCCTAAAGGCTTTAAGGCTTTGTGATTAAGCTTATGCCTGCATCCTTCTATTAGGATGGAGTGTATAACTTTAATCCTAAGTGTTAAACCTTTCATGTATTTAAATCTCTTAATCAATTCACTTAATAAGTATCAAGACACCACACTTGTAACTTGGGCCTTGCATTAGGGTTCTAATTCTTCCTTAATTGGTTAAGAAGGACTAACCCTAGTGTTAATGGACAAGTCCCCCTCAAGTTGTCTTACAAACCATAAAATTCACTTCATCATCATATCATTAAGCAAAATCCACTTAATCAAAGGCTTGTTTTGTCATGAGTTTAATCCCTAATCATGGATTAAGTTGAGGAGCTTTCCTCAGCTTAAACATTCTCATCTATTATCCTTCTATTAGGATGGTGTAATGAGTCTGTTTAATCCTTGATTATGGCTTAATCTCATTACTTAACACTAAACAAAAACACCAAAAACACCTAAATAATCACAAGTAGGTTAATGATCTTGATCCTGCATCAAAGGTGATTAAGTGTGAGAATCTGACTTCACACTTAAGGTACTCTCATTACCCCTAATCAGAGGGAGGATGTGATGAGTTTACCAATCCATTGGTTTAGGCTTAAGCTCATTAACTTATGACAAACTTTCAAAAGCAATAAAAGACTGAAAACACAAAAACAAACAATAATCGTCTCCTCCGGGATTCTTTTCTCATCTCATTCACTCATAAACGAGAACTCGCTTCTTCCGTCTAATGCAAGACAGTTTGCACCTGAGCCAGACAGGTCATACACTTGAGCATAGGCTAGTAAGCAGTTCACAAGTCAATTCATCTTTCAGTCTCTTTGGGTCGAACTACGGTGTTCTGACTTCCTCATTGCACGAGAGGATACGTAGGCATAACTTAACGGTTATCGAACAAAAGTCTCTGTATATTCCCCCTCCTTCCAGCATTATTCTGTTAACCTCATGATCTCGAGCATTTCATTCCTGTCCTTACACTGGCACTGTATATATTACACTTCACACTTCTTACACTGACACCTGTACATTCTTTTCCAGCTATTTTATACATAGATTGCACTGACACTACCCCTTTAAAACACAAATCTTTCAAGCGTGGATCCCGTCGAGTACGGCAGACAATCTGGGTGCTAATACCTTCCCAGGTTGTAACCAACCCCCTTTCTCAGTCTCTCTGGTTCGCAAACCGTCTTATCCATCTTTTTCTAGGTCTATGCAGCATTACCTTTCCTCCGGGATAAAAATGCCTAGCTGGCGACTCTATTCATCTCCAGTGAGTTCACGGCTGTGTGTTCTCACTGTTCCCTTCGCCGACCGTTCGCGTCTGTACCCTCATCTGACCCAGTTTCATTTGTCGGGAGCGACAATGGGCAAGTTTGTACAAGGAGACATAAACCCTAGTAAGAGGATTTTGTCATAAAACAAAGAAAATCAGCTATGTGGGAAACAATCCTATTGAGTTTCAATTCTACTACTGCCATTATCTTCGAGTATCTCATCTTCTGCTGTTGAGACGGAAACGATTGGATTGAGCTTTATCTGTTCGAACTTGATTAAGTAGCACAACTGGTTGCAGTTTCATATGTGATTCAAACGAGACATAGTCATACGCTCTAATCCCTAACTTTTGCCTGGATTGCCCTTTCAGGTTTTCAATCCACCGGGATACCCTTTTTTGCCCAAGACGCCTTTTCAGGTTTTCGACTTGCCGGGTGTACATCTTTTTATATATATCCCTAATTTTTGCCCAAACCCTTTTGGTTTGCCGGGATGCCCTTATTTTTGCCTAGGCCTGTCAACCTAGCGGGTCTCTTTTTATGCGTAGTATTTTTTAACTATGTCTGCGTTTACAGGATGCGGGAAGTCTTCACCATCCATTGTAGTCAGTATCATGGCACCTCCTGAGAACACTGTCTTGACTACAAATGGTCCTTCATATGTTGGAGTCCACTTGCCCCTAGGATCACCCTGTGGTAATATGATACGTTTGATTACCAAATCACCAGCCTGATATACCTTTGGCTTAACCTTCTTGTTAAAAGCTTTGATCATCCGTTTCTGGTACATCTGGCCATGACAAACTGCTGCTAGTCTCTTCTCATCAATCAAATTTATCTGGTCAAGTCGAGTCTGAATCCACTCATCTTCATCCAAGCCTGCATCCTTCATAATTCTCAAGGAGGGGATCTGAACTTCAATGGGCAGAACTGCTTCCATACCATAGACTAAGGAGAATGGGGTTGCCCCTGTTGAAGTACGTATTGTAGTACGATAACCATGAAGAGCAAATGGTAACATCTCATGCCAATCCTTGTAAGTAACAGTCATCTTCTGTACAATCTTCTTAATGTTCTTATTAGCAGCTTCAACTGCCCCATTCATCTTTGGACGATACGGAGAAGAGTTGTGATGCTTAATCTTGAACTGCGTGCAGAGATCAGTAATCATAGTGTTGTTCAGATTAGAGCCATTGTCAGTGATAATCCTTTCAGGGATGCCATATCTACATATGAGATTATTCTTAATGAACCGAGCCACAACATTCTTAGTAACAGATGCAAATGAAGCTACCACTACCCACTTCGTGAAGTAATCAATGGCAACCAGGATGAAACGATGTCCATTAGAAGCAGTAGGCTTGATCTCACCAATCATATCAATGCCCCACATGGCGAAGGGCCAAGGAGCAGTCAACACATTCAAAGGTGATGGAGGTACATGGACTTTATCAGCATAAATTTGACACTTGTGACACGTTCTGGAGTGTTGATAGCAATCAGCTTCCATGGTAGACCAATAGTAACCTGCTCTCAAAATCTTCTTTGCCATAGTATGACCACTGGAATGAGTGCCAAAAATCCCATCATGCATATCTTCCATAATCTCAATTGCTTCCTTCTTATCCACACAACGAAGCAAAGTTGAATCATGATTGCGTTTGTACAGAATGCCATTACTCAGAAAGAACTTAGCAGAAAACCTTCTCAGAAACTTCTTATCTTTGACAGATGCCCCTTCAGGGAACTCCTGAGCTTCAAGATATCTTTTCACTTCATAGAACCAAGGCTTCTCCTCTGCCTCTTCAGTGTCAATCTCATTGCAGTATGCAGGCTTTTCAAATCTATCAATAGTAATCTTGGGAGCTTCATTATCCCAGCTGATCTCAAACATGGATGCCATGGTGGCTAATGCATCTTCCAACTGATTCTCTCTTCGTGGAATATGTTTAAAAGTAATCTCTCTGAAATGTGGGATCAAAGACAACACATTCTCTCTGTAAGGAATGAGGTTATCATGCTTGGTATCCCAATCTCCTTTAATCTGACTAACTACCAGGGCAGAATCTCCATATACATCAAGGAACTGAATCTTCATATCAATAGCAGCTTTAATACCCAGGATACATGCCTCATACTCAGCCATGTTATTGGTACAATAGAAACAAAGTCTGGCAGTAATCGGGGTATGACAACCTTCAGGGGAACTAATCACAACACCAACACCATTACTAAGTGCATTGGAAGCACCATCAAAAACCATAGTCCATCGGGATCCTTGTTCAGGTCCGTCATATTGTCCAGGTTCTTTGTTAATAATCATAATGTCTTCATCAGGGAACTCAAAACTCATTGACTGGTAATCATCCACTGCTTGATGAGCCAAATGATCAGCAACAACACTTCCCTTAATGGCCTTCTGAGTAGTATACTGTATGTCATATTCTGTCAAGATCATTTGCCATCTTGCAATTCTTCCGGAGAGAGCAGGTTTCTCAAATATGTACTTGATTGGATCCATCTTCGAAATCAACAAGGTAGTATGAGTCAACATATACTGTCTTAGTCGGCGAGCAGCCCATGCCAAAGCGCAGCAAGTTTTCTCGAGCAGTGAGTATCTTGTTTCACAGTCGGTAAACTTTTTGCTAAGGTAGTATATTGCCTGCTCTTTTCGACCAGACTCGTCATGTTGCCCCAATACACACCCCATTGAGTTGTCTAACACTGTTAAGTACATAATCAAGGGTCTTCCATCGACTGGTGGCATCAAAATTGGAGGTTCTAGCAGATATCTCTTGATTTCATCAAAGGCAATCTGGCACTCATCATTCCATTCCATCACCTGACCTTTCTTCAACAACTTGAAAATTGGCTCACAGATGGCAGTTAATTGGGAAATAAATCTTGCAATGTAGTTCAATCGTCCCAAGAAACCTCTAACCTCCTTCTCAGTACGGGGAGCTGGCATTTCTCGTATTGCTTTCACTTTTGCAGGATCCACTTCAATACCTTTTCCACTGACAATAAAACCCAAGAGCTTTCCAGATCTAACTCCAAAAGTACACTTGTTTGGGTTCAACCTCAACTTGTATTTCTTCAACCTCTCAAACAATTTATGCAAATGATCAAGATGTTGCTCTTCATTCTGAGATCTGGCTATCATATCATCTACATATACCTCTATCTCATGATGAATCATATCATGAAACAAAGCCACCATAGCACGCTGATATGTTGCCCCTGCATTCTTCAAACCAAATGGCATCACCTTATAGCAAAAGGTGCCCCACTGTGTAACAAATGTTGTCTTCTCCATGTCTTCAGGTGCCATCTTGATTTGATTGTAACCAGAGAAACCATCCATAAAAGAGAATACCTTATGCTGAGCAGTGTTGTCTACCAGAACATCAATATGGGGAAGTGGAAAGTCATCTTTGGGGCTAGCCTTGTTCAAATCTCTGTAGTCTACGCACATACGTACCTTACCATCTTTCTTAGGAACTGGTACCACATTTGCAACCCACTGAGGATAGGAAGTCACTGCTAAGAACCCTGCATCAAACTGTTTCATTACCTCTGCTTTGATCTTTTCTGACATCTCAGGACGCATACGACGAACCTTCTGCTTCTTTGGACGACAATCTTCTTTTACTGGTAAACGGTGAACCACAATGTTTGTATCTAACCCTGGCATATCTTCATAAGACCAAGCAAAGATCTCCACATAGTCACGTAACATCTGAATCAACCTGCTCTTGACACTGTCCTCTAAATCAACCCCTATCTTGACCTCTTTCCTGTTTTCTTCAGTTCCCAGATTCACAACTTCGACTGGCTCTTCATGTGGCTGTATAGCTTTCTCTTCTTGGTGTAACAACCTAGCAAGCTCTACAGGTACTTCACAATCGTCCTCATTTCCGTCTTCAGTTTGATAGATCGGATTCTCGAAATTATAATTGGCAATAGTAGAACTGTTATCAACAGGATCCAGAGTGGATGAGGATCTGCATTTTAGTGATGTGGGTGTGTGTAAGAACACATAGCTGATAAAACAAAAAGAAAAGAAAAGAAAGACAAGGAACACAATATTTACGAAAACGAAACGTCCACTGATTTTATTGAATGAAGTATGCAAATGAAATGACAGCCCGTAACAAGCACACCATTGTGCCCCGGGTTAGGCACATGGCTTGAAAGTTTTATTGTTCAAGAAATTACAAATTTAAAAAACACAACACAGCAATAGTATTTACTCCTGACTAAAGGAGATGGGGATAACATCTTCAGCTTTCCAATTATTGAGTCCAGCACCCACAGTAGGAAAAATCCATGCATCCAAATTGTAGTCTTCATCTTGATCTCCCACAGCATTAATCTGGTCCTTCACAACCCCTTGATTAGTGATACGGGCAGCACGAGCACGACGAACAGCTTTCTGGGACTCTGCAGTGAAACCCAAACCAAACTTGTCAGACTTGTATGGAATATCAGGAAGCTGACCCCAAATAGTACAACCACCTTCATCCACCACAGCTCTTGCATCATTGAGGGAAGCCATTGCCATTGTTGGAGGCTTTCTGGTGACCACAGGAACTTTCTTCACAACAGGAGGAGCTACATAATCATTAACAACCCAGGGAACCACTTCAAACGTCTGACACGGAGTCTCAATGTATTCACCTTCCATTTCCAGATACTTGAAGGTATTCACATGGCTGACAAAGTATTCTTCTTCCCCATAGACAGTAACGACCTTTCCATCCACCGGATATCTCAACTTTTGGTGCAATGTAGAGGTTACAGCACCTGCCCCATGGATCCAGGGACGACCAAGCAGACAAGAGTACGAAGGACGAATATCCATCACAAAAAATGTAGCAGTAAACACCTGGGAACCAACTTTGATTGGAAGATCAATTTCCCCATGCACTACTCTTCTAGAACCATCAAAAGCCTTCACCACAATGTTATTGGGCTTTAGCACAGCATCTTCAGGACTCAGCTTATTCAGGACTTCCTTAGGCAACACATTCAAAGAGGAACCATTGTCTATCAGCACATGTGACAGGGTAGTGCCCCTGCATTCAATTGAGATATGCAAGGCCCTGTTATGATCCCTCTTGGCAGGGGTTAAATCAGCATCAGAAAATCCTAACCCATTGTCATAGGTCAGGTGGGCAACACAGTTCTCAAATTGGTCAACAGAAATTGCACTGGGTACATGAGCAGTCTTCAAAAACTTGATCAAGGACTTGGCATGAGCCTCAGAACATAACAACAAGGACAACATAGAAATCTTCGAGGGAGTATGCCCCAACTGATCAACAATGTCATAATCACTCTTGCGAATGATTTTCAATACTTCTTCCATCTGCTTAGAGAGGTCATCAGTAGCTGGCACATCAGTAGATACAGGCTCAATAACAGGACCTTTGCCCCGAGCATCAGTGGTGGAAGTAGTAGCAGGAGTAACTGCATTCTTGGAAGTAACTGGAGGAGAGAAGACTCTTCCACTACGAGTGATCTTGCTAGATCCAGCAATATTATCAATGTCAACAGGCACATCAGCTACAGGCTCTTGCTTAACACCATGGATGTAAACATCAGACCCATAGTGCCAAGGCACAACTTTGTCAGACATGTATGGGATAGGACCAGGAGTAGTAATGACCACAGGAGCTACTCTGGCTTCAGCAACAACTTTCACGGGACCTTCAGCAGTAATCTTGATGGGACCCTGATGAGTGATTTTAATGGGACCCTTTGAAGTGATTCTTATTGGTACTTTGTCAACCATGTCAACCTCTTCAGTCTTCCTACCTTGAGTCAGATGATCCACCATACTTTCTACAGACGACGGAGTCCTCTCAAACACTATAGTATACTTATCCATGAGACGTTGAATTCCATCTCTCAATATGAAGCAACTATCCGACTTATAGGTACAATACAAACAATCTTCACGACAACCTGGAAAGATCCCAGCTTGTACTAACCTCTTTTTGATAACAGACAGTGGTGTGGTCAACTCCATAACTGAATAGACATGTAGATCTTCATCAATAACATTGACAGTCTTCTCGTGATTTGGCATTGGAGCAGTAATCACATTGGGAGTACCCGGAGGATCAAACTCAATTTCTCCAGCATCAATCATATCTTGAATTTTATTCTTCAAGATCCAGCAGTTATTAGTATCATGTCCCTGACAGTTTGAATGATATGCACATTGTGCATTGGGGTTGTACCTAGGAGAGGTAACATTGGGATTCTGAGGAGCCTCTTTCAAAGTAATAAGTTCAGCTTTCAACAAGTGTTGCAATGCCTGAGCCATTGACACGTTGATCTTCGTGAACTGCCTTCTAGCCCTCTGTTGGTTGCCCTGTGGCTGCTCTGTTGTTGCAGGAGTTGGATTTGAAATATGAACTGCACTAATAGACTGATGCCTTCTGTTACGATCAGGCTGACCATAAACAGCATTGGATTCTTTCTTCCCAGTGGGAGGCTTCTTTGCAGCACCTGATGAGGAAGTACCCACTTGGATCTTACCATTATTTATACCATTCTCTACTCGCTCTCCTGTCATAATCAATTCAGTGAAGCCAGATGATGAGCTTCCAATGAGATGACTGTAGAACGGACCATTCAGCGTACACATGAACATATCAACCAGCTCCCTGTCAGTCAAAGGGGGTTGAACTCTTCCAGCTAAATCTCTCCACTTCTGAGCATACTCTTTAAAACTTTCTTTGGCACCCATAGACATGCTCTGAAGCTGCATGCGAGTGGGGGCTAAGTCAGCATTGTATTGGTACTGCTTATAGAAAGCTTCAGCAAGATCATTCCAGTCTCTGATGTTGACACTCTCCAACTGATAATACCACTCCAGCTGAGCTCCAGATAAGCTCTCTTGAAAGAAATGGATCCACAACTTCTTATCAGCAGTGTGGGGTTGAATTCTTCTAACATATGACCTCAGATGCAGTTTGGGACAAGAGACCCCATCATAGACAACAAATGTAGGAACCTTGAACCCAATGGGTATGACTACCCCCGATATCAGACTCAAATCCTCAAAATCCAGCCCAGATGACTTCTGCAACTCCATGGCATCCATCCTATCCACCAGCATCTTGAATTTGTCTTCATTAGGATCATGGTAGTAATTAGCCTCAGAATCAGAGTCCCCCATAGTGTTGTGGAGACTGCCTCCCTCTTTTTCAGATTCTTCAGATTCATAATCTTCAGCTGGTTCTTTGGTCTTGGCAAGACCTTTGAACCTTCTTCCCATGTTGATCAACCCAGCAGACCTTCTAGTCTTCTTAGTCTTCTTGGCCAGCAGTGCCTTCAATTCATCCTGCCCCTTGGATAGGTTCAGGATCAGCTCTTGGAACTGGGCATTTTGTGCCTGGAGATCCTTAACTGATTGTTCAAGAGCCATTGCTGAAATAAACAGCGAGAAGATGAGAAACCTGTGCACAATTATAAACCTGTGATGCAATGAAATGATATGGTAATTCATATGCAATGTTTTCAAGGACCGCATGATTTAAATTTGCTTAGACAAACACGAAAGTAAACTTTTATTAGTAATAACTTTGTTTTGCCTTTTAGGCTTACAAAAATGAAATGAAATAAGTACAAAAGATGGGGTTTTAAGTCTCCCATGGACGTTTCCTCTTTGTGTTGAGGTATGAGTTGAGGTTCCGCTCCTCGTGAAGTTGCTTTGTTAGTTCCAGGATCCTTTCTTGGCTTGCTTTGTAATGAGCCTCGAAAGTATCCCTTTGCTCCTTCAGTTGGATCCATGATCTCTGCAAGTCTTCCATATCAGTAGGCATGTCTGGGTGAAGGATGGTATAAGCTGTGTCTCCTTCAGCAACAGGTTCCATGGTAACTGGTAGGACGGCAGGATATGGCATCATGAGTGTCTGAGCACGAGATCGCACCCATCTGAGATAAGCCTCCATAGGAATAGTGTACTTAGGCTTCAGTGTCTTGCTGTCAACCCTGTTTACTTTTCCCCATGCTCGTATGAATCTCTGACGGTGACCATGAAGATCATTGTCGTAGTCAAACACAATGCCCTGAATCAACACGTCATGTGGACCATCGCTCTGAGCATAACCAAACTGTCGTAAAGCTAGAGAGGGGTTGTAGGTGATGCCTCCTCTTATGCCTAGTAGTGGCACATTAGGAAACTCCCCACAACGGTCAATGATGGTGACATTCTCCATAGATCTGGAGCACCAATGGATATCTGAGTGAGAAAGTGACATGATCCTCTTGGACCATCTGAACCCTTGCTCATTCTTCATTACTGAGCGAGGAAGGTGAGAAATAAACCACCTAGAAAGCAAAGGTATACAGCACATCAAAGTTCCTTTCGCCCTTGTAGTACGGGTGTGAAGAGAATGCAGGATGTCTCCAAGCAATGTAGGCACTGGATTGTGACTCAGGAAAATGTTGATGGCATGAACATCTATGAACTGATCTGGATTGGGGAACAATACTAAGCCATATATCAGCAAGGCTAAGATCTCCTCAAAAGCATCATAGCTCATGGCCTTCAAGAATACCTGAGCCTTTTCTATCAACACCTTGGCAAGAATACCCTTAACTCCGCTTCTCGTTTCTAGAACAACGTCAGATTTCTTCAGATGTAGAGCTGCAGCAATAACTTCTGGTTTAAGCTCCTTCTCCAAGCCTGTGAAGGGTCTTTGATCAAGAACAGGTATACCCAGAAGTTTAGAGAACTCCTCCATTGTAGGAACCAGCTGATAGTCAGGGAATGTAAAGCAATGGTGCTTAGGGTCAAAGAACTGGAACAGAACACTCATCATGTCTTCATTGAACCCTGAAGTGACTAGATTCAATAGGTGACCATGTCTCTTAATGAACTGGGAATGATCATACACTTGAGAAACCAACTCTTTAAGCTTGGGAGGTATGCCCACAAAGTTGATCCTGATGGTGTTTCTACGAGTAGAAGCCATGACCTGCAACAAAGAACAAAGATAAATCCTTTGGTCCTTGAAATGGTTAGTGAAAATGCTATGCTTATGATGCATGATGATGTCATGATGTTATGCTCAATCACAAACATGTGGCACACACAAACAAGTCACACCATAGTCCTAGGTTTAAAGGCTTGCATGAGGTTCAAAGGTAAGTACCCTCCCCTGAAGTTAGATGGTTCATCCTGTCCTACAAAAGTAACCGGGTTCTAAGGGATCTCAATATCATTGATCCTTCACAAGGGTGGTTGATCAGAAGGCAACTTACTTGCCAACCAAAACCCTCCAAGTTTAAGATCTCAATGAGCGTAGTATCGAGTGTCAACCAACTTCACTCTGCACCAAAGCCGGTTACCTCACTACTTTCTAAAGGCCAAGATGAGTTAACTAGGGTTCTAAAAGTTAGTTAGTGCATTGACAACATATGGCAGCCTCATATTATCCTCAACTTGACTTAAGGAACATAAGCACCAACCAAGAAGTCGCACTAACTATGGCCACCAGATCAACCGTATCGATATACGTCGTACAGTTTCCTTGGTCTATTGCCATTTACCTAAGGTACACTAGATCCGGTTAGGACCTTTCACACATAGAGCACCCCAACAAGATAATGTAAAGCAAACAAGACAAACAATTTAAAGTGATCTTAATTCCTAAGGGTACCCCTCTTAAATTTAAGTCCCCAGCAGAGTCGCCAGTTCTGTAACACGGTGGGAGAACTGACTTTAGTTATGTTGCGGATAGCAAGAGTCGCCACCGACTTTTATTTTATCCAAAAGGAAAGGGTATAAAAGAACAGGAAAGACCTTAAGAGATATTTTTGGGTCCGGGGGGTAGGTTATGTAAAGGGAAGGTGTTAGCACCCTTTACATCCATGGTTATCCATGGGCTCTTAGTTACTTAGCTCACTTTTGAATTGTTTTTGAAAGTGTAGTGTGTAAATAGAAAATTTTTCATAATAGTTGATAATGATCCATGTACGGATGCGTAAAAACTTGTTTTTGAAAATTTGTTTGAAACTTGTTAAGTGTTTGAAAAATGGAGTGAGCACGCAACTAGGAGGTACCTACCCTAAAGTTTTAAGTCTTTCCTGTTCTTTATCCTTTAAGTGGTAAGACTATCCCTATTATTAAGGAATAGGTAGTCATTACCTTGGATGTAAGGGACATATGAGGGACATCTGTTTTTATGAAGGCAACTGTGAGGTGTATTAAGCATATAGGAGGGACTATCATCATTATTCGAAGGGACTTGATTTTTAAAGGCAACCATTAGGGACTTGATGATTTTTTCTTTTGAGGGACCTGCTTTATACACCCCACTTGACCTTATGATTTAGGCAACTTGAGGGATAGCCTTAGGAATGTGAGATGGCGATTAAAAATCGACTTACGTGTGTGAGTGTTCAATATTATTTATCTTTAATTAAAAATGATCTAAGTTAAATTTTAAATAGAATACATATTTGCACTCCCTAAATTACTAACCATAGCAAGCAAATTAAATAATTAAATATTTACAAACTTTACACCAAGGAGCAATTACAAAATAATTATAAAAATAATAAATAGCAAAAATATAAATATATAGCAAAATAAATATAGAAGCAAAAATATAAATGATAGGTGAAAAATAAATAAATAAGCAATAATAAGGGTTAGTAATAATAATAAAAAATTAAATAAAAGTTAGTAAAATTATAATAAGCAAAAGTTAGTAATAATATGGTTAATAATAATAATAGAAATCAAAATAAATTGAATTAACAAAAATATTATAATAACAAAATTAAAATAATAAACAAAAGTTTAATATGAACAACTAAATAATTATAGCATTTTAGTTTATACTAATTATTAAATTATTTATAATTGTAAAAAATTTAAATTATTATAAATTTAATTGTTTCTATACATATATTAAAAGAAAATAATTTAGATTATAGACATAATATATAAAATGTATTTACATATTATTAATAATAGATTATATTTAAAAAAAAATTAATTATATTAAAGATTATGTTAAATATATACATGACAATTATATTAAAAATTAGAGAATAACAATTAAGTTTTTTTTTTAATAAGTATTTAGAAAATAAATTAGGGTTTTGAAAATTAGGGTTTGTTTTAGAAAATATTTTTAGGATTTAATTTATAACATACAAAGCTATTTTAACTAATATATATGTATAATTTAATTACACAAATAAAAAATTTAAATTGAGAAAACAAGAGTTTAGAATTTTTAGAAAATAATATTAGGAATTAGAACACATAATATATACATATTTTATAATATAGAAAATAATAGAATAATATAATTTTAATTTATTTTATATATAATGGTAATTAAATTAAAGAAAAATAAAACAAAAGAAAAAAAAAATCAAAACCTGATGGGGCTGGGGTTTGAACCCAGTCCCCTATGCTTGCCAACAATAGTCTCTTCCACTGGGCCATGCGTTGGTTGATGCAAGAGGAATGAACTCCATTTGGTTTTGTTTCTTATCTGAAAAAATCAGGAAAATACAAAGAAAACAAAAGGCCTGGGGTGGTGTTGAACCCAGGACCTCATAGCTATACATACGCGCGCGTTACCACCTGGCTGGGAGAGCCCTTCTGGTAATTGAATGACAAGAAATCATAATATATTAAGTTTGCTTTTAACCTGAAAAAAAAGAACAAAACAATGCACCAGCCAAGTATCGAACCAGTGACCTCACACCATGCGCGTATCAGCCTTACCACTGGGACAAACGTGCGTTTGTGAAATATAATCAGGATTAATTCATAATATTTTTAAACGAAATTTGAATTTTTAAAACAGGCGCGAATTGACTTCGTCTTCTTCCTTATGCCCTTCGATTTTTCCTGCGAAAATTGCTGGAAACTTACCTGCGAATTTTTCTACATTCAAAACCTGCAAATTTCAATCATCATGAATATGCAACCATTCGTTAAATCAAACACAGGGTTATGATCACCACGTCTCATACAGTCAATCTATGGTCTTAAAATCAATTTATGAATCCTAAATCGAAGAACCCCAAAAATCACTCAAGAACCCTAGCTATGGCCGTTTACGGTTTAAGCACTTATTCTTCAATCCAATTGCCCAGAAAGCATCTATGCATCATTACAAACACAAATACATCATTAGATTTCATTGTTAATGCATAGTAAGTTCAAACCGAAAAAATTTGTAAGATGGATAAAATGCATTCGGGTTGAACAATATGGTGTGTATGGGATGCATATGAGTGATGGTTTAGCTTCAACAATGTCCAAAGAACATCTCTATGTTCTTACTTTACCTTCAAATGCCCTGGATTGAAGAATCCGAATATGAGTTTTGGATGGATTTTTGAGGTTTGGAACTTACACTTAGAGGCAGCAAAATCGTCAATGAGGGTTTGCATTATGTTTAGTACTTATATGTGAATGAATTAGGTTAAGAAAATTGAATTGTTGTGTGGAGATTTTGATATTTGAAGATTGAAAAAGATCATGGTTTAAAATTCAAATATTTGTTCATGAAGGCTTGCTATTTTTGTACCAATCTCATGATTTCCTTCCCTTTCAATTCAAATCAGTATTGATGAGATTCTAGAAGCTCAATCTTCATCAAATATTGTATTTTCATATTTTATATTTATTAAAAATGATTTTTTATGAATTAAATCAAAATAAATAAAAATAAAATAATAAAAATTCTGATTTTTAATCATTTGGGTCGTGCATGATGATATGGTATGGATTGGATCACAATTTGGCAAGCCCATTTGGAAGAAATTGATTTTAAACCTCCATTTTCATCATAAACCATCACAAAATTTCCCAACTTTGCAAGGGCATATCTCCCTCAATAAGGTATGAGGGTGTTCTTGGACATTTTGGAAAGCTTGAAGAGTCCTCTAAACAACCCCACTGGTTTCATGTCCATATCATTTACCAATCTCAAGTTATGCCCTTTTGAAGTTGTTGACTTTTTGTTGACTTTTGAAATGACCTATAATGTCTTAGCTCATGTCTTCCAAATGAAGCATTTTTGGGCTTAACTTGTAAGATCAAAGTTGTAGGGAATTCAATTTCCTTCAAAATGAGCTTTGAGTGGAGACTTGGTGATGAAGTATGTGAAAGTTATGGCTGGTCAAAGTTCAGTTGACTTTTACTGAGGAAACCCTAATTTAGAAACTCCTGATTATTGATGATCTGGAATCTCCTTGATGAATCATGATCAACCCTTGATCAAATGATGAATTTTACTTCATATACTTGATGTTGGCAAAAAATCAGGAAGTTTGACTTTGGTTTGACCACAGTTGACCTCAGTTTGATTTTTTAACTGCTTTGACTGATTTTGACCTATCTGATCATCTGACTGAGCAAACTTTTGAGAAAAGTCTTGAAACTTGTCATGGGGGTTCTTATATACATATAATATGTTATGAAGCTCACTTGAGGTATTAGAAGTCCATTTATCCTGATTAAAGTCAAAACCCTAGTTTTGGATGCACTGCTTAGGTGGTGCATTGTCTGAGGGAATTGTCAACTCTTTTGACCAATTGTGAACTTTGTGAACCTTGTGAACCATCATAAAATGTCTTGTGAACCTCATGGGAGGTATTGTGAAGCTTGTGAGCCTTGTGAACCTCATACAGTGACTTTGTAGATCTCATGAACCTCAGGAAAGCTTTGTAATCATTGTGAATCTTGTGAACCTTCAAGAAGTAACTTGTAGACTTCATGAACCTCATGAAAGGTTATATAAACATTGAGAAACTTGTGAACCTTGTGAACCTTCATAAAGTAACTTGTAGACTTCATGAACCTCATGAAAGGTCTTGTAAATGTTGAGAAACTTATGAACCTTGTGAACCTTCATAAAGTGACTTGTGGACTTCATGAACCTCATGAAAGGTTATGTAAACATTGTGAATCTTGTGAACCTTGTGAACCTTCAAGAAGTAACTTGTAGACTTCATGAACCTCATGAAAGGTCTTGTAAATGTTGAGAAACTTGTGAACCTTGTGAACCTTCATAAAGTGACTTGTGGACTTCATGAACCTCATGAAAGGTCTTGTAAACATTGGGAAACTTGTGAACCTTCTTAGCACACAAAGTCTTGTATTGTGAGGGCAATTTTTGGGGTGCAACATACCTGCAAAAAGAAAAAGATGTGATATGCATGTTGTAGCGCTGGATTTTTGTAGTTTCGAATCACTATCACTTTGGTACTATAGTTTGATTATTTTTTTATCCTATGGAGTTTTTTAAGGAAGGGAAATAGAAGTATCCAATTAACCCTGCTTGCAAACTGAGTTTAAATAGATGACTGTTGGTTACAGATGCTATCAAAAGTGTGGATCTCTTTTAAGTTGTTTTTTTGAGATAAAAGGGTATGCCTGTAGTTTTTGTGTTTCTGTATCATCATAATTTTCGGATGTTTTTCTTAGGATTTAGAAACCTAATTGTTGTTTTTTGTTTGGTGTGATCGCAAAGATCCTACGACCTTTTGCCTACGTACCCCCAAAAAGAGAATTAAGGGATCAGAGCATCGTAGTTCCTCCTAAAAGGCTAGAGCTATGAGAAAAAGGTTGATTTGTATCCTGGTTAAAGCACATGATGTTGATGCTCAAAAGTTTGTATTTGTGTCTTGATTAAATCCTAAGATTGAAGTTGAAAATTCTGTTTGTTTCCTGATCAAAGCCCAGGATTGAAGCTGAAAAATAGTTTGTAACTGGTTGGTTGGTTGCTTGAATTGCATATCTCAAGGCATAAGCTGAATGGTATCTTGATTTGAATAGCTCAAGAAAGGATGAATGGGTACCCTAAATTTCATATCTCAAGGAGGACTGAATGATTGACCTGAATTGCATAGCTCAGGATAACTGAATGGGTTATCTTGATTTACATAGCTCAAGAAAGGCTGAATGTTTAGCTTAGTTAGAGTCCAAGACTACGACTGTTGTTGTTAGCTTAGTTAAAGTCCAAGACTATGACTATAATGAAAGAATTAGCTTAGTTAAAGTCCAATACTATGAATGTAATAAAAGAATTAGCTTAGTTAAAGTCCAATACTATGACTGTAATGAAAGAATTAGATTAGTTAAAGTCCAAGACTATGCCTGTAATGAAATAATTAACTTAGTTAAAGTCCAAGACTATGACTGATTTTGAGTGAATGTATAGTTTTTCTAATATTTGTGCCTTGATTGAAGCTAAAGGGTGCTCAGTAGAGAGAATTTGTCATCTCTAAAAGGGAATAATTTAATTTATTTGTGTCTTGATTGAAGCCCAAGGTTGAAGCTAAAGGATGAAAACTGACTCTATTGGGAAACTTTTATTTATGTCCTGATTTGGAAGCCTAGGTGTGAAGCCTAGGTGTGAAGTCTATGTCCTGATTTGGAAGCATATGTCCTGATTTGGAAGCCTAGGTGTGAAACTTTTATCTAAGATGGGAGGCTGAAAATTGTTGGTAAACTAACTCTGTATGAAGAGTGTTTTGTCTGTTGGAAAGTTTATGAGAGATGTGGTTATCAGACATTCCTTTGTCTGGGAGGATTCAATTGTACAAAGCCGAAAATGAGGCTAGCTTGGTCATCCATCGGGGAGAGGGAGACTACTGTAGGGTGTTTGATTTTAAGGTATGTTCATATGCTTTTAGGAAGCCTTAGAGGGTCCTTGTGTTTAAGCCCAAGAGGAGGCTAGGTTACCTATATGAGGCCCATGGGTCCTTGGATAAAGCCTAAGAGGAGGTTGGGGAAGGCTGAGTAACATCTACGCCTGAGAGAAGGCACCTTTAAGAGGCATGATGGTCCTTGAATGAAGCCCAAGAGGAGGCTATGTTTTGCCCTAGTTTTTGTTCTAGTTATTTAGAGGTTAGGTCTGGTGATAGTAACCCGATTGCTTAAATTCTAGCATAGATGCATATATAAATAGTAAAGTTGCATGCAGAAAAATAATAGGTGTAAGTGAATGTGTTTAACAACTTTTAGTATCGTCTTTGCCATGGTTTGAGTATTATTAAGTTAATTTATTAAGAATGAAGTTAGGTGTGTCGTACATCGAAAAATACGATCCTAAAACAATAACAGAGTCGCCACCTATTTCTATTTATTCTATGAGGGAAAAGGGAGATATAGATACAACCTAAATAAAGGATAAGAAATGGTCAATGAAACCATTAATCTAAGTTCGGGAGTCAGTTATGCAAAGGGAAGGTGTTAAGCACCCCTCACGTCCGTGTACTCAACGGGAACCTCTTAGTCTAATTTGCGCTTAAATGTTGATTTATGCTATTGTCTTCTTTTTGTTAAGATTGCTTTTAAGGAAATATTTTATTTATTATTTGTTATGGGGAAAGGTTAAAAAAATTTATTATTGTGCTCGCGAAGGATTAAAATCCTCATGCCTACGTATTTCCTTGTGCAATGGGAAAGTCAGAGCTTTGTAGTTCGTACAACTACGGTTTGTGTTTTTTATTGAACGATTGTTTGAAAACGCTTTCTAATCTGCTAAGCGTTGGCTTTTACTCGCGGCGGAGGCTGAAGCGCTAGCTTGTTTGTAAGATAGAAAGATTTAAACAATGTTCGTTTAGAGAAAATATGTTTGACCTTTGTTAAGGTGTTTTAAACAAAAGGGCGAATGAACCACAACGCGTGGGGCTCGCCCAGGAGTGATTGCATTCAAGAGTTATGTGGAGTGCTAGACTCTAGAATTCAGTTCCTTCACTGATTAATTATAAAAATGATTTGTATGGGTTGGTAGGTTTTAAGTTGTATTTTAAAGAAAGAGACCAGTCGTCATCTCTAAGGGAGATATCTCACCTATTCCACCACAAACATTTGAGGAAGGTAAATCGAAAGAAACTTTAAACTTGGATACGAGGATCGACAAGCAATGTCACATTCTTTCTTTGAGAAATGAATAAAAAACGGAAGAAGCTTTAAACTTGGATACGAGGATCGACAAGCAATGCCACATTCTTCTTTTGATAATAATTGTTTGAAAGATTTTGTTTGTGTTTGTGGAGATAGAGAGAATGTCTTTCCTATGGAGATGAATCATGTCTCATCTTCGAAGATTGTTGAATTATTTTGAATACGAAAGAGTGAATGAATTATAACCCAAACGCTAGCCTTAAGAGTAATTCAATTCAAGAACCCGAGGAATGCTAGATTCCTGAGTTCAGTTCTTCGTATAATTAAATTTAAAAGTTTCTGTGTTTTAGGAACAAGAGGGTGAATAAACTACGTCGCATGAGGCTAGCCCATGAGTGATTGCATTCAAGAATTATGTGGAGTGCTAGACTCCAGAATCCAGTTCCTCCGTTATTTGATTTGTGAATTAAGGATTTGCGATTGTTTTGGATGCTTTAGGATTTAATGTTTTAGAAACGAAGGAGTAAATGAAACACAACTCGAAGGCTAGCCTCGAGACTGGTTCATTAAAGAACCCACGGAATGCTAGATTCCGAAGTTCAATTCCTCGTTAATTAATTGTGACTTGTAAGGTCGTGCAGATGGCAATCATAGCCTTAGGTTTAAAGGTTTGCATGAGGTTCAAAGGTAAGTACCCTCCCCTGAAGTTAGTTGGTTCATCCTGTCCTACAAAAGTAACCAGGTTCTAAGGGATCTCAATATCACTGATCCTTCACAAGGGTGGTTGTTCAGTAGGCAACTTACTTGCCAACCAAAACCCTCCAAGTTTAAGATCTCAATGAGTGTAGCATCGAGTATCAACCAACTTCAGTCTGCACCAAAGCCGGTTATCTCACTACTTTTCTAAAGGCCAAGATGGGATAACTATGGTTCTAAAAGTCAGTTAGTGTATTGACAACATATGGCAGCCTCATATTATCCTCAACTTGACTTAAGGAACATAAGCACCAACCAAGAAGTCACACTAACTATGGCTACCAAATCAACCATATCGGTATACGCCGTACAGTTTCCTTGGTCTATTGCCATTTACCTAAGGTACACTAGATCCGGGTTAGGATCTTTCACACATAAGAGCACCCAACATATAAGTATAAAGCAAACAAGACAAACAAATTTAAAGTGATCTAATTCCTAAGGGTACCCCTCTTTTAACAAATCCCCAGCAGAGTCGCCAGTTCTGTAACACGGTGGGAGAACTGACTTTAGTTAAATGTTGCGGATAGCAAGAGTCGCCACCGACTTTTATTTTATCCAAAGGAAAGGGCATAAAAGAACAGGAAAGACCTTAAAAGATTTTTGAGTTCGGGGGGTAGGTTATGTAAAGGGAAGGTGTTAGCACCCTTTACATCCATGGTTATCCATGGGCTCTTAGTTACTTAGCTCACTTTAAAATGTTTTGGAGAAGTGTAGTGTGTGATTAGAAACTTTCTTAAGTACTTTATAATGATCCATGTACGGATATATATAAAGCCTTTGTTTTGAAAATTGCTTGAAAAATGTGAAGTGTTTTTGAAATGTTTTGAAAAGGTGAGCAAGTACATAAGAGGAACCTACCCTAAGTTAAGTCTTTTCTGTTCTTAAATATCCTTTAAATGGTAAGACTATCTCTATTATTAAGGAATAGGTAGTCATTACCTTGGATGTATGAGGGACAAATGAAGGGACAACTGTAATTAGGCAATTGTAAGGTGTATTTAGCAATTCGAAGGGACTTATCATCTTTTATTCGAAAAGGGACAAGATCATTTACGAAGGCAACCATGACGGGACTTGATCTTATAATTCTTTAAAGGGACAAAATGATGTTAATGAGAGAAGGGACTTTGCTTTATACACCTTACTTGACCTTTTATTTAGGCAACATGAGAGGTAACCCTTGAGAAGTGAGATGGCGATCAAAGATCGACTTACGTGTGTGCGTGTACAAATTCAAATATTTATCTTATAATTAGTGATCTAAGTTAATTTTAAAGCAAACATGTTATCACTCCCTATTTTACTAACCATAGCAATATATTTATAAATAAACAATAAGAGCTACAACTATTACATGGCTTTTACAGTTACATTATAATAAAAATAATTTAAATAATAATTATATAATAAAATGATAAGTATAAACAATAAAAAAGGTTAGTGATAATTATAAGAAGAAAAGGTTAGTAATAATATACAATATATATATATATATATATATATATATATATATATATATATATATATATATATATATATATATATATATATAATTTAATTAAGTATTTTTAGATCTAAATAAACAACTTTAAATAATTTTTGAGATGAAAATAAGATGATATGAATAATAATAATAAGCCATATAATAATTATTTACAAAGAAAATATTATTAATTATTTAAATTAGATATTAGATAAGTTTAATTAATTTTAATATTTAAAGATTAGGGTTAGGAATTTTAAAGAAAATAGAATTAGGGTTTATAATTTAAATTACAATATTAATTTAACTATTTACAAAATTAAATATATAATAATAATATATACATATTTTAATTAAAAAAAACTAAGATTAAAATTTTTAGAAAATAAATTAGAGATCCCTTTTAGAAAAATATGAAGTTAATATATATATATATATATATATATATATATATATATATATATATATATATATATATATATATATATATATATATATATATATATATATATATACATATGATTATTTAAATATATTTTCTTATAAGAAATATAATTTATATTAAATATAAAACAAAACAATAAAGAAAATAATGAGAAATTGAATGAAAAAACAAAACTTACCTGAGGTTGGGATTCGAACCCAAACTCTAGCAATGGCACTTAACTGTTTCTGCATCAAACATTAAATCAAAATATCCAGAAACATTACAAACATCATCATGAACAATAATATATAATCAAATTTCATTTATATTGCTTGTATCATTGAAATCAAAAAATCAAATTCCAAGCTAAAGATGAAACCGGTTTATGCATTTTAATGAGTTTTGGATGATGTAATGCATTGGGATAGCATCAAGGATGATCAAGGAAGAGATTGCAACCTTCAAAACACTTTGATATAGCCTGCAAAATAGAATCCGAATTATGAATTTTTTTATGAAAATTTAAAGTATTGTTCTTACTCTTGGAAGCAGCCAAAATTCTCCCTTTGTGTTGTGATCTCTTCATGTATATATAGTGAGTGAAATTAGATCAAAAAATCATATCCTACTTTGGACTTTTGGATCACTTGAGATTGAAAAAGATATGCTTTCAAATATTGAAAAAAAAAATTGATATCTTCTTACTATTTTTTGGTTGATATGATCTTATATGATTTCAATCATCTCTAAATGGCCTTTATGACTTTCTAGAACAAAAATTATATCAAATATTGAGAAAAAAATTGATATCTTCTTACCATTTTTGATCGATATGATCTTATATGATTTCAATCATCTCTAAATGGCCTTTAATAATTTCTAGAACAAAGATCAAATCAAATATTGAGAAAAAAAATTGATATCTTCTTACCATTTTTGATTGATATGATCTTATATGATTTCAATCATCTCTAAATAGCCTTTAAGAATTTCTAGAACAAAGATCAAATCAAATATTGAGAAAAAAAATTGATATCTTCTTACCATTGTTGATTGATATGATCTTATATGATTTCAATCATCTCTAAATGGCCTTTAAGAACTTCTAGAACAAATATCAAATCAAATATTGAGAAAACAAATTGATATCTTCTTACCATTTTTGATTGATATGATCTTATATGATTTCAATCATCTCTAAATGATCATTAAGACCTTCTAGAACCAAAATCAAATCAAATATTCACACTTTTATATTTTATTTTGATTTAAAATGATTTTTAATGTAAAAAATCATAATAAATAAAATAAAATGAATAAAAATATGAATAAATAATTTTCAATTCGTGCATGATGTCATGGAAGTGTTTGGATCATAAAAAAGCAAGCCCATTTGGTGAATTATGGTTTTAAGACCCCATTTGCTTCATAAACCTCTCAAAACTTTCCCAACTTTGCAAGGACATAAGTCCCTCAATTTTAAGGCTATGAAGGTGTTCTTGGACATTTTGGAAAGCTTAAAGATTCCTCTAACAAACCTCTTTGGTATCATATCCATATCTTTTACCATTATCAAGTTATGCTCTTTGGAAGATGTTGACTTTTTGTTGAGTTTTGAAATGACCTATAATGTCTTAGCTCATACCTTCCAAATGAAGCATTTTTGGGCTTGGCTTGTGAGACACAAAGTTGTAGAGAATTAAATTTCCTTCAAAATGAGCTTTGGATGGGAAAAATTTGATGAAGCATGTGAAAGTTATGGCTGGTCAAAGTTTAGTTGACTTTTCCTGTGAAAACCCTAATTTAGAAACTCCTGATTCTTGATGATCTGAAATCTCCTTGATGAATCATGATAAACCCTTGATAAAATGATGAATTTTACTTCATATACTTGATGTTGGAAAAAAAAATCATGAAGTTTGACTTTGGTTTGACCACAGTTGACCTCAGTTTGACTTTTTAACTACTTTGACTGATTTTAACCTATCTGATCATCTGACTGAGCAAACCTTTGGGAAAAGTCTTGAAACTTGTCATGGGGATTCTTAAACACATATAAGATGTTATGAAGCTCACTTGAAGTCTTGGAAGTCCATTTAGCCTGATTAAAGTCGAAACCCTAGTTTAGGATGCATTGCTTAGGAGGATGCATTGTCTGAGGGAAATGTCAAATCTTCTGACTGATTGTGAACTTTGTGAACCTTGTGAACCTCATGAGATGTCTTGTGAACCTTGTGAACCTCTTAGTACACAAAGTCTTGTCTTGTGAGGGCAAATTTTGGGGTGCAACAGCTGCCTCTGTTCAATTTTCTGAAACCTGAGGGGTTAGATTGGTATCTGTGCCATTCGTGACCTGGAAGGTTGAAGGGGATTGAACACAAAAGCCCAAAAATTTGCACT
This sequence comes from Lathyrus aphaca, assembly GCA_963966055.1. Classification (NCBI taxonomy): domain Eukaryota; kingdom Viridiplantae; phylum Streptophyta; class Magnoliopsida; order Fabales; family Fabaceae; genus Lathyrus; species Lathyrus aphaca. Next base: position 130,944,201 of record OZ014521.1, on the reverse strand, counting down.
CACCGGTGCGTAGAGTAATACTGATGACTAGTGGTATATTCTTGAGTGGGCTTGAAGATGCCACTTGGAAGAAAAGTTCTTCAAATATACTTCTTGGAGAATAAGGTAGTCCAAAGTATGAAGGTATAGCTTTTGGAAAGATAAACAACGTCCCAACATTACCTTTGGGAAGATAAACAACGGCCCACGGTAATGATATGACTTTTTGGGAAGATAAACAACGGCCCAATAGTCATGATAAGGTACTTGGGATGATAAACAACGGCCCAAGGTAATGGTATAACTTTTGGGAAGATAAACAACGTCCCAACATTACCTTTGGGAAGATAAACAACGGCCCACGGTAATGATATGACTTTTTGGGAAGATAAACAACGGCCCAATAGTCATGATAAGGTACTTGGGAAGATAAACAACGGCCTAAGGTAACAATATGGCTTTTGAGAAGATAAACGACGTCTCAAGATAGCCTTCGGGAAGATAAACGACGTCCCAATATAATGAGATAACCTTTGGGAAGATAAACAACGGCCCAAGGTAACAATACGGCTTTTGAGAAGATAAACGACGTCTCAAGATAGCCTTCGGGAAGATAAACGACGTCCCAGTATAATGAGATAACCTTTGGGAAGATAAACAACGGCCCAAGGTTATGATAATACTTTTGGGAAGATAAACAACGACCCAAAGTAATGATGTGGCTCTTGGGAGGATAAACAACGGCCCAAGGTTTGATAATACTTTTGGGAAGATAAACAACGGCCCAAAGTAACAATATGGCTTTTGAGAAGATAAACGACGTCTCAAGATAGCCTTCGGGAAGATAAACGACATCCCAAGATAATGAGATAACCTCTGGGAAGATAAACAACGACCCAAGGTTACAAGTTGTTGATAAAGTTTGTCTGCTGGAGAATTAATCTGCAAAACAAGATTAGTTCGATGCAAATATCATGATGTATATAACATTCTGCAAGATAATATTAGTTTATGCATTATGTATGCATGTATAGTATGATGCACTTAAGTAATTGTAACACCCTAATTTTTGCCCTAAGTTTGTTTCGCATATCATCTGCATTTTGCATATCAAACAAGATCGCACTGGCTTTCGAGTTCTCCTCAGATCTAGGGCCTATGCTTCGCAGGGGATCACCATTATTTTTACTGTTTTATATTTGTTTATATTTACTGACTTCTAACCAAAATACAAAAAATATGTTGCAGTGTTCTTCTTCTTCTCGGTGTTGCAGGTTTGCTAAGATGAGACAGTAATTCCATTCAGATGTGTTTGTTCAGTCACAATTCGATTCAAATGGATGTTTGACCTAATATTGGTCAAACTATCAAAAGATTGTGTTGATGGTCAGTTGTGTGTGCCAGTAATTCATTCATCAGGCAATGCATTTTCAAAGTACAAGTTAGGTTGTGTGACAGTTTGTTTTCTGTGCAAAGTTTGGTTTGTTCATCAGTTATCAGGCAGTGTGTTGCGGTTTGAATCTTCAGTGTTTATCAGTTCATCAGTTTATCAGCGATTCATCTGAGGATTTATTTTCCTCAGCTTGATTTCGAATCATCAGAGAAGTTTTCAGACGATTTCAGTGATTAGGTTTGAATTGGCAAATTGATCAGTGGTTATGTGATTTGCTGTATTCATCTCATCAGGGGTTTGTGCAAGAATAATCAAGATCTGATTCGGGGCTTAAAAATCAATTCATTGTCCATTATCCATTTATCAGTAAACCATTTTTTTATCCATTTCTATACATTTTTTTATTCGATCCAATTCCATATTCATTTCATAAAAATCAATTCTATATCCATTTCACATATATACCCATCAATCCATTATTCATATCAACTTCTTCACATAAATTTTGTTTTGCCCAAATTTATTAATCTTTTTTTTTCCTTTATTCCATTTCTTTTATTATCCAAATCAAATATTTCTTTTTCTTTATCCATTAATTTTTTAAGCCATGTACATAAAAAAAAAAAAGAAATACAAATACATTCTATCATTTTTTTACTTCATAACCCTTTTTTTTTTTTGCCCACAATTTATTTTATTATTTTTCAGCCTCATCAATATCAATAGTCCACTTGCTCATACTTCCCCACTTGAAGTCACATTCCAAGCCTCATGCTTCACAACACAGCAGGTTGGCCCCACAAGCAAGCTGCCAAGCCCAAAGTCATCACGCTGAAGCCTTTCCCTGCCCTACAACCCTTGCTTGCCACGCCTAGCCCACCAATTCAAGCCCTTCACATCATCCAAGCCGTATCCGTATCAAGCCTCAGCATAATCCTATCCGTACTATTTCCACAAGCCAAGTGCACTTACTCCAGCTTTACACAGCCTTTTTCCATCAATCCAGCACAAGCCTCAAGGCCCACACGCTGACTTGCTTCCATCAGCCAACAACAACAAGCTTCCCGCATTTGGCTTCAGCTTCGGCAATCCGCTAGCCCCCCAAACTTCACATCAGCCAACACAACAAGGAATTTTCGCGCTAGCCTTTTCCGCCCTCAGCTTCAAGCAAGAGCCAGCCTCGTAACAGCCAACATACGACATCCGCGTCACTCTCAGCTCACCTTCCCTCACGTTTCTCTCACGGACCAAACATCACGCACGCAGCACCTGCACAAAATGAAACAAAACAACAAGCTCAGCTGCCTCGTCATACAGTATACACAAGCCGAAGCCGTTGCAACAATACGTCATCAAAACACTAGTCGTCAACAAACGATAAGCCGTATTTGCACACCTGAACACGAATAATGCACAATCAAAACGCAAAGCAAAAACAAATAGAACGCAGTATCAAAACTCAAAAAAACTCACGCGTTCCGCACACACCGAAACGCAAACAATTCCTTTCAAAACGGCATGAACTCAAATCAATTTCTTCTATTTAAACAGAGTTATTCTCCTTCTAAATCCAAGCTTTCATAGCCAAGAAAATTCTGCCAAATTCTCCCCAATTCTCAAAACCCCTCTTCCCAATCCCTAATCCCCAAATCACCGAACCAAATTGAGAGAGAAGCCGAGAGAGGAAGGAGTCCGTGAGAATCCGAAAGAAGAAGAAGGAGATTCACGGTGTTGCTGTGTTTTTGATTTGGAAGGTGAGGAGAAGCTCCGCCGTTTATATCTTGCCGCCGCCTGTTGTTGATTTTGTTTCCCCTGTTTTCACGTGTGTTTGCAAGGAAGAAGAAGTCTTATGCTTCATTTTTTTGTTTCTTTATTTTAATTATTTTTAAAGAATAAATTAAGTTGGGTTTAATTTGGATCCATTTGGATCTATTTGGTTGCTACCCGCGGATTGTTCCATATCCCCCTCCCACTTCTTATTTTTTTTTTCTTTTACTTCTTTAGTTTTTTTATTTTAATAAAAAACTTTCATGTCATCTTGTTAGGAATTAGTTTTTGATATAAATACTATTTTGGAAAAGGTTTTTTTTAGATATTATATGCTTAGAAAATTATTTTAAGAAAATGGTTGAGAAATAATTTTAGGAAAGTTTTTTTTTTAAAAGAGATTGTTAGAAATATTTTTTTTAAGAAGAATTTAAATTTTAGTCTAATTCTTTTATGGATCTATTCTTTTTGGATCTATTATTCTTCATCTCTTTTCAATTTTGGTCGATGACAATCTTCCGATTCGGGATTGTTGATTTCCGATTAAGCTTAATCTTCATTATTTCAAATCTATGGATGAATGATCATTTGGATCATTCTCCATACTTTGAGATCGTGATAGGTTGCTAATCGAGAAATTCAACGATAATCTCGATTAAGATTAGACCTTCCTTCTTCTTTTCGTGTGGCATGTTTTCGGAGAACGATCCATTATATCGTTTCTCTAACATGTATTAACACGAATATTTTCCACTTTAATTAGTGGTGGCCGGCCTCATTTGTAGGGTAATTACTTCGTAAATTACTCGGCGATTGCTTAACATAGACCTAAAGTTGTCCCGATTCGATTAAAGATTCACTTGGATCCGATTGCCTCGGTTTTATTTTCATTGTTGTGCTTGTGCTTGATTAAGTTCATCATACCACCTTATATTGCATATAATATTATAATATGAATATAATTGTTTAAATTTAATCTCTTGCACCTTATCCTTTTATTTTAATCTCTTGCTCCCTTATCTCCTTATTATATTTTGCCATATTATGTCATACATCATTGTTTATATTCATATTGTGCTTGTATATATTCATATTGTGCTTGTTTTTATTTTTGTCCATTTGGATATTAAAACACTTAATAAAGGATTAAACTCTTAAAAAAAAAAACTTGTGACTTCTAACTTTGGACTTATGGTTACTATCCTGAACTTTTGGAGATTGGACTTAGACCTTCTAGGATTCCCTTTGCTCAAGTTGGAGTGGTTAGAAATCTTGGCCTCAAATGATGTCATTAACTTTTGAAGATGGAAGTCCGAACTTTGAAGATTTGTACATATTGGTCTTGGTAACTTCTTTCCTTAGCTTTTAATTCAAGCATTAGGACTAGTCTCTTCATCTCCTCCCCATTCTTTAATTTTCAAAACTTCTTCCTATTTCAAAACCTTCTTGTTTTCTAAACTTCAAACATTTTCATAAACAAACCTTGATTTCGGTCAAGCGATTTTTTAACCTTTTCCTTTTATTTTCTTAACCAAATATTAATTCATGTAAATATATTAAAACCATTTTTGTACATACTTTAAAAAATACAAATCCATTCAATTGTTTTTGTGCCTTGTGCACCTTTCTTCTTTTCCATATGTTTAGATATGATTCATCCCTTTTAGCGGAATTATTCGCTAAGGGATGACGACTTATCTTTACATCTTAAAATCAATTCAACCCACTTATTCTTTTCAAACTTTGTACCACGAACTACGAGGTTTTGATCTCGCATTGCACTTTGTGGGTACGTAGGCATAAGGCTTTAAAACCTTATCAAACACAAAATCATTAAAAAAATATTCTTCTCCTCATCTCTTCCATCATTTTAAACGAACCAATTTCAGACCAAAAGCAATAAGTATTTCAAAGGGCTCCCGTGGAGTACCACGGATGAGTCGGGTGCCTAAAACCTTCCCGGTTCATAACCAATCCCCTTACCCAATCTCTGTTTATTTCTTTTAGCCTTTGCTTTTAGAATCCTAGGTTTTTATTCGTTCTTTTACCTTTTTCCATTCGGAAATAAAGAAAAGCGCGGTGGCGACTCTGTGTTAATCGAGTTAAGTTAATCAATAGCTTACACTCACGATTTTACCGCTACAGTAATGTATTATGCATTTATGGATATGTATGTTATGGTATGATGTAAATGATGTATGTATGAATCATGCAGCCTGAAGCGTCTGGATATCTTCGTATAACAACTGCTGACCAGGGAAAATAAATCCCGATTTGTTGCTGAAGAATATGAGGAATTCGTCTTGTTTGATAATATAGTGAAGAATATGATGAACTCGTTCCCGTCTCGTTTGATAACATAGTATTCATAACCTCCCGTCTTCGTTCGTCGTACTTCTATTGAAGGAATAAGTTCCTGAGTATCCCGACTGAGGATAAAAGAGATGGATACAAATTCAAGGGGAGATGTAACTCGGAGTATCTATCAAGATAGATTTGCCCTTGCTGGGGATTTGTAGTTGTCTTGTGGGGATGAACCGACAAAGCTTCGTTGAACTACTACCCTCGTTCGTCCTTAGTAAATACTATTACTGCATTTTATGCATTTCTGGTAAACATCAATTATATTCAAGCATTTTATGCATTTCTGGTAAACATCAATCATATTCAAAAGCATACATGCATTCAAACACAACCAACGGACGTTTCGCTTATGTAAATAGGGTAAAAGTAAATCTGGATTCAGAGGGAAAAGTAAAGCTGAACTTGAAAACAGAATCGTTTAAACTTCGAGAGTGTATAACCAATTGGATTTAGAGCTCCTGAGATTCTTAACTTTCCTGAATACCTTCCCAGAAATCCTCATAGCTGGATCTGAAGACATGATACTGACACCATCTGATACTACTGGCGTAGACAATTAGTTTCCACAATGGCTTCTGCTGAGAATCCCATATCAAGGTAATACAATGAGAGGAACGTGTCTTCAAATTAGATTTGAAAAGAAAACATTGCCCCATGGTTGAGGATGAATTGTCCCATAACGGAAGTATCTGAATGTAGTTACCTCAAGAGAAATAAGCAGAATGCCCCACAATAATATGCCCCTGACATCATGAACTTTATAATGTTACCCTTGGTAATTCAAATATATGGGGAGAGCTGCCCCTGGCTATTAAGCATCGTTGAATCTGGACCTGATTGCCTCAAATGAGTTAGGTAGTATCATGGCCTACCCCCTTGATTGGGAGATAATGATTATGCCCCTTTGTATACATGGGCTTTGATCCAGGAAGCAACTTTGTGTATCAGAAAGACTTCGGTTTATTGAACATTCATCATGTAAGTTTCTCTGTTTATCAAACACTCAGGTATATGCAAACAAATATATTCAAAAATGCAATGCTTATGTCTGTCTTGAAGTTTTGAAAAAGAGTTATTTTAGAAAAACAATTTTTGTGAAAACTGTGATATTAACTCAAGTTTTATAATAAGCTCTAAAGGAGTCAGGATACCTTTTTGTAGCAGTACGCTTTCGAACTAACCATGCTTCAGTTAGGACTTTTAAAGGGTTGTAACGTGGCCTGGTTCACGGTTTAAAAAACAAAGGATAAAGGCTCAAATTTTATTTGTACCCAACCCAATCTCCATGATGTTCTTCAGTCCTATACTCAGTTAACTTATGCATTGAGGTTCAAAGGAGTTTGGAATTGTAACACTAACATTTATGATGGTTCAGAAACCAAAAATTTATTTGAACATTCAGTCATCTTTCTTTGTTGAGAATTCATAGTGACGTCTTTTTTTCTTTTGACTTTGTTATATCTTCTTTTTGCCTGAACTGTTTATTTCAAGGTTACAGTCAGCGGGATGTCTTAATTTTTTATTAAGTCTCCTTCATAGGTTTTGACTTAGTGAGCTTTTTTTTTGCTAGATATTTGTAGACCCCCTAAATTTTCCCTTTGGTTTTCTATCTTTGTCAGCTTTTCGTTTTGCATTCATACGCATTTTTGCATACCATTTGCATAGACTCCTGAGACATGGGATCATGGTCATCCGGGGATTAAGGTTTCACACCTCATTTGTAGATTATCAGAAGAATTCGAGGTCTTGGCTATGCCGCTTCATTGGTATCATTCTCTTATTGTTCCTGTCACTAAATTAGGGTTTATTTCCCTGATTTAGCGGTAGTCAAGGATTTCACGTCTGAAAGGACTATTTGCTATGCATCTGGGCCGTCATCAGTTCAGTGATTGATTTCTCAAACAGTGCATGTTCGTGGGCAGGTTGTGTGGTGGAATTCATCAGATTATTAGCTTGTGATTCATAAGAAGTTTTGGTCCAAATCGTCTGTTTATCTGCTCATCATGTTCAGTCGTGATTTTATTTTCCCAAGAAAACGATTCAGACAAATTTGAAGTGATTCAGGGTTCACTTAATCGCAGACCCAGAGGATGATTGATTTTAGATGGTTTGTTTCAGTCACAAATTGTGGTGGCCGTGTTTATTCTTCTCAACCAGTAATTTTTGTGGAAGCAGTGCAAGTTTGTTTTCGAGTTGGAAAGTTGATATTTCATGGTTGTGTTCGTGTTGTTGGTAATCGTTCCAATTTCATTTAGCCAGATTAAACCATTTGTTAATATCCATTTTATGGTTCATTCCATTTTCTATTTTTCAATTCATATCCAAATTTCTCCTTAACCCATTGGTCATTTTTTTTAGTTTGATATAAACCATTTATCATTTACCATTTTATGAATATTTTTCATAAAACCATTTATATCCATTCATTTATCCTTATTTTAATATCCATCTTCCAAATTTGATTTCTTTTTAATTTAACATTAAACCAATTCTAAACCCATTTCAAACCCATTTACCTTTTTTTGTTATAATTCATTAACCAAAATTGTCATAAAAATACTTTGCCACCAGGCCCATGCCAAGGCCCATTAAGAAGCTTGAGTTGACCTAGCTTTAAATATAACTTGCTGATTCCAAGGAAAAAAGGTATGAGACATTTGCAGGAAACGGCGCCTCTGCCACCCAACTTGCAGCACCATCACACTTCAACTTTTTTCAACAAAACCAATAAAATCACCCACAAAAACCTAGCAGCCGCAACATTTTTTTTTTTTTCAACACAAACACTACCCTTCATTTTTCGAACCAGCAACCTTTGCTTCTCCTTCAACTCATCCGCAAGAACCACTCCCACACACCAACAACAACACCAACCACCAACCGAGCTCTTCTTCACAACAACCAAACGCGACACATTCAACAACTTCTTCGTAAACCTTCAAACCAAAACCTCACAATTAACACCAACTCACAAACCCTTCAATCTGTTTTTCATTGAACCAACTCAAATCATCAACACTTTGAAACCACACAGAAAGAAGACGAAATAGATTTCACAACAAACTCAGAAAACAAACCGCAACAAACACAAACAACACACGCACCTCTCGTCAATCTCAACCACATCTTCAACCATTAAACCAAACAACAATCTCCTTCTTCTTCCAGCATATACAAACTTTGCGACCCTTAATCCAACCTCCGAACATCAACCTCCAACTCACCTCATCAAACCACCATCACCGAACAATCACCTCCATCCATCGTACGACATCCTTCAACTTCACACCTTCAAAAAAACCAAAAACGCAAAGACACTAAACCGAATCCATTAATTCCATTCATCTTCAAAAACCCCAACAACACAACATCGACAACAACGATTTCAATCTCAGACCCAAAAAAGCAAAACAGATTTAAAGATGAAGAGAAAGCGGAGAAAGAGTTGAGATCGAAGAGGAATGAGATTGGCGAGCTTCAAACCGTGACCGGGAGAGAGTCGTTGCTCTTTGCCGCTGTTTTTTCGCCGTCGGTGAACTACATGTATTGTTGTTGTGGAATCGTCTCAACAAGGAAGGATCGTTTTCGCCGCAGAGAACTTTAGATCGGGAACCGCCGCCGCTCATGAGCTGAGCTTGAAGCTTGATTTCGTTTGATTCGAAACAGAGACGGACCTTGAATCGCCGCCGATGCGATGAATAGAGACAAAGCCGCTTTAGCTCGTTGATTCATTAAAAAATAAAGCGAGATCGGAGAGAGGTAGACCGAAAGCCAACGAAACCGCCGACGAGTTTTATTCATGCGCCGTTTGTGAAGTTTGAGAAGAGGATGTTGATTTTTGTTCTGTGGTTGTCAACTGATAAAGATCTTGTTGCGTTAACTTTAATGTTCTTTTTTCCAAGCCCATCACCTTGCTAGCCTGCCACCTGCTCCTGCGGGCCGCGTGTTGCTGTTGTTGTGGGCTTCTTAAGCCCGTTTGATTTCTAACCTCACTCTGTTACAGGCGGCTCCCCTTTTATTTTTATTTCCTTTAAATTTTATCTTTCTTTTCATTAATTTTCTTTTATTGAATTTTATTTAGTTTATTGTTAACTTCTTTTCATATATATATATATATATATATATATATATATATATATATATATATATATATATATATATATATATATATATATATATATATATATATATATATATATATTGTTTCAGAATTTTATTTAGAATTTTATTATTTGTTAATTACTCCTTAATTCATATTAAAATAGTTTAGAGTTTTGTTAATTGTTTATTTTAAAATTTGAGTTAGAAGTTTATTAATATTTATTTTGTTAGAATTGTAGTTAAACTTTTATAGCTAATTAGTTCCTAATTAATATTAAGTTTTTTTAAGAATTTGGTTGGAATTGGATTATTCATTTTTATTTTGTTTAACTAAGTTCGATTTTGTTTAATCTTGGTTGTAGTTTTTTTTTTTGTCTGATGTTTTGTAGGTTCATTGTCCAATTTCAATGTTGGCAGATGTAGCTTGACGATGACCTTATGATTAATTCTTTCTTGTGATCTCGGTGCACTTAAACCTTGGCATTTTATAAACCAATTTTTTTGATGTTAATCCTTGTTTCTCTCTGATTGGTGAATCCGTTTTGGAGTTGATACTTTTTCTTGATATTTCTTCTTGCGCTTATTGAAAAGGCAACGGACCTTCTCCGTTAGGTAACGCTATGGCCCGATTTTAATTACTGCATGTTGTTGCATCTGGAAGTCCTACTGGTGTAGGCTCTGTTTGTGCATTGTCATCTTATCTCCATATCGCATTCTCATCTCTTTATCTTATTTCTTCTTCATATTGCATTCTCATCTCCGTATCCTCATTTTTATTCATCTTATCTTATTCCTCATCTTCTCATATTCTTTCTCGACTTGAGGTGTGCTTAGGCCACCATGGTGTTGCTCCTTTCATCTTTCTCTTCTTATTTCTTTCTTCTTTAGGATAGTGAGCCTCACTAACCTAAGACCAACCAAGCATGACAATGATTAGGGTTTTGATTAGTTCCCCCCACTTAGTTTTTACCTTTGTGTCTCTTTGAGTCTTCTCTTCTCATCTTATAATCAGGGACTAAACCCTAAAGGCTTTAAGGCTTTGTGATTAAGCTTATGCCTGCATCCTTCTATTAGGATGGAGTGTATAACTTTAATCCTAAGTGTTAAACCCTTAATGTGTTTAAATCCTTTAATCAAATTCACATAATAATCATCAAGACTTCACACTTGTAACTTGGGCCTTGCATTAGGGTTCTAATTCTTCCTTAATTGGTTAAGAAGGACTAACCCTAGTGTTAATGGACAAGTCCCCCTCAAGTTGTCTTACAAATCATAAAATCCACTTCATCATCTTACCATTAAATAAAATCCACTTAATAAAGGCTTTGTTTTGTCATGAGTTTAATCCCTAATCATGGATTAAGTTGAGGAGCTTTCCTCAGCTTAAACATTCTCATCTATTATCCTTCTATTAGGATGGTGTAATGAGTCTGTTTAATCCCTAATTATGGCTTAACCTCATTACTCAACACTAAACAAAAATCACAAAAACATCTAAATAATCACAAGTAGGTTAATGATCTTAATCCTGCATCAAAGGTGATTAAGTGTGAGAAGCTGACTTCACACTTAAGGTAACTCTCATTACCCCTAATCGGAGGGAAGATGTGATGAGTTTACTAAATCCATTGGTTTAGGCTTAAGCTCATTAACTTATGACAAACTTCAAAAAGCAATAAAAGACTGAAAACACAAAAACAAACAATAATCGTCTCCTCCGGGATTCTTTTCTCATCTCATTCACTCATAAACGAGAACTTGCTTCTTCCGTCTAATGCAAGACAGTTTGCACCTGAGCCAGACAGGTCATACACTTGAGCATTGACAAGCAAGCAGTTCACAAGTCAAATCATCTTTCAGTCTCTTTGGGTCGAACTACGGTGTTCTGACTTCCTCATTGCACGAGAGGATACGTAGGCATAACTTAACAGTTATCGAACAAAAGTCTCTGTATATTCCCCCTCTTTCTAGCATTATTCTTTTAGCCTCATGATCTTGAGCATCTTATTCCTTTTCTTACACTGACACCTGTACATCCTTTTCCAGCTCTTTATACACAGATTGCACTGACACTACCCCTTTAAAGCACAAATCTTTTAAGCGTGGATTCCGTCGAGTACGGCGGACAATCTGGGTGCTAATACCTTGCCAGGTTGTAACCAACCCCCTTTCTCAGTCTCTCTGGTTCACAACCGTCTTGTCCATATCTTTCTAGGTTTATGCAGCATTACCTTTCCTCCGGGATAAAAATGCCTAGCTGGCGACTCTATTCATCTCCTGTGAGTTCACTCCTGTGTGTTCTCACACCTTCCTCTCGCCGACCGTTCGCGTCTGTACCCCATTTGACCCGGCTTCATTTGGTGGGAGCGACAATATTGACTGTCAGGTTTAATGATTACAGAAAACCATCATTAGTTGTGTACAACACAGATAATTGGCATATTTGAGTTAACCGAGTAACTACCCTGCCCCAGGTTATGAATAAGGGTTTTAATTTGTGCGAGAATAAAAACTCCTACTTCATAGGCTCAAAAGGGTTGACTAGGGATTAACTTCCTTATATCTCCACTGTTTAGGAATTGAAACAATGCCTGTACATCGTCAGCATAGTCTGTTCAAAAGCATACTGCCTAATATTATGGTATTGTTTTCGTCATCCTCCCTCTACAGGCTTATAGCTTTATCAGGAGTTAAATATCACAAAATAGAAACATGAAGCATAGTTCAAAATATAGTGAAACGAATGGATTAATTCAAGACAAACATATGCAATGCATTAATGAAAACAAAAGTTTAACATAATAGTAAGTGTTTAGGCAAACAAAATAAATTACAAACGAAAATTCAAATGTTCTCAAAGCCTCTTCCTCTAAACCCGTCACTCCAGTTATCTAGAAACTTTGATGCTTGATAGACGATAGAAGAACTCAACCTGGCCTTCTGGAGTAACCTCGAGTATTCCTTCGTCAATTAGGTCTTGAATCTTATTCTTCAATGCCCAACAGTTATTTGTGTCGTGTCCGGGACTGTCGGAGTGGTACATACACCTTGATTTGGGATTATAGCAAGGAGAAGAGGTATTAGGATTTTTAGGAGAATTTTCCAAGGAAATTAGCTTCATTTCCAACAAGCATTGCAGCATTTGTGGCATTGGCGTGTTGAATTTGATGAACTGTCTTTTATATTCCTTGTGTCGAAGTGGATTAATCTTACAGGGTCTTCCTTCTTCCATTGAAGAACAATCAGTGGTAGCCTGCTCTTTCCTTCTCTTATCCTTACTTTCCTTTCAGCCAAGTCAGCTTGTTTCAACGGAGGTTGACTGATGATTAGATTCTCAACTCCGTTATATCGAAGCTTATTGACAAAGCTTCTCAGCTCTTCTTTCCCCTAGGCCAAACTTTGGATAAGAGCCATTTGGCCATTCATCTGGATCCTCATCTCTGCCATCTCAGCTTGTAGTTTTTTCAGCTGATCATCCTTGTTGTCCTCAGGATTCTTCTTCTTCATGTCCTTAGAGAGGAGTGCTTTCAACTCTTCTTGCCCCTTGGACAAATTCAGAATCACTTCTTGAAACTGAGCATTCCGAGCTTGAAGATCTTTGACAGATTGTTCGAGAGCCATTTCTGCTGAAATAAACAGCGAGAAGATAAGATACCTGTTCATAAGAAACCTGTGATGCAATGACATGGTATGTAAATGCATATGCAATGTTTTCAAGGACCGCAGGATTTAAATTTATTTAAACAACCAGAAAGTAAACTTTTATTAGTAATCAATAAACTTGTTTGCCCCTTGGGCTTACAATAAAAATGAAATGAATTCAAAAAATGGGGTTTTAAGTCTCCCATGGACGTTTCCTCTTTGTGTTGAGGTATGAGTTGAGATTTCGCTCCTCATGAAGTTGCTTTGTTAGCTCCAGGATTCTTTCTTGACTTGCTTTGTAATGAGTCTCAAAAGTATCCCTTTGCTCTTTCAATTGGATCCAGGACCTCTGTAAATCTTCCATGTCAGTGGGCATGTCTGGGTGAAGGATGATATAAGAAGTATCTCTTTCAGCAACTGGCTCCATAGTAATTGGCAGGATGGCAGGATGGCAGGATATTGCATCATAAGACTCTGAGCACGAGATCGCACCCATCTGAGATAAGGTTCCATAGGAATGGTGTACTTGGGCTCCAGAGTCTTGCTGTCAACCTTGTTCACTTTTCCCCATGCTCGTATGAACCTTTGATGATAACCTTGCAGATCGTTGTCGTAGTCAAACACAATACCCTGAATCAACATGTCATGTGGACCATCACTCCTAGCGTAACCAAAATGACGTAGAGCTAAGGAAGGATTGTAAGTAATGCCTCCTCTTATGCCTAGAAGTGGCACATTAGGAAACTCCCCACAACGGTCAATGATAGTGACATTCTCCATAGATCTGGAGCACCAATGGATATCTGAATGAGAGAGTGACATGATCCTTTTAGACCACCTGAACCCTTGTTCATTCTTCATCACTGATCGAGGAAGGTGAGAAATAAACCACCTAGATAGCAAAGGTATGCAGCACATCAGAGTTCCTCGTGCCTTCGTAGTACGAGTTTGAAGAGAGTGTAGGATGTCTCCAAGCAATGTAGGCACTGGATTATGAGTCAGAAATATGTTGATGGTGTGAATGTCTATGAACTGATCTAGATTGGGGAACAACACTAAGCCATAAATCAGCAAGGCTAAGATCTCTTCAAAATCATCATAGCTCATAGCCTTCAAGAACACTTGAGCCTTATCTATCAACACCTTAGCAAGAATACCCTTAACTCCGCTTCTCGTTTCTAGAACAATGTCTGACTTCTTCAGATGTAGAGCTGCAGCAATAACTTCTGGTTTAAGCTCTTCTTCCAAGCCTGTGAAGGGTCTTTGATCAAGAACAGGTATACCCAAAAGGTTAGAGAACTCTTCCATTGTAGGAACCAGCTGATAGTCGGGGAATGTGAAGCAATGATGCTTAGGATCAAAGAACTGAAACAGAACACTCATCATGTCTTCATTGAACCCTGAAGTGACTAGATCCAGTAGATTACCATGTCTCTTGATGAACTGGGAGTTTTCAGACACTTGAGAAACCAACTCCTTAAGCTTAGCAGGTATCCCTACAAAGTTGATCCTGATAGTGTTTCTACGAGCAGAAGCCATGACCTGCAACAAAGAACAAAGATAAATCCTTTGGTCCTTGAAATGGTTAGTGAAAATGTTATGCTTATGATGCATGATGATGCTATGATTTTATGCTCAATCACAAACATGTGGCACACACAAACAAGTCACACCATAGCCTTAGGTTTAAAGGCTTGCATGAGGTTCAAAGGTAAGTACCCTCCCCTGAAGTTAGTTGGTTCATCCTGTCCTACAAAAGTAACCAGGTTCTAAGGGATCTCAATATCACTGATCCTTCACAAGGGTGGTTGTTCAGTAGGCAACTTACTTGCCAACCAAAACCCTCCAAGTTTAAGATCTCAATGAGTGTAGCATCGAGTATCAACCAACTTCAGTCTGCACCAAAGCCGGTTATCTCACTACTTTTCTAAAGGCCAAGATGGGATAACTATGGTTCTAAAAGTCAGTTAGTGTATTGACAACATATGGCAGCCTCATATTATCCTCAACTTGACTTAAGGAACATAAGCACCAACCAAGAAGTCACACTAACTATGGCTACCAGATCAACCATATCGGTATACGCCGTACAGTTTCCTTGGTCTATTGCCATTTACCTAAGGTACACTAGATCCGGGTTAGGATCTTTCACACATAAGAGCACCCAACAGATAAGTATAAAGCAAACAAGACAAACAAATTTAAAGTGATCTAATTCCTAAGGGTACCCCTCTTTTAACAAATCCCCAGCAGAGTCGCCAGTTCTGTAACACGGTGGGAGAACTGACTTTAGTTAAATGTTGCGGATAGCAAGAGTTGCCACCGACTTTTATTTTATCCAAAGGAAAGGGCATAAAAGAACAGGAAAGACCTTAAAAGATTTTTGAGTTCGGGGGGTAGGTTATGTAAAGGGAAGGTGTTAGCACCCTTTACATCCATGGTTATCCATGGGCTCTTAGTTACTTAGCTCACTTTAAAATGTTTTGGAGAAGTGTAGTGTGTGATTAGAAACTTTCTTAAGTACTTTATAATGATCCATGTACGGATATATATAAAGCCTTTGTTTTGAAAATTGCTTGAAAAATGTGAAGTGTTTTTGAAATGTTTTGAAAAGGTGAGCAAGTACATAAGAGGAACCTACCCTAAGTTAAGTCTTTTCTGTTCTTAAATATCCTTTAAATGGTAAGACTATCCCTATTATTAAGGAATAGGTAGTCATTACCTTGGATGTATGAGGGACAAATGAAGGGACAACTGTAATTAGGCAATTGTAAGGTGTATTTAGCAATTCGAAGGGACTTATCATCTTTTATTCGAAAAGGGACAAGATCATTTACGAAGGCAACCATGACGGGACTTGATCTTTAATTCTTTAAAGGGACAAGATGATGTTAATGAGAGAAGAGACTTTGCTTTATACACCTTACTTGACCTTTTATTTAGGCAACATGAGAGGTAACCCTTAAGAAGTGAGATGGCGATCAAAGATCGACTTACGTGTGTGCGTGTACAAATTCAAATATTTATCTTATAATTAGTGATCTAAGTTAATTTTAAAGCAAACATGTTATCACTCCATATTTTACTAACCATAGCAATATATTTATAAATAAACAATAAGAGCTACAACTATTACATGGCTTTTACAGTTACATTATAATAAAAATAATTTAAATAATAATTATATAATAAAATGATAAGTATAAACAATAAAAAAGGTTAGTGATAATTATAAGAAGAAAAGGTTAGTAATAATATACAATATATATATATATATATATATATATATATATATATATATATATATATATATATATATAATTTAATTAAGTATTTTTAGATCTAAATAAACAACTTTAAATAATTTTTGAGATGAAAATAAGATGATATGAATAATAATAATAAGCCATATAATAATTATTTACAAAGAAAATATTATTAATTATTTAAATTAGATATTAGATAAGTTTAATTAATTTTAATATTTAAAGATTAGGGTTAGGAATTTTAAAGAAAATAGAATTAGGGTTTATAATTTAAATTACAATATTAATTTAACTATTTACAAAATTAAATATATAATAATAATATATACATATTTTAATTAAAAAAAACTAAGATTAAAATTTTTAGAAAATAAATTAGAGATCCCTTTTAGAAAAATATGAAGTTAATATATATATATATATATATATATATATATATATATATATATATATATATATATATATATATATATATATATATATATATATATATATATATATATATATATATATATATATATATATACATATGATTATTTAAATATATTTTCTTATAAGAAATATAATTTATATTAAATATAAAACAAAACAATAAAGAAAATAATGAGAAATTGAATGAAAAAACAAAACTTACCTGAGGTTGGGATTCGAACCCAAACTCTAGCAATGGCACTTAACTGTTTCTGCATCAAACATTAAATCAAAATATCCAGAAACATTACAAACATCATCATGAACAATAATATATAATCAAATTTCATTTATATTGCTTGTATCATTGAAATCAAAAAATCAAATTCCAAGCTAAAGATGAAACCGGTTTATGCATTTTAATGAGTTTTGGATGATGTAATGCATTGGGATAGCATCAAGGATGATCAAGGAAGAGATTGCAACCTTCAAAACACTTTGATATAGCCTGCAAAATAGAATCCGAATTATGAATTTTTTTATGAAAATTTAAAGTATTGTTCTTACTCTTGGAAGCAGCCAAAATTCTCCCTTTGTGTTGTGATCTCTTCATGTATATATAGTGAGTGAAATTAGATCAAAAAATCATATCCTACTTTGGACTTTTGGATCACTTGAGATTGAAAAAGATATGCTTTCAAATATTGAAAAAAAAATTTGATATCTTCTTACTATTTTTTGGTTGATATGATCTTATATGATTTCAATCATCTCTAAATGGCCTTTATGACTTTCTAGAACAAAAATTATATCAAATATTGAGAAAAAAAATTGATATCTTCTTACCATTTTTGATCGATATGATCTTATATGATTTCAATCATCTCTAAATGGCCTTTAATAATTTCTAGAACAAAGATCAAATCAAATATTGAGAAAAAAAATTGATATCTTCTTACCATTTTTGATTGATATGATCTTATATGATTTCAATCATCTCTAAATAGCCTTTAAGAATTTCTAGAACAAAGATCAAATCAAATATTGAGAAAAAAAATTGATATCTTCTTACCATTGTTGATTGATATGATCTTATATGATTTCAATCATCTCTAAATGGCCTTTAAGAACTTCTAGAACAAAGATCAAATCAAATATTGAGAAAAAAAATTGATATCTTCTTACCATTTTTTATTGATATGATCTTATATGATTTCAATCATCTCTAAATGATCATTAAGACCTTCTAGAACCAAAATCAAATCAAATATTCACACTTTTATATTTTATTTTGATTTAAAATGATTTTTAATGTAAAAAATCATAATAAATAAAATAAAATGAATAAAAATATGAATAAATAATTTTCAATTCGTGCATGATGTCATGGAAGTGTTTGGATCATAAAAAAGCAAGCCCATTTGGTGAATTATGGTTTTAAGACCCCATTTGCTTCATAAACCTCTCAAAACTTTCCCAACTTTGCAAGGACATAAGTCCCTCAATTTTAAGGCTATTAAGGTGTTCTTGGACATTTTGGAAAGCTTAAATATTCCTCTAACAAACCTCTTTGGTATCATATCCATATCTTTTACCATTATCAAGTTATGCTCTTTGGAAGATGTTGACTTTTTGTTGAGTTTTGAAATGACCTATAATGTCTTAGCTCATACCTTCCAAATGAAGCATTTTTGGGCTTGGCTTGTGAGACACAAAGTTGTAGAGAATTCAATTTCCTTCAAAATGAGGTTCGGATGGGAAATATTTGATGAAGCATGTGAAATGTATGGCTGGTCAAAGTTCAGTTGACTTTTCATATGAAAACCCTAATTTAGAAACTCCTGATTCTTGATGATCTGAAATCTCCTTGATGAATCATGATAAACCCTTGATCAAATGATGAATTTTACTTCATATACTTGATGTTGGCAAAAAAATCATGAAGTTTGACTTTGGTTTGACCACAGTTGACCTCAGTTTGACTTTTTAACTGCTTTGACTGATTTTAACCTATCTGATCATCTGACTGAGCAAACCTTTGGGAAAAGTCTTGAAACTTGTCATGGGGATTTTTAAACACATATAAGATGTTATGAAGCTCACTTGAAGTCTTGGAAGTCCATTTAGCCTGATTAAAGTCGAAACCCTAGTTTAGGATGCATTGCTTAGGAGGATGCATTGTCTGAGGGAAATGTCAAATATTCTGACTGATTGTGAACTTTGTGAAACTTGTGAACCTCGTGAGATGTCTTGTGAACCTTGTGAACCTCTTAGTACACAAAGTCTTGTCTTGTGAGGGCAAATTTTGGGGTGCAACAGTGATACCTAACGGAGAAGGTCTGTTGCCTCTTAAATACGTGCCAAAAGTAACTCAAGAAAGATATCAAAAGATTCACACCATCAATCAAAGTATCCCCTCGTGTCCACATCAAGAATCATCATGGTTAGTTCAATCAAAACTCTAGAAATTAACTATATCGCAAACAAGTCATTCTATCAACAATTGAACAAAAACGAACATAAAAAAAATTATCATCGAGGACTAGTAACAATTAATACCAAAATTCTAATAAACCGAAGTTTCTAACAAATCCTAGCAAAACAAAATAAACAAGAATAGTGAAATCATTAAGATACCAACCTATTTCTAATAAATAATATAAGATTATAAAGTTAAAAAGTACAATTAAAAAAGTAAACATTTTAAGAAAAATTAATTAAATCTATCCAAAAAAAACATTAGTTAAAAAATTAATTAAAGTTATCAAAAAAGAAAAAGAAAAGAGACAAACAGGGGAGAGGGATACGTGATATGCTATGTGTGAGTAATAAGAAAATCTTGGGCTTGAGAGACCCAATCCTTATTTGATATGCGCAGGGGGTGATGAACATGAAATAGGGGGTGGATACAGAAAATGGAACAGGATTTAGGGTTTGGTTTGGTCCAACATCAACAACAACAACGAAGACCTTCAATAACTCAGTGGTCAAAAAACGACGAAACGAAACTTTATCTTCTAGTGCACCGTTGAAAATCAAACTCTCTATCCATCTAGCTTCATCTCCGCCACATTTTTCCTCTCTTATCAGCAAATCGCTGGTGAGATCTTTCTTTGAAGCTTGGTCTTTCTCGCGGATTTGGTCAACAATCTCACGCTCGTCGCTCTCTCGATCGCTCAAACACTCTCATTTTCTGCTTGAAGGGGTAGTTTTGTAATTTTCGGCTTTCCGGTTTTGGATCTAAACTCTCTTAGTTTCATTCATGGAAATGGTGTTGATTTACAAGGTTAATGCAGGATTGGTGCGCGTTATCATTCAGTTACTGGATCAGTTTTGGTGTTCGTGAAGGTCGAATTTGCGGTATTTGTGGAGGTTTGCTGAAGGGAGGTGTGGTGGCGATGTGTTGTGAGGCGGATGGGATGGTTTGAAGGGTGGTTTGTCAAGTTCTAATTTGAACTGAATTGAGAAAAACATGTTTTGTGTTTGTTGTTGAGGTGGTTGTGGTGTAAAGGTTAATGGCGGTTCTAAGTGAGCGATGAAGGGTGGTGCGAAAGTTTAGTGGTGAAGGTTGATATTCTGTGTTTTGTTTGGAGATTTGTGTCTCAGTTTGTGTGGTTATGAAATTTTTATGTTGGTGGTATCAAAAATGGCAGTGAGGTTGTTTTGTGATGGCTGATCCAAGGGTGATGAAGCGGATTGAAGGGTCTGTTCACGATCTCTACTTGTTATCTCTCATATGTGTGTTGAAGGTAAAAAATATGGTGAGTTTTAATGGTAATTTTTCTAATGTGGTGACGTTGTTGTTGGGGTAAATAATGTGTATTCACCGTTTCCCTTTTTTTTTCAACAGGTTAGAGTAATCTTTTTTGGTTCCAAGAATCAGAGTCTGCTTCCTTGATGAATCGAGTTGAAGCCCCCCCCCCCCCAAACAAAGTTCAGGGTAGAGTGTGGTGCTTAATGGAAATTTTTTCATCCCTTTTCCCCCCATCCCTAATATGTTTTATGGAAAGAGTATAAGGCTTTGTTTTTTTTCTGAATTTCTCTTTTCCCTTCCCCTGCTGTCGCTGTTTTGTTGCTGTGTTTTCAAGTGTTGTTTTGTTATTTTGGTTTGTAGACTGATACCTTTCGTTGGCAGGTTTTTGTTTTGCTATATTTTTTGTGTATGATACAGGCTGGTTTCGGGCTATGTGCAAATAGGGTTGTAGCTGGTTGTGTATTGGTGATGTGTTTCAGTGGTAATAATGCTTGAAGTGGTATGGAGTATGGACCAAGAGAGTAAAGTTGATGGAGACAAATTAGTGTAAAGAAAAATAATATTTGAAAGAGATTTTTTAAAGCAAAACACAATTTTTGAGCATATATTTTCTGGATTAAATAAATAAATATATTAACTAAACTATTTAAATTAAATTAAAAGAAACTAATTAAAATGAAATAACTAATTACTCTAAAAAAAATTAAACTAATATATACAGTAAACTTAAAACGTTAAATTAAGAACTAAAAAACTAAACTAAATTGAATTGAGTAAAAATAAAAGACCAATTAAAAACCACCTATATAAAATATTTACAAATTTCACTAATAAAATTAAACTTAATTAAAACTATACTAAATTTAAATTAGGCTAGCTAAAATAAATAAATTTAAGATGAGACAAATATTTTAAACAAATCTAAAATTATGAATAAATAAAATAAATAAATAAAATAAAAACAAATGAGAATAATATAGAAATCGACTAAATGATGCATGATTAATGATTAATGAGATGATTTAATTAAAAATGCAAAAATGATTGAATTATTGTATATCGACGAAAATGCGTCAAATGAACAAATATTTGAAAAATTTCGGGTCAAAATTTAGGGTATGACAGCTGCCCCTATTTAATCATCTTGAACCTGAATGTATGAGTAACAAAGATTTTTTTTGGACATTCAAGGTGGAGGAGGATTAAATATCAGAATACCTAAAATTTTGACCGAAAATGCATATGGAATGATATGACATGCAATGTAAAATGCAAGACAATGGCTACAATGCTACTGGGAAAGAAAATTGACACTACTGGGGATTAGACACACATGACTGGAGTACAATCCACATGAGGAATTTTCTCTTGAGCGAAGCCATACAACAACTGTCTACAAGTTCCAAGATGAAGTCCTTGGATAAATCCCATCGGAGAAGTCTTTTGCTGAGATTTAGGACGTCATTTGGAAATACCTTCAGTCGAGGTATCAAAACGAACTAGAAATCTACTGTCGAGATTCTGGAAGGAAAACATCTTCTGTCGAAGTCTGCTGGAGATCTACTATTGAGATTACCAGAGAATCTAAGAAAGAAATACCTTATGTCGAGGTATCAAAATGAACCAGAAATCTAATATCGAGATCTTGGAAAGAAAACATCTTCTGTTGAAGTCTGCTGGAGATCTACTGTTGAGATTTACCAGAGAATCTGAGGATGAAATGCCTTCTGCCAAGGCATACTATGTAATTCTTACTACCGAGTATTAACTGAGGACACACCTATTGCTGAATCTTCTGTCGAGATTTAACTAAGGATGCTACTGTCGAGATCATAAAAAGTAAATACCTCATGTCGAGCTAGACTGAAGAACTTTTTGATGAGACTTGCCAAAAAAAATAAAAATAAAAGGAAACACCTTCTGTCGAGGTTTTGAAAGATATTAATTTGATGATAAACAAGGATTCACAGCAAACTTCTCACCATGTCTTGGAGAGATGACATTTTCTTGAAAAAGTAAGTAGTCCATACCAAACTTCTCAACGTGTATTGAAGAGATTCTATTTGATAAAATTGGAAATTCACAACAAACTTCTCACCTTGTCTGGGAGAGATGCCATTTTCTTGAAAAAAAGGAGATTCATACCAAACTTCTCAACGTGTATTGGAGAGATGCCATTTGATAGAACCCACATCATACTTCCCTTCCTCTGAAAGAGATGCCATATGATGGAGAACAATTTCACACTCAAACTTCTCACCTTGTCTGGGAGAGATGTCATTTGACGAAAATTGGAAATTCACAACAAACTTCTCACCTTGTTTGGGAGAGATGCCACTTGTTGGAAAAAAATAAGTTCATACCAAACTTCTCCGCCGAACAGGGGAGATGCCATTTGATAGAACGATAACCTTGATGGGGATGAACAAAATGCTCAAAAAGAGACTGCCATCCATTGATTCACCTCGAGGTCCAGGGATAAGAACAAGCTTCTCAAATAAAGAGATTGCCTCTTGTTGTCAGGTATAAGTACTCCAAAATAATGTTATAGCAACACTGTTGGAGAGCAATGTTCGTCTTCACTGGGGAACCTTCAACAAATTCCTTCTAGGAGAAAAAGTATTCAAAGGTTCCAAATAAATGCACTTTCCATCTGGAAATCCAATTGTAAAAATTGCCGAAAACCGAGTTCTATCTAGGAACAAGATGGAGGGAAACTGTCAAACAAGACACCAACCCATGAAGATGAACTCAACTGGGGATTTATCCTATCTAAGTGTGGAAAGGAGAACTAAAGCAAAAATCTTCCACGAGGGTAAAATCTCAGTGGGGAATTAGAAAGATCGTACATTTTCTGCCTAAGGTTGACAACTCTATTGGAGAAAGGGAAACACAACACTTGGGGATAAACACGACCAAGGTGAAGGTAGTATGCATCAATGAATGCAACATGAATATGAATATGAATATGAATTAAGTTATAATGTACATGTATGTATATGTGTTATGTTTATGCTGACAAACAGACACAAGAGATAAACTGGTGATGAAATGAACATCGTAATCACCGGATACTCGACTAATCTCGTCAAGGTGTAAGCAACCAACAGGGTAGAGAGCCATCTATGGATTAAAGTCCTGTTACAAGGATCAAATCTCTTTGAGGAGAGAAAGATACTTCAATCGGGAAATAAACCCGAGCAAATCTTCTAACTTCAATGTCCATCAGAAGGAAACAAACATATAAACTATGTTTGCTTATGATGAAGTAAATTTGTACTCTATTGGGGGAGAAAATCACATTCAGCTGGAGAAGCTTGAATCAAGGATCAATTGGGGATACTAGACTTAGTATCTCACTGGAAGCACTAAGTAGTAAAAGGAACCCACCAGAAAATACTGAGTCATGCCTCTAACACATCATAGCAACATGGCGTAAAGACCCATCATCTGGAGATACTTGCAAGGTAGATCACAAGAGCGTTTTGCTTAGGGAAACATGTGGTCATGCACCCACTAAATGGTTTGTGATAAGAGATTATCTCAAGAGGATTTTATAGAAGAATTGACATTCAAAATGCCCCGGTGTCTTCAAACTCTTGGAGAGATTTTGTCGAATCTCGACGTAACTGCCCCAGATTAACTGTATTTGGCCCAAATAAGTCTTCAATATTTATCCTTTTAGGGATGATCAGAATGTGTAAGTAATAAATTGGGAAACAACTTGCCCCTATTTAGCAAGGTCTTCAAGCAACCTTCCCCTGTCTAGCAAAGTCTTCAAGCAACATGCTCCTGGGGATGATCATTCTCTGAAATGGTTGTTCAACTACTCATCAGAGTTTCAAATCTCAAGATATTAAGCTCATCACTGGTACTCATACATAGGCTTCTATGATGTCAAGCAAAGGCTAACAAGCAAAATGTTAATGTTGAGACTGCTAATGCAACCCACATGTTTGTCTCGAAGTTTTTTTGTTTTTGAAAAGATTTTCACATTAACTTGTGACCGAATCACTAGCTAGGATGTGATATTCATTTTTTTATAAAACCAACACAAATTTTGAGCATAGCTCATTGGAGTTAGGAAACACTTTCTCATCGACCCTACTTCAATTAGGACTTTTGAGGGTTGTAATGTAGTTTGGTTCACGGTTCTTAGAAACAAAGGATAAATGCTCAAAGTTTATTTGGTGCCCACCCATTCTCCGTGATGTTCTCCAATCCTAGGTCCAGCTAAATTAACACATACATTTGTCTTGATGGTTTTGTAGTGAAGATGAAGATCCAAGGTTTACTTAAAATGACAGTCATCTTATTTGTCCCCTATGGATATTGGTGACCCTTTGATTTTGGTATGATGGTCACTAAATCTTATGTATTTGAGGACTTCTTTCAATTGACCTATTTTATTTGGTCCCTAAGTCTCCTTTTGAGTGTTTGACTTAGCGGGATTTTCTTTTTCTTTTTCCCTTTTTTTCATTGGAAGGCTGAAAATTGTGATTGTCAAGTCATTGATTATAGTGGATTCCATGA
Organism: Lathyrus aphaca; assembly: GCA_963966055.1. NCBI lineage: Eukaryota > Viridiplantae > Streptophyta > Magnoliopsida > Fabales > Fabaceae > Lathyrus > Lathyrus aphaca. Next base: position 130,918,991 of record OZ014521.1, on the reverse strand, counting down.
TGGGATGTTTCATCTTATGATTTGAATGTGTAACCAGATTAACTGAACACTACCCTGCCCCAGGTTAAGCGTAAAGGTTTTGAATTATCCAAAAGAAACTCCTACTTCTAGGCTCGAAGTGGTTGACTAGGGATTAACTCATTATTTCTCTAGTGTTTGGGGATTCGAAACAATGCATGTACATCGTCAGTAGGGTTTTGTTCAAAAGCGTTAAACTAGAGAATTTGCGTTCTAATTTCGTCATCCTCCCTTCAATTCTCTGCCTAAGCAGGAGATGGGATAATGTTGGCATTATAAAAGTAGAAAAAAGCATTATGAGTGAATACGAATGGACTACTTCAAGACAAACATATTCATTGCATTAATCATTCAAAATAAATAAGTTCTTACATGCCAAAAACAAATGCATTAACAAACAAAGAAAAATACATATGAAAAGTAGTGAGCGAGCTAAACATCTGAGAAGATAGACTTTAAAGCATCGAACGATCATGTGCATTGAGGAACTTATTCCATGCTCCAGTAACAAACTGATTTGGAAAGGACTCTCTTGAGCTTCTAATTAGCACAAAGGTACTCCATTCATAAGTGGGCTTCCTCCTTCGAAGGTCAACACCTCGTAGTCGATCATTTCTTGAACCTTTTCCTGGAAAACTTTTCAATCTTCAATCGGATGCCCCGGTACTCCACCATGAAACTCACAACTGGTATTTGGATTGAACCAATGAGGGCGAGACCTCATGGCTCTGGTCTTTCTGGGTGTCATTATTGAGTTCCAGGAAAAATAAGACCACAATTGAATGTAAGTCATTGGGATTGGGTGAAACTGGTGGATTGCTCCTTCAGGACTGTTTGGAGATTTCCGCTGATTCAGACATTGCTGACGAGTAGAAGTAGAATTTGACTGACGCTGAGAAATGACCAGATCTTTGATCAAATAAATCAGTTGTTCTTTGTCAACCTTCAAAGTGTGAATCTCTTCATGAGGTTCATTATTCTCTTGCACAAGGTTGTCTACCAGAGTTTTCATTGTAGTTGAGAATATTCCCATATGGTTCCTCAAAGTAGTGACTTCTTCTCTAAGCTCTCTGTTTTCCTACTCAAGTTGGTCCATCTTTCTCTGGTGACAGGTCGAGTACAGTTGACTATCGGAGAACAAGACATGTGAGTTTTAGGAGGTAATATGCAATGCAAATGTGAATACAAATGATATGCGAATGGATGCAGTGCTCAGAATGTTCAGGATCACAAACATAAACAGTTCCAAAATTGGATATGAAGGCATGGTATTGGATCCAAGGTACGAGTAATTCGGAACCTCCTAACTGGTAAGCCCTAAGTGGAGAGTTCTAAATTATTTTACCCATAAATCCCACTCACAGGCTAGCTTCTATGGTGATGGTATTAGGAAACTCAAGGTCATGGACGTTTATCGTATTAACACCTCGCCGTAGGCTAGCTGCATTATAAAGATAATGACGATAAGGTCTACCTTGAGTGGAGTTCTCATGCTAGGCCCACGAAGGGGCGAGCCCTTGCAGAGTAACATTACACAACGGCCAATTTTGAAACTGGTTCTAGGGGGTCCCAGAGTCACAGCCCTTTCATGAAACAGGTCACGCGACAGGCTAGCTGTATTGCGACAAGATCTACGAAAAGTCTAACTATCTGGGGGAGCTTTCATGCTAGGCTTGCAAGGAGCGAGTCCTTGGAGACTAACACTAATAACTACCAATTCTAATTTAGGTGTTCCCTCTTCTTTTTCAAAACTCAAGTATAAAGCTTCACTCGTGAAGTAACCCCAAGATCCAACAAGAGAATATAATAATGAGCAATATAATGAAGAAGAAAGCAATAGATAAGCATATAAAATATCAATAGTAAATAAGGAAGACAATCAAAACAAATTAGCAAACAAGCGCAAACTATCCTAAGTTAGGTTTGACTCTCTTATGCACAAGGCATTTATAACTTCCCCAGCAGAGTCGCCAGTTGTCGTACCTCGAAAAATACGATCCTAAAACAATAACAGAGTCGCCACCTATTTCTATTTATTCTACGAGAGAAAAGGGAGATATAGATAAAACCTAAATAAAGGATAAGAAATGGTCAACGAAACCACTAATCTAAGTTCGGGAGTCAATTACACAAAGGGAAGGTGTTAAGCACCCCTCACGTCCGTTGTACTCAACGGGAACCTCTTAGTCTCATTTGTGCTTAAATGTTGATTTATGCTATTGTCTTCTTTTTGTTAAGATTGCTTTTAAGGAAATATTTTAGTTATTATTTGTTATGGGGAAAGGTTAAATTTTTTTATTATTGTGCTCGCGAAGGATTAAAATCCCCGTGCCTACGTATTCCCTTGTACAATGGGAAAGTCAGAGCTTCGTAGTTCATACAACTACGGTTTGTGTTTTTTATTGAATGATTGTTTGAAAACGCTTTCTAATCTGCTAAGCATTGGCTTTTACTCGCGGCGGAGGCTGAAACGCTAGCTTGTTTGCAAGATAGAAAGATTTAAACAATGTTCGTTTAGAGAAAAGATGTTTGACCTTTGTTAAGGTGTTTTAAATGAAAGGGCGAATGAACCACAACGCGTGGGGCTAGCCCAGGAGTGATTGCATTCAAGAATTGTGTGGAGTGCTAGACTCCAGAATTCAGTTCCTTCGCTGATTAATTATAAAAATGATTTGTATGGGTTGGCAGGTTTTAAGTTGTATTTTAAAGAAAGAGACAAGGCGTCATCTCTAAGGGAGATATCTCACCTATTCCACCACAAACATTTGAGGAAGGGAAATCGAAAAAAGATTTAAACTTGGATACGAGGATTGACAAGCAATGCCACATTCTTTCTTTGAGAAATGAATAAAAATCGGAAGAAGCTTTAAACTTGGATACGAGGATCGACAAACAATGCCACATTCTTCCTTTGAGAATAATTGTTTGAAAGATTTTGTTTGTGTTTGTGGAGATATAGAGAATGTATTTCCTATGGAGATGAATCATGTATCATCTTCGAAGATTGTTGAATTGTTTTGAATACGAAAGAGTGAATGAATTACAACCCGAAGGCTAGCCTCAAGAGTAATTCAGTTCAAGAACCCGAGGAATGCTAGATTCCTGAGTTCAATTCTTCGTATAATTAAATTTAAAAGTTTCCGTGTTTTAGGAACGAGAGGGTGAATAAACCACGTCGCGTGGGGCTAGCTCAGGAGTGATTGCATTCAAGAATTATGTGGAGTGCCAGACTCCAGAATCTAGTTCCTCCGTTATTTGATTTGTGAATTAAGGATTTACGATTGTTTTGGATGCTTTAGGGTTTAATGTTTTAGAAACGAAGGAGTAAATGAAACACAAATCGAAGGCTAGCCTCAAGAGTGGTTCATTAAAGAACCCACAGAATGCTAGATTCTGAAGTTCAATTCCTCGTTAATTAATTATGACGCGTAAGGTCGTGCAGATGGCAATCACATAGGTGACCGACTTACGTGTGTGCAAAATGTAGGCGTGCTTCAAATGTATTTACTTGGCGTTGGACCAAGAAATTAAGTTATCCTTCGAAATTATTCTTAAGGCGATCACGTTTATTTTTACTTATCAATTTATGGTCGGAATGTGAGTATAAATCATACAAGAGTAAATACGACATCAATATTAGAATAAAGTGTGAAAGAGGTAAAATGAGTTTCGGTGATACATAACGGAGAAGGTTCGTTGCCTCTTTAATACGTGCCAAAAGTAACTCAAGAAAAATATCAAAAGATTCACACGATCAATCAAAGTATCCCCTCATGTCCACATCACGAATCATCATGGTTAGTTCAATCAAAACTCTAGAAATTAACTATATCGCAAACAAGTCATTCTATCAACAATTGAACAAAAATGAACATAAAAAATTATCATCGAGGACTAGTAACAATTAATACCAAAATTATAATAAATCTAAGTTTCTAACAAATCCTAGCAAAACAAAATAAACAAGAATAGTGAAATGATTAAGATACCAAATTATTTCTAATCAATAATATAAGATTCTAAAGTTAAAAAGTTCAATTAAAAAAAGCAAACATTTTAAGAAAAATTAATTAAAGTTATCCAAAAAAAACATTAGTTAAAAAATTAATTAAAGTTATCAAAAAAAAGAAGAAAAAAAACAAACAGGGGAGAGGGATACGTGATATGCTATGCGTGAGTAATAAGAAAACCTTGGGCTTGAGAGACCCAATCCTTATTTGATATGCGCAGGGGGTGATGAACATGAAATAGGGGGTGGATACAGAAAATGGAACGGGCTTTAGGGTTTGGTTTGGTCCAAGATCAACAAAAACAACGGAGACCTTCAATAACTCAGTGGTCAAAAAACGACGAAACGAAACATTATCTCCTAGTGCATCGTCGAAATCAAACTCTCCGTCCATCTCGCTTCATCTCCGCCATATTTTTCCTCTCTTATCAACAAATCGCCGGTGAGATCTTTCTTTAAAGCTTGGTCTTTCTCACGGATTTGCTCAACAATCTCACGCTCGTCGCTCTCTTGATCGCTCAAACTCTCTCGTTTTCTTCTTGAATGGGTAGTTTTGCAATTTCCGGCTTTCCAGTTTTGGATCTAAACTCTCTTAGTTTCATTCATGGCAATGGTGTTGATTTACAAGGTTAGTGCAGGATTGGTGCGTGTTGTCGTTCAGTTACTGGATCGGTTTTGGTGTTCGTGAAAGTCGAATTTGCGGTATTTGTGGAGGTTTGCTGAAGGGAGGTGTGGTGGCGATGTGTTGTGAGGCGGATGGGATGGTTTGAAGGGTGGTTTGTCGAGTTCTAAGTTGAACCGAATTGAGAAATACAGGTTTTGTGTTTGTTGTTGAGGTGGTTGCGGTGTAAAGGTTAACGGCGGTTCTAAGTGAGCGATGGAGGGTGGTGCGAGAGGTTGGTGGTGAAGGTTGATGTTCTGTGTTTTGTTTGGAGATTTGTGTCTCAGTTTGTGTGGTTATGAACTTGTTGTGTTGGTGGTATCAAAAATGGCGGTGATGTTGTCTTGTGATGGCTGATCCAAGGGTGATGAAGCAGATTGAAGGGTCTGTTCACGATCTCTGCTTGTTATCTCTCATATGTGTGTTGAAGGTAAAAAAAAATGTTGAGTTTTAATGGTGATTTTTCTAATGTGGTGACGTTGTTGTTGGGGTAAAGAATGTGTATTCACCGTTTCCCTTTTTTTTTTCAACAGGTTAGAGTAATCTTTTTTAGTGTAAAGAAAAAACATTTGACAGATATTTTTTAAAGCAAAACACAATTTTTAAGCATATATTTTATGGATTAAATAAATAAATATATTAACTAAACTATTTAAATTAAATTAAAAGAAACTAATTAAAATGAATTAACTAATTACTCTAAAAAAATTAAACTAATATATACTATAAACTTAAAACGTTAAATTAAGAACTAAAAAACTAAACTAAATTGAATTGAATTGAGTAAAAATAAAAGACCAATTAAAAACCACCTATATAAAACAATTACAAATTTCACTAATGAAATTAAACTTAATTAAAACTATACTAAATTTAAATTAGGCTAGCTGAAATAAATAAATTTAAGATGAGACAAATATTTTAAACAAATCTAAAAGTATGAATAAATAAAATAAATAAATAAAATAAAAACAAATGAGAATAATATAGAAATCGATTAAATGGTGCATGATTAATGATTAATGATTAATGAGATGTTTTAATTAAAAATGCAAAAATGATTGAATTACGGTATATCGACGAAAATGCGTCAAATGAACAAATATTTGAAAAATTTCGGGTCAAAATTTAGGGTATGACAGCTGCCCCTATTTAATCATCTTGAACCTGAATGTATGAGTAACAAAGATTTTTTTTGGACATTCAAGGTGGAGGAGGATTAAATATCAGAATACCTAAAATTTTGACCGAAAATGCAGATGGAATGATATGACATGCAATGTAAAATGCAAGACAATGGCTACAATGCTACTGGGAAAGAAAATTTAAGGTATAACAGGGTGTTACAATGGGAAGCAGAGGTCCAAATTTAAGGTATAACAAGGTGTTACAATGGGAAGCAGAGGTCCAAAATCCCGAGGGAGAAAGATTACAAATGTTTTTTACATTGTATTTTCTTTGTCATTAAGAAGTTTATTATTATATTTTGCTTTAGTATGAGATGAAGAAAGATAATATTGGAAAATAATTCTATTCTAAGCAAGCACAACAGTTTAAGAAAACAGCGAAAAGTTAGAAAGAGAAAAGATGGCTCATAAGCCAATAATAGGGCTTAAACATAAGGATACCTATGGAATTTGTTTTGTTGATTAATCATCTGATGATTCCATAAACAAAGTAGGACTTGGGTGCTCAAAAGATGCCTACAACCTAGAAAGCAGATCACCGAAGTGAAGCTCAGTCTAGTTGTTGGTGTATTAGATCTTTAGTCATAATGATGAAAAAAGAAAAGGAGATGAGATTTGTAAAAAAAATGCTCATGATCTTTGTATAAGAGATTGAAAAATGTTTAAGAAACAGTTGGTAGGTTCAGGACTTATACGGAAGCCTGACGGAGTTTTAAAACAAAACGGAGAAAGTTTAAAACAAAAAGAATGAGTCATAAACACAAAGGATTCCTCATGACACATTTTGACAATCCATTTTAGAAAATAAAATGGTTATATGTAAATATATTCAAAAAGAAAGATTCACAGTTAATGTGGTGAAAAAGGCGATTGTGCCGAGTTTTTCAAAATGGAGCAGATGAACCCTAATGGTTCATTTTTCAAAAATGGATGAGTCTTACACTCTAATAGAGGCCCAAGAGTCTGACAAAAGTAAAATTGAGGGTATGAAAGTTAAAACCATAATTTTGGAATATTTTGAATATTTATTTGAATAAAATATTAAAATATTTGATAAATTTCAAACACTAATGAAAAACAAGTTGAAACCTTGGATCAATGTTTGAAAAATTATGTTTTATCTATGAGACAACTTGAATATCATTTATGGTTGAAAAATCAAGTGAAATAATTGAATTTTAAAATGTTTAGAAACAAATAAAATTAATTCTTTAAGAAAATAATAAATATATTAAAAAATATATTTTTTGGAGATTTTTTCATGGAATAAAATATTTAAACATTTTTTGAGAATTAATGAAAAAAGAATCATTTAAAAACTCATAAGAATCAGATAGTTATTAATTTTTGAATCAATTAACAAAATAATAGAAAATTCAAATATTCAAATATTTGAAAAAGGCGCCAAGAACACCTTGGGCAAGAACATGCGCGAAGCAGTTTGCCCAGGATTTGCAAAATGGATCGTATCTCATGGAATATGCATACATTTGAGATGATTTAAACATCAAAATCACTCATTTTGATCTCACAAACCCAATGGTACTAATTAATTTCATTTATTTTGTGTGTGGAGTGAGAAATCAGTGATGAACACTGAAGAACCCTAATTTGGCTTAAGCCTCGTGAAATTCTACATGTTGATTGTTTTATGAAATTGGTTGAGGGGAATCTCTTAGAATATGATTACGCACATATGGCAAAAAGATAGTGCGAGGAAATATGCATGGATTATGATTTGGCCTAGTTTGAGGCTTACCTAAACTTGGAGCTGCAACTGGAGTTGTGATTTCGAGCTGGAGGTGTTATAGAGATGTTATGATGATATGGACAGCTTCCCTACACCATATGGAGTGTATTAGAACACTTGAACTTGATTGCAAATGGCTGGTGTTTACCCCCAAAATTGGTAAACAAGCCCTGATCCTCCAAAGATACCTAAAATGTCTTTGGTTACTCGCAGGATCGACCAGATTGATCCTAGGACATGTTCTATATTTTGATTGCTTGCGTAATCGCGTTGTTTTTGGGAAAATGTCTATGAATATTTATAACAAGACTCAAATATTTGTTTTGAACAAGAAAATAAAATAAAAGACAAAGACTTTAAAAATAAAGGAATGTAAAAAGGGCAAGACTTGAAATTTAAATGAAGGTAAAGACAAGACTTGAAAATTAAATGAATGTAAAGACAAGGCAAGAAATGTAAAAATACATGAATTGTAAAGGAATGTAGTAAAGTGCATGAAAGGTAAATTTGCTTGGAAATGTAAATGGCTTTGAAATTTAAAAGAGTTTTTAATGTAAGAGTTTGCAGAAGGTAAATGACTTCAAAAGTAAATGACTTGGAAGTAAAATACTTGAAATTAAATTTGACATTGAAGATAAAATTAACATAAAGATAAATTTGGTGGTGCTTCAATCACGTACATTCTCATTGCACTCGTTTCTCTATGGAGTTACTATGATTTCCACACAATTATTCACATACTAAAAGTAGCTATTTATATACATTACAAAGTAACCACATTCGAAGGTTTCTTCCTAGAACTATCCTAAGATGGTGACACTTGTCTTTACCTATAGGGTGAATCTTCGAGAACTTATAATGATTTGATGATTTTTCCCTTTGGATTATATCAAGTTTTTGATGATGACAAAGAAATCAAATATGTACATCCCATATATTGTATCTCGGGTAAAGGTGGCTAGGATGGCACTGCTCTTAAGAGATTAGCCCTTTTGGGCCTCACACTTAAAGGACAATGTACATCCAAGATATTTTATCCCAGGTATAGACGGTTAGGAAGGCATTTCTCTTAAGTGTTTCACACCTTTGCCCCTCACGCTTGAGGGATTATGTACATCTCGGATATTATATCCCATGTAGGGGAAGTCATGAAGATATTTCCCTTTAGTGTTTTGCCCTTTTCAGGCTACGTGAGTCCTGGGTAAGCATCCTAAATGTTAGCAGAATAATGTATGAATATGGAACCGTGACAGAAGCCAAAGGTATCACATATAACATCAAAAAAGAGGATACCAAGGTATCTCAAAGGAATTATCGACTATGGCATTATGTTTTCTGCATATGATGAAGGAAAAAAATGCAAGCTAGTGGGATACACCACCTCAAGTTGGTGTAGTGATGATGCAGATAGAAAATCCACAGTTGGTTATGTGATTATGCTAGGTGGTGCACCAGTTGCTTTGAGCTCAATAAAATAACTGGTAGTAGCATTATCGCCGTGTAAAGCAGAGTAATAGTTGCTTCCCATTGTGCATGTTAAGCAACATGGATGATGAATTTGTTCTAAGAAATTATCGAGAAGAATCATGGAGAAATCACCATGAAGATAGACAACATGTCTGCTATCAATCTGGCGAAGAATCTGATAGCACTTAGAAGAAGAAAACACATTGATTGAGGTTCCATTATCTTCAAGAGCAAGTAGCAAACAGAAAGTTGAACTTGGAACACTGCGGAACTGAGAATAAGATTGTAGATATCATGATGAAAGATGTGAATGTCGAAGTGTTAAAAAGACTAAGAACAATAGCTTAGACACAATGAATTAGGTGGTGTGTAGAGAATATAATTCTTTGTGTCAAAACATAATTTCAACATAGATTGTTGTTGTCGAAATGCTCTACGCAGAATTTGTTTATTTTGACTTAGTTTTATTTTGTGCTTTAGCTAAGTTAGGTTAGTTGGAGATTTCATAGCGTGCTAGCAGTCTCAGCCTATAAATAGGGAGGTACCCTATCATTGTTAAATGAAATTGCATAGAGAAAAGATAGAATAAACTTCAGTTTGAAGACAGAGAGAAACTCTGCATAAATATTCTCCTACTTCCCCTTTTCTCTCAAACCTTAATTTCTTTTTTCTTCCCCAATTCATATTTTACTTTCTTCTCAAATTTTTGTGCAGCGAAATCATCTTGCAATCAAGGTGTGGTTGGTTCACTTGAGTGAAGAGTAAAGAACAAGAGGAGGAACCAATTAGAAGAATTGATTGTTGTTCATCAAGATTGATTCAGAATTCTCCAAATTCTGGATAAAATTTCAACATCAGGGATTCGTCGAAATCCCAACAATGCCCACATAAGGGTGGAAAGAGCGATTCCTAAATTAAATCATATCCCAAAGATGAAAATTGGGTAAGATCTCTTTGTGCTTTAAAGAAAAATCTCATAAATGTTTTGTTGCGGGAAAATAGATATTAAAAAAAGCATGCCAAGACATTTTGGTTAAAATATGTCGAGACAAATAACAAGTTCTTTCATGCTATTGCAAGACCTCATCGAAAAAGAAATTAAAACACATTCCTTTGAAAACATGATAATATTGTTAGAGGATTTCTTTTTCCACTCTATGTATTTCTACCACACCATCTAAAATTCCAAAAATGCTTCCTGATTCCAAAGATATATCTATGGATGCACCCAAAGTTCATTAAACGTTGGAATATTCCGAAGATATATATTCAAAATAATTTGGAGCATAAAACGCACCAGACTCTTCCCCTCCCTCACACTTCTCAAACTTTTCTCTCAACATAAAAAATTCAACTTCTTCATAACATCAAATTTCATCAAATAACGCTTAGAGGAACATCTAAACAACATCAATAATAGCATTCAACGTCATAAAAACCATAAATTTAAGGTAAATTTTCGACTTTTCGGATAAATTTTTAGTTTTTGTGTAACCTTGTAGAATTCAATGATTAGGGTTAAAAATATGTAGGAATCGCATGTAACATAGTTTAGACTTAGTATATGACTTATTTGTGGTCTCAAATGGCGATCAGGTCATGTTTCTTCAACTAGCATGAGCCACATTACGCCATTGTTATTACCTCTGAGATACATCTTCAAAATAGTTTAGTGTTTCATATACTTTGGGAAATTCTGAAGATGCATCTCCAAAATTATCTAACATAAATGTTTTATGGTGTTTCCGAAGACGTATCTTTGGAATATCCTATAGTTTTTTTAATTTTATTATTTTTTTGTGTTGTTTGCTTGCACTAATGATACGTCGTAATTTACCTTCCATAAATTATGGCTAACAGAGTCGACAGACTGATACACGACCGAGTTTCCTAACATTCATGCGTCCGACGGGAGTGGAGGCAACAAGTACTTCTGGTCAGGTAGATGCGTCACTTTTGGGCGCATTTTACTCCTGGGGCTCGTCCTTCACCTTAGGCCAATTCATCTCAGGCTATTCCACCGTCATCTCAGCTTACTCCATCTTCTTCCCGTGGGAGACAGGATTCACCAACTGATATGTCACTTCTCCCATCCTCCCGCAGGCGTCAGGATTCACCAATGCCACCCCCTACTGATCCAATTCCACATCCCACTGATGACCCTGTTGATCCAGTACCACCTCCGGAGGGTGAGGCTACTGCAAATGCCGAGCCATGGGGTTTTGATGGAGGTCCATATGATTTATCATTACTTCATATGTATCCAACCCACACTTCCAGACATATTTGTGACAAATATATAGCATTAGTTGGACTTTTGCATTAATTTTTACATTAATTTTAATTATTGAAATTTATTATTTTTGAAATTGAGTATTACTGACATTTTAATTTCTGAAAAATTTCAGGTGTGTGATCCATAAAAGTTTCTTAACCATGGGAGGAAAATTGTTGCATTCCCTCAGCAGGAGGAGGATTGGTTTCAGGATGTTCTTGGATTATCTGGCATGAATGATATATGCATGACCAATTACATTTTGGTCAACCACGAGATGCTTAATGCATTCATGGAGAGATGACATTCTGAGACCTCTATTTTCCATCTCCTGCGTGGTGAGATATCTATCATACTAGACGATGTCTCGTGTTTCTTACATATTTCGATCATAGGGGAGTTCCTCGATCATGGTAGAATAACCAGAGATGAGGTAGTCATGATGATGGTTGAGCATTTGGGGGTTGATCCAGGGAAGGCGGTATATGGATACTCATGCTAGATTTGAATTCTTGAAAGAGATATATTATGCGGAGATCGTTGCTACACATGATGTTAATAGTGATGTTGGCAGGTGACGATACATAAGGTTCGTGCTTTGAGGGCATATTTTCTTATTTTGGTTGGCACTTGAATTTTTGTGGACACAAGTGCCACTTATTCTAATGTTGCGTACCTCCGATACTTTTTGGATCTCACTCGGATCCATGAGTACAACTAGGGAGTGACTTGCTTGGCCTATCAATATTCGAAGTTGAGATATGGATGGCGATGGAAGACGAAGCAGGTCACATGAAGCGTGACACTATTGGTAGTAATAATTCATAATTTTTTGTCATTTATAGTTCATATTGCCGATAATTCTTTATCCTTTGATTTTTTTTTTCAATTTCAGGGTTGGATCCTCAAGCACTTCTCGTGCATCGTTGGCTAGGCGAGTGTGGATGAGTACACTAAGGACATGTCGTGTGCCCGTGATTTTATCCCGCTCAGAGATAACCAAGCGTTTGAGTCTTTCACAATTTACCTTGATCGTTTGGTTGCTGAGGACATCCACTTCAACAACTACATGGATCACCGTCAGACGCGCCCATTTGATGACATAACGGTATACTCTGGATGAATCACATGTAATTCGCTTATTACTGCTCATCATATGCCCGAGTGCGTCATACGGCAGTTCGGGTACACCGAGACCATCCACAGACACCCTGTTGTCTCAGCTCCTCTTGTCTTGTCTCGTTGACAGATATAGTAGATATTTGCTGAATATGAGAGTCACATGGTTCTTGAGGAGGCACGGGTCACCATAGTGCCAAACGATTGGAGCTACGTTGATGGGTACATCAGGTGGTTCTTCAGGGTCTCACATTCGTATATGATGCAGACTACTCAGGTGATCCACCGAGACCAACTCATTAGGAGATTCAAGAGGAGGAGCAGGCTCAGCTAGATCATAATGATGATGTCTTTCCTATGTGTCGTCATATAATGGAGATTGTGCAGGTAAACATTGACGATGGTATCTTCCTTGAGGGGTATGTTGTCAAGCGAGTCCTGGATGCTATGGTGGCAGAGGCACATGGGGCACAGTTGTACTAGAGACATCGCCGGAGGACGGAGAGATCGATGGGTGAAGAGGCAGAGGAGGTAGAGGAGAGGTTGTCAGACACACTCAGTTGTAGCCAGTTATAGTTTGTACTTTATTTCTGACATTGTTACTACATTTTGGATCTCATGTTGTACCATATTTTAATATTATATTACTATATTATTTTCGACATAGCGGTATTAGTCTTTTATTAATTTGTATGTCTGTTTTTTTATTCAAGATCATGCTTCATACTTAATCTAAAAACAAATACACAACTTGTTATTAAAAAAAAAACGTGTTCTGATACATTTCGAAGATGTATCTTTGAATTATTTTCGTAGATGCATCTCCGGAACAATTCAAATGTACATAGATTATGGGAGACTTGTTCTAAATATTTAAAATTGTTCCAAAGATGTATCTCCGGAATATGTCAACGTTTATTCATAAATATTTATTCATAAATAGGATGCATTCGGAGATGTATTTCCGAAATTAGAGAACATATATGTTAAAATTCATATGGAATGCTAAAAGTATATAGAATGTAATAAGAAATTCACATATTGTTATTGATGGCCAACAAGGGCTTTGTAAGCAAGCATACTCACTAATACTTCCAGAACTCTACTTAGAAGCAATGGTGAGGTTTTTGCGGCAGTGGATTCTTTACATCATGAGTTTGTCCAATTGTTATTTTGCAAACACATTCTCTTTTAATGTTTCTTGTATGAGACCAGAGAATTTTCAGGTTTTCATATGATTTATGAGAAAAATACTTGAAGTAACAAGCAACTCCAAACATTTAAAATGGAATTTAGGCCAATTTCTTTCGAAGTAAACGTATTGAAATAATACAAAACAACTATTTGAAGTTATGATATGCCATTTTCAGCAAAGAATTAAAGAATAAAATATTGGATGATTTATGTTAACGATTTAAAATGAGGACAGATGTTAATGATACAGGAAATGTTGGAACATGAATTTTCAATTTTACTTCTGTGACTGGTTTTTCTGTGACCTTTTTAAGTTGAATTTTGTTGCTCGTAGCATTGCAGTCTGCACATTTTTTACTGCCAGGTTAAAATTGGACAATTCATCGACTGCATGCATTCCGGATACATATATGTCTTGGTTCTAAAAGATGCACTTATGCAGACAAAATCAGCCTTACAATTTTGGCTAAGATTGCACTTTCCTCTTTGAACATGGCTCATTTCGTGCTATCTGTCTGTGATTGATGATATTAAGGAGAAAGGGAACCCATGCTCGACAAAATCAGCCTCACGCTGGAGAAGCTCTATACGAGATAAAACTGAAAACTTATGCAGAATAATTTAACCACCAGCCATAGAAATGCAGCTATTTATTTACTTTGAATCAATCAGACGAAAAAAAAGATGTTGAATACAGATAGTTTAAAACAAACTACTCCTTTAATTTGGAAAGTAAACAGGTCAGTTCATCAAATCTTTGCAAACCCAAACTTGTAAAAAAAAAAAAAAAAAAAAACTCTTACTAGTAATTACAAAATGACCAGTGTGAGAAAGTAAAACATCCGAGGAAAACTAACTTATTTTGTACAGAAGAAAAAATTGCATGAGACCTGAAAGCACTCTAACAATAGAAATTTCAAACCTTAAAATGAACAATAGAAAAGAAAAAGTATCCGAAGGTTTAACCGGTTCTCCTTCCGGACATACTGATAGAGCTAACTTTCATAGGAGTTGCTACCACCAACGGAGCTTCTGGGGAGTCACTAACGGAAAATTTCTCATGCATAAATCGAGATTCTATGATTGACTCATCCTTTAATATTATCTTGTAACAGTAACAGCTTTTCAGCCCTTCCTGATTCCTGTAACATTCATGAGCAGTGTTCTTTACCTGCTGAAAATCCCATATCACACTGAATTTGCCCACAGTTGCAACCAGGTGTCGTTCTTGTTTACCGTTCTCAGTTACCTGAAACACAAAAAACTAATTATTAATATCTGCTACAGGTTTAAATTATTTTTTCTAATTCACATTATGTGCAAGTATTCATAATGGAGTAAACAAGGAATTCTATCTCGTTGCATTAAATCAGCTCCATGATAATTTCACCATTGCTATTATATAGCTCACACATTCCCTCAATGCAAACCCAGCTTTTAAACATTGCCAATGTAACTCAAACAAAAGAAAAAGAAAGCATATTATCCACTATGTTTACCTACATACTATTGCTAAAATAAGACATATGATCCGCTAAGTTTGCCTACATACTATTGCTAAATAAGACAGCACAAGTTTAATCCATGTATGAATAACACCTTTGTTTTTTATCATGGTAATAAGCCAATAATAGCAAGAGAAATAACTGCCACTAAATAAAATATAAGCTAAAATGAAAATTCAGTGACAAACTATTGATGGTAATTCAATGACAAAATTTCAGCTTAATGAAGTTTGCAGGTATGAACGAAAATTTCTTTAATTAAAGAAGCAATGTAAAAATAGCAACTAGATTCAAAGTAGTTGATCAAAGACAGTTAAAATGTGCATGTTAGGAAACACACTTCCATTTTGTAAATGTATATGTTAAGAAGCAAACATCCATTCTGTAAATGTACATGTTAGGAAACACACTTCCACTGTGTTCAAATAATGAAACACACTTCCACTTATTTTTTCAACAGTGTACATCCCGGGGAATTAGAGTCTGGTCGAATAACCTAGTAGGAATACCCAGGTGAGTTCTCCCTTAAGCATCTTGCACCTCTTAAGCATCTCACCCCTCTGGGCCTCGTGCTTAGGTAATGTGTATATCCCAGGCGCGGTGTAACATAGACCGACCGAGGGTGAGATATCCATAGACAGGCATTTATGAGCATTTACCAGTATGGTCAAACATGTTCCTTGGCGTAATGATTACCGATCAAATGGTTATGAAGGCCTATTGTATTGTTTAAAGAGCATTTAAAGCTTTGTCCTGGAATAAGTATAACGAGGTACGCAGCAAACCAACAAGGACGGACTCAATTTTTACATAGTAGTCACCTACTAGGCTACTACTAAGACTGTTTCTAACCAGCATCAGAGGAGATATCTAATTAGTGATCTTTGCGTGAACAAAGAGCAAAAGGAGCAATTCAGGTTATTTAATGGAACTATTATGGGATCAAACCAAAACATCAGTAAGTGTATGTTGGACAGAAAGAAAGTATCAAATAGTGTTTTAGTTTCATTCATATTCATATGTCATGCAAGTGTAAGATGGTGCTACAAAATAGAAGGCAATGAAACAATAATGCAGAAGATTGATTGCTTACCCATGAGAAGTGACCACCATGAAACTTATTGGTATTGCCCGCCAAATGAGAGTCCAAGGGAGTGAGTTTCAACAGTCTAGGTGCACCTATCCTGTTTCCCATACGACCACCAAATCCAGTCTTTGTCTTCCCATCTTTATCAGTAAACAATGTACAAATCAACACCAAATAAGTATCCGTGGTTCCCAACACCCACTTTCCATCAAACGTGACATCAACACTTGTAATAGGCGAACCAAGCCCAGGAAAAGCAGTCTTAGCCTGCCTCATGGATGTTTTCGAATATAGTCTTATCTTCCCATCAAGAGATCCCACCACAATTGAACCATCTCCAGTTGTTGCAAAGCACTGAAAGTTAGTTCCTCTTGAAAATTGATGCCCCTGGCTCCAATGCAACACTGGAGAATTAGACGTGGCGATATTCTGAACAATACCTTTTCTATCGCGCATGTCCCATTGACATAATCTATTATCATCCAAGCCTAAAAAGGTTGATTCGGAAGGATCCAATTGTGATCCTTTTGTATCATTTGTGATATCCCTCATTGTGATATCAGCCCCGTCCTTCTCGAATTTCCACTCTGTAACAATCTTCCCGGTTTCTATATCAAGCTGATGAAGCTTTGAAGCGTGTGGCTTTCCAGTATTCAGGGGACTCATCAGCATCATGTTAGTCTCCGCTCTCATCAACAAAGCCTTGTTCGGAGTCTCTTCCCTGAGGTTCCCACCTTCGAATTTCACATCAACCCCCTTGCGAATTCCCCGGTCGAAATTCCGGTAAACATGAAAGCCAGTGTCATTAAGGAGGAAGCTATTGTCCAGAGCACCTAGAGTTAGGGTTTGGATACCTCCATTCGCAGCTTCTTCAAACTCCTCCATCAAATCACCTCTAGATCGATACGGTTCAGGGCTCTTCCGAAAACCATCTTCTGAAGCATCCTCCCAAACCGAATCATCCGCGGCTTCAGGCTTCACCCAACCGATAAACTCCTTACCGTAAACCTTCATCTTATTCTCTTCAGTTGGAGAGAGACCATAAACATTCTCAAACGTGTGATCCTGAAACTCAGTGACGAAATTCCGGTAAGCTTCATTGGTGGGGAATTTAAGAGCCCATACACCGTTAGATACGAAATCAACCCGACGTTGATCGCCAAACATCTTCAATTGTAGTTCAGTGGAAACCCTAGCGCGAATTTTGGAACCGACTTTGAGAATCCAGGGACCTTGAGCGGCGTCGTTTTGTTCATCTTCTTCCTCGTCTTCTTCTTCGATTTTGACGAAGGTGTAGAAAGTGCGTTTGTCGGAGAGGATCCATTTGGCATTTGGAGTGTTACCTCCGATGTGAAGGTAAAGCTTGACGGTGTTTTTAGGAAGAGGTTGCAAAGGTGAAGGTGAAGGTGAAGAAGAAGAAGGATATTTGAGTTTTAAGGCTTTGAGTTTGGCGTCTACTTCGTCGAGTTGAGAGTGAGTTTGTGCGTCTTGGTATTCGTCTTCTACTTGTTCTTCTTCGTGTTCTTGTTCGTCGTAATCGGAGTCGGAATCGGTGAATTCACGGCCCTCGCGGCTCTGAGAAGTACCCATGTCAGATCGGAATTGATATTTTCGGTGTGAGTAATGTTTATTTTTGGGATTTGAAATGAGTGTTGAGAATAATCCGTTAAAGGTTTTTATAGTGTGACTGCTTGCGTGGCGGTTGCTAATTTACTCGGGCAACACGCTCTTTGCTATGCTGTCGGCTTTGCTATGAGCGTGAAGTTAACGCACTGATTATGATTTATATGTATTTTAAAAGAAAAGGTGAAAATAGCTATTATTTGAGTGTAGTCTGAATTTACCTTTTTAAAAAGTGGGTACGCTCCGTGTATTTTTTGGGGTATACTTTACTTCAGAGCTACGCTTATGTTTTATTTGTATACCAAGAGAAAGTAAAAGAAAATAAAGTGTATGAACTAAAAGTGACTAAAAAGGTTAAATGATTTTTGTTTGGCAGGAGTAAAATGAATGAGATTCAGTAACTTCAGTTATTTTAAATTCTAAGCAGAAATATTTTTAATGTGGGTTCTTTACAATTTTTATTACTTTAGTTTAAGTTTGGAAATTGTATCTTCTTTGACAGTTTTTATTTAGAATCAAGATCACCGATCTAGTCTCATAAAATTATGTTGGAATTAATTTGATTTTACATCTAAATTTTTTGAATTTTGATGATAACAAACTATAAAAAAAAATATTCTAATAGTTTTTTTTTTAAGTGTTAAGAATCATAAAAATAAATAAAACAGATTTTGAATTTTAGATTAAGTGAATTTTGGATAAAGCAGATTTTAAATAAGATAAATGTTGAATAAAATAGACTTTGAACAAATCAGACGTTAGATAAAACAAACTCTGAACATTATCAGATTTTGAACCAAAGTTAACATACGAAGAAATACTAAAATAAAAGTCAACCATCTTGATAACTAAGTTAACGTTTGTGAAGCAAATAATTCATACTTACTCTGATAAATTCAAGTATCATTTTCACTTGACTCTGAAGTTTAATCTTCAAGGCTTTTAAACTATAATCAAGCTTCAATTCATTTCAAATATGAAGCCAATGATTTGGAGAACAATGATTTAAAGAATATATTTGAAAATCATACATTCAAGCGGCAAAATCAAAGATTTCTTTAAAGGGTTAAATATGTTTTTGGTCCCTATAAATATCTCAATTTTCATTTTTAGTCCTTATTAAAAAAAATATATTTTTTAGTCCTTACAAATTTTGTATGCATGTAATTTTAGTCTCTGTTGTTTTCTAATATTTTGAAAACTCTTTAATTAGCCCTAAAATTTTCAATTTTTGAATAATTTTTTTCATCCATGTTTAGAATACTATAAAATATTTCTTTATTAAATTTCAGAATTTTTTAAAATAAGAAGAATTAAATATGAATTTTTTAAATTTCAAAATATAATGATAAAAGTAATGAAAACCTCGACTTAGAAATCAAATTTTGAGATCGTTTTTTTTTTCAAAAAACTTTTTACAACATTTTAAAGATGTCTGCAAAATAATCATTTAAAAATACACGTTGGTTTAACAGGAGGGACTAAACTTACGTGCATAATAATTTTGTAGGGATTAAAATATATTATTTTTTTAATAGGGACTAAAAAGGAAAATTGAGATATTTATAGGGACTAAAAACATATTTAACCCTTCTTTAAAAGGACAAATACGCTGGAATTATTAAGGAATATACTACCAACGAAACTCCATGATTCACGACTCAACCTCGTACCAATAGTACAATTGTGTAATTGAAGAAGTTAACAATTATATCCTCCAACGATACTATTCATATTCTATTTAAATAGGACAAATGAATTGTGAAAATAAAGAAGTATTATACAACAACGAATAGAGAAGAACAACAATTACAACACTCATTATATTAGAGCTTTTCATCTATATATTTTCTTAAGTGTAAACTCTGAAATTTATTTTTGTGTATCTGATTGTTAAAAAGCACTCTTGTAAACACATAATATTTGTATTGTAACTTTGTATAAATTCCTTAAGGCACTGAGTTTAGTTTGTAGCCTTAAGAAGTCAATGACAATTCGTCTTTGAGTTTTTCCTTAACTGACTCAATTTAGCTTGTAACCTTGGGAAGTCATTGACAATTGATCTTTGAGTTTATAATCAGATTGATTAGTAGATTAAAATATTGTGAGAAGGCAAAATCAATCTAACAAGTAGGTTGGACTAACTTAGTTAACACTGAACCATTATAAAAATCATATGTAGTTTTATCATTGTTGTTCTTGGCATTGGTTTGTGATTGGTTTGGTAAAACGTTATCATATCTGAAACCCAATTCAAATTCCATATTGTCGCACCTCGAAAAATACGATCCTAAAACAAACAACAGAGTCGCCACCTAATTCTATTTATTCTACGAGAGAAAGGGAAGATATAGACACAACCTAAATTGGATAAGGAATGGTCGCCGTAACCACTAATCTAAGTTCGGGAGTCAGTTACGCAAGGGGAAGGTGTTAGGCACCTCTCACGTCCGTTGTACTCAACGGGAACCTCTTAGTCTAGTTTGCGCTTTAAATGTTAACTTGTTATTATTGTCTTCTTTTACTGATTAAAGTTTGTTAAGATTTACTTTTAAAGAAATATTTTAATCATTATTACGAGGGAAAGATTTGAGTTTTTTATTATTATGCTCGCGAAGGATTAAAATCCCCGTGCCTACGTATTCCCTTGTGCAATGGGAAAGTCAGAGCTTCGTAGTTCGTGCCACTACGATTTGTGTTTTTAATTGAACGATTGTTTGAAAATGCATTCTACTGCTAAGCGTTGGCTTATCTGCTCGCGATAGGAGGCTGAAGCGCTAGCTTGTTTGTGAGATAGAATGATCTAAACAATGTTTGTTTTGAGAAAAGATGTTTGATCTTTGTTAAGTGTTTTAAAACGAGAGGGCGAATGAACCACGCGTGGGGCTAGCCCATGTTGCGGTTGCATTCAAGAACGTGCGGAGTGCGAGACTCCGGAGTTCAGTTACTCGCTAATTAATTATGAAAATGATTTGAATTGGTTGGTAAGTTTTAATTCGTATTTGAAAGAAAGAGACAAGTCGTCATCTTTAAGAGAAGTATCTCCCCTATTCCATCACAAACGTTTGAGAAATGAGAAATCGAAAGAAGCTTTAAACTTGGATGTAAGATCGACAAGCAATGCCACATTCTTTCTTTGAGAATAAATAAAATCGGAAGAAGCTTTAAACTTGGATATAAGTATCGACAAGCAATGCCACATTCTTCCTTTGAAAGCAATTGTTTGTAAGATTTTTGTTTTTGTTTGTGGGGATAGGAGGAACAACTTTCCTGTGGAGATGAATCATGCCTGATCCTTTAAGATTGTTGAGTTGTTTTGAATACGAATGGTGATTAAACCAACGCGTGAGGCTAGCCCATTTGCGGTTCAATCCAGAACGTGCGGAATACTAGACTCCGGGGTTCCTTTTTCGTAAATTAATTAAGATGAATTGAATTGTTTTTATACGAATGGTGATTGAACCAACGCGTGAGGCTAGCCCATTTGCGGTTCAATCCAGAACGTGCGGAGTGCTAGACTCCGGGGTTCCTTTTTTTTCATTAAGATGGATTGAATTATTTTTAGACGTTTTTTAGGTTTTGACAGATTGGTGATGTATGAATAATCGGATAAGCGCAAATGCAGCATCAGGATTTTAATATGACGCGAGAGAAGTAAAGCCGAGTTTTTTTTAGTTGTACCTAACGGAGGAGGTCCGTTGCCTCTTCAATAATTTGTAAAAGAAGTTTAAGAACACATGTAGAAACTTCACACGATCAATCCACTAAGGCTTAGAGGTGTAACGCTCAATCAAAAATTAATCAAGCCATCAACAAGAATCTCACAAGAAACATAAGTTAAAATAGTCGGAAAATAAATTAGAAATTAATTAAAGTTCACAAGGTTCAGATAAAATCCAATTGAACATAAAAGAAAACAAAAACATCAAGGCTAAATACCAAAGATAATTAAAGTCTATACTAATCCAACCTAGAGATATTAATCTAACAATCATTAAAATAAATGCTGCCTAAAGGTCCTAATTAAAACAAAATGTAAAACAAAAATAATCAGAAAGAAATGCCTAAAGGTCCTAATTAAAACAAAATGTAAAACAAAAATAATCAGAAAGAAACAGTGGGTGTGGCGCATGGGTGTAGTTAGTGAATAGCATATCCGAATAGCTCAAGGACTCGTAGGCCTAAATCATCACCAGCAAGTCTAAAAGTATCAATAGATTCGAAAAGGGAAGGTATATGTGTTCTGGATGTGCAGAGAAACAGATCTGTGGGCTAGGCCCATTACAAGCATCATGGAGTGTTTTAAAGCATAAACAGAATAATAAATAAAATATAAAATAAATAACAAGGAAAAAAAAGTTATAGTGTTTTAAAACATAAACAGAATAATAAATAAAATGTAAAATAAATAACAAAAAAAAAAATGGCGTCGGTACCAGCACGTTTCACCAAGAAGAAAAGAAAAATGAGTTAAATACACTTATATCAACGTTTCTCAGATGAAGACCCACCCCCACTCCGTTTCACCTTCGAGGATTCTCTCCAAAATGCTCTCACCGGTGGTTTTCACGTTTCGTCTCCTACTTCCTCTCTCACTCGCGATTGCTCGATGATGGCGGTAAGGGTTTCGGGTCTGTGTTCGATGGTTTGAAGGGATGAAGCTTTTAGAATCGTGAATCCCGCGGTAGTAATGGAAGGTTATGGAGGGTTTTTCGCGGCGGCGCCGAAGGGTTGACGGTGGTTGATTTTCACGATGATGGATGGTGGTGCGGCGGATGAAGGTGCTTCGTGTTGCAGGTGATGATGGAAGATGGAGGGTTGTCGGTTTAGGTCAATGAGTTGTGGTGTGAGGGTTGAATTTGAAATGGTGTTCGATGGGGTTGTGGTTGGGCGGTGATGTTCGAAGTGAAAGAGATGAGGGAGGAGGAAAGAGTCAGGAGGGAGATGGCAGTTTGAGTGTTTTCAAAATGTGTCTTTGTTGTTGATGTTATTGGCGAGGGAAGCCAATGAGAGGAAAGCCGAAGGGTCTTGGGCTGGTTTTGGTGAGTTTTTTGGCTCGTTGTTGTTGTTATTGCTGTTTTTCTGTGGTCTCAGGATCTCATTCTTTCATCTTTTTTTCTAATGCGTGTTTGTTGGTTTGTGTGTGAGAAGAGGTTAATGGCGTTTTCAGGTTTTGAAGTGTTCTTCCTGTTGGTTCTGTTTTTGATTTTCTGGTTTTTTTGCCTCTGCTTCTTTTATTTTTCTCTTGGTTATGTGAGTTTTTTACTGAGTTTTCTTGTAGGTGGAAGAAAGGTCCTCCCTGTCTCTTTGTGGTGTATCCAGGAATTTGAGGTGAAGGAGGTTTGAGTTTTTCGAAGGGAGATCCCCCCGTTCTGGATGTGTGCTGCTGTGTATTTGATGGAAGGTTCAGTCCGATGTGAAGGAGGTCCCCCCTCCTTTTTTATTATTTTCGATCGTGACTTCTGCTTTGTCAAGCTTCTCGGAGACAGGTAATGAGTTTCTCCTCCTGTTTTTGCAGTCAGTTGATGGGAGGGTTCATGAAGAAAGGCCCTTTTGTTTATGGTCCCCTAGTGATCAAGGACCGAAAGACTCTGTTGTGGTTGATCCTCTCTGTTGTGCCTTTTCCACTCTTTCTATGTGTCTGTTTTTTTCCAGGAAAAGTGTTTTTTGACCCCCCCTTTTCATTGCAGGTTCTGTTATCTTTTATGAAGAGATCCTCTCCAGATTTTCTTGACAGCCCTTTTTTTTTTAAAACCCCTGCATAAACCTCTTGGTCCATGGTTAGATCCAAATGGGAAAAGGAAGGACCTAGGATACTCTGATGCTTGGAGGCTATCTGTGTACTTCTGCTTGCAAAAGTAGTAGGATTAAGATTGATGGAGAAAGCATGGGGAACCCAAAATAATAGGACCAAACTAAGTCTAATTATTAGTTAGATGAAAAATAAATTAGACTAAAAAATAGATCAGAGAAAAATAAACAATTAAAAATTAACTAATAATAAAAACTAATCTCTAAAATAAATTGTAATTAAGCTAAATTGAAAAACTTAAATTGAATTAATTAACTAAATTGAAATTAGCCTAGATTAAAATTAAATTGGAAAATAGTTCTAAACAATCTAATATAAATTAAACTCACATTTTTTTTTTAAAATTACATTAACTTAGAAATTAGTATTAAAATTACAATTAAACTAAGTTAAACTCTAAACTAATCTAAAATAAATATTTAACTGGAACAAAACATAACTAAATTACAAAGTGTGACAAAATATTCTAACTAAAAATTTAAGGTCGGATCAAATTCTAAAAGATCTATACAAAATGATTAAAACACAAACAAACATTCTTATTTAAAAGAAACAAATTCTAATAAATAAAAGATGACAATTGTGATGATGAAATGTATGATTAAATGAATGTTTTAACTTAAAGATGCAAAATAATCGATTTTCAACATGTCGCCAAAAACGCGTCAAAAAATGAACAAATCGAAAAATTTCTGGTCAAAATTTAGGGTATGACACATATCCTCCTTTTATTTCTTGTGTTTCTTGTACCTTCAATTGGAATCAGAGCTCTGGTTCTAGTGTTAATTTTTTTGTGTCAAACACCTAAACATGTCAGATAAAGATCTGCTTTCAGAAACACAACATGATATCCACCTGCAACAATGATAAAGATCATTATTTTTCTAAGCCTTTAATCTTTGATGGAGAAAAATCGAATATTGAAAAGATAGAATCGAAATTTTCTTCCTTGGATATGATGCAAATATATGAGATATGGTAATGGATGTTTACACACATCATATGAATTCAAATGGTGTAAAGCTTGAAAGAAACAAGATGGATGAACAACAAAATAAGGACAATAAGAACCATCACAGATCAAGAACAATCTTGTTGAATGTTATTTTTTATATTGAGTATGAAAAGATTACAAATAGAGACTTTGTTAAGTCTATACATGATTCTTTGAAAATGACTCATGAAGGAAATGAGCAAGTTAACGAAATTAAGATTTTGACTTTAATTTACAAATATGAAGCTTTAGAAATGGAAAAAGGTGAAACTATTGAGGATATGTTCTCAAGGCTTCAAAATCTTGTAGATGGATTAAAAGTTTTGAATAAGGGTTATACCACAACATATCATGTTAAGAATATCATCAAAAGTGTACCAAAGAAATGGAGGTGAATGGTGACATCATTCAAGGTGTCAAAGGGTCTGAATAGCACAACTATGGAAGAGCTTATTAGCTATTTAAGGAGTCATAAGATTGAGATAGAATAGGATGAGAGCCCTAGAGAAAAGGGAAGTATGTGGCTCTAAAATCTAAAGGTATGCCTGGAAATACTAAAGCTCTCCAAGCTGGAGAAAAAAGAAGAGTATGAAGAAGGTTTTGCTGAAGAGGATGAGTTGTCTCTACTATCCAGAAGGGTCAACCAACTATGGAAACAAACACAAAATAAGTCCATAGGCCATAGAATAACAGGTGGACACTCTAAGACAACTTATGGGCAGAAAAATTTTGGAGCTGACAAAGAAGGTATTTGCTATGAGTGCAAAGAGTCCGATCATTATAAAAATGAATGTCCTAAACTCAACAAAGAAAATCCTAAGAAGAAATTATTTAAAGAGAAGAAGAAAGGGCTAATGGCCACATGGGATGACTCTAACTCTTCAAAGGAGGACTATGAATAAGAGCAAGATAAATGAAACTTGCGGATAGTGCCAATACCCAAAGGAAAACACATCATTGGAAACATGTGGATTTTCATTAAAAAAAATTAAATTATCAAGGAGATGCGGTAAGAAACACATTAAGACAAGTTGCACAAGGCTATAGTCAACAAGAAGGGATTAGATATACTGAAACCTTTGCACTAGTGGCTAGGTTAGAATCATTTTGTCTCTTAATATCCTTTGTAATTAATTATGATATTGTTTTATATCAAATGGACATTAAAAGTGCATTTCTAAATGGATAAATAATAGAAGAAATGTATGTTCATCAACCTTTTGGGTTTGAAAGATATAAAAATCCTGATTTTTTTTACAAATTCAAAAAATACTTGTATGGTCTGAAACAAGCTCCTTGAGCTTCGTATGAAAGACTTAGCAAAATTATTTTGAAAAATTGTTTTACTAGAGGAAAGGTTGACACAACTTTGTTTTGTAAATCATGCAAAAATGATATTTTAACAGTCCAAATTTATGTTGATGATATTATATTAGGTTCTGCTAATGTTATTCTTTGTTAAGTATTCTCTAAGTATATGCAGACAGAATTTGAAATAAGCATGATGAGAGAATTAAAATACTTTATGGGAATACAAATCAATAAAGGTACAGAAGGAAATTATATTCATCAAAACGAGTACATAAAGTAACTCTAGAAGAAGATTGATATGGCTGATATAAAACCATTTAAGACTCTAATGCATCTAACTTGCACTCTAGGAAAGGATGGAGAAAGTAAGAATATAGAATAAAAAGTATATATGGGTATGATTGTTTCTCTCCTATACTTAGATTTTTCTAGACTTGATATCTTGTTTAATGTGTGTTTATGTGCCAGATTCTAATTAGGTCTTAGAGAATCTCATTTAACAGTTGTTAAGAGGATATTTAGATATTTAAGAGATACTACTAACCTTGGATTATTGTATAAGAAATCAGAAGATTACAAGTTAGTAGGTTATTGTGGTGCTAATTATGTTGGAGATAGACTTGAAAGAAAAAGCATCAGTGGAAGCTGACAGTTTCTGGGTAACAATCTAATATCGTGGTCCAGCAAAAGACAATTAATCATTGCATAATCAACAATTAGTGACAATTCTTATATCAAGTGTTCCAAGTAACAATTCTTATTGTAGAAGTTATTGTTGAGGGTTTTCGAGGTGATAATTGAGTTCTCATTTGATTATACTCTAAACCCTAATTCGTTCAAAGTTTTTTACAATTCCATTATCACTCTATTTAAACACCCTATCCATTTATCACTCCTTATAATCACATGTGTATTTTCAAAACCTTTTCTGAAAACTCTTATTTTCTCTTTCATCTCAACCCTAAAACAAAAATGGCTTCTAGAACTTTCATGGGTGACGATAACCTCTTGTTCACTATAAATGAAAAGTTTCTTGCTTTTGAAGATTTAAAGGATCAATGGTTTGATCTTTAAGGAATTGTGTCTTCTCAATGGTGAGAGAACTACTTTGACATGCTCTATGGACTTATTTACCATGTTCTTGTCAAAGAGTTATGGGTAATTGCATTCATTAAGTAAATTATCTAGGATGTTCTTTGAATCCAATATGATGTCTTTGGGTTCCCAATCGTCATTACTACATCACTTATTTCTAAAGTAATAAAGTGTGAATATAATGGCGTTTGTTTTGAACATTTCATAAGTAACAACCCATTTATCTCCAACATTTATAAGCACATTTATGAAAACGTTAAAAAGCATACAAGTGCTTCTACTTTCTCTCTCCTATGGCCAAAAATTTGGCATCAATTGTCGGTGTCAAATTTCCTGTCAAGAGAAAAGGACTTGTACTTACTTACTTTTTATGACAAGTATCTCTTGTAATTCCTCCTAATAAGAGTTAAAGTTAGCCTACATCTCACTATCTTTAACTTCATGAAGTTAAAAATCATAGCCTCTCGCGAGGAAATATCTTTCTTCATTCCTTATGGAGGAGTTTTCTCGTAACTTTTCTCTAAATAAGGAATAGTTAAGAAGGTGTAAAAAGTTGGCTTGATTGACACTCTTGTAACCCATTAGAGCTTGAAGCATGATGGAGCAAAAAGCACTGATGGTCAAAGGCATAAGTCTAGAAAGTTTTCCTCTAAAGTTGGACCCTCTGCTCATTAGTCCTTTTTTTCTTTCTTATCTCCACCATTCTATCCTATGGACCATCTTTTCTCATGTATTTTTATTTCCTTAAGCTCACATCTTGTAATTTTGACTAATTAATGAATTATTTATTTTCCTTCTCAGTTCAAGTTTCTTATTCTTCACGTTTTTATCTATATTTTTTATTGATGAAAAAGAGGGAGAAACGATATGATATGATTTTAATTCATTTTTATCCTAATATAAATCCCAAACATTTTAACAAATTATTGGATAAATTATGAGACTATTATGTTGATAATTTTTTTTTCAAAGTCTTAAACTCAGGGTGAGCTTGCAAACCACACTCTATGAACTTAAGCTAAGAACATTTTTTAAGGTCTAAAACTCAATGTGAGCTTACAAACCTAACTCTAATTTTTAGTTGATTAATTATTAAGTCAAAAATTTTCATCATAATTATAGTATGTCATCATAAAAAATGGAGTCAGATTGTTGGAACAAGCTTGGTTCTACATCTACAATCCTTAAGCTTTGATGATAACAAATTATAAAGAATAACTTTGTATTCTAATAGTTTTCTTAAGTGTGCAAAATCATAAAAACAAAGAAAGAAGATTATAAATCTAAACTAAGTGGACTATGGCTAAAGCAAACTCTAAACAAGCCAAGTGCGGGATAAAGAGAACTTTGAACAAGCCAGAATCTGGACAAAGAAAACTATGGACTCTGGACAAAGCAAACTTTAAACTCTAGACATCTTCAAACTCAGGACTCTGGACAGCATCAGATTTAGAACCAAGGTTAAGATACAAAGAGTTACTTAACTAAAAATCAACCATCTTGATAACCAAGTCAACACTTCTGAAGTAAACAATCCAAACTTACTCTGATAAATTCAAGCATCATTTTCACTAGTCTCAAAAGTCTAATCTTCAAGGGTCTGAACTTTGATCAAGCTTCAAATCATTTCAAATATGATGCCTATGATTTAGATAACAATGATTGAAAGAATATTTTCGAAAATCATACATTCAAGAGGAAAAATCAAATACTTCCTTAAAAGGACAAATATGCTCGAATTATTAAGGAATGTACTACCAACGAATTTCCACAATTCATGGCTCAATCTCATACCACTAGTATTGATGTGTAATTGAAGAAGTTTCCAATTATATCCTCCAACAGTACTATTCATCATATATTTAAAGAGGAAAAAGGAGTTGAGAAAATAGAGAAGTAATATACAATAACGAAAAGAGAAGAACAACACTTACAACACTCACTACATTTAGAGCTTTTCGTCTATATATTTTCTAGTGTAAACTCTGAAATTATTTTTTGCGTATCTTCTTGTTAAGAAGCATTCTTGTAAACACATAATAATTGTATCTTAACTTTGTGTAAATTTCAAGAGTGACTAAGTTTAGTTTGTAGCCTTAAGAAGTCATTAACAATTGGTCTTTGAGTTTTTCCTTGAGGGACTAAGTTTAGTTTATAGCCTTGACAAGTCATTGACATTTGGTCTTTGAGTTTGTAATCTAATTTAATAGTGCATTAAGACCTTGTGAGAAGGCGAAATCACTCTAACGAGTGGACTGAACTAACTTAGTTAACAATGAACCAGTATAAAAATCTTGTGTATTTTTATCATTGTCTTTCTTGTCATTGGTTTGGTAAAAAGTTGTAATATCTGAAACCTAATTCACCTCATTTTCTTGTGTTTCTTGTACCTTCAAGTTTTGCATCCAATTTTTCATAGGTCTCATTCTTCTATTTCTAGTCATTATTCAATTGTTCCATTGAGTAATGTGTTGCTTCGTGCAGAGATTTTGGGTCTAAACAAGTATTTATTTCATCCTGGTTAATCTCGTGTTTAGTTTCACCATAAACTTATCAGCCTAGTTGTAAGCATCAAACATCATCCGTTAGAAGGATGCCCTTTAGGTGATAATTCTTCTATATACTGAAAATTTGTTTCGCACTCAATTAACTAGTCATCTAGATGTCATTCGGAAAATTGAAATGTTCACACATAAAGCTTTTTACGTTGAAATCCTCGTTCAAAGGGAATGACTAATGTCTCAACCTTACACCCATAGGAGACGATGTCAATATTCTTTGGGATGACACGTCTTCTAAGTTTATTGAGGCATAACCATTTTCCTATTTTTTAGCTTAGGGATGAGATAACTAAAATTATCCAAGTTTCTTCTCTAGATATCATCTTGCTCATATGTTGAGTTATCAAACTAGAGAGATCACTCATTAGATTGGTGGCTATCACCTCATTGGACTCTTGTCTTCTTTAATAAAACTTTTTTCTCAACAATTAACATGGGAGTCGTCATCTTCGCTAAAGAACAAAAAGGTTAATAAATATAACAACGCGTGCCAAAACATTCACAAAAGGGGACACTTGCTTAAAGATTCGTCAAGCTTTTCATCCTCCTTATAATATTTTGTTTTTCACACTCTCATTATATTAAATTCTTTAAAGAATTGACAATTTTTTTTTCTCCATTGCACTCAGCTTATAGTGGTTAAAACTATTTATAGTCACAAGTTCACTAGCCTAATACTTGTCAATCTCTTCAAAAATAATCATTGGTTGCTCCCATATGCTTCATAGCTACACAAACTGATCCTTTAGATTCTCGTAATTGGATAAGTACAGAGTAAGCAGAACGCTCTCAACGAGGGAAATTATGTATTTGGTACCATAAAATGAGAAGAATATGCATATAGTAAGCGTTATCTCTAGACCTTCAAACCTCATGATGAATGTCAAAAAATTTAAATATAGTTGGTGTAACACGGTGGGAGAACTGACTTGGGTGTTTTTGTTTGACAAAAACATGTGCGGATAGCAAGTGTTGCCACCGACTTTTATTTTATCCAACTTAGGGAAGGGTATATAAAAACAGGAAAGACCTTAAAAAGATTTGAGTCCGGGGGGTAAGTTCTATAAAGGGAAGGTGTTAGCACCATTTGTATCCATGGTTATCCATGGGCTCTTAATTACTTAGCTCACTTTAACTTGTTTGAAAAAAATATGTAATGTGTGTTTAGAAAAAATTTCAGAAGTTTTTGACTTTGTAATGATCCTCGTATGGATGTATACAAAGTGTTTAATTTGAAATTGTTTAAAAGTGGGGTGTGAAAAGAGCTTTTTGAAAGTGTGAGCAAGTAAGTTAAGTGCTACCTACCTTAAGGGTGTCATTCATATTTTTCTATTTCTTTTCAAGGGTAAAATTATCCTTACTATTAAGGAGTAAGTAGTCATTACCTTGGATTTATTAAGGGACGGGCGTAGGATCATTGTATGGTCATAGAAGGCAACTTGTAAGGGTGTCTTAGTAATTCGAAGGGACTATCATCATT